>OZ021721.1:35175426-36387505 GCA_963978545.1 Linyphia triangularis
GTTACTTTATAATCGGAATTAAAATTGCAAATTGGTTGAGCTTCGAGCTACTAAATAACTTAAAACTAATTGAAAATTTTCAAAAAAATTTCACTCTTCAACGCAATCTTATGTTGATCATTAGAGTAAGGTCTTGAGCAAAGAGGAACCTTTATAACTGTACAGCGAAGAATAATTATTATTCAAAAAGATGGAAATTAAAATGTTGGCCATTTTCGTATATTGGAGGCTTAGTAAAATATAAAGACTAGATAGCTAAATTATTTTTGCCACAATTTAGGACAGTTGTATCATTATAGACCTAGATGGATTTATTAATTATTTACTATTATTTTACGAACTTTTTAAATTAAAATTTTAATTAATAGTGTTTCGCGGAACTGTTTGCGAGATGCATAATACATCTTAAGTTGTATTACCGATTTTACATCTAATGAGATGTACATTCAGTTTGCTTTTAGCACAAACCTGCCAGCCCCTTAAGTTTCGTGTGTTAACGCAGGAACTGTAACGTTAGGAATTTTACCACTGCTCATCGTCGAAAATATTAAACTTAATAAATGCTTAATATCAAAACATGTGTATTTCGATTTTAGCAGTTTGTAGCATTTCGAACGATTATTTTTCATGTAAACAAGTCACTCAGACAAAGGTATTTTAAGGCTTCCGAAATGTCGACACATTCAAGGATGAAAATTTATTCGATTGCGATTTTAATTTCTAAAATGTGTTACAATTTGTGGATGTTGAATGCCCGTAACCGAAACCACTCAATACCGCGACATTTTCATGTATAAAGCCCCCCTCCATACAAAAAAAAAAGTATGCCTACACCGAATTGCAATTGTGATCTGTGGATTTCCGTTGACCAATAAGCATGATTAGCATAATAATAGTGGTTTGAGAGTAAGGCATGAGTAAGAGAAAATCTTCTAATAGAAAAACTAAAAAGTTCGATTGTAAAATATTGAAAATTAATTGAATGTTTTGTATCGAATTCTAAATCTTCTTAACAGTTTTATTTCTCTATTTTGAGTGATTTGTTAGCTTAAGAGTGTCGAGGGGAATTATACTGAATCTTGAGTGTGTTTGACTTTGGTCTCGCTGTGAAATATTTTTTTTTGCTATTATGCAACCTAGATTTAGAGATTTATGACGGACATGTTGACTGAAATCAAATACACTGCCACAATTCAGTACCGCCATTCAATTGGTGAAACTTCGCTAATGTTGTACTTGCAGAAGTATGATCAGTATGCTTTATTTTAAAATTTTACTTAGATATAATTTCTAACTTGGATATACTTTAATAATTTCTTCAAAAATCTAACTATAAGCAAACCGATTACCTATTGCAGGGTTTTGATCAAAGCAAAGATTGACAATCGATCCTCTTTTCTCCTTTTCACACTTAAATTATGAAAGACTACGGTCACAAGAAAACAAAGAGAATTGTAGTTTTTAGAGCTTGTTAGATTTATAGTTTTAGTTTTAGGTTATTTAGTTCATAGTTTTTAGTTTATATCATAATTTTAATTTTTAGTTTCTAATCTACAAGACTTATTAACCCTTTGCACTCGATGCCTATTTCGCGCGGAGGGACCAGCAACTCGAGACATTTTTGGTTGGGTTGGCATTTATGGATTTGCTTCATAGAAACTGAACAGTAATTGGCCTTGCTTCAAATTTCCGCATCAAACCTAGTGGTCCTCTCGTGTTTCGGCATCCAATCGTGTGGCGCCTGAGAGGCGCCGCTCTGAGCTCAAAGGGTTAAGTGCTGTCTTTAAACAGTAATGAAATTTTTTCAACTTAAGTTCAACGTAAGTGTGATCAGTGTGCTTTACATTTTTTATCTTGTTTAGGAGAACAGGGTTACTACGTTTCTCAAACACCCTTATGTTACACGATATTTAATCTTTCTGTATATTTCTACAGGGTTTCTACGGTCATTAAAAGTGCTTAATATTTTTGAACTTGTTTTCAAGGCCTTGAAAGTGCTTGAAAATGCTTAAGAGGTTCGTAAAAGTCCTTCCTTTTTTAGGATGATGTGTCCTCAACTGCAAAATTTATTAGAATACAACTCAGACTTGTTATCCCGCTTGACCGCAATTTATCCGCATCATATCAAAATTCTTTGACATATTTGTATTACTCATGCACTAACTTGTAACTTTTTTGGTAGAATATACTTTATTAAAAAATTATATATAGACATGATACAGGAAAACAAATTTTCAAGGGTCCTTAAAAACATTATTTAGGTCGTTAAAAGTCATTGATTTTCATTCTGTAATTTGAGTGGGAATCCTGTTCTATAACATGAGATTGATCAATATATTTCAATATTTTAAAATTTTGTTCACGCATAGCTTGTGAAGAACTTTTCGTTGCGGAAAGCTACGGCTCATTTCGATGGAAGCGTCGCAGTAACGTAAAATAATGATTAAGTTTTTAAAAATAATTAAAAAATTACCCTTTCAGTTAAAGGATTCTTTTTTCGGAATTATTAAGTTATCATCCTACCGGTAGAACATAGTTTATGCATAGACGTAAAATTACAAATGTATTTTCTTCACTCAAAATCATTAGTTCTAAGCAAAAAAAAAAAAAAAAAAAATCGTTTTTCGTTGACATTTTTTACACTACGAAGTCCTGACTTCTAATAAAATGCACTTCTATACCAGTAGTAGCTGAGAAAAAGGTGCAAACAAAATAAAGTATTAAAAATATAAAGCAAGAGGTAGAAAAAAAGAAAGCAGAGTTAAAAAGTAGAACTACTAATATATTTCAATTTTTTCTTCTTCTTTGGTTGAAAATCTATCAAAGAAACTAGTAATTACCTAGACAGGGGTTTTCTCTTTTCGGGTGTGAGCTCTCTTTTTGTAAAGAGTATACACACCGAATACTGGACTGTGAACATCTCAAGTACTTGTATTTCTTTGATCTGCTTATTACTATTTTGTGTTGTTCCTTGTAGGTATGGTTTTTAAAGTTCCATCATAAGCCAATGTTTGATAAATGTGCTTAATAATGTTACTGGAGATATGTATCCCCTTCTGGTTTCAGTTTCACGAAGATACCCAAGGAATCTTTTCCTCAAGGCTACCCAGGAATGTTGCACACGATCTGATTGGTTCATACTACTGCCATTCCTACTTTTTGCTCTAAAAGCTCTTTTTATTCAAATTTCTCTACTGCTCCTTTTTAACAATTTCTTTCCGAAATTAAAGTTATCAAGTAGCAAATGAATTTCAGTGTTGTCATGAGCAATAATTATTCGCATTTTTGGCAGATTACTATTCTTTTAATTTGTTTTTTTATATTTTTCTCATGAATTTTGCTTCTTTAATTGAAAATCACTAAATTGAAAACTGTTGCTTTTTAAAAACGTTAAATATTTGAAAAGATTGCTCTAAAAGCTTTCTATTATCTTTCAATTTTCGACTGCTCCTGAAGTATAATTAAATCTTTTTACCTGAACATCTTTGCACTACCATCATACAGAGTCCATTCGAAAGCATCTCTTATCCTTCACTAATGCAAATTTAATTCTCCTTGTGTATTCATTAATATTACGTATGTTCGGAAATTGTTGGTACTCCTTCAAATGTTAGAAAAACAATGTTTTAATCGCATTGTCTGGTTAGGTGGAAGTTTTGAGCACAACATACCACACATTTTATTGTCTACTAGACTAGTAAAGACTGCAGAACAAACGCTTTTTATAAACAATTGATAGTTTCAGTCTTTCAAAACAGTTCATTCTTAATAGAAAAAGATGGGAGGTTTTGGGTATCAAATGATTATTTTAAAATGCTAGTTAATTTTCAAAATCACTCATCTTTGCTGAGGCTTTCACTCAGGTAGTGAAGGTGAGACTTGAGAGCGCCCCAGGAAACTTTCATTTGTAAATATGAAAAATATATAAAGCGTGATTTAGTTCATAGCATTGGTTTAAATAAGGTTCTCGTTTTTAATTTCTCTGAAGTAAGTTATTGTTTCAATGATATAAGTCAAGAGTTGGGTATAATTCTGAATGGATAACTTTCTTCAGTTTTTTTCCCCTGAATTACACTGGAAAGTTAATTTGTCTTTTTGAGAACTTATTTTTGTTGTGTTCATACGAGCCATGTTTGGTCACCAGAAGTATATATATATATAAAAAAAATAAAAAAAATTGGGTTCTTTTGGTTTTTGGAGACTTCTTCTTTGAAGGCTTCCACAAAATTACGGAAAAACAAAAATTTTTGTGTCTGGAATGGATTATGTAATCACAATTCTCATGTCAATATTTATATTTAGAGTTTGTAGTCACTTAAATATAATACATAAAATAAATACATTATTATTTCAGAAGAGTATTGTCAAAATATGTCTCTTTTAAAAACTTTCCTAACTCGTTGCAATTATAAAGTGCCAGTAAAAAAAAATCTTTTTATTTTTGGAAATCTTGAATGTTAATTCGAGAAAAACATGCGAAGATGTTCTTGAAGTATTGAAGTAAATGTTGATAAATCTCGAATTGATAAAATTTTTTTCGATGTTATTCAACAATGATATGGGGATTTGTAGGAAACTGTTTTATTTTTTTCTTATTGCCCTATTGAAGCTGATTTCAACGGGTAACTTTCATATTGAAACTATCAACCCGATGAAATTTTTTGAATCCAATTGTTCGGTGATCGATTTTGCTTGAATGAGAATGCATTTTCAAAAAGACGTTGAAGAAATTATAATTGATTGGTTGTCGGCGATCTTTCTGTTTATTTCTTGTATAATTTGGTAAAATATTTAACCTTAGTTGAAGCATTCTTTGGGAGTAAAAGCATCTGATTTCGATCGCGTACTTGTAATGCCCATTTGCTTGAAAAAGTTGGACCGTAATGTCAGTACCACTTTTCAATCGTTAAGTGCTTTTAAATTATGTCTAATTGCAATCGATATCGGTAATGCAGGGATCACATTCGCCCTAATATTCCTAAAAATTTTTTTGCTTTTCCCTAAAATTGCACATACATTTTTCGATAATTCCTAAAATTTTTTTAAATATTGATTTTCCTCTTAACCTCGCGAAAAAAACAACAACCGATATTCATCTAGAAGAAAAATTGGATTTTAATTAAATTCGCATGCTTGTCAAAAATAGTATAATTGTTAAATTATACAAGTTATTATGTTAAAAAGTTTAGGTTGTCCGATGAGGTGACAAATCAGGAAAGAGAAGCTATCCGGCCCTTGATGGAATCAGTCGGCTCAACTGGGGACCCATCAAACGGTGGGTTTAGTCGACGGAATCCGGAGCCATCGGGAGGTGGGAAGCTAAATCTCGAAGGATCCAGTGGTTGCATTCGATCTAAAATTTCTTATATTCCTTAAATTTTTATTTCTCCCTGAAATACTTAAAATTGTTCTTAAACTTTTCGATAATTCCTAAACAAGGATTACAAAACCCGGAAATCCTCCTCCAAACCCCGCTGAAAGCACCTAACATACCTCCAGATTAGAAAAGGGTATTTAATTAAATTAGCATGTTTATTAAAATAGTATTTTTTAATCATATAACTGTTATTTTGCTAAAAAGTTGTTTGGCGTTCAATTTCTTGAAAATTGGCAGTTTTTTTGCTGGTATTGAAACAAGCTTTGAAAAGAATGTCTGTGTTAGGAGCTTTTATGTCAGCTTAAGAATCATCCCTGAAATGTTTAGGAATTATCCCTAATATTCCTACTTTAATTGTTTAAAAAACACACTGACATTGCAATTTCTCACTTGTGATTAAGGCCGAAACCTGCAATTGTCAAGATTAATTATTAATGTTTCACAGTGTATATAAGTATCCGATCTTCTACAACTTCACTCTTTTCCACCTTTTTCTTTTTCACAACTTTTTTTTTTCCTTAAAGGAACACACCACACGTTTGTGTCGTGGGTGGTAGATATTCAAAATACCATCAATGTGACTTAATACTAAAACATCTTTTTCTTTTATCTGTTTGAAAAAACTTGTGGAGATAAATTTGAATACTGTAGTGAATAAATTTAAGGTGACGAAAAGGCTTGAAATATTTCTTAATCATTTTCTTTTATCTATTTGAAAATCTTGTGGTTTTTGGAGATAAATTTGAATACTGTAGTGAATAAATTTAGGGTGACGAAAAGGCTTGAAATATTTCCTAATCAATCACTGCACTATAAAACCTATAACTAAAAGCACGACTTCTCTGCTCGGCACTTTTCTTGGTTTTGTTTTGAACACGGAAGACAACGCATCACATTTATAAAAGACGGAAATTAGTTATTAAGCATTTTAACATGCAATTTATGCCGACTCTATCCTTGTTAGGGTCGCGTATCAAATCTGAAGAATTAAGTATTTCGGCGTCAGTCACATATGTTAGGTCGCCTGTGTTAGAAAGCAAAAAAAAAATAAAAAAAAAAATCTACATTTAAGAGTTACAACATATTGCCCCCTTCCCCCCCACAGATTTTTACCAATTGAATTTTGAGCCACATTTAATCTTTTCTGAATATTAATAAATACATTTTCAAAACTTAAAACAAGCATTTTGAATTTAAATCCAAACAATGAGATACCATGAGATTTTTTAAGAATAAAGATATTCAATGAAATTATTAATCTAAAGATTTCTATAAGGCTTATGAGAGCGCATTGTTCATACAATTTAAGCTATCTGAAGGTCTGTTAATACTCTGAAGCTAAATGTACTCCTGAACCTTGTCGAAAATTGTCTAAACGTTACTCTCTCTCTCAATCTCCGCGCTTTCACGGATTTCCGTTTTTTACTGAGAAATTCCGTTTTTTCCACAATTTTAATATTTTTAGCGGTGTTTATAGGGCTTTATTAGACAAACGTATATTTTCCTCTTTTTCGTAATTATTTTCAATTTTTATTAATTGAATAATTATTTCAATAATTATTTTCAATTTCCCTAATTGACTGTTATGCTTCGTCAGGATTGGTCATCCTGACTGAGAAAGGTTGGCTGTATAAATCTTAGAAAGCTATTAGAAGGTATTTTTTTCAACATTTTCTAGGATCATTTCCCTCGTATTGTTTGGAGAAAAATGGACTTGGAGTGGATCCATTGCATTAAAAGTAGTCCATAAAAACAAATAATGCGTTCAGTTTAGGAAGATTTTTTTCTTCATTATTTTCAGACATTAAGTCGCTGGGATGAAAGATTTGTTTCGTCTGTCACAATCTGTAGAATCTTCTTACGAATAGCAACAATTTTCTAGTACAATAATTTGTAAAAGGACTACATATAAATCATCTTAAAAAGAAAATTTTCAAATGGAACTTAAGAGGCAATGACAGCAAGTTAACATTTTAACTATTGGAAAGAGTCTTAAGAGTACAAGCAAATTGTAATTTAAAATTTGTGAACTTTGAAATGGATTCAGATCCAACATAGATTTACTGTGAACCTGGTGGTGCGTTTAATTATGTTAATTAATGAGACATTTAAAAAGCAACACATCGATATAGTTGAGATATAAAATCAAAGAATAAAAATAAAATTTCAAGAGTTGGATTTACATAACCTATTGATGCAGTCTGGAAAGCAATGAGGTCTTGATGGCAAATGATACACTGTTGGTGATGCCATTGTTCAGTAATTTTTAACCAATATCGATTTTAAACCAACCCGTTTTCTTACCTCTTTTCTTACTAGCCTTTACTACAAATTAGATAGTTATTTGATTTATTTATATGAATTTCCCATAGGGGCAGTGCTCTTGCAATGTTGCAGACAACTTGAGTTACTCATTTTGTTTTTCCCCTGAGTTTTTTAATTTCATCCATGTTATGCTGTCATGTCGAACCCAGACTAGTATCTTTTTATTTTTTAAATTCGGTTGCTATCAAAATTGTGTAGTTTATCTCAATCATTTGAATGCTACATTAAAATTTGTTCATTGTAAACAACTTTTTATTTTCCATTTTCGTTTTACTTACTAAAGGGACCCCCCCCCCCCCCCAGCGCATTTATGCGGTTTTCCGCGTTTTGTTTCTGAGAAGTTCCGTTTTACCTACAATTTTATTATTTTTAGTAGATTTTTTCAGACAAAACTTACCTACCCCCCCCCCTCCCCTTTAGCAAAAATTTCTAGCTGCTCCTCTGTTATGTACAATTAGTACACAAGTATATTCTTATCCAGTTATTTTTGTAGTTCAAAAAATGACGCTGCGTATATATCCCCCCCCCCCCTTTTTTTTTTTGTTACACTTTGACCGTTTTCACCCCTGATACTAACCTTTCTTGGCTCAACGTCTGTTAAGCTACACCGTCCAACCCCAAAATAGACAATAACTACTTTTAGTTTTATGATTTTATTGTTGAGGAGAAACAACATTGGTCCTTCAGTTCTGATACATATTTTTAATTTAAAGCGCTTGTCGAATTCGAATCATCTAGTCCTTCTTAACTTAATAATATTTTAAGACTTTTCACCTAGCTATAATTAAAAACTGAGTTGAGGGATGTCGATACCCTCGATACCGGTATTGTTAATTTGACATACTTCATGTACCTTTTTCTCAGAAAGTAATTGGCTTGATACCGTAATTTTCTTTTCAGTACATTTAGCAAGGATAATAGATAATTGTTCAAAAAAATTCAAAATTTGGGCGTACTTCACACCGGACAAAGCAAATACTTGAATGAGTACAAACTACATTAACGAAATTTTTTTACTTTGGTTTGTTTATAGAACGTTAGATCATAAGAAATTTAACGAATTAAACTGTTTGTCTCTCAAAGTGTGCTCTCATCAAAATAATAATTTTCTTTTCTGAAATTTGTAATTATTTACTGACCTAAATTGCACTGATTAGTTTTGTGGTTGTAGTGTTTAAAAGGATAAAAAAAAAAGTTGTTTTTTAAAGTTTTACGTATATGCCACAAAACTTCGGGTGAAATTTATTCAGTTGTTGAAACCAGATAGATCATCCAGCCCTTATTACCTAATTGCCGAGGTGTTGTACAAATTCCTCTACAGCAACTATAAAGTTTGGATTGATGGAAACAAAAACATATACACCCGCCCGGAATTCATCTTTTATATATTTTTAAGTTTTAATTTTTTCTCCTCACAAAAAAGATAATACCTCCAATATTTTGAACAATGTTATTTCATAGAGGTAAAAGTTAATAAAATTCTTACAAAGCCAGCAATTTTCTTTCATAATGTTTTTCATAAATATTCTGTGGATTAATACAGAGTCGCCCCAGAATCTGGAAGTCGGGGAAATGTAAGGGAACTTCCCGATTCTGGAACAGAAAAAAAATCCCAGGAGAATTACGGGAAGAGTAAATGTCTATTCACGTGTTATCTGGATCCCCAGAGCAATCATGAAAATGATCTGCACATCAAATTAGGTAGCTTAGCTGTGAAGTTTGAACGTTCTGTGGTTTTTGAGATATTATACTTCCGTATCGGTTCGTTTATTTCTTGTCACCCTGTGTCTTGTGGAAACATTTACTTCAAATAAATTTCCACTAGCAGAAAGTAATTTGTTTAGTTTAATAAATGAAGGTACTTTTTTTTTATATGATAGTTTAAAAAATCGCAACTTTTTATTCACAAGTTTATTGATATATTTACAACAGTAAAAAAAAGTACATTTGTCAAGGGGACCCCCCCCCCCCCCCCCCCACCCAACTTATTTTGGCAACTTTTAAGAGAAATTATACAATCTGGAAGAGATTTGTTTTAAGGAAACTTATTTTTGATTGGTTTGGCTCTTTTTGTTAGGTTTTTACGGGAGGAAAATTTTTCACCTGATAAGGAATTATCATCCCATTCACTATTTTTGATCCCGTATTTTTCACTATATGACTAAAGTCAGTGGAAATGAGCCAAAAAAAGCCTTTCCAAAGAAAAAAATTTGAAAAAATTGAAGTCTTTAGCAGTTCAGGATTGTACCATACCTGATGTACAATGTGGTTTAATTTTTTCTTTTTTTTTTTACTCTTATTTCATTTCCAATCCCCAAACAATCTTACACGACGAATTAGAAATATATAATCTGTCCCGTTATTGGACTAGCTAAAAAAACCCCAGGCAAATAGGATTTTAACTGGAGTTCACATCAATCTTTTAGATTATGAAGTTTTCTTTGGTTTTACATGTTGGATGAGTGGGAAGCTTAGTAAATGTTTAATTTTATCCCTAAAAAAATTATCGAAATTAATATTCAGAAATACAACACGGGAAAATAAAATATTTTTTTTTCCAAGGGCTCAATGCCAAACATCAGATTTACAAAGTTTTCTAAAACATCTGTCAATTAAATATATTTTAAATTATTTCTTAATAAATTGCACTCATATATCTGAAGCATAGATAGTACATAATTTCATCCATTAATACCGCGTAATAAGATATATTATACCTCATTATACCAAATCATATATTTGAATAACTTGAATGTTATTTATCAAATATACATTGTGAAATTAAACTTATGTCGCTTACTGCATTGTTATGCAGTACAATGTTTTGAAAATGTAAGCCTTTTTAAAAAAAAAACTTTTTCTATAGATTGTATTTTGTACAGTTTGCCACTTCTTAAGTATTGTAGTTTGTAATGGTTGCCATTTTCCGAGACAACATGTAAAATACTAAGTTTTGAGTAGTATCGTGTTTGATAAATCACGTGATAAATACATAGAATGTGTTTATCACGAAGTAATTTATTGACCACACAAATAAATACTTTCTTCGAAACCAACGTCCTTTGCCAACGAAGTAGTAAATTAGTTGATGTCACTTAGAGACTTGTTTTAAGGTATCCTTTGAGACATACTAAGCAAATATGTCACTGATAATAGAAGTTATGACAGGATACTCTGGGAAATATAGTCGCCCGAGCATTGATATTTTCAGAGTTTTGGCTACATATTGGGATATTCCTGGTTTGGAACATTTGCATTTCGACATCTTTACGACCCTTTAAACATAGTTAATCGAGATCATAATAACTTTCAACCCCTCAATTGTGTTTGTGTCCTGCTGAAAAAATGTCGCGCAGCATTATCAAAAATCAAAGGGCCTCCATTCATATAGTTTGGCTCTAGTTACTTGGCTTCCAGAAGGGCAAAAAACAAATTGGTCCCCAGCAGATCAATCAGTGAAATGGTACCCTTGATGGTGTAAATAAAGCAAGTGGGTTTGGTGAACAAAAGGAAGAATTCACTGAAATTATAAGAAAGGGGCATTTGTATAAAGAGGGGAAGTGCCACCATCAAGGAGAATGTAATCCCTTACAAATAGGTCCTTCTGAGCAGGGTTGTAGTGCTAAAACTTTTTTTCCCGAAACTCAAGTTTCCTGATCGTGACGGTAACGCCAACTGTAACCTGGGATTTTTTTAATTACAAAATTTATATTCACGATTTCTTAGTTTACGTATTTATTTTCTCTCCAATTTATATCAACTTACATGCACAAAGATTTAATGAGTTATTGTTAATTAGTGATAAATAAGAGCCGATGCAAAAATCTATCCATTGAAACTTTTTTGAAGAAAATTTATAAAAATTTCCAGTTTTTTTTTGACATTTAATGTTTTGCGTGCCATTTGTGTTTGTTTGTCCGAAGCTGATTTGTCGTTTCTTAATGATGACAAATTCTTTTGGATTCCAATCTTGTATAGGTGGACCATTGATTTTAATAAACATAAGTTTTGCCACATGTAATTATTAGTCGCGATCTCGATTTTGAAAAAATTATGTTCATGTGGCTGAAGCCGTGTTCACATTCTGAAGACCTTACAGAAATGATTTTAGAGCAGTTTATCAATGTCATTAATTCGTTGTGAACTGTTTGCCCGCCGCTTTCGAGAAAATCTCGATATACTATCAGCGTCAAAGTGAACGTACACCTTCAAATTACAAAAACTTAACATTCAAACGTAAACTTAGTAATTAGGTAAATAGCTAATTTTAATGTAAAACAATTTTGTATCCCCAAAGTTAAATATTTACAATTTTTACATAAATATAAAAAATATTTATTTTTAAAAACATTTGTTTTATCATAGAGAAAAATAATGAAGCGGAAGTCATCGTACAGCGAAACTATTTTCAACTTTAGAAAACTTGGTCAATTTGAAATTCCACAATTAATATTTTTTGGACCACCACAAACTTGTATGATAGTTTAGTTCATTTCATGGCCTAAAAGACACTAACCTTTTTGATTCTGTTACTCCAATGTGAATTGCTACAGTCAATACATTTCGGCTGTATGCTTGCTGTTGAAAGATTCGTGAGTTTCGTTGAACCAAATTCATTTTACTTTTACTAAGGTTCTGTATTAGTATATCTATGCTCACAAAATGATCCATTTTAGCGTCGAAAAAAGTAAATTCACACCTTAAAGCCTCTATATGCAACCGCAAACCATTCGATTATCCTCCACACTGCATTTCTTTACTGTAGCTCAGTATTTACAGTCCTGCAAATTTTCTATCATTTCTGATGTGTCAATTACTGATAGTTGTGACTCTACCGTTATAACCAGCAAAATCCATTGTCCATCTTTTAATACTTCCAATGCAAAAAAAAAAAAAAAAAAAAATGTCAGTGCAAATGTTTTTCGCCATTTTGGCAGCACTAGTGCCAGGGTATACTGTTGTTCTGCGAAGAACTCTACATTGAAAAATTTCTTTGGTCATCCTGAATGTGGGCGCATCTAAATAGTTTCAGCCACATAATGTTTTTGTATGTTACCATAAACAATCAGGTGACTATTTCAAGATTTTCCCTGTTTCTCTCAAGGATTTGCTTCCATTTTTAAGCGCAGTGAGTTAACATGCGTTTTTACTAATTTCTTCATGACCCCAATCCCATAATTTTCGATGATATGAAGTTTTTTTTCTTAGACAACCTAAAATAATAATAATAAAAAAAAAACCTGATTTACTGAACAATTACACGCACTTTAAAATAAAATATGTAGAAAATGTGTTTTGCACGATCACTTTTGATTCGAAGATTTGTACCATTTCTCACAAATAAGTAAATGACGTTTTTATGTACTTCAAGATTCGATTACCTTTAGTCGTTACTTCGGCTTAATAACTGCATCTGTTCTACATAAAAAAAATATCTGAATTGCAATTTGTTCCCCCCCCCCCCCCCTTCTGTTGATGCATTTTTTTCTAAAAAGGAGGTGTGTATTATGTTCACTTTTGACCCTGATTGTATGTCGATAAGCTGCAACAGAATACAACTGAAATTGATTGTTTAATAGTTGTAAATTTATAAAACAACAATTGATAAATCGCAAAAAAATACGTCCAAAGAGGCTCTTAAAAAAAGGATCGGTATGTCGTACCGGTGCTACTAAACCCCTGCTATAGAGTGCATTCTCCCCACTTCTAATCATCAAACCCGTTTAAACGATTGAAAAGTCTCAAAGAACATTTGCTTGGACATCAATAGCAAAGCGCGGCTCAAAGCAGTGGCGGCCCGTGATCGAAAATGCTAGTGCAGCCGGACACATGCGATCACCATCACAAACACTTTTCACAATCGAATCATCCATGAACTAATAAATTTAGATACAGCCCAGCTGTACTTGCCACTGGCTTAAAGAGCTCATTAGGAGCCAATTCGAGCCGGACGTCAAGTCGTGAGTTGAGATTTCCCTCCTTGCATTTCAGAAGCGGGGACATCGCTCTTGCGACATCGGCGAATGCATCTGAGAACTTCCTTCTAACCCTTTGTTCTCAACCCGCGAATCCTCCTGATTCCCCGAAACGCGCTTCGGGATTTGTCCGAAAACCTCCCCGAAATGTTTTCACCTCCTCTCGGGTGTCTTTTCGAAATCCGCGCGCAGAGCATTTGGGCGCAGAGTTCCGCCCGAGTCCGAATCGGGATAAACGCTGCGTTGGGAGTGGCTAACGTGCGGTGTTCTTGGGGTTGAGTTGTGAGATGCACGACTGTGGGGATGGATTTATCTGAGTTCGACGTGCGTTTGCACCTTGCTTTTGCGAAATACTCGGAACAGCTGCTTAATATCCTATTCGAATGTAAGCAGGCGACGTCTGATTGTCAGGGCGTCAACGATGAATTGGAATGTCTGCGGTGATTCTGGTGGAGGCGGATCGCACCTTCGTTCATTCTTCTTCAACAAGAATTAATATCTTTGGTGTTTATCCACTTGCCAATTTATCTATCCTTTGTAAGAAAAACAGTTGCCAACTTAGCTGATTATTAAGTGAACTAAGACGTAATGATGAGCCAAAATGGTGACTCTTTGGCAAAGGAAGAGGTAAGTTGGTGATTGAAGAAAAACCAACGATTTCAGTTCTCGTTGAAAAAGAATGGCTGGAGGCAGTCAGGTAAAAACATCTGAATATTATTTGACCAGTAAATTATTATTTTTCTGGGGCTGTAAGGCAAATATTAAGGAGGGGAAAAATGAAATTTCACGGAAGCCTGAAATCTCATTTTCACAATCATGTTAAGTAGCAATTGTGATTTTATTTAATGTTCAATAAATGTTTAACTTTTTTCTTCTCCAATTAATTTCTTTCAATTTCCATTTGTGTAATGGGCCAAAAGCGTCAGGGACACCTCAGGAAACACGAGAGCCTTGTTTTCTTGTCAGTAATGTTCGATGAATGCTTTCGAGGGTGTGTCTGCACTGAAATGATAAGACAAGGGGAGTGTGTATGAGGGTAAGAACTGTCACACTCTGACAGTTAACCAACCCACTTACAAATTCCCCATCTCTTTTGTTTTCAGTGCATTCGCTCCCTGGGAAACATTAATCAAACCTCACTGACAAGAAAAAAAAGGTTCCATTTTTTTTTCTTCTTCTGCCGATCACTAGATGTGTCCGTGAGCATAGAAATAATCGGTATTTCGGTTTGACTAACTCCTTTTACCTATGTATCTATACTTCAGATATGCTACAGTCCCGCGGAAATAACGTCCTCGCTCTTTTTTTTTTTACATGGATTTTGATCATTACTTGCCAATGATGATTATAAATGCGACCTGAGCGTATATTTTGGTAGTTAGGCTTTTCGATAAAAAAAAAAAGCTTAATCACTTGACGGAAGGATTTCAGGAGTAGCATTCGTCCTAAAATTCCTAATATTTCTTAAATTTTTATTTTTCAATAAAATTGTGCTTATATTTTTCGGTAATTGCTGAACAAATTTAAAAACCTCGAAAACTCCTCATTATTTCTTTAAAAACCGTGCAGAACCCCGATGTTTCTCCAGGAGAGAACATCTTTTACGAGATTTTAATTATTAATTATTCAATTTATTGCCGGTGTTGAAACAGGCTTTGGGAGCCTATGTCAGCTTTAAAAGAAACATCACTTTTTTTTTTTTTTTTTAGAATTATCCCTAAAATTTTCCTTACATTTTTTTAAAGCTATCCCTAAAATTCCTGCCTAATTTTTTTAAACTAACCCTAAAATTCCTACCTAATTTTTTTTTAGAAAACTCATTTATTCGTCTCACGTGTTCGTCCTAAAATTGTACTTAAATTTTTCAGTAATTCCTATAAAAATTAAAAACCTCGAAAATTCCTTGTTTATCTTCGATAACCCGCGAAATAACCCAGATATTCCTGCAGAGGAGAAAAACTTTTCTGAAGTTTTAATTATTAAAATTTTTACTATTGATTAACAATTTAAAATTGTATCACAAACTCGATGTTAGTTAAAAGTTTTAAAGTGAAGTTGTTTTATGTACTTTGAAATGTTGCTTAAAAATTAAATAAGTGGAATTTAATTAAAAATCGTATGATTGTTTGATTATATTACTGTTGTTTTTCTAAAAAGTTATTGACGCTCAATTTTTTGAAAATTGACAGTTTTCTGCCGGTATTATTTGTTTTACGAGCCCTGTATCAGCTCTAAATGTAATATTCTTAAAAATTTTCCAATCCCTAAAATTCCTATCTATATATATTTTTTTTTAGAAAAATCGCTGCCCCCAATGGATAGATGAAAATGATAGATGAAATTCAAAATTACCATCCTTTGATTTTTAGCTTTTTTTTCTTTTTTCTTTTAGAAAGCTGTAGCATATCTGATTCTTCCAAAAATATCCATATTAACTGATGTAAATATGTGCCCATCACTCAAACCGCCACCAGAATCACGACAGATACTTCATCATCGAAGATGGATAATCGAGCATAAGCAGTTTTCTTTATTGTAGATTCTCTCCCCCCCCCCCCCCCTGTCTTTCGGTATTTTCTGAAACAAACTGTCGCTGAGTTTGATAAAATATGTTTTTGTATTTTATTTTTTCAAATTGGGAGTTGTAGAAATGAGCTCAAACTCTAACTTTGTTACTCCTGTAACTGTTATTTTTTTGGAAGGGAAATTTTTAGAACTAAGCCTCTCTTCTTCAACCCCTCTGAGTATTTCCCTTTCTCAAGGATAAACCTATAAAATTTTAATCTAATGATGCTCTTCTTTTATGTTGCCTCATTCTTTTTAGATGTGCTGCCATGGCATAAGGTAATTCATTTCTTAAATACATATTTCTTACATTTCTTAAATAAACTCTGAATGAATTGTTATTAATCACTTTTTCTTCCCTTTCAGCGCTCTTGGGGCATTCAATGTGTAAGTTATTATTTCTTGTTATTCCCTTTTCAATAAAAAGTACAAATATTTGTTTAAGAAAGTTATTCACTTACATACAAGATGTGTATTCTCATGTGGTATTCTGATTACATTTTTTGATGAGACAAACAAAAAGGAATCGTAACTAGGACCGTAAAACTTTCAATTACACTATAATGTTAGTCATTGCATTAAAATTTGATATGGCGTTATCTACCGTTTTCAAATTATTACTCATTAAAAAAAAAAAAAGGCCCAGTTTGGCGGTATTTTTGCCAATAATTTTTAATTGGGGGGGGGGGGGGGAGGGCAAGTAAAATTGATGTTTTGCGATAGATCTTACATTATCCTTTCTTGTTTGTGAAAGGGAAATAAATAAATCGTTCATGCGCGATCCTCTAGAGCAAGGAGCTCTGTGTTCCAAGGCACTCGTTTATCAACTTTTCGCATTTTTATCATATTTCTACAGGAATATCGGAGGTTTTGACGTTTAGAACATCTTAAGAGGCACTAAACACTACTTTTGCGTGTGACGTCAACGCGAAGGGGATGAACCCGTCTAAACCCAGTTTTAGACCAGATTCCTTCTCAGATTTTCGACGGAATCTGCGTAACTATGTAACAGTTTTTTATGCGTTTTTGGTCACGTGACCTTTACTTTGATTTCGAACACGATTTTTGATTAATTGAAAGCATAAAGTTAAAAAATAATTGGACTGCTTAAGTATATGTGTTGGATAACACTAGAAAATTCCAAAAGTATTCACTTTCCTCACTTGTGAAAGTTCTTCATTGGGGATATTTGAGAACAATGTTAGGCATAAAAATCAGGGAATCTTAGAAATTGATGAGAAAAATCAAGGAATTATAAGGGAACTTTTTGTCTTGAATTTAAGGACACCTGGTCATTTTATTTCGAGATTTATCAACAGTTGATAGTTATTTTACTTTATGCTTAGATATTTTGACTTTAAATGCTGTTAAAGATATCGATTCCTAACAAGATTTCATTTTTTGAAGCTGATCGCTGTATCCGCTTGTCCCCTGGGGTATGAGGCTTTACTAGATTTAACTTCCTAATACCTTACAGCAATGTAGGAGGCCAATTTAAAGTTTTTCTCAGGTACTATTCCTTTTTGATGAAATTTTCTTTTCTATATTTGTCTCTTTTTATGTGTTCTGGTGATAAGTTAGGATTTCAGTGTATAATGGAAATAAGGATAATTTCGGAGTTTTCGATTCTGGAAAAAATTAAGTGTTTTTATTACATTTCAGGAAAATCAGGGAAGTTTTCTATCATTGTTTTGAAAGTACGTTTCACAGATCATCCCTATTGGCACCAATTTAGCGGAGAATTGTGGTTTTAGCATTTAAACTATAAAATAATTAAACTTTTCATGTCACATATATTATTTAAAGAAAATTAGCTTGATTACAAGTTCTAATTGATGAGTGTTTATTCATCCAGACAAAGAGGAACTTTCACATTTTTTGGTTTTATTTTTAAATAAAAGTAGAGAAAAAGAAAATCATGAAAACTTTACCATTCTTTCAAAAATTTGAGCTCGGATAGATATTTAAAAAAAAATGTAGTTTTTCACTTAGCGATTTGGCGGGAAAAGCTACTTTTGCGTGTGACGTCAAAGCGAAGCGGATGAACCCGTCTAAACCCAGTTTTAGACCAGATTCCTCCTCAGATTTTCGACGGAATCTATGCGTAACTATGTAACAGTTTCTTATGCGTTTTTGATCACGTGACATTTACTTTGATTTCGAACACGATTTTTGATTCATCGAAAGCATAAAGATCAAAAATAATTGGACTGCTTAAGTATATGCGTTGGATAACACTAGAAAATTAAAAAATATTCACTTTCCTCACTTGTGCAAGTTCTTCTTTGGGGATATTTGAGAACAATGTTAGGCATAAAAATCAGCGAATCTTAGAAATTGATGAGAAAAATCAAGGAATTATAAGGGAACTTTTTGTCTTGAATTTAAGGACACCTGGTCATTTTATTTCGAGATTTATCAACAGTTGATATTTATTTTACTTTATGCTTAGATATTTTGACTTTAAATGCTGTTAAAGATATCGATTCCTAACAAGATTTCATTTTTTGAAGCTGATCGCTGTATCCGCTTGTCTCTTGGGGTGTGAGGCTTTACTAGAGTAAACTTCCTAATACCTTACAGCAATGTAGGAGGCCAATTTAAAGTTTTTCTCAGGTACTATGTCTTTTTAATGAAATTTTCTTTTGTATATTTCTCTTTTTATGCTTTCAGGTGGTTTTAAATTTCTTCATAACTTAGGATTTAAGAGTGGGATGGAAATAAGGAGAATTTCGGAGTTTTCGATTCGGGAAAAAATTAAGGATTTTTATTACATTTCATGAAAATCAGGAAAGTTTTCTGTCATTGTTTTGAAAGTACTTTTCACAGATCATCCCTATTGACACCATTTTAGCGGAGAATTGTGGTTTTAGCATTAAAATTCTAAAATAATTTAAACTTTTCATTTCACATAAATTATTTGAAGAAAATTAGCTTGATTAAAAGTTCTAACTGACGATTGTGTTTATTCATCAGGACAATGAGGAACTTTCACGTTTTGGTTTTATTTTTACATAAAAGTAGAGGAAAAAATCATGAAAACTTTACCATTCTTTCAAAAATTTGAGCTCGGATAGGTAGTTAAAAAAAAATGTAGTTTTTCACTTAGCGATTTGGCGGGAAAAGCTACTTTTGCATGTGACGTCAAAGCGAAGAGGATGAACACGTCTAAAGCCAGTTTTAGACCAGATTCCTCCTCAGATTTTCGACGGAATCTATGCGTAACTATGTAACAGTTTCTTATGCGTTCACGTGACATTTACTTTGATTTCGAACACGATTTTTGATTGATTGAAAGCATAAAGTTAAAAAATAATTGGACTGCTTAAGTATATGTGTTGGATAACACTAGAAAATTCCAAAAGTATTCACTTTCCTCACTTGTGCAAGTTCTTCATTGGGGATATTTGAGAACAATGTTAGGCATAAAAATCAGGGAATCTTAGAAATTGATGAGAAAAATCAAGGAATTATAAGGGAACTTTTTGTCTTGAATTTAAGGACACCTGGTCATTTTATTTCGAGATTTATCAACAGTTGATAGTTATTTTACTTTATGCTTAGAAATTTTGACTTTAAATGCTGTTAAAGATATCGATTCCTAACAAGATTTCATTTTTTGAAGCTGATCGCTGTATCCGCTTGTCCCCTGGGGTGTGAGGCTTTACTAGATTTAACTTCCGAATACCTTACAGCAATGTAGGAGGCCAATTTAAAGTTTTTCTCAGGTACTATGTCTTTTTGATGAAATTTTCTTTTCTATATTTGTCTCTTTTTATGTGTTCTGGTGATAAGTTAGGATTTCAGTGTATGATGGAAATAAGGATAATTTCGGAGTTTTCTATTCTGGAAAAAATTAAGTGTTTTTATTACATTTCAGGAAAATCAGGGAAGTTTTCTATCATTGTTTTGAAAGTACGTTTCACAGATCATCCCTATTGGCACCAATTTAGCGGAGAATTGTGGTTTTAG
Organism: Linyphia triangularis; assembly: GCA_963978545.1. NCBI lineage: Eukaryota > Metazoa > Arthropoda > Arachnida > Araneae > Linyphiidae > Linyphia > Linyphia triangularis. Next base: position 35,195,641 of record OZ021721.1, read on the forward strand.
CATTTAAACTATAAAATAATTAAACTTTTCATGTCACATATATTATTTAAAGAAAATTAGCTTGATTACAAGTTCTAATTGATGAGTGTTTATCCATCCGGACAAAGAGGAACTTTCACATTTTTTGGTTTTATTTTTAAATAAAAGTAGAGAAAAAGAAAATCATGAAAACTTTACCATTCTTTCAAAAATTTGAGCTCGGATAGATAGTTAAAAAAATGTAGTTTTTCACTTAGCGATTTGTTGGAAAAAGCTACTTTTGCGTGTGACGTCAAAGCGAAGAGGATGAACCCGTCTAAAGCCAGTTTTAGACCAGATTCCTCCTCAGATTTTCGACGGAATCTATGCGTAACTATGTAACAGTTTCTTATGCGTTTTTGGTCACGTGACCTTTACTTTGATTTCGAACACGATTTTTGATTAATTGAAAGCATAAAGTTAAAAAATAATTGGACTGCTTAAGTATATGTGTTGGATAACACTAGAAAATTCCAAAAGTATTCACTTTCCTCACTTGTGCAAGTTCTTCATTGGGGATATTTGAGAACAATGTTAGGCATAAAAATCAGGGAATCTTAGAAATTGATGAGAAAAATCAAGGAATTATAAGGGAACTTTTTGTCTTGAATTTAAGGACACCTGGTCATTTTATTTCGAGATTTATCAACAGTTGATAGTTATTTTACTTTATGCTTAGAAATTTTGACTTTAAATGCTGTTAAAGATATCGATTCCTAACAAGATTTCATTTTTTGAAGCTGATCGCTGTATCCGCTTGTCCCCTGGGGTGTGAGGCTTTACTAGATTTAACTTCCGAATACCTTACAGCAATGTAGGAGGCCAATTTAAAGTTTTTCTCAGGTACTATGTCTTTTTAATGAAATTTTCTTTTGTATATTTCTCTTTTTATGCTTTCAGGTGGTTTTAAATTTCTTCATAACTTAGGATTTAAGAGTGGGATGGAAATAAGGAGAATTTCGGAGTTTTCGATTCGGGAAAAAATTAAGGATTTTTATTACATTTCATGAAAATCAGGAAAGTTTTCTGTCATTGTTTTGAAAGTACTTTTCACAGATCATCCCTATTGACACCATTTTAGCGGAGAATTGTGGTTTTAGCATTAAAATTCTAAAATAATTTAAACTTTTCATTTCACATAAATTATTTGAAGAAAATTAGCTTGATTAAAAGTTCTAATTGACGATTGTGTTTATTCATCAGGACAATGAGGAACTTTCACGTTTTGGTTTTATTTTTACATAAAAGTAGAGGAAAAAATCATGAAAACTTTACCATTCTTTCAAAAATTTGAGCTCGGATAGATAGTTAAAAAAAATGTAGTTTTTCACTTAGCGATTTGGCGAGAAAAGCTACTTTTGCGTGTGACGTCAAAGCGAAGAGGATGAACCCGTCTAAAGCCAGTTTTAGACCAGATTCCTCCTCAGATTTTCGACGGAATCTATGCGTAACTATGTAACAGTTTCTTATGCGTTTTTGGTCACGTGACCTTTACTTTGATTTCGAACACGATTTTTGATTAATTGAAAGCATAAAGTTAAAAAATAATTGGACTGCTTAAGTATATGTGTTGGATAACACTAGAAAATTCCAAAAGTATTCACTTTCCTCACTTGTGCAAGTTCTTCATTGGGGATATTTGAGAACAATGTTAGGCATAAAAATCAGGGAATCTTAGAAATTGATGAGAAAAATCAAGGAATTATAAGGGAACTTTTTGTCTTGAATTTAAGGACACCTGGTCATTTTATTTCGAGATTTATCAACAGTTGATAGTTATTTTACTTTTTGCTTAGAAATTTTGACTTTAAATGCTGTTAAAGATATCGATTCCTAACAAGATTTCATTTTTTGAAGCTGATCGCTGTATCCGCTTGTCCCCTGGGGTGTGAGGCTTTACTAGATTTAACTTCCGAATACCTTACAGCAATGTAGGAGGCCAATTTAAAGTTTTTCTCAGGTACTATGTCTTTTTGATGAAATTTTCTTTTCTATATTTGTCTCTTTTTATGTGTTCTGGTGATAAGTTAGGATTTCAGTGTATGATGGAAATAAGGATAATTTCGGAGTTTTCGATTCTGGAAAAAATTAAGTGTTTTTATTACATTTCAGGAAAATCAGGGAAGTTTTCTATCATTGTTTTGAAAGTACGTTTCACAGATCATCCCTATTGGCACCAATTTAGCGGAGAATTGTGGTTTTAGCATTTAAACTATAAAATAATTAAACTTTTCATGTCACATATATTATTTAAAGAAAATTAGCTTGATTACAAGTTCTAATTGATGAGTGTTTATTCATCCAGACAAAGAGGAACTTTCACATTTTTTGGTTTTATTTTTAAATAAAAGTAGAGAAAAAGAAAATCATGAAAACTTTACCATTCTTTCAAAAATTTGAGCTCGGATAGATATTTAAAAAAAAATGTAGTTTTTCACTTAGCGATTTGGCGGGAAAAGCTACTTTTGCGTGTGACGTCAAAGCGAAGCGGATGAACCCGTCTAAACCCAGTTTTAGACCAGATTCCTCCTCAGATTTTCGACGGAATCTATGCGTAACTATGTAACAGTTTCTTATGCGTTTTTGATCACGTGACATTCACTTTGATTTCGAACACGATTTTTGATTCATCGAAAGCATAAAGATAAAAAATAATTGGACTGCTTAAGTATATGCGTTGGATAACACTAGAAAATTAAAAAATATTCACTTTCCTCACTTGTGCAAGTTCTTCTTTGGGGATATTTGAGAACAATGTTAGGCATAAAAATCAGCGAATCTTAGAAATTGATGAGAAAAATCAAGGAATTATAAGGGAACTTTTTGTCTTGAATTTAAGGACACCTGGTCATTTTATTTCGAGATTTATCAACAGTTGATATTTATTTTACTTTATGCTTAGATATTTTGACTTTAAATGCTGTTAAAGATATCGATTCCTAACAAGATTTCATTTTTTGAAGCTGATCGCTGTATCCGCTTGTCTCTTGGGGTGTGAGGCTTTACTAGAGTAAACTTCCTAATACCTTACAGCAATGTAGGAGGCCAATTTAAAGTTTTTCTCAGGTACTATGTCTTTTTAATGAAATTTTCTTTTGTATATTTCTCTTTTTATGCTTTCAGGTGGTTTTAAATTTCTTCATAACTTAGGATTTAAGAGTGGGATGGAAATAAGGAGAATTTCGGAGTTTTCGATTCGGGAAAAAATTAAGGATTTTTATTACATTTCATGAAAATCAGGAAAGTTTTCTGTCATTGTTTTGAAAGTACTTTTCACAGATCATCCCTATTGACACCATTTTAGCGGAGAATTGTGGTTTTAGCATTAAAATTCTAAAATAATTTAAACTTTTCATTTCACATAAATTATTTGAAGAAAATTAGCTTGATTAAAAGTTCTAACTGACGATTGTGTTTATTCATCAGGACAATGAGGAACTTTCACGTTTTGGTTTTATTTTTACATAAAAGTAGAGGAAAAAATCATGAAAACTTTACCATTCTTTCAAAAATTTGAGCTCGGATAGGTAGTTAAAAAAAAATGTAGTTTTTCACTTAGCGATTTGGCGGGAAAAGCTACTTTTGCATGTGACGTCAAAGCGAAGAGGATGAACACGTCTAAAGCCAGTTTTAGACCAGATTCCTCCTCAGATTTTCGACGGAATCTATGCGTAACTATGTAACAGTTTCTTATGCGTTCACGTGACATTTACTTTGATTTCGAACACGATTTTTGATTGATTGAAAGCATAAAGTTAAAAAATAATTGGACTGCTTAAGTATATGTGTTGGATAACACTAGAAAATTCCAAAAGTATTCACTTTCCTCACTTGTGCAAGTTCTTCATTGGGGATATTTGAGAACAATGTTAGGCATAAAAATCAGGGAATCTTAGAAATTGATGAGAAAAATCAAGGAATTATAAGGGAACTTTTTGTCTTGAATTTAAGGACACCTGGTCATTTTATTTCGAGATTTATCAACAGTTGATAGTTATTTTACTTTATGCTTAGAAATTTTGACTTTAAATGCTGTTAAAGATATCGATTCCTAACAAGATTTCATTTTTTGAAGCTGATCGCTGTATCCGCTTGTCCCCTGGGGTGTGAGGCTTTACTAGATTTAACTTCCGAATACCTTACAGCAATGTAGGAGGCCAATTTAAAGTTTTTCTCAGGTACTATGTCTTTTTGATGAAATTTTCTTTTCTATATTTGTCTCTTTTTATGTGTTCTGGTGATAAGTTAGGATTTCAGTGTATGATGGAAATAAGGATAATTTCGGAGTTTTCGATTCTGGAAAAAATTAAGTGTTTTTATTACATTTCAGGAAAATCAGGGAAGTTTTCTATCATTGTTTTGAAAGTACGTTTCACAGATCATCCCTATTGGCACCAATTTAGCGGAGAATTGTGGTTTTAGCATTTAAACTATAAAATAATTAAACTTTTCATGTCACATATATTATTTAAAGAAAATTAGCTTGATTACAAGTTCTAATTGATGAGTGTTTATCCATCCGGACAAAGAGGAACTTTCACATTTTTTGGTTTTATTTTTAAATAAAAGTAGAGAAAAAGAAAATCATGAAAACTTTACCATTCTTTCAAAAATTTGAGCTCGGATAGATAGTTAAAAAAATGTAGTTTTTCACTTAGCGATTTGTTGGGAAAAGCTACTTTTGCGTGTGACGTCAAAGCGAAGAGGATGAACCCGTCTAAAGCCAGTTTTAGACCAGATTCCTCCTCAGATTTTCGACGGAATCTATGCGTAACTATGTAACAGTTTCTTATGCGTTTTTGGTCACGTGACCTTTACTTTGATTTCGAACACGATTTTTGATTAATTGAAAGCATAAAGTTAAAAAATAATTGGACTGCTTAAGTATATGTGTTGGATAACACTAGAAAATTCCAAAAGTATTCACTTTCCTCACTTGTGCAAGTTCTTCATTGGGGATATTTGAGAACAATGTTAGGCATAAAAATCAGGGAATCTTAGAAATTGATGAGAAAAATCAAGGAATTATAAGGGAACTTTTTGTCTTGAATTTAAGGACACCTGGTCATTTTATTTCGAGATTTATCAACAGTTGATAGTTATTTTACTTTATGCTTAGAAATTTTGACTTTAAATGCTGTTAAAGATATCGATTCCTAACAAGATTTCATTTTTTGAAGCTGATCGCTGTATCCGCTTGTCCCCTGGGGTGTGAGGCTTTACTAGATTTAACTTCCGAATACCTTACAGCAATGTAGGAGGCCAATTTAAAGTTTTTCTCAGGTACTATGTCTTTTTAATGAAATTTTCTTTTGTATATTTCTCTTTTTATGCTTTCAGGTGGTTTTAAATTTCTTCATAACTTAGGATTTAAGAGTGGGATGGAAATAAGGAGAATTTCGGAGTTTTCGATTCGGGAAAAAATTAAGGATTTTTATTACATTTCATGAAAATCAGGAAAGTTTTCTGTCATTGTTTTGAAAGTACTTTTCACAGATCATCCCTATTGACACCATTTTAGCGGAGAATTGTGGTTTTAGCATTAAAATTCTAAAATAATTTAAACTTTTCATTTCACATAAATTATTTGAAGAAAATTAGCTTGATTACAAGTTCTAATTGATGAGTGTTTATCCATCCGGACAAAGAGGAACTTTCACATTTTTTGGTTTTATTTTTAAATAAAAGTAGAGAAAAAGAAAATCATGAAAACTTTACCATTCTTTCAAAAATTTGAGCTCGGATAGATAGTTAAAAAAATGTAGTTTTTCACTTAGCGATTTGTTGGGAAAAGCTACTTTTGCGTGTGACGTCAAAGCGAAGAGGATGAACCCGTCTAAACCCAGTTTTAGACCAGATTCCTCCTCAGATTTTCGACGGAATCTATGCGTAACTATGTAACAGTTTCTTATGCGTTTTTGATCACGTGACATTCACTTTGATTTCGAACACGATTTTTGATTCATCGAAAGCATAAAGATAAAAAATAATTGGACTGTTTAAGTATATGCGTTGGATAACACTAGAAAATTAAAAAATATTCACTTTCCTCACTTGTGCAAGTTCTTCTTTGGGGATATTTGAGAACAATGTTAGTCATAAAAATCAGCGAATCTTAGAAATTGATGAGAAAAATCAAGGAATTATAAGGGAACTTTTTGTCTTGAATTTAAGGACACCTGGTCATTTTATTTCGAGATTTATCAACAGTTGATAGTTATTTTACTTTATGCTTAGAAATTTTGACTTTAAATGCTGTTAAAGATATCGATTCCTAACAAGATTTCATTTTTTGAAGCTGATCGCTGTATCCGCTTGTCCCCTGGGGTGTGAGGCTTTACTAGATTTAACTTCCGAATACCTTACAGCAATGTAGGAGGCCAATTTAAAGTTTTTCTCAGGTACTATGTCTTTTTGATGAAATTTTCTTTTCTATATTTGTCTCTTTTTATGTGTTCTGGTGATAAGTTAGGATTTCAGTGTATGATGGAAATAAGGATAATTTCGGAGTTTTCGATTCTGGAAAAAATTAAGTGTTTTTATTACATTTCAGGAAAATCAGGGAAGTTTTCTATCATTGTTTTGAAAGTACGTTTCACAGATCATCCCTATTGGCACCAATTTAGCGGAGAATTGTGGTTTTAGCATTTAAACTATAAAATAATTAAACTTTTCATGTCACATATATTATTTAAAGAAAATTAGCTTGATTACAAGTTCTAATTGATGAGTGTTTATCCATCCGGACAAAGAGGAACTTTCACATTTTTTGGTTTTATTTTTAAATAAAAGTAGAGAAAAAGAAAATCATTAAAACTTTACCATTCTTTCAAAAATTTGAGCTCGGATAGATAGTTAAAAAAAATGTAGTTTTTCACTTAGCGATTTGGCGGGAAAAGCTACTTTTGCGTGTGACGTCAAAGCGAAGAGGATGAACCCGTCTAAAGCCAGTTTTAGACCAGATTCCTCCTCAGATTTTCGACGGAATCTATGCGTAACTATGTAACAGTTTCTTATGCGTTTTTGGTCACGTGACCTTTACTTTGATTTCGAACACGATTTTTGATTAATTGAAAGCATAAAGTTAAAAAATAATTGGACTGCTTAAGTATATGTGTTGGATAACACTAGAAAATTCCAAAAGTATTCACTTTCCTCACTTGTGCAAGTTCTTCATTGGGGATATTTGAGAACAATGTTAGGCATAAAAATCAGGGAATCTTAGAAATTGATGAGAAAAATCAAGGAATTATAAGGGAACTTTTTGTCTTGAATTTAAGGACACCTGGTCATTTTATTTCGAGATTTATCAACAGTTGATAGTTATTTTACTTTATGCTTAGAAATTTTGACTTTAAATGCTGTTAAAGATATCGATTCCTAACAAGATTTCATTTTTTGAAGCTGATCGCTGTATCCGCTTGTCCCCTGGGGTGTGAGGCTTTACTAGATTTAACTTCCGAATACCTTACAGCAATGTAGGAGGCCAATTTAAAGTTTTTCTCAGGTACTATGTCTTTTTAATGAAATTTTCTTTTGTATATTTCTCTTTTTATGCTTTCAGGTGGTTTTAAATTTCTTCATAACTTAGGATTTAAGAGTGGGATGGAAATAAGGAGAATTTCGGAGTTTTCGATTCGGGAAAAAATTAAGGATTTTTATTACATTTCATGAAAATCAGGAAAGTTTTCTGTCATTGTTTTGAAAGTACTTTTCACAGATCATCCCTATTGACACCATTTTAGCGGAGAATTGTGGTTTTAGCATTAAAATTCTAAAATAATTTAAACTTTTCATTTCACATAAATTATTTGAAGAAAATTAGCTTGATTAAAAGTTCTAATTGACGATTGTGTTTATTCATCAGGACAATGAGGAACTTTCACGTTTTGGTTTTATTTTTACATAAAAGTAGAGGAAAAAATCATGAAAACTTTACCATTCTTTCAAAAATTTGAGCTCGGATAGATAGTTAAAAAAAAATGTAGTTTTTCACTTAGCGATTTGGCGAGAAAAGCTACTTTTGCGTGTGACGTCAAAGCGAAGAGGATGAACCCGTCTAAAGCCAGTTTTAGACCAGATTCCTCCTGAGATTTTCGACGGAATCTATGCGTAACTATGTAACAGTTTCTTATGCGTTTTTGGTCACGTGACCTTTACTTTGATTTCGAACACGATTTTTGATTAATTGAAAGCATAAAGTTAAAAAATAATTGGACTGCTTAAGTATATGTGTTGGATAACACTAGAAAATTCCAAAAGTATTCACTTTCCTCACTTGTGCAAGTTCTTCATTGGGGATATTTGAGAACAATGTTAGGCATAAAAATCAGGGAATCTTAGAAATTGATGAGAAAAATCAAGGAATTATAAGGGAACTTTTTGTCTTGAATTTAAGGACACCTGGTCATTTTATTTCGAGATTTATCAACAGTTGATAGTTATTTTACTTTATGCTTAGAAATTTTGACTTTAAATGCTGTTAAAGATATCGATTCCTAACAAGATTTCATTTTTTGAAGCTGATCGCTGTATCCGCTTGTCCCCTGGGGTATGAGGCTTTACTAGATTTAACTTCCTAATACCTTACAGCAATGTAGGAGGCCAATTTAAAGTTTTTCTCAGGTACTATGCCTTTTTGATGAAATTTTCTTTTCTATATTTGTCTCTTTTTATGTGTTCTGGTGATAAGTTAGGATTTCAGTGTATGATGGAAATAAGGATAATTTCGGAGTTTTCGATTCTGGAAAAAATTAAGTGTTTTTATTACATTTCAGGAAAATCAGGGAAGTTTTCTATCATTGTTTTGAAAGTACGTTTCACAGATCATCCCTATTGGCACCAATTTAGCGGAGAATTGTGGTTTTAGCATTTAAACTATAAAATAATTAAACTTTTCATGTCACATATATTATTTAAAGAAAATTAGCTTGATTACAAGTTCTAATTGATGAGTGTTTATCCATCCGGACAAAGAGGAACTTTCACATTTTTTGGTTTTATTTTTAAATAAAAGTAGAGAAAAAGAAAATCATGAAAACTTTACCATTCTTTCAAAAATTTGAGCTCGGATAGATAGTTAAAAAAATGTAGTTTTTCACTTAGCGATTTGTTGGGAAAAGCTACTTTTGCGTGTGACGTCAAAGCGAAGAGGATGAACCCGTCTAAACCCAGTTTTAGACCAGATTCCTCCTCAGATTTTCGACGGAATCTATGCGTAACTATGTAACAGTTTCTTATGCGTTTTTGATCACGTGACATTCACTTTGATTTCGAACACGATTTTTGATTCATCGAAAGCATAAAGATAAAAAATAATTGGACTGTTTAAGTATATGCGTTGGATAACACTAGAAAATTAAAAAATATTCACTTTCCTCACTTGTGCAAGTTCTTCTTTGGGGATATTTGAGAACAATGTTAGGCATAAAAATCAGCGAATCTTAGAAATTGATGAGAAAAATCAAGGAATTATAAGGGAACTTTTTGTCTTGAATTTAAGGACACCTGGTCATTTTATTTCGAGATTTATCAACAGTTGATAGTTATTTTACTTTATGCTTAGAAATTTTGACTTTAAATGCTGTTAAAGATATCGATTCCTAACAAGATTTCATTTTTTGAAGCTGATCGCTGTATCCGCTTGTCCCCTGGGGTGTGAGGCTTTACTAGATTTAACTTCCGAATACCTTACAGCAATGTAGGAGGCCAATTTAAAGTTTTTCTCAGGTACTATGTCTTTTTGATGAAATTTTCTTTTCTATATTTGTCTCTTTTTATGTGTTCTGGTGATAAGTTAGGATTTCAGTGTATGATGGAAATAAGGATAATTTCGGAGTTTTCGATTCTGGAAAAAATTAAGTGTTTTTATTACATTTCAGGAAAATCAGGGAAGTTTTCTATCATTGTTTTGAAAGTACGTTTCACAGATCATCCCTATTGGCACCAATTTAGCGGAGAATTGTGGTTTTAGCATTTAAACTATAAAATAATTAAACTTTTCATGTCACATATATTATTTAAAGAAAATTAGCTTGATTACAAGTTCTAATTGATGAGTGTTTATCCATCCGGACAAAGAGGAACTTTCACATTTTTTGGTTTTATTTTTAAATAAAAGTAGAGAAAAAGAAAATCATTAAAACTTTACCATTCTTTCAAAAATTTGAGCTCGGATAGATAGTTAAAAAAAATGTAGTTTTTCACTTAGCGATTTGGCGGGAAAAGCTACTTTTGCGTGTGACGTCAAAGCGAAGAGGATGAACCCGTCTAAACCCAGTTTTAGACCAGATTCCTCCTCAGATTTTCGACGGAATCTATGCGTAACTATGTATCAGTTTCTTATGCGTTTTTGGTCACGTGACCTTTACTTTGATTTCGAAAACGATTTTTGATTAATTGAAAGCATAAAGTTAAAAAATAATTGGACTGCTTAAGTATATGTGTTGGATAACACTAGAAAATTCCAAAAGTATTCACTTTCCTCACTTGTGCAAGTTCTTCATTGGGGATATTTGAGAACAATGTTAGGCATAAAAATCAGGGAATCTTAGAAATTGATGAGAAAAATCAAGGAATTATAAGGGAACTTTTTGTCTTGAATTTAAGGACACCTGGTCATTTTATTTCGAGATTTATCAACAGTTGATAGTTATTTTACTTTATGCTTAGATATTTTGACTTTAAATGCTGTTAAAGATATCGATTCCTAACAAGATTTCATTTTTTGAAGCTGATCGCTGTATCCGCTTGTCTCCTGGGGTGTGAGGCTTTACTAGAGTAAACTTCCTAATACCTTACAGCAATGTAGGAGGCCAATTTAAAGTTTTTCTCAGGTACTATGTCTTTTTAATGAAATTTTCTTTTGTATATTTCTCTTTTTATGCTTTCAGGTGGTTTTAAATTTCTTCATAACTTAGGATTTAAGAGTGGGATGGAAATAAGGAGAATTTCGGAGTTTTCGATTCGGGAAAAAATTAAGGATTTTTATTACATTTCATGAAAATCAGGAAAGTTTTCTGTCATTGTTTTGAAAGTAATTTTCACAGATCATCCCTATTGACACCATTTTAGCGGAGAATTGTGGTTTTAGCATTAAAATTCTAAAATAATTTAAACTTTTCATTTCACATAAATTATTTGAAGAAAATTAACTTGATTAAAAGTTCTAATTGACGATTGTGTTTATTCATCAGGACAATGAGGAACTTTCACGTTTTTTTTTTTATTTTTACATAAAAGTAGAGGAAAAAATCATGAAAACTTTACCATTCTTTCAAAAATTTGAGCTCGGATAGATAGTTAAAAAAAAATGTAGTTTTTCACTTAGCGATTTGGCGGGAAAAGCTACTTTTGCGTGTGACGTCAAAGCGAAGAGGATGAACCCGTCTAAAGCCAGTTTTAGACCAGATTCCTCCTCAGATTTTCGACGGAATCTATGCGTAACTATGTAACAGTTTCTTATGCGTTTTTGGTCACGTGACCTTTACTTTGATTTCGAACACGATTTTTGATTAATTGAAAGCATAAAGTTAAAAAATAATTGGACTGCTTAAGTATATGTGTTGGATAACACTAGAAAATTCCAAAAGTATTCACTTTCCTCACTTGTGCAAGTTCTTCATTGGGGATATTTGAGAACAATGTTAGGCATAAAAATCAGGGAATCTTAGAAATTGATGAGAAAAATCAAGGAATTATAAGGGAACTTTTTGTCTTGAATTTAAGGACACCTGGTCATTTTATTTCGAGATTTATCAACAGTTGATAGTTATTTTACTTTATGCTTAGAAATTTTGACTTTAAATGCTGTTAAAGATATCGATTCCTAACAAGATTTCATTTTTTGAAGCTGATCGCTGTATCCGCTTGTCCCCTGGGGTGTGAGGCTTTACTAGATTTAACTTCCGAATACCTTACAGCAATGTAGGAGGCCAATTTAAAGTTTTTCTCAGGTACTATGTCTTTTTAATGAAATTTTCTTTTGTATATTTCTCTTTTTATGCTTTCAGGTGGTTTTAAATTTCTTCATAACTTAGGATTTAAGAGTGGGATGGAAATAAGGAGAATTTCGGAGTTTTCGATTCGGGAAAAAATTAAGGATTTTTATTACATTTCATGAAAATCAGGAAAGTTTTCTGTCATTGTTTTGAAAGTACTTTTCACAGATCATCCCTATTGACACCATTTTAGCGGAGAATTGTGGTTTTAGCATTAAAATTCTAAAATAATTTAAACTTTTCATTTCACATAAATTATTTGAAGAAAATTAGCTTGATTAAAAGTTCTAATTGACGATTGTGTTTATTCATCAGGACAATGAGGAACTTTCACGTTTTGGTTTTATTTTTACATAAAAGTAGAGGAAAAAATCATGAAAACTTTACCATTCTTTCAAAAATTTGAGCTCGGATAGATAGTTAAAAAAAAATGTAGTTTTTCACTTAGCGATTTGGCGAGAAAAGCTACTTTTGCGTGTGACGTCAAAGCGAAGAGGATGAACCCGTCTAAAGCCAGTTTTAGACCAGATTCCTCCTCAGATTTTCGACGGAATCTATGCGTAACTATGTAACAGTTTCTTATGCGTTTTTGGTCACGTGACCTTTACTTTGATTTCGAACACGATTTTTGATTAATTGAAAGCATAAAGTTAAAAAATAATTGGACTGCTTAAGTATATGTGTTGGATAACACTAGAAAATTCCAAAAGTATTCACTTTCCTCACTTGTGCAAGTTCTTCATTGGGGATATTTGAGAACAATGTTAGGCATAAAAATCAGGGAATCTTAGAAATTGATGAGAAAAATCAAGGAATTATAAGGGAACTTTTTGTCTTGAATTTAAGGACACCTGGTCATTTTATTTCGAGATTTATCAACAGTTGATAGTTATTTTACTTTTTGCTTAGAAATTTTGACTTTAAATGCTGTTAAAGATATCGATTCCTAACAAGATTTCATTTTTTGAAGCTGATCGCTGTATCCGCTTGTCCCCTGGGGTGTGAGGCTTTACTAGATTTAACTTCCGAATACCTTACAGCAATGTAGGAGGCCAATTTAAAGTTTTTCTCAGGTACTATGTCTTTTTAATGAAATTTTCTTTTGTATATTTCTCTTTTTATGCTTTCAGGTGGTTTTAAATTTCTTCATAACTTAGGATTTCAGTGTATGATGGAAATAAGGATAATTTCGGAGTTTTCGATTCTGGAAAAAATTAAGTGTTTTTATTACATTTCAGGAAAATCAGGGAAGTTTTCTATCATTGTTTTGAAAGTACGTTTCACAGATCATCCCTATTGGCACCAATTTAGCGGAGAATTGTGGTTTTAGCATTTAAACTATAAAATAATTAAACTTTTCATGTCACATATATTATTTAAAGAAAATTAGCTTGATTACAAGTTCTAATTGATGAGTGTTTATCCATCCGGACAAAGAGGAACTTTCACATTTTTTGGTTTTATTTTTAAATAAAAGTAGAGAAAAAGAAAATCACGAAAACTTTACCATTCTTTCAAAAATTTGAGCTCGGATAGATAGTTAAAAAAATGTAGTTTTTCACTTAGCGATTTGTTGGGAAAAGCTACTTTTGCGTGTGACGTCAAAGCGAAGAGGATGAACCCGTCTAAACCCAGTTTTAGACCAGATTCCTCCTCAGATTTTCGACGGAATCTATGCGTAACTATGTAACAGTTTCTTATGCGTTTTTGATCACGTGACATTCACTTTGATTTCGAACACGATTTTTGATTCATCGAAAGCATAAAGATAAAAAATAATTGGACTGTTTAAGTATATGCGTTGGATAACACTAGAAAATTAAAAAATATTCACTTTCCTCACTTGTGCAAGTTCTTCTTTGGGGATATTTGAGAACAATGTTAGGCATAAAAATCAGCGAATCTTAGAAATTGATGAGAAAAATCAAGGAATTATAAGGGAACTTTTTGTCTTGAATTTAAGGACACCTGGTCATTTTATTTCGAGATTTATCAACAGTTGATAGTTATTTTACTTTATGCTTAGAAATTTTGACTTTAAATGCTGTTAAAGATATCGATTCCTAACAAGATTTCATTTTTTGAAGCTGATCGCTGTATCCGCTTGTCCCCTGGGGTGTGAGGCTTTACTAGATTTAACTTCCGAATACCTTACAGCAATGTAGGAGGCCAATTTAAAGTTTTTCTCAGGTACTATGTCTTTTTGATGAAATTTTCTTTTCTATATTTGTCTCTTTTTATGTGTTCTGGTGATAAGTTAGGATTTCAGTGTATGATGGAAATAAGGATAATTTCGGAGTTTTCGATTCTGGAAAAAATTAAGTGTTTTTATTACATTTCAGGAAAATCAGGGAAGTTTTCTATCATTGTTTTGAAAGTACGTTTCACAGATCATCCCTATTGGCACCAATTTAGCGGAGAATTGTGGTTTTAGCATTTAAACTATAAAATAATTTAAACTTTTCATTTCACATAAATTATTTGAAGAAAATTAGCTTGATTAAAAGTTCTAATTGACGATTGTGTTTATCCATCCGGACAAAGAGGAACTTTCACATTTTTTGGTTTTATTTTTAAATAAAAGTAGAGAAAAAGAAAATCACGAAAACTTTACCATTCTTTCAAAAATTTGAGCTCGGATAGATAGTTAAAAAAAAATGTAGTTTTTCACTTAGCGATTTGGCGAGAAAAGCTACTTTTGCGTGTGACGTCAAAGCGAAGAGGATGAACCCGTCTAAAGCCAGTTTTAGACCAGATTCCTCCTCAGATTTTCGACGGAATCTATGCGTAACTATGTAACAGTTTCTTATGCGTTTTTGGTCACGTGACCTTTACTTTGATTTCGAACACGATTTTTGATTAATTGAAAGCATAAAGTTAAAAAATAATTGGACTGCTTAAGTATATGTGTTGGATAACACTAGAAAATTCCAAAAGTATTCACTTTCCTCACTTGTGCAAGTTCTTCATTGGGGATATTTGAGAACAATGTTAGGCATAAAAATCAGGGAATCTTAGAAATTGATGAGAAAAATCAAGGAATTATAAGGAAACTTTTTGTCTTGAATTTAAGGACACCTGGTCATTTTATTTCGAGATTTATCAACAGTTGATAGTTATTTTACTTTTTGCTTAGAAATTTTGACTTTAAATGCTGTTAAAGATATCGATTCCTAACAAGATTTCATTTTTTGAAGCTGATCGCTGTATCCGCTTGTCCCCTGGGGTGTGAGGCTTTACTAGATTTAACTTCCGAATACCTTACAGCAATGTAGGAGGCCAATTTAAAGTTTTTCTCAGGTACTATGTCTTTTTGATGAAATTTTCTTTTCTATATTTGTCTCTTTTTATGTGTTCTGGTGATAAGTTAGGATTTCAGTGTATGATGGAAATAAGGATAATTTCGGAGTTTTCGATTCTGGAAAAAATTAAGTGTTTTTATTACATTTCAGGAAAATCAGGGAAGTTTTCTATCATTGTTTTGAAAGTACGTTTCACAGATCATCCCTATTGGCACCAATTTAGCGGAGAATTGTGGTTTTAGCATTTAAACTATAAAATAATTAAACTTTTCATGTCACATATATTATTTAAAGAAAATTAGCTTGATTACAAGTTCTAATTGATGAGTGTTTATCCATCCGGACAAAGAGGAACTTTCACATTTTTTGGTTTTATTTTTAAATAAAAGTAGAGAAAAAGAAAATCATTAAAACTTTACCATTCTTTCAAAAATTTGAGCTCGGATAGATAGTTAAAAAAAATGTAGTTTTTCACTTAGCGATTTGGCGGGAAAAGCTACTTTTGCGTGTGACGTCAAAGCGAAGAGGATGAACCCGTCTAAACCCAGTTTTAGACCAGATTCCTCCTCAGATTTTCGACGGAATCTATGCGTAACTATGTAACAGTTTCTTATGCGTTTTTGGTCACGTGACCTTTACTTTGATTTCGAAAACGATTTTTGATTAATTGAAAGCATAAAGTTAAAAAATAATTGGACTGCTTAAGTATATGTGTTGGATAACACTAGAAAATTCCAAAAGTATTCACTTTCCTCACTTGTGCAAGTTCTTCATTGGGGATATTTGAGAACAATGTTAGGCATAAAAATCAGGGAATCTTAGAAATTGATGAGAAAAATCAAGGAATTATAAGGGAACTTTTTGTCTTGAATTTAAGGACACCTGGTCATTTTATTTCGAGATTTATCAACAGTTGATAGTTATTTTACTTTATGCTTAGATATTTTGACTTTAAATGCTGTTAAAGATATCGATTCCTAACAAGATTTCATTTTTTGAAGCTGATCGCTGTATCCGCTTGTCTCCTGGGGTGTGAGGCTTTACTAGAGTAAACTTCCTAATACCTTACAGCAATGTAGGAGGCCAATTTAAAGTTTTTCTCAGGTACTATGTCTTTTTAATGAAATTTTCTTTTGTATATTTCTCTTTTTATGCTTTCAGGTGGTTTTAAATTTCTTCATAACTTAGGATTTAAGAGTGGGATGGAAATAAGGAGAATTTCGGAGTTTTCGATTCGGGAAAAAATTAAGGATTTATTACATTTCATGAAAATCAGGAAAGTTTTCTGTCATTGTTTTGAAAGTAATTTTCACAGATCATCCCTATTGACACCATTTTAGCGGAGAATTGTGGTTTTAGCATTAAAATTCTAAAATAATTTAAACTTTTCATTTCACATAAATTATTTGAAGAAAATTAGCTTGATTAAAAGTTCTAATTGACGATTGTGTTTATTCATCAGGACAATGAGGAACTTTCACGTTTTGGTTTTATTTTTACATAAAAGTAGAGGAAAAAATCATGAAAACTTTACCATTCTTTCAAAAATTTGAGCTCGGATAGATAGTTAAAAAAAAATGTAGTTTTTCACTTAGCGATTTGGCGGGAAAAGCTACTTTTGCGTGTGACGTCAAAGCGAAGAGGATGAACCCGTCTAAAGCCAGTTTTAGACCAGATTCCTCCTCAGATTTTCGACGGAATCTATGCGTAACTATGTAACAGTTTCTTATGCGTTTTTGGTCACGTGACCTTTACTTTGATTTCGAACACGATTTTTGATTAATTGAAAGCATAAAGTTAAAAAATAATTGGACTGCTTAAGTATATGTGTTGGATAACACTAGAAAATTCCAAAAGTATTCACTTTCCTCACTTGTGCAAGTTCTTCATTGGGGATATTTGAGAACAATGTTAGGCATAAAAATCAGGGAATCTTAGAAATTGATGAGAAAAATCAAGGAATTATAAGGGAACTTTTTGTCTTGAATTTAAGGACACCTGGTCATTTTATTTCGAGATTTATCAACAGTTGATAGTTATTTTACTTTATGCTTAGAAATTTTGACTTTAAATGCTGTTAAAGATATCGATTCCTAACAAGATTTCATTTTTTGAAGCTGATCGCTGTATCCGCTTGTCCCCTGGGGTGTGAGGCTTTACTAGATTTAACTTCCGAATACCTTACAGCAATGTAGGAGGCCAATTTAAAGTTTTTCTCAGGTACTATGTCTTTTTAATGAAATTTTCTTTTGTATATTTCTCTTTTTATGCTTTCAGGTGGTTTTAAATTTCTTCATAACTTAGGATTTCAGTGTATGATGGAAATAAGGATAATTTCGGAGTTTTCGATTCTGGAAAAAATTAAGTGTTTTTATTACATTTCAGGAAAATCAGGGAAGTTTTCTATCATTGTTTTGAAAGTACGTTTCACAGATCATCCCTATTGGCACCAATTTAGCGGAGAATTGTGGTTTTAGCATTTAAACTATAAAATAATTAAACTTTTCATGTCACATATATTATTTAAAGAAAATTAGCTTGATTACAAGTTCTAATTGATGAGTGTTTATCCATCCGGACAAAGAGGAACTTTCACATTTTTTGGTTTTATTTTTAAATAAAAGTAGAGAAAAAGAAAATCATGAAAACTTTACCATTCTTTCAAAAATTTGAGCTCGGATAGATAGTTAAAAAAAATGTAGTTTTTCACTTAGCGATTTGGCGGGAAAAGCTACTTTTGCGTGTGACGTCAAAGCGAAGAGGATGAACCCGTCTAAAGCCAGTTTTAGACCAGATTCCTCCTCAGATTTTCGACGGAATCTATGCGTAACTATGTAACAGTTTCTTATGCGTTTTTGGTCACGTGACCTTTACTTTGATTTCGAACACGATTTTTGATTAATTGAAAGCATAAAGTTAAAAAATAATTGGACTGCTTAAGTATATGTGTTGGATAACACTAGAAAATTCCAAAAGTATTCACTTTCCTCACTTGTGCAAGTTCTTCATTGGGGATATTTGAGAACAATGTTAGGCATAAAAATCAGGGAATCTTAGAAATTGATGAGAAAAATCAAGGAATTATAAGGGAACTTTTTGTCTTGAATTTAAGGACACCTGGTCATTTTATTTCGAGATTTATCAACAGTTGATAGTTATTTTACTTTATGCTTAGAAATTTTGACTTTAAATGCTGTTAAAGATATCGATTCCTAACAAGATTTCATTTTTTGAAGCTGATCGCTGTATCCGCTTGTCCCCTGGGGTATGAGGCTTTACTAGATTTAACTTCCTAATACCTTACAGCAATGTAGGAGGCCAATTTAAAGTTTTTCTCAGGTACTATGCCTTTTTGATGAAATTTTCTTTTCTATATTTGTCTCTTTTTATGTGTTCTGGTGATAAGTTAGGATTTCAGTGTATGATGGAAATAAGGATAATTTCGGAGTTTTCGATTCTGGAAAAAATTAAGTGTTTTTATTACATTTCAGGAAAATCAGGGAAGTTTTCTATCATTGTTTTGAAAGTACGTTTCACAGATCATCCCTATTGGCACCAATTTAGCGGAGAATTGTGGTTTTAGCATTTAAACTATAAAATAATTAAACTTTTCATGTCACATATATTATTTAAAGAAAATTAGCTTGATTACAAGTTCTAATTGATGAGTGTTTATCCATCCGGACAAAGAGGAACTTTCACATTTTTTGGTTTTATTTTTAAATAAAAGTAGAGAAAAAGAAAATCATGAAAACTTTACCATTCTTTCAAAAATTTGAGCTCTGATAGATAGTTAAAAAAATGTAGTTTTTCACTTAGCGATTTGTTGGGAAAAGCTACTTTTGCGTGTGACGTCAAAGCGAAGAGGATGAACCCGTCTAAACCCAGTTTTAGACCAGATTCCTCCTCAGATTTTCGACGGAATCTATGCGTAACTATGTAACAGTTTCTTATGCGTTTTTGGTCACGTGACCTTTACTTTGATTTCGAACACGATTTTTGATTAATTGATAGCATAAAGTTAAAAAATAATTGGACTGCTTAAGTATATGTGTTGGATAACACTAGAAAATTCCAAAAGTATTCACTTTCCTCACTTGTGCAAGTTCTTCATTGGGGATATTTGAGAACAATGTTAGGCATAAAAATCAGGGAATCTTAGAAATTGATGAGAAAAATCAAGGAATTATAAGGGAACGTTTTGTCTTGAATTTAAGGACACCTGGTCATTTTATTTCGAGATTTATCAACAGTTGATAGTTATTTTACTTTATGCTTAGAAATTTTGACTTTAAATGCTGTCAAAGATATCGATTCCTAACAAGATTTCATTTTTTGAAGCTGATCGCTGTATCCGCTTGTCCCCTGGGGTGTGAGGCTTTACTAGATTTAACTTCCGAATACCTTACAGCAATGTAGGAGGCCAATTTAAAGTTTTTCTCAGGTACTATGTCTTTTTAATGAAATTTTCTTTTGTATATTTCTCTTTTTATGCTTTCAGGTGGTTTTAAATTTCTTCATAACTTAGGATTTAAGAGTGGGATGGAAATAAGGAGAATTTCGGAGTTTTCGATTCGGGAAAAAATTAAGGATTTTTATTACATTTCATGAAAATCAGGAAAGTTTTCTGTCATTGTTTTGAAAGTACTTTTCACAGATCATCCCTATTGACACCATTTTAGCGGAGAATTGTGGTTTTAGCATTAAAATTCTAAAATAATTTAAACTTTTCATTTCACATAAATTATTTGAAGAAAATTAGCTTGATTAAAAGTTCTAATTGACGATTGTGTTTATTCATCAGGACAATGAGGAACTTTCACGTTTTGGTTTTATTTTTACATAAAAGTAGAGGAAAAAATCATGAAAACTTTACCATTCTTTCAAAAATTTGAGCTCGGATAGATAGTTAAAAAAAAATGTAGTTTTTCACTTAGCGATTTGGCGGGAAAAGCTACTTTTGCGTGTGACGTCAAAGCGAAGAGGATGAACCCGTCTAAAGCCAGTTTTAGACCAGATTCCTCCTCAGATTTTCGACGGAATCTATGCGTAACTATGTAACAGTTTCTTATGCGTTTTTGGTCACGTGACCTTTACTTTGATTTCGAACACGATTTTTGATTAATTGAAAGCATAAAGTTAAAAAATAATTGGACTGCTTAAGTATATGTGTTGGATAACACTAGAAAATTCCAAAAGTATTCACTTTCCTCACTTGTGCAAGTTCTTCATTGGGGATATTTGAGAACAATGTTAGGCATAAAAATCAGGGAATCTTAGAAATTGATGAGAAAAATCAAGGAATTATAAGGGAACGTTTTGTCTTGAATTTAAGGACACCTGGTCATTTTATTTCGAGATTTATCAACAGTTGATAGTTATTTTACTTTTTGCTTAGAAATTTTGACTTTAAATGCTGTTAAAGATATCGATTCCTAACAAGATTTCATTTTTTGAAGCTGATCGCTGTATCCGCTTGTCCCCTGGGGTGTGAGGCTTTACTAGATTTAACTTCCGAATACCTTACAGCAATGTAGGAGGCCAATTTAAAGTTTTTCTCAGGTACTATGTCTTTTTGATGAAATTTTCTTTTCTATATTTGTCTCTTTTTATGTGTTCTGGTGATAAGTTAGGATTTCAGTGTATGATGGAAATAAGGATAATTTCGGAGTTTTCGATTCTGGAAAAAATTAAGTGTTTTTATTACATTTCAGGAAAATCAGGGAAGTTTTCTATCATTGTTTTGAAAGTACGTTTCACAGATCATCCCTATTGGCACCAATTTAGCGGAGAATTGTGGTTTTAGCATTTAAACTATAAAATAATTAAACTTTTCATGTCACATATATTATTTAAAGAAAATTAGCTTGATTACAAGTTCTAATTGATGAGTGTTTATCCATCCGGACAAAGAGGAACTTTCACATTTTTTGGTTTTATTTTTAAATAAAAGTAGAGAAAAAGAAAATCATTAAAACTTTACCATTCTTTCAAAAATTTGAGCTCGGATAGATAGTTAAAAAAAATGTAGTTTTTCACTTAGCGATTTGGCGGGAAAAGCTACTTTTGCGTGTGACGTCAAAGCGAAGAGGATGAACCCGTCTAAAGCCAGTTTTAGACCAGATTCCTCCTCAGATTTTCGACGGAATCTATGCGTAACTATGTAACAGTTTCTTATGCGTTTTTGGTCACGTGACCTTTACTTTGATTTCGAACACGATTTTTGATTAATTGAAAGCATAAAGTTAAAAAATAATTGGACTGCTTAAGTATATGTGTTGGATAACACTAGAAAATTCCAAAAGTATTCACTTTCCTCACTTGTGCAAGTTCTTCATTGGGGATATTTGAGAACAATGTTAGGCATAAAAATCAGGGAATCTTAGAAATTGATGAGAAAAATCAAGGAATTATAAGGGAACTTTTTGTCTTGAATTTAAGGACACCTGGTCATTTTATTTCGAGATTTATCAACAGTTGATAGTTATTTTACTTTATGCTTAGAAATTTTGACTTTAAATGCTGTTAAAGATATCGATTCCTAACAAGATTTCATTTTTTGAAGCTGATCGCTGTATCCGCTTGTCCCCTGGGGTGTGAGGCTTTACTAGATTTAACTTTCGAATACCTTACAGCAATGTAGGAGGCCAATTTAAAGTTTTTCTCAGGTACTATGTCTTTTTGATGAAATTTTCTTTTCTATATTTGTCTCTTTTTATGTGTTCTGGTGATAAGTTAGGATTTCAGTGTATGATGGAAATAAGGATAATTTCGGAGTTTTCGATTCTGGAAAAAATTAAGTGTTTTTATTACATTTCAGGAAAATCAGGGAAGTTTTCTATCATTGTTTTGAAAGTACGTTTCACAGATCATCCCTATTGGCACCAATTTAGCGGAGAATTGTGGTTTTAGCATTTAAACTATAAAATAATTAAACTTTTCATGTCACATATATTATTTAAAGAAAATTAGCTTGATTACAAGTTCTAATTGATGAGTGTTTATCCATCCGGACAAAGAGGAACTTTCACATTTTTTGGTTTTATTTTTAAATAAAAGTAGAGAAAAAGAAAATCATGAAAACTTTACCATACTTTCAAAAATTTGAGCTCGGATAGATAGTTAAAAAAAATGTAGTTTTTCACTTAGCGATTTGGCGGGAAAAGCTACTTTTGCGTGTGACGTCAAAGCGAAGAGGATGAACCCGTCTAAACCCAGTTTTAGACCAGATTCCTCCTCAGATTTTCGACGGAATCTATGCGTAACTATGTAACAGTTTCTTATGCGTTTTTGGTCACGTGACCTTTACTTTGATTTCGAAAACGATTTTTGATTAATTGAAAGCATAAAGTTAAAAAATAATTGGACTGCTTAAGTATATGTGTTGGATAACACTAGAAAATTCCAAAAGTATTCACTTTCCTCACTTGTGCAAGTTCTTCATTGGGGATATTTGAGAACAATGTTAGGCATAAAAATCAGGGAATCTTAGAAATTGATGAGAAAAATCAAGGAATTATAAGGGAACTTTTTGTCTTGAATTTAAGGACACCTGGTCATTTTATTTCGAGATTTATCAACAGTTGATAGTTATTTTACTTTATGCTTAGAAATTTTGACTTTAAATGCTGTTAAAGATATCGATTCCTAACAAGATTTCATTTTTTGAAGCTGATCGCTGTATCCGCTTGTCTCCTGGGGTGTGAGGCTTTACTAGAGTAAACTTCCTAATACCTTACAGCAATGTAGGAGGCCAATTTAAAGTTTTTCTCAGGTACTATGTCTTTTTAATGAAATTTTCTTTTGTATATTTCTCTTTTTATGCTTTCAGGTGGTTTTAAATTTCTTCATAACTTAGGATTTAAGAGTGGGATGGAAATAAGGAGAATTTCGGAGTTTTCGATTCGGGAAAAAATTAAGGATTTTTATTACATTTCATGAAAATCAGGAAAGTTTTCTGTCATTGTTTTGAAAGTAATTTTCACAGATCATCCCTATTGACACCATTTTAGCGGAGAATTGTGGTTTTAGCATTAAAATTCTAAAATAATTTAAACTTTTCATTTCACATAAATTATTTGAAGAAAATTAGCTTGATTAAAAGTTCTAATTGACGATTGTGTTTATTCATCAGGACAATGAGGAACTTTCACGTTTTGGTTTTATTTTTACATAAAAGTAGAGGAAAAAATCATGAAAACTTTACCATTCTTTCAAAAATTTGAGCTCGGATAGATAGTTAAAAAAAAATGTAGTTTTTCACTTAGCGATTTGGCGAGAAAAGCTACTTTTGCGTGTGACGTCAAAGCGAAGAGGATGAACCCGTCTAAAGCCAGTTTTAGACCAGATTCCTCCTCAGATTTTCGACGGAATCTATACGTAACTATGTAACAGTTTCTTATGCGTTTTTGGTCACGTGACCTTTACTTTGATTTCGAACACGATTTTTGATTAATTGAAAGCATAAAGTTAAAAAATAATTGGACTGCTTAAGTATATGTGTTGGATAACACTAGAAAATTCCAAAAGTATTCACTTTCCTCACTTGTGCAAGTTCTTCATTGGGGATATTTGAGAACAATGTTAGGCATAAAAATCAGGGAATCTTAGAAATTGATGAGAAAAATCAAGGAATTATAAGGGAACTTTTTGTCTTGAATTTAAGGACACCTGGTCATTTTATTTCGAGATTTATCAACAGTTGATAGTTATTTTACTTTATGCTTAGAAATTTTGACTTTAAATGCTGTTAAAGATATCGATTCCTAACAAGATTTCATTTTTTGAAGCTGATCGCTGTATCCGCTTGTCTCCTGGGGTGTGAGGCTTTACTAGAGTAAACTTCCTAATACCTTACAGCAATGTAGGAGGCCAATTTAAAGTTTTTCTCAGGTACTATGTCTTTTTAATGAAATTTTCTTTTGTATATTTCTCTTTTTATGCTTTCAGGTGGTTTTAAATTTCTTCATAACTTAGGATTTAAGAGTGGGATGGAAATAAGGAGAATTTCGGAGTTTTCGATTCGGGAAAAAATTAAGGATTTTTATTACATTTCATGAAAATCAGGAAAGTTTTCTGTCATTGTTTTGAAAGTAATTTTCACAGATCATCCCTATTGACACCATTTTAGCGGAGAATTGTGGTTTTAGCATTAAAATTCTAAAATAATTTAAACTTTTCATTTCACATAAATTATTTGAAGAAAATTAGCTTGATTAAAAGTTCTAATTGACGATTGTGTTTATTCGTCAGTACAATGAGGAACTTTCACGTTTTGGTTTTATTTTTACATAAAAGTAGAGGAAAAAATCATGAAAACTTTACCATTCTTTCAAAAATTTGAGCTCGGATAGATAGTTAAAAAAAAATGTAGTTTTTCACTTAGCGATTTGGCGGGAAAAGCTACTTTTGCGTGTGACGTCAAAGCGAAGAGGATGAACCCGTCTAAAGCCAGTTTTAGACCAGATTCCTCCTCAGATTTTCGACGGAATCTATACGTAACTATGTAACAGTTTCTTATGCGTTTTTGGTCACGTGACCTTTACTTTGATTTCGAACACGATTTTTGATTAATTGAAAGCATAAAGTTAAAAAATAATTGGACTGCTTAAGTATATGTGTTGGATAACACTAGAAAATTCCAAAAGTATTCACTTTCCTCACTTGTGCAAGTTCTTCATTGGGGATATTTGAGAACAATGTTAGGCATAAAAATCAGGGAATCTTAGAAATTGATGAGAAAAATCAAGGAATTATAAGGGAACTTTTTGTCTTGAATTTAAGGACACCTGGTCATTTTATTTCGAGATTTATCAACAGTTGATAGTTATTTTACTTTTTGCTTAGAAATTTTGACTTTAAATGCTGTTAAAGATATCGATTCCTAACAAGATTTCATTTTTTGAAGCTGATCGCTGTATCCGCTTGTCTCCTGGGGTGTGAGGCTTTACTAGAGTAAACTTCCTAATACCTTACAGCAATGTAGGAGGCCAATTTAAAGTTTTTCTCAGGTACTATGTCTTTTTGATGAAATTTTCTTTTCTATATTTGTCTCTTTTTATGTGTTCTGGTGATAAGTTAGGATTTCAGTGTATGATGGAAATAAGGATAATTTCGGAGTTTTCGATTCTGGAAAAAATTAAGTGTTTTTATTACATTTCAGGAAAATCAGGGAAGTTTTCTATCATTGTTTTGAAAGTACGTTTCACAGATCATCCCTATTGGCACCAATTTAGCGGAGAATTGTGGTTTTAGCATTTAAACTATAAAATAATTAAACTTTTCATGTCACATATATTATTTAAAGAAAATTAGCTTGATTACAAGTTCTAATTGATGAGTGTTTATCCATCCGGACAAAGAGGAACTTTCACATTTTTTGGTTTTATTTTTAAATAAAAGTAGAGAAAAAGAAAATCATTAAAACTTTACCATTCTTTCAAAAATTTGAGCTCGGATAGATAGTTAAAAAAAATGTAGTTTTTCACTTAGCGATTTGGCGGGAAAAGCTACTTTTGCGTGTGACGTCAAAGCGAAGAGGATGAACCCGTCTAAAGCCAGTTTTAGACCAGATTCCTCCGCAGATTTTCGACGGAATCTATGCGTAACTATGTAACAGTTTCTTATGCGTTTTTGGTCACGTGACCTTTACTTTGATTTCGAACACGATTTTTGATTAATTGAAAGCATAAAGTTAAAAAATAATTGGACTGCTTAAGTATATGTGTTGGATAACACTAGAAAATTCCAAAAGTATTCACTTTCCTCACTTGTGCAAGTTCTTCATTGGGGATATTTGAGAACAATGTTAGGCATAAAAATCAGGGAATCTTAGAAATTGATGAGAAAAATCAAGGAATTATAAGGGAACTTTTTGTCTTGAATTTAAGGACACCTGGTCATTTTATTTCGAGATTTATCAACAGTTGATAGTTATTTTACTTTATGCTTAGAAATTTTGACTTTAAATGCTGTTAAAGATATCGATTCCTAACAAGATTTCATTTTTTGAAGCTGATCGCTGTATCCACTTGTCTCCTGGGGTGTGAGGCTTTACTAGAGTAAACTTCCTAATACCTTACAGCAATGTAGGAGGCCAATTTAAAGTTTTTCTCAGGTACTATGTCTTTTTGATGAAATTTTCTTTTCTATATTTGTCTCTTTTTATGTGTTCTGGTGATAAGTTAGGATTTCAGTGTATGATGGAAATAAGGATAATTTCGGAGTTTTCGATTCTGGAAAAAATTAAGTGTTTTTATTACATTTCAGGAAAATCAGGGAAGTTTTCTATCATTGTTTTGAAAGTACGTTTCACAGATCATCCCTATTGGCACCAATTTAGCGGAGAATTGTGGTTTTAGCATTTAAACTATAAAATAATTAAACTTTTCATGTCACATATATTATTTAAAGAAAATTAGCTTGATTACAAGTTCTAATTGATGAGTGTTTATCCATCCGGACAAAGAGGAACTTTCACATTTTTTGGTTTTATTTTTAAATAAAAGTAGAGAAAAAGAAAATCATGAAAACTTTACCATACTTTCAAAAATTTGAGCTCGGATAGATAGTTAAAAAAAATGTAGTTTTTCACTTAGCGATTTGGCGGGAAAAGCTACTTTTGCGTGTGACGTCAAAGCGAAGAGGATGAACCCGTCTAAACCCAGTTTTAGACCAGATTCCTCCTCAGATTTTCGACGGAATCTATGCGTAACTATGTAACAGTTTCTTATGCGTTTTTGGTCACGTGACCTTTACTTTGATTTCGAAAACGATTTTTGATTAATTGAAAGCATAAAGTTAAAAAATAATTGGACTGCTTAAGTATATGTGTTGGATAACACTAGAAAATTCCAAAAGTATTCACTTTCCTCACTTGTGCAAGTTCTTCATTGGGGATATTTGAGAACAATGTTAGGCATAAAAATCAGGGAATTTTAGAAATTGATGAGAAAAATCAAGGAATTATAAGGGAACGTTTTGTCTTGAATTTAAGGACACCTGGTCATTTTATTTCGAGATTTATCAACAGTTGATAGTTATTTTACTTTATGCTTAGAAATTTTGACTTTAAATGCTGTTAAAGATATCGATTCCTAACAAGATTTCATTTTTTGAAGCTGATCGCTGTATCCGCTTGTCCCCTGGGGTGTGAGGCTTTACTAGATTTAACTTCCGAATACCTTACAGCAATGTAGGAGGCCAATTTAAAGTTTTTCTCAGGTACTATGTCTTTTTGATGAAATTTTCTTTTCTATATTTGTCTCTTTTTATGTGTTCTGGTGATAAGTTAGGATTTCAGTGTATGATGGAAATAAGGATAATTTCGGAGTTTTCGATTCTGGAAAAAATTAAGTGTTTTTATTACATTTCAGGAAAATCAGGGAAGTTTTCTATCATTGTTTTGAAAGTACGTTTCACAGATCATCCCTATTGGCACCAATTTAGCGGAGAATTGTGGTTTTAGCATTTAAACTATAAAATAATTAAACTTTTCATGTCACATATATTATTTAAAGAAAATTAGCTTGATTACAAGTTCTAATTGATGAGTGTTTATCCATCCGGACAAAGAGGAACTTTCACATTTTTTGGTTTTATTTTTAAATAAAAGTAGAGAAAAAGAAAATCATTAAAACTTTACCATTCTTTCAAAATTTTGAGCTCGGATAGATAGTTAAAAAAAATGTAGTTTTTCACTTAGCGATTTGGCGGGAAAAGCTACTTTTGCGTGTGACGTCAAAGCGAAGAGGATGAACCCGTCTAAACCCAGTTTTAGACCAGATTCCTCCTCAGATTTTCGACGGAATCTATGCGTAACTATGTAACAGTTTCTTATGCGTTTTTGGTCACGTGACCTTTACTTTGATTTCGAACACGATTTTTGATTAATTGAAAGCATAAAGTTAAAAAATAATTGGACTGCTTAAGTATATGTGTTGGATAACACTAGAAAATTCCAAAAGTATTCACTTTCCTCACTTGTGCAAGTTCTTCATTGGGGATATTTGAGAACAATGTTATGCATAAAAATCAGGGAATCTTAGAAATTGATGAGAAAAATCAAGGAATTATAAGGGAACTTTTTGTCTTGAATTTAAGGACACCTGGTCATTTTATTTCGAGATTTATCAACAGTTGATAGTTATTTTACTTTATGCTTAGATATTTTGACTTTAAATGCTGTTAAAGATATCGATTCCTAACAAGATTTCATTTTTTGAAGCTGATCGCTGTATCCGCTTGTCTCCTGGGGTGTGAGGCTTTACTAGAGTAAACTTCCTTATACCTTACAGCAATGTAGGAGGCCAATTTAAAGTTTTTCTCAGGTACTATGTCTTTTTAATGAAATTTTCTTTTGTATATTTCTCTTTTTATGCTTTCAGGTGGTTTTAAATTTCTTCATAACTTAGGATTTAAGAGTGGGATGGAAATAAGGAGAATTTCGGAGTTTTCGATTCGGGAAAAAATTAAGGATTTTTTTACATTTCATGAAAATCAGGAAAGTTTTCTGTCATTGTTTTGAAAGTAATTTTCACAGATCATCCCTATTGACACCATTTTAGCGGAGAATTGTGGTTTTAGCATTAAAATTCTAAAATAATTTAAACTTTTCATTTCACATAAATTATTTGAAGAAAATTAGCTTGATTAAAAGTTCTAATTGACGATTGTGTTTATTCATCAGGACAATGAGGAACTTTCACGTTTTGGTTTTATTTTTACATAAAAGTAGAGGAAAAAATCATGAAAACTTTACCATTCTTTCAAAAATTTGAGCTCGGATAGATAGTTAAAAAAAAATGTAGTTTTTCACTTAGCGATTTGGCGGGAAAAGCTACTTTTGCGTGTGACGTCAAAGCGAAGAGGATGAACCCGTCTAAAGCCAGTTTTAGACCAGATTCCTCCTCAGATTTTCAACGGAATCTATGCGTAACTATGTAACAGTTTCTTATGCGTTTTTGGTCACGTGACCTTTACTTTGATTTCGAACACGATTTTTGATTAATTGAAAGCATAAAGTTAAAAAATAATTGGACTGCTTAAGTATATGTGTTGGATAACACTAGAAAATTCCAAAAGTATTCACTTTCCTCACTTGTGCAAGTTCTTCATTGGGGATATTTGAGAACAATGTTAGGCATAAAAATCAGGGAATCTTAGAAATTGATGAGAAAATTCAAGGAATTATAAGGGAACGTTTTGTCTTGAATTGAAGGACACCTGGTCATTTTATTTCGAGATTTATCAACAGTTGATAGTTATTTTACTTTTTGCTTAGAAATTTTGACTTTAAATGCTGTTAAAGATATCGATTCCTAACAAGATTTCATTTTTTGAAGCTGATCGCTGTATCCGCTTGTCCCCTGGGGTGTGAGGCTTTACTAGATTTAACTTCCGAATACCTTACAGCAATGTAGGAGGCCAATTTAAAAGAATATATATTTTTTGACTTTGAGAATAATCAAAATACTTTTCGAAAATCAGTTTTTAGACTAATTTTATCTGGAGTAATATCAAGATTTAAATAAGAATTTTATTTCAGTTGATGCATATGCTGGGATGTTTTTCCACTCTCTTCTGGAAGAGGAAGCGGTTTGGAGTGGATGCCCTATTGTACTTTTTACAATGTAGGAAGCTTAAGAAAAGGTTTGTTCTGGTACAATTTCTACCTTATAAATGGTGGCCACAGAACCTGGAAATCAGGGAAATTCGCAGAGCATTCGATTCTGGAAAATGTCAGGGATTTTTTTAAAATTTCATTAAAAGCAACCAAATTTGAATTGTTTAAACTAGGTTCAACCATATTTCGGCGCTATTTATTACGAAATTTGTAATCGAAATCGTCAGAAGTTTAATGTCATGGAACAATTTTAACTTTTCATCACCAGTAAAACTATTTTTAAAAAATTAGTTTATTATCTCTTTAGAATACATTTTCCATTTAATCAAGATGATTAGACATCTTGGAAACCTAAGAAAATTGGAGAAAATTAAAAACGAAAGTTTGCTCTAAATACGGAAAATTTTTTAGAAACGTGTATAGGAAATCAGGAAATTTTTTTCCTTCATTTTATAGCTACCCTGTAATCGTACTTTTATTTTACCTATGTTTGTCTATTTTGACTCAATATCATTATAGATTAGAGGAGTTTAGCCATTTTGCAATTTTTTGATAACTTGTTTTATATCAAAATTTACAAAAGTAAATGAAGTTAAAAATACTAGTTTAATTCTGGAGAAATTATTAGTGTGAAAGGATAATAATATAGTTTTGAACTCTGATTAGACAAGAACAATATATTTTTTGACTTTGAGAATAATCAAAATACTTTTCGAAAATCAGTTTTTAGACTAATTTTATCTGGAGTAATATCAAGATTTAAATAAGAATTTTATTTCAGTTGATGCATATGCTGGGATGTTTTTCCACTCTCTTCTATAAGAGGAAGCGGTTTGGAGTGGATGCCCTATTGTACTTTTTACAATGTAGGAAGCTTAAGAAAAGGTTTGTTCTGGTACAATTTCTACCTTATAAATGGTGGCCACAGAACCTGGAAATCAGGGAAATTCGCAGAGCATTCGATTCTGGAAAATGTCAGGGATTTTTTTAAAATTTCATTAAAAGCAACCAAATTTGAATTGTTTAAACTAGGTTCAACCATATTTCGGCGCTATTTATTACGAAATTTGTAATCGAAATCGTCAGAAGTTTAATGTCATGGAACAATTTTAACTTTTCATCACCAGTAAAACTATTTTTAAAAAATTAGTTTATTATCTCTTTAGAATACATTTTCCATTTCATCAAGATGATTAGACATCTGGGAAACCTAAGAAAATTGAAAACGAAAGTTTGCTCTAAATACGGGAAATTTTTTAGAAACGTGTATAGGAAATCAGGACATTTTTTTCCTTCATTTTTTAGCTACCCTATAATCGTACTTTTATTTTACCTATGTTTGTCTATTTTGACTCAATATCATTCTGGATTAGAGGAGTTTAGCCATTTTGCAATTTTTTGATAACTTGTTTTATATCAAAATTTACAAAAGTAAATGAAGTTAAAAATACTAGTTTAATTCTGGAGAAATTATTAGTGTGAAAGGATAATAATATAGTTTTGAACTCTGATTAGACCAGAACAATATATTTTTTGACTTTGAGAATAATCAAAATACTTTTCGAAAATCAGTTTTTAGACTAATTTTATCTGGAGTAATATCAAGATTTAAATAAGAATTTTATTTCAGTTGATGCATATGCTGGGATGTTTTTCCACTCTCTTCTGGAAGAGGAAGCGGTTTGGAGTGGATGCCCTATTGTACTTGTTACAATGTAGGAAGCTTAAGAAAAGGTTTGTTCTGGTACAATTTCTACCTTATAAATGGTGGCCACAGAACCTGGAAATCAGGGAAATTCGCAGAGCATTCGATTCTGGAAAATGTCAGGGATTTTTTTAAAATTTCATTAAAAGCAACCAAATTTGAATTGTTTAAACTAGGTTCAACCATATTTCGGCGCTATTTATTACGAAATTTGTAATCGAAATCGTCAGAAGTTTAATGTCATGGAACAATTTTAACTTTTCATCACCAGTAAAACTATTTTTAAAAAATTAGTTTATTATCTCTTTAGAATACATTTTCCATTTCATCAAGATGATTAGACATCTGGGAAACCTAAGAAAATTGGAGAAAATTGAAAACGAAAGTTTGCTCTAAATACGGGAAATTTTTTAGAAACGTGTATAGGAAATCAGGAAATTTTTTTCATTCATTTTTTAGCTACCCTATAATCGTACTTTTATTTTACCTATGTTTGTCTATTTTGACTCAATATCATTGTAGATTAGAGGAGTTTAGCCATTTTGCAATTTTTTGATAACTTGTTTTATATCAAAATTTACAAAAGTAAATGAAGTTAAAAATACTAGTTTAATTCTGGAGAAATTATTAGTGTGAAAGGATAATAATATAGTTTTTAACTCTGATTAGACAAGAACAATATATTTTTTGACTTTGAGAATAATCAAAATACTTTTCGAAAATCAGTTTTTAGACTAATTTTATCTGGAGTAATATCAAGATTTAAATAAGAATTTTATTTCAGTTGATGCATATGCTGGGATGTTTTTCCACTCTCTTCTGGAAGAGGAAGCGGTTTGGAGTGGATGCCCTATTGTACTTTTTACAATGTAGGAAGCTTAAGAAAAGGTTTGTTCTGGTACAATTTCTACCTTATAAATGGTGGCCACAGAACCTGGAAATCAGGGAAATTCGCAGAGCATTCGATTCTGGAAAATGTCAGGGATTTTTTTAAAATTTCATTAAAAGCAACCAAATTTGAATTGTTTAAACTAGGTTCAACCATATTTCGGCGCTATTTATTACGAAATTTGTAATCGAAATCGTCAGAAGTTTAATGTTATGGAACAATTTTAACTTTTCATCACCAGTAAAACTATTTTTAAAAAATTAGTTTATTATCTCTTTAGAATACATTTTCCATTTGATCAAGATGATTAGACATCTGGGAAACCTAAGAAAATTGGAGAAAATTGAAAACGAAAGTTTGCTCTAAATACGGGAAATTTTTTAGAAACGTGTATAGGAAATCAGGAAATTTTTAGAGGAGAGGAGTTTAGTTTTACTTTCCTTCATTTTTTAGCTACCCTATAATCGTACTTTTATTTTACCTATGTTTGTCTATTTTGACTCAATATCATTGTAGATTAGAGGAGTTTAGCCATTTTGCAATTTTTTGATAACTTGTTTTATATCAAAATTTACAAAAGTAAATGAAGTTAAAAATACTAGTTTAATTCTGGAGAAATTATTAGTGTGAAAGGATAATAATATAGTTTTTAACTCTGATTAGACAAGAACAATATATTTTTTGACTTTGAGAATAATCAAAATACTTTTCGAAAATCAGTTTTTAGACTAATTTTATCTGGAGTAATATCAAGATTTAAATAAGAATTTTATTTCAGTTGATGCATATGCTGGGATGTTTTTCCACTCTCTTCTGGAAGAGGAAGCGGTTTGGAGTGGATGCCCTATTGTACTTTTTACAATGTAGGAAGCTTAAGAAAAGGTTTGTTCTGGTACAATTTCTACCTTATAAATGGTGGCCACAGAACCTGGAAATCAGGGAAATTCGCAGAGCATTCGATTCTGGAAAATGTCAGGGATTTTTTTAAAATTTCATTAAAAGCAACCAAATTTGAATTGTTTAAACTAGGTTCAACCATATTTCGGCGCTATTTATTACGAAATTTGTAATCGAAATCGTCAGAAGTTTAATGTCATGGAACAATTTTAACTTTTCATCACCAGTAAAACTATTTTTAAAAAATTAGTTTATTATCTCTTTAGAATACATTTTCCATTTCATCAAGATGATTAGACATCTGGGAAACCTAAGAAAATTGGAGAAAATTGAAAACGAAAGTTTGCTCTAAATACGGGAAATTTTTTAGAAACGTGTATAGGAAATCAGGAAATTTTTTTCCTTCATTTTTTAGCTACCCTATAATCGTACTTTTATTTTACCTATGTTTGTCTATTTTGACTCAATATCATTGTAGATTAGAGGAGTTTAGCCATTTTGCAATTTTTTGATAACTTGTTTTATATCAAAATTTACAAAAGTAAATGAAGTTAAAAATACTAGTTTAATTCTGGAGAAATTATTAGTGTGAAAGGATAATAATATAGTTTTGAACTCTGATTAGAAAAGAACAATATATTTTTTGACTTTGAGAATAATCAAAATACTTTTCGAAAATCAGTTTTTAGACTAATTTTATCTGGAGTAATATCAAGATTTAAATAAGAATTTTATTTCAGTTGATGCATATGCTGGGATGTTTTTCCACTCTCTTCTGGAAGAGGAAGCGGTTTGGAGTGGATGCCCTATTGTACTTTTTACAATGTAGGAAGCTTAAGAAAAGGTTTGTTCTGGTACAATTTCTACCTTATAAATGGTGGCCACAGAACCTGGAAATCAGGGAAATTCGCAGAGCATTCGATTCTGGAAAATGTCAGGGATTTTTTTAAAATTTCATTAAAAGCAACCAAATTTGTATTATTTAAACTAGGTTCAACCATATTTCGGCGCTATTTATTACGAAATTTGTAATCGAAATCGTCAGAAGTTTAATGTTATGGAACAATTTTAACTTTTCATCATCAGTAAAACTATTTTAATAAACTAATTTTTTAATCTCTTTAGAATACATTTTCCATTTGATCAAGATGATTAGACATCTGGGAAACCTAAGAAAATTGGAGAAAATTGAAAACGAAAGTTTGCTCTAAATACGGAAAATTTTTTAGAAACGTGTATAGGAAATCAGGAAATTTTTTTCCTTCATTTTATAGCTACCCTGTAATCGTACTTTTATTTTACCTATGTTTGTCTATTTTGACTCAATATCATTATAGATTAGAGGAGTTTAGCCATTTTGCAATTTTTTGATAACTTGTTTTATATCAAAATTTACAAAAGTAAATGAAGTTAAAAATACTAGTTTAATTCTGGAGAAATTATTAGTGTGAAAGGATAATAATATAGTTTTGAACTCTGATTAGACAAGAACAATATATTTTTTGACTTTGAGAATAATCAAAATACTTTTCGAAAATCAGTTTTTAGACTAATTTTATCTGGAGTAATATCAAGATTTAAATAAGAATTTTATTTCAGTTGATGCATATGCTGGGATGTTTTTCCACTCTCTTCTATAAGAGGAAGCGGTTTGGAGTGGATGCCCTATTGTACTTTTTACAATGTAGGAAGCTTAAGAAAAGGTTTGTTCTGGTACAATTTCTACCTTATAAATGGTGGCCACAGAACCTGGAAATCAGGGAAATTCGCAGAGCATTCGATTCTGGAAAATGTCAGGGATTTTTTTAAAATTTCATTAAAAGCAACCAAATTTGAATTGTTTAAACTAGGTTCAACCATATTTCGGCGCTATTTATTACGAAATTTGTAATCGAAATCGTCAGAAGTTTAATGTCATGGAACAATTTTAACTTTTCATCACCAGTAAAACTATTTTTAAAAAATTAGTTTATTATCTCTTTAGAATACATTTTCCATTTCATCAAGATGATTAGACATCTGGGAAACCTAAGAAAATTGAAAACGAAAGTTTGCTCTAAATACGGGAAATTTTTTAGAAACGTGTATAGGAAATCAGGACATTTTTTTCCTTCATTTTTTAGCTACCCTGTAATCGTACTTTTATTTTACCTATGTTTGTCTATTTTGAC
Organism: Linyphia triangularis; assembly: GCA_963978545.1. NCBI lineage: Eukaryota > Metazoa > Arthropoda > Arachnida > Araneae > Linyphiidae > Linyphia > Linyphia triangularis. Next base: position 35,231,245 of record OZ021721.1, read on the forward strand.
TCAATATCATTATAGATTAGAGGAGTTTAGCCATTTTGCAATTTTTTGATAACTTGTTTTATATCAAAATTTACAAAAGTAAATGAAGTTAAAAATACTAGTTTAATTCTGGAGAAATTATTAGTGTGAAAGGATAATAATATAGTTTTGAACTCTGATTAGACAAGAACAATATATTTTTTGACTTTGAGAATAATCAAAATACTTTTCGAAAATCAGTTTTTAGACTAATTTTATCTGGAGTAATATCAAGATTTAAATAAGAATTTTATTTCAGTTGATGCATATGCTGGGATGTTTTTCCACTCTCTTCTATAAGAGGAAGCGGTTTGGAGTGGATGCCCTATTGTACTTTTTACAATGTAGGAAGCTTAAGAAAAGGTTTGTTCTGGTACAATTTCTACCTTATAAATGGTGGCCACAGAACCTGGAAATCAGGGAAATTCGCAGAGCATTCGATTCTGGAAAATGTCAGGGATTTTTTTAAAATTTCATTAAAAGCAACCAAATTTGAATTGTTTAAACTAGGTTCAACCATATTTCGGCGCTATTTATTACGAAATTTGTAATCGAAATCGTCAGAAGTTTAATGTCATGGAACAATTTTAACTTTTCATCACCAGTAAAACTATTTTTAAAAAATTAGTTTATTATCTCTTTAGAATACATTTTCCATTTCATCAAGATGATTAGACATCTGGGAAACCTAAGAAAATTGAAAACGAAAGTTTGCTCTAAATACGGGAAATTTTTTAGAAACGTGTATAGGAAATCAGGACATTTTTTTCCTTCATTTTTTAGCTACCCTGTAATCGTACTTTTATTTTACCTATGTTTGTCTATTTTGACTCAATATCATTATAGATTAGAGGAGTTTAGCCATTTTGCAATTTTTTGATAACTTGTTTTATATCAAAATTTACAAAAGTAAATGAAGTTAAAAATACTAGTTTAATTCTGGAGAAATTATTAGTGTGAAAGGATAATAATATAGTTTTGAACTCTGATTAGACAAGAACAATATATTTTTTGACTTTGAGAATAATCAAAATACTTTTCGAAAATCAGTTTTTAGACTAATTTTATCTGGAGTAATATCAAGATTTAAATAAGAATTTTATTTCAGTTGATGCATATGCTGGGATGTTTTTCCACTCTCTTCTGGAAGAGGAAGCGGTTTGGAGTGGATGCCCTATTGTACTTTTTACAATGTAGGAAGCTTAAGAAAAGGTTTGTTCTGGTACAATTTCTACCTTATAAATGGTGGCCACAGAACCTGGAAATCAGGGAAATTCGCAGAGCATTCGATTCTGGAAAATGTCAGGGATTTTTTTAAAATTTCATTAAAAGCAACCAAATTTGAATTGTTTAAACTAGGTTCAACCATATTTCGGCGCTATTTATTACGAAATTTGTAATCGAAATCGTCAGAAGTTTAATGTCATGGAACAATTTTAACTTTTCATCACCAGTAAAACTATTTTTAAAAAATTAGTTTATTATCTCTTTAGAATACATTTTCCATTTAATCAAGATGATTAGACATCTTGGAAACCTAAGAAAATTGGAGAAAATTAAAAACGAAAGTTTGCTCTAAATACGGAAAATTTTTTAGAAACGTGTATAGGAAATCAGGAAATTTTTTTCCTTCATTTTATAGCTACCCTGTAATCGTACTTTTATTTTACCTATGTTTGTCTATTTTGACTCAATATCATTATAGATTAGAGGAGTTTAGCCATTTTGCAATTTTTTGATAACTTGTTTTATATCAAAATTTACAAAAGTAAATGAAGTTAAAAATACTAGTTTAATTCTGGAGAAATTATTAGTGTGAAAGGATAATAATATAGTTTTGAACTCTGATTAGACAAGAACAATATATTTTTTGACTTTGAGAATAATCAAAATACTTTTCGAAAATCAGTTTTTAGACAAATTTTATCTGGAGTAATATCAAGATTTAAATAAGAATTTTATTTCAGTTGATGCATATGCTGGGATGTTTTTCCACTCTCTTCTATAAGAGGAAGCGGTTTGGAGTGGATGCCCTATTGTACTTTTTACAATGTAGGAAGCTTAAGAAAAGGTTTGTTCTGGTACAATTTCTACCTTATAAATGGTGGCCACAGAACCTGGAAATCAGGGAAATTCGCAGAGCATTCGATTCTGGAAAATGTCAGGGATTTTTTTAAAATTTCATTAAAAGCAACCAAATTTGAATTGTTTAAACTAGGTTCAACCATATTTCGGCGCTATTTATTACGAAATTTGTAATCGAAATCGTCAGAAGTTTAATGTCATGGAACAATTTTAACTTTTCATCACCAGTAAAACTATTTTTAAAAAATTAGTTTATTATCTCTTTAGAATACATTTTCCATTTCATCAAGATGATTAGACATCTGGGAAACCTAAGAAAATTGAAAACGAAAGTTTGCTCTAAATACGGGAAATTTTTTAGAAACGTGTATAGGAAATCAGGACATTTTTTTCCTTCATTTTTTAGCTACCCTGTAATCGTACTTTTATTTTACCTATGTTTGTCTATTTTGACTCAATATCATTCTGGATTAGAGGAGTTTAGCCATTTTGCAATTTTTTGATAACTTGTTTTATATCAAAATTTACAAAAGTAAATGAAGTTAAAAATACTAGTTTAATTCTGGAGAAATTATTAGTGTGAAAGGATAATAATATAGTTTTGAACTCTGATTAGACCAGAACAATATATTTTTTGACTTTGAGAATAATCAAAATACTTTTCGAAAATCAGTTTTTAGACTAATTTTATCTGGAGTAATATCAAGATTTAAATAAGAATTTTATTTCAGTTGATGCATATGCTGGGATGTTTTTCCACTCTCTTCTGGAAGAGGAAGCGGTTTGGAGTGGATGCCCTATTGTACTTGTTACAATGTAGGAAGCTTAAGAAAAGGTTTGTTCTGGTACAATTTCTACCTTATAAATGGTGGCCACAGAACCTGGAAATCAGGGAAATTCGCAGAGCATTCGATTCTGGAAAATGTCAGGGATTTTTTTAAAATTTCATTAAAAGCAACCAAATTTGAATTGTTTAAACTAGGTTCAACCATATTTCGGCGCTATTTATTACGAAATTTGTAATCGAAATCGTCAGAAGTTTAATGTCATGGAACAATTTTAACTTTTCATCACCAGTAAAACTATTTTTAAAAAATTAGTTTATTATCTCTTTAGAATACATTTTCCATTTCATCAAGATGATTAGACATCTGGGAAACCTAAGAAAATTGGAGAAAATTGAAAACGAAAGTTTGCTCTAAATACGGGAAATTTTTTAGAAACGTGTATAGGAAATCAGGAAATTTTTTTCCTTCATTTTTTAGCTACCCTATAATCGTACTTTTATTTTACCTATGTTTGTCTATTTTAACTCAATATCATTATAGATTAGAGGAGTTTAGCCATTTTGCAATTTTTTGATAACTTGTTTTATATCAAAATTTACAAAAGTAAATGAAGTTAAAAATACTAGTTTAATTCTGGAGAAATTATTAGTGTGAAAGGATAATAATATAGTTTTGAACTCTGATTAGACAAGAACAATATATTTTTTGACTTTGAGAATAATCAAAATACTTTTCGAAAATCAGTTTTTAGACTAATTTTATCTGGAGTAATATCAAGATTTAAATAAGAATTTTATTTCAGTTGATGCATATGCTGGGATGTTTTTCCACTCTCTTCTATAAGAGGAAGCGGTTTGGAGTGGATGCCCTATTGTACTTTTTACAATGTAGGAAGCTTAAGAAAAGGTTTGTTCTGGTACAATTTCTACCTTATAAATGGTGGCCACAGAACCTGGAAATCAGGGAAATTCGCAGAGCATTCGATTCTGGAAAATGTCAGGGATTTTTTTAAAATTTCATTAAAAGCAACCAAATTTGAATTGTTTAAACTAGGTTCAACCATATTTCGGTGCTATTTATTACGAAATTTGTAATCGAAATCGTCAGAAGTTTAATGTCATGGAACAATTTTAACTTTTCATCACCAGTAAAACTATTTTTAAAAAATTAGTTTATTATCTCTTTAGAATACATTTTCCATTTCATCAAGATGATTAGACATCTGGGAAACCTAAGAAAATTGAAAACGAAAGTTTGCTCTAAATACGGGAAATTTTTTAGAAACGTGTATAGGAAATCAGGACATTTTTTTCCTTCATTTTTTAGCTACCCTGTAATCGTACTTTTATTTTACCTATGTTTGTCTATTTTGACTCAATATCATTATAGATTAGAGGAGTTTAGCCATTTTGCAATTTTTTGATAACTTGTTTTATATCAAAATTTACAAAAGTAAATGAAGTTAAAAATACTAGTTTAATTCTGGAGAAATTATTAGTGTGAAAGGATAATAATATAGTTTTGAACTCTGATTAGACAAGAACAATATATTTTTTGACTTTGAGAATAATCAAAATACTTTTCGAAAATCAGTTTTTAGACTAATTTTATCTGGAGTAATATCAAGATTTAAATAAGAATTTTATTTCAGTTGATGCATATGCTGGGATGTTTTTCCACTCTCTTCTATAAGAGGAAGCGGTTTGGAGTGGATGCCCTATTGTACTTTTTACAATGTAGGAAGCTTAAGAAAAGGTTTGTTCTGGTACAATTTCTACCTTATAAATGGTGGCCACAGAACCTGGAAATCAGGGAAATTCGCAGAGCATTCGATTCTGGAAAATGTCAGGGATTTTTTTAAAATTTCATTAAAAGCAACCAAATTTGAATTGTTTAAACTAGGTTCAACCATATTTCGGCGCTATTTATTACGAAATTTGTAATCGAAATCGTCAGAAGTTTAATGTCATGGAACAATTTTAACTTTTCATCACCAGTAAAACTATTTTTAAAAAATTAGTTTATTATCTCTTTAGAATACATTTTCCATTTCATCAAGATGATTAGACATCTGGGAAACCTAAGAAAATTGGAGAAAATTGAAAACGAAAGTTTGCTCTAAATACGGGAAATTTTTTAGAAACGTGTATAGGAAATCAGGAAATTTTTTTCCTTCATTTTTTAGCTACCCTATAATCGTACTTTTATTTTACCTATGTTTGTCTATTTTGACTCAATATCTTTGTAGATTAGAGGAGTTTAGCCATTTTGCAATTTTTTGATAACTTGTTTTATATCAAAATTTACAAAAGTAAATGAAGTTAAAAATACTAGTTTAATTCTGGAGAAATTATTAGTGTGAAAGGATAATAATATAGTTTTTAACTCTGATTAGACAAGAACAATATATTTTTTGGCTTTGAGAATAATCAAAATACTTTTCGAAAATCAGTTTTTAGACTAATTTTATCTGGAGTAATATCAAGATTTAAATAAGAATTTTATTTCAGTTGATGCATATGCTGGGATGTTTTTCCACTCTCTTCTGGAAGAGGAAGCGGTTTGGAGTGGATGCCCTATTGTACTTTTTACAATGTAGGAAGCTTAAGAAAAGGTTTGTTCTGGTACAATTTCTACCTTATAAATGGTGGCCACAGAACCTGGAAATCAGGGAAATTCGCAGAGCATTCGATTCTGGAAAATGTCAGGGATTTTTTTAAAATTTCATTAAAAGCAACCAAATTTGAATTGTTTAAACTAGGTTCAACCATATTTCGGCGCTATTTATTACGAAATTTGTAATCGAAATCGTCAGAAGTTTAATGTCATGGAACAATTTTAACTTTTCATCACCAGTAAAACTATTTTTAAAAAATTAGTTTATTATCTCTTTAGAATACATTTTCCATTTCATCAAGATGATTAGACATCTGGGAAACCTAAGAAAATTGAAAACGAAAGTTTGCTCTAAATACGGGAAATTTTTTAGAAACGTGTATAGGAAATCAGGACATTTTTTTCCTTCATTTTTTAGCTACCCTGTAATCGTACTTTTATTTTACCTATGTTTGTCTATTTTGACTCAATATCATTCTGGATTAGAGGAGTTTAGCCATTTTGCAATTTTTTGATAACTTGTTTTATATCAAAATTTACAAAAGTAAATGAAGTTAAAAATACTAGTTTAATTCTGGAGAAATTATTAGTGTGAAAGGATAATAATATAGTTTTGAACTCTGATTAGACCAGAACAATATATTTTTTGACTTTGAGAATAATCAAAATACTTTTCGAAAATCAGTTTTTAGACTAATTTTATCTGGAGTAATATCAAGATTTAAATAAGAATTTTATTTCAGTTGATGCATATGCTGGGATGTTTTTCCACTCTCTTCTGGAAGAGGAAGCGGTTTGGAGTGGATGCCCTATTGTACTTGTTACAATGTAGGAAGCTTAAGAAAAGGTTTGTTCTGGTACAATTTCTACCTTATAAATGGTGGCCACAGAACCTGGAAATCAGGGAAATTCGCAGAGCATTCGATTCTGGAAAATGTCAGGGATTTTTTTAAAATTTCATTAAAAGCAACCAAATTTGAATTGTTTAAACTAGGTTCAACCATATTTCGGCGCTATTTATTACGAAATTTGTAATCGAAATCGTCAGAAGTTTAATGTCATGGAACAATTTTAACTTTTCATCACCAGTAAAACTATTTTTAAAAAATTAGTTTATTATCTCTTTAGAATACATTTTCCATTTCATCAAGATGATTAGACATCTGGGAAACCTAAGAAAATTGGAGAAAATTGAAAACGAAAGTTTGCTCTAAATACGGGAAATTTTTTAGAAACGTGTATAGGAAATCAGGAAATTTTTTTCCTTCATTTTTTAGCTACCCTATAATCGTACTTTTATTTTACCTATGTTTGTCTATTTTAACTCAATATCATTATAGATTAGAGGAGTTTAGCCATTTTGCAATTTTTTGATAACTTGTTTTATATCAAAATTTACAAAAGTAAATGAAGTTAAAAATACTAGTTTAATTCTGGAGAAATTATTAGTGTGAAAGGATAATAATATAGTTTTGAACTCTGATTAGACAAGAACAATATATTTTTTGACTTTGAGAATAATCAAAATACTTTTCGAAAATCAGTTTTTAGACTAATTTTATCTGGAGTAATATCAAGATTTAAATAAGAATTTTATTTCAGTTGATGCATATGCTGGGATGTTTTTCCACTCTCTTCTATAAGAGGAAGCGGTTTGGAGTGGATGCCCTATTGTACTTTTTACAATGTAGGAAGCTTAAGAAAAGGTTTGTTCTGGTACAATTTCTACCTTATAAATGGTGGCCACAGAACCTGGAAATCAGGGAAATTCGCAGAGCATTCGATTCTGGAAAATGTCAGGGATTTTTTTAAAATTTCATTAAAAGCAACCAAATTTGAATTGTTTAAACTAGGTTCAACCATATTTCGGTGCTATTTATTACGAAATTTGTAATCGAAATCGTCAGAAGTTTAATGTCATGGAACAATTTTAACTTTTCATCACCAGTAAAACTATTTTTAAAAAATTAGTTTATTATCTCTTTAGAATACATTTTCCATTTCATCAAGATGATTAGACATCTGGGAAACCTAAGAAAATTGAAAACGAAAGTTTGCTCTAAATACGGGAAATTTTTTAGAAACGTGTATAGGAAATCAGGACATTTTTTTCCTTCATTTTTTAGCTACCCTGTAATCGTACTTTTATTTTACCTATGTTTGTCTATTTTGACTCAATATCATTATAGATTAGAGGAGTTTAGCCATTTTGCAATTTTTTGATAACTTGTTTTATATCAAAATTTACAAAAGTAAATGAAGTTAAAAATACTAGTTTAATTCTGGAGAAATTATTAGTGTGAAAGGATAATAATATAGTTTTGAACTCTGATTAGACAAGAACAATATATTTTTTGACTTTGAGAATAATCAAAATACTTTTCGAAAATCAGTTTTTAGACTAATTTTATCTGGAGTAATATCAAGATTTAAATAAGAATTTTATTTCAGTTGATGCATATGCTGGGATGTTTTTCCACTCTCTTCTATAAGAGGAAGCGGTTTGGAGTGGATGCCCTATTGTACTTTTTACAATGTAGGAAGCTTAAGAAAAGGTTTGTTCTGGTACAATTTCTACCTTATAAATGGTGGCCACAGAACCTGGAAATCAGGGAAATTCGCAGAGCATTCGATTCTGGAAAATGTCAGGGATTTTTTTAAAATTTCATTAAAAGCAACCAAATTTGAATTGTTTAAACTAGGTTCAACCATATTTCGGCGCTATTTATTACGAAATTTGTAATCGAAATCGTCAGAAGTTTAATGTCATGGAACAATTTTAACTTTTCATCACCAGTAAAACTATTTTTAAAAAATTAGTTTATTATCTCTTTAGAATACATTTTCCATTTCATCAAGATGATTAGACATCTGGGAAACCTAAGAAAATTGGAGAAAATTGAAAACGAAAGTTTGCTCTAAATACGGGAAATTTTTTAGAAACGTGTATAGGAAATCAGGAAATTTTTTTCCTTCATTTTTTAGCTACCCTATAATCGTACTTTTATTTTACCTATGTTTGTCTATTTTGACTCAATATCTTTGTAGATTAGAGGAGTTTAGCCATTTTGCAATTTTTTGATAACTTGTTTTATATCAAAATTTACAAAAGTAAATGAAGTTAAAAATACTAGTTTAATTCTGGAGAAATTATTAGTGTGAAAGGATAATAATATAGTTTTTAACTCTGATTAGACAAGAACAATATATTTTTTGACTTTGAGAATAATCAAAATACTTTTCGAAAATCAGTTTTTAGACTAATTTTATCTGGAGTAATATCAAGATTTAAATAAGAATTTTATTTCAGTTGATGCATATGCTGGGATGTTTTTCCACTCTCTTCTGGAAGAGGAAGCGGTTTGGAGTGGATGCCCTATTGTACTTTTTACAATGTAGGAAGCTTAAGAAAAGGTTTGTTCTGGTACAATTTCTACCTTATAAATGGTGGCCACAGAACCTGGAAATCAGGGAAATTCGCAGAGCATTCGATTCTGGAAAATGTCAGGGATTTTTTTAAAATTTCATTAAAAGCAACCAAATTTGTATTATTTAAACTAGGTTCAACCATATTTCGGCGCTATTTATTACGAAATTTGTAATCGAAATCGTCAGAAGTTTAATGTTATGGAACAATTTTAACTTTTCATCATCAGTAAAACTATTTTAATAAACTAATTTTTTAATCTCTTTAGAATACATTTTCCATTTGATCAAGATGATTAGACATCTGGGAAACCTAAGAAAATTGGAGAAAATTGAAAACGAAAGTTTGCTCTAAATACGGGAAATTTTTTAGAAACGTGTATAGGAAATCAGGAAATTTTTTTCCTTCATTTTTTAGCTACCCTATAATCGTACTTTTATTTTACCTATGTTTGTCTATTTTGACTCAATATCATTGTAGATTAGAGGAGTTTAGCCATTTTGCAATTTTTTGATAACTTGTTTTATATCAAAATTTACAAAAGTAAATGAAGTTAAAAATACTAGTTTAATTCTGGAGAAATTATTAGTGTAAAAGGATAATAATATAGTTTTTAACTCTGATTAGACAAGAACAATATATTTTTTGACTTTGAGAATAATCAAAATACTTTTCGAAAATCAGTTTTTAGACTAATTTTATCTGGAGTAATATCAAGATTTAAATAAGAATTTTATTTCAGTTGATGCATATGCTGGGATGTTTTTCCACTCTCTTCTGGAAGAGGAAGCGGTTTGGAGTGGATGCCCTATTGTACTTGTTACAATGTAGGAAGCTTAAGAAAAGGTTTGTTCTGGTACAATTTCTACCTTATAAATGGTGGCCACAGAACCTGGAAATCAGGGAAATTCGCAGAGCATTCGATTCTGGAAAATGTCAGGGATTTTTTTTAAAATTTCATTAAAAGCAACCAAATTTGTATTGTTTAAACTAGGTTCAACCATATTTCGGCGCTATTTATTACGAAATTTGTAATCGAAATCGTCAGAAGTTTAATGTTATGGAACAATTTTAACTTTTCATCACCAGTAAAACTATTTTTAAAAAATTAGTTTATTATCTCTTTAGAATACATTTTCCATTTGATCAAGATGATTAGACATCTGGGAAACCTAAGAAAATTGGAGAAATTTGAAAACGAAAGTTTGCTCTAAATACGGGAAATTTTTTAAAAACGTGTATAGGAAATCCGGAAATTTTTTTCCTTCATTTTTTAACTAACCTGTAATCGTACTTTTATTTTACCTATGTTTGTCTATTTTGACTCAATATCATTATAGATTAGAGGAGTTTAGCCATTTTGCAATTTTTTGATAACTTGTTTTATATCAAAATTTACAAAAGTAAATGAAGTTAAAAATACTAGTTTAATTCTGGAGAAATTATTAGTGTGAAAGGATAATAATATAGTTTTGAACTCTGATTAGACAAGAACAATATATTTTTTGACTTTGAGAATAATCAAAATACTTTTCGAAAATCAGTTTTTAGACTAATTTTATCTGGAGTAATATCAAGATTTAAATAAGAATTTTATTTCAGTTGATGCATATGCTGGGATGTTTTTCCACTCTCTTCTGGAAGAGGAAGCGGTTTGGAGTGGATGCCCTATTGTACTTTTTACAATGTAGGAAGCTTAAGAAAAGGTTTGTTCTGGTACAATTTCTACCTTATAAATGGTGGCCACAGAACCTGGAAATCAGGGAAATTCGCAGAGCATTCGATTCTGGAAAATGTCAGGGATTTTTTTTAAAATTTCATTAAAAGCAACCAAATTTGTATTGTTTAAACTAGGTTCAACCATATTTCGGCGCTATTTATTACGAAATTTGTAATCGAAATCGTCAGAAGTTTAATGTTATGGAACAATTTTAACTTTTCATCATCAGTAAAACTATTTTAATAAACTAATTTTTTAATCTCTTTAGAATACATTTTCCATTTGATCAAGATGATTAGACATCTGGGAAACCTAAGAAAATTGGAGAAAATTGAAAACGAAAGTTTGCTCTAAATATGGAAAATTTTTTAGAAACGTGTATAGGAAATCAGGAAATTTTTTTCCTTCATTTTATAGCTACCCTGTAATCGTACTTTTATTTTACCTATGTTTGTCTATTTTGACTCAATATCATTATAGATTAGAGGAGTTTAGCCATTTTGCAATTTTTTGATAACTTGTTTTATATCAAAATTTACAAAAGTAAATGAAGTTTAAAATACTAGTTTAATTCTGGAGAAATTATTAGTGTGAAAGGATAATAATATAGTTTTAAACTCTGATTAGACCAGAACAATATATTTTTTGACTTTGAGAATAATCAAAATACTTTTCGAAAATCAGTTTTTAGACTAATTTTATCTGGATTAATATCAAGATTTAAATAAGAATTTTATTTCAGTTGATGCATATGCTGGGATGTTTTTCCACTCTCTTCTGGAAGAGGAAGCGGTTTGGAGTGGATGCCCTATTGTACTTGTTACAATGTAGGAAGCTTAAGAAAAGGTTTGTTCTGGTACAATTTCTACCTTATAAATGGTGGCCACAGAACCTGGAAATCAGGGAAATTCGCAGAGCATTCGATTCTGGAAAATGTCAGGGATTTTTTTAAAATTTCATTAAAAGCAACCAAATTTGAATTGTTTAAACTAGGTTCAACCATATTTCGGCGCTATTTATTACGAAATTTGTAATCGAAATCGTCAGAAGTTTAATGTCATGGAACAATTTTAACTTTTCATCACCAGTAAAACTATTTTTAAAAAATTAGTTTATTATCTCTTTAGAATACATTTTCCATTTCATCAAGATGATTAGACATCTGGGAAACCTAAGAAAATTGGAGAAAATTGAAAACGAAAGTTTGCTCTAAATACGGGAAATTTTTTAGAAACGTGTATAGGAAATCAGGAAATTTTTTTCCTTCATTTTTTAGCTACCCTATAATCGTACTTTTATTTTACCTATGTTTGTCTATTTTAACTCAATATCATTATAGATTAGAGGAGTTTAGCCATTTTGCAATTTTTTGATAACTTGTTTTATATCAAAATTTACAAAAGTAAATGAAGTTAAAAATACTAGTTTAATTCTGGAGAAATTATTAGTGTGAAAGGATAATAATATAGTTTTGAACTCTGATTAGACAAGAACAATATATTTTTTGACTTTGAGAATAATCAAAATACTTTTCGAAAATCAGTTTTTAGACTAATTTTATCTGGAGTAATATCAAGATTTAAATAAGAATTTTATTTCAGTTGATGCATATGCTGGGATGTTTTTCCACTCTCTTCTATAAGAGGAAGCGGTTTGGAGTGGATGCCCTATTGTACTTTTTACAATGTAGGAAGCTTAAGAAAAGGTTTGTTCTGGTACAATTTCTACCTTATAAATGGTGGCCACAGAACCTGGAAATCAGGGAAATTCGCAGAGCATTCGATTCTGGAAAATGTCAGGGATTTTTTTAAAATTTCATTAAAAGCAACCAAATTTGAATTGTTTAAACTAGGTTCAACCATATTTCGGTGCTATTTATTACGAAATTTGTAATCGAAATCGTCAGAAGTTTAATGTCATGGAACAATTTTAACTTTTCATCACCAGTAAAACTATTTTTAAAAAATTAGTTTATTATCTCTTTAGAATACATTTTCCATTTCATCAAGATGATTAGACATCTGGGAAACCTAAGAAAATTGAAAACGAAAGTTTGCTCTAAATACGGGAAATTTTTTAGAAACGTGTATAGGAAATCAGGACATTTTTTTCCTTCATTTTTTAGCTACCCTGTAATCGTACTTTTATTTTACCTATGTTTGTCTATTTTGACTCAATATCATTATAGATTAGAGGAGTTTAGCCATTTTGCAATTTTTTGATAACTTGTTTTATATCAAAATTTACAAAAGTAAATGAAGTTAAAAATACTAGTTTAATTCTGGAGAAATTATTAGTGTGAAAGGATAATAATATAGTTTTGAACTCTGATTAGACAAGAACAATATATTTTTTGACTTTGAGAATAATCAAAATACTTTTCGAAAATCAGTTTTTAGACTAATTTTATCTGGAGTAATATCAAGATTTAAATAAGAATTTTATTTCAGTTGATGCATATGCTGGGATGTTTTTCCACTCTCTTCTATAAGAGGAAGCGGTTTGGAGTGGATGCCCTATTGTACTTTTTACAATGTAGGAAGCTTAAGAAAAGGTTTGTTCTGGTACAATTTCTACCTTATAAATGGTGGCCACAGAACCTGGAAATCAGGGAAATTCGCAGAGCATTCGATTCTGGAAAATGTCAGGGATTTTTTTAAAATTTCATTAAAAGCAACCAAATTTGAATTGTTTAAACTAGGTTCAACCATATTTCGGCGCTATTTATTACGAAATTTGTAATCGAAATCGTCAGAAGTTTAATGTCATGGAACAATTTTAACTTTTCATCACCAGTAAAACTATTTTTAAAAAATTAGTTTATTATCTCTTTAGAATACATTTTCCATTTCATCAAGATGATTAGACATCTGGGAAACCTAAGAAAATTGGAGAAAATTGAAAACGAAAGTTTGCTCTAAATACGGGAAATTTTTTAGAAACGTGTATAGGAAATCAGGAAATTTTTTTCCTTCATTTTTTAGCTACCCTATAATCGTACTTTTATTTTACCTATGTTTGTCTATTTTGACTCAATATCTTTGTAGATTAGAGGAGTTTAGCCATTTTGCAATTTTTTGATAACTTGTTTTATATCAAAATTTACAAAAGTAAATGAAGTTAAAAATACTAGTTTAATTCTGGAGAAATTATTAGTGTGAAAGGATAATAATATAGTTTTTAACTCTGATTAGACAAGAACAATATATTTTTTGGCTTTGAGAATAATCAAAATACTTTTCGAAAATCAGTTTTTAGACTAATTTTATCTGGAGTAATATCAAGATTTAAATAAGAATTTTATTTCAGTTGATGCATATGCTGGGATGTTTTTCCACTCTCTTCTGGAAGAGGAAGCGGTTTGGAGTGGATGCCCTATTGTACTTTTTACAATGTAGGAAGCTTAAGAAAAGGTTTGTTCTGGTACAATTTCTACCTTATAAATGGTGGCCACAGAACCTGGAAATCAGGGAAATTCGCAGAGCATTCGATTCTGGAAAATGTCAGGGATTTTTTTAAAATTTCATTAAAAGCAACCAAATTTGAATTGTTTAAACTAGGTTCAACCATATTTCGGCGCTATTTATTACGAAATTTGTAATCGAAATCGTCAGAAGTTTAATGTCATGGAACAATTTTAACTTTTCATCACCAGTAAAACTATTTTTAAAAAATTAGTTTATTATCTCTTTAGAATACATTTTCCATTTCATCAAGATGATTAGACATCTGGGAAACCTAAGAAAATTGAAAACGAAAGTTTGCTCTAAATACGGGAAATTTTTTAGAAACGTGTATAGGAAATCAGGACATTTTTTTCCTTCATTTTTTAGCTACCCTGTAATCGTACTTTTATTTTACCTATGTTTGTCTATTTTGACTCAATATCATTCTGGATTAGAGGAGTTTAGCCATTTTGCAATTTTTTGATAACTTGTTTTATATCAAAATTTACAAAAGTAAATGAAGTTAAAAATACTAGTTTAATTCTGGAGAAATTATTAGTGTGAAAGGATAATAATATAGTTTTGAACTCTGATTAGACCAGAACAATATATTTTTTGACTTTGAGAATAATCAAAATACTTTTCGAAAATCAGTTTTTAGACTAATTTTATCTGGAGTAATATCAAGATTTAAATAAGAATTTTATTTCAGTTGATGCATATGCTGGGATGTTTTTCCACTCTCTTCTGGAAGAGGAAGCGGTTTGGAGTGGATGCCCTATTGTACTTGTTACAATGTAGGAAGCTTAAGAAAAGGTTTGTTCTGGTACAATTTCTACCTTATAAATGGTGGCCACAGAACCTGGAAATCAGGGAAATTCGCAGAGCATTCGATTCTGGAAAATGTCAGGGATTTTTTTAAAATTTCATTAAAAGCAACCAAATTTGAATTGTTTAAACTAGGTTCAACCATATTTCGGCGCTATTTATTACGAAATTTGTAATCGAAATCGTCAGAAGTTTAATGTCATGGAACAATTTTAACTTTTCATCACCAGTAAAACTATTTTTAAAAAATTAGTTTATTATCTCTTTAGAATACATTTTCCATTTCATCAAGATGATTAGACATCTGGGAAACCTAAGAAAATTGGAGAAAATTGAAAACGAAAGTTTGCTCTAAATACGGGAAATTTTTTAGAAACGTGTATAGGAAATCAGGAAATTTTTTTCCTTCATTTTTTAGCTACCCTATAATCGTACTTTTATTTTACCTATGTTTGTCTATTTTAACTCAATATCATTATAGATTAGAGGAGTTTAGCCATTTTGCAATTTTTTGATAACTTGTTTTATATCAAAATTTACAAAAGTAAATGAAGTTAAAAATACTAGTTTAATTCTGGAGAAATTATTAGTGTGAAAGGATAATAATATAGTTTTGAACTCTGATTAGACAAGAACAATATATTTTTTGACTTTGAGAATAATCAAAATACTTTTCGAAAATCAGTTTTTAGACTAATTTTATCTGGAGTAATATCAAGATTTAAATAAGAATTTTATTTCAGTTGATGCATATGCTGGGATGTTTTTCCACTCTCTTCTATAAGAGGAAGCGGTTTGGAGTGGATGCCCTATTGTACTTTTTACAATGTAGGAAGCTTAAGAAAAGGTTTGTTCTGGTACAATTTCTACCTTATAAATGGTGGCCACAGAACCTGGAAATCAGGGAAATTCGCAGAGCATTCGATTCTGGAAAATGTCAGGGATTTTTTTAAAATTTCATTAAAAGCAACCAAATTTGAATTGTTTAAACTAGGTTCAACCATATTTCGGTGCTATTTATTACGAAATTTGTAATCGAAATCGTCAGAAGTTTAATGTCATGGAACAATTTTAACTTTTCATCACCAGTAAAACTATTTTTAAAAAATTAGTTTATTATCTCTTTAGAATACATTTTCCATTTCATCAAGATGATTAGACATCTGGGAAACCTAAGAAAATTGAAAACGAAAGTTTGCTCTAAATACGGGAAATTTTTTAGAAACGTGTATAGGAAATCAGGACATTTTTTTCCTTCATTTTTTAGCTACCCTGTAATCGTACTTTTATTTTACCTATGTTTGTCTATTTTGACTCAATATCATTATAGATTAGAGGAGTTTAGCCATTTTGCAATTTTTTGATAACTTGTTTTATATCAAAATTTACAAAAGTAAATGAAGTTAAAAATACTAGTTTAATTCTGGAGAAATTATTAGTGTGAAAGGATAATAATATAGTTTTGAACTCTGATTAGACAAGAACAATATATTTTTTGACTTTGAGAATAATCAAAATACTTTTCGAAAATCAGTTTTTAGACTAATTTTATCTGGAGTAATATCAAGATTTAAATAAGAATTTTATTTCAGTTGATGCATATGCTGGGATGTTTTTCCACTCTCTTCTATAAGAGGAAGCGGTTTGGAGTGGATGCCCTATTGTACTTTTTACAATGTAGGAAGCTTAAGAAAAGGTTTGTTCTGGTACAATTTCTACCTTATAAATGGTGGCCACAGAACCTGGAAATCAGGGAAATTCGCAGAGCATTCGATTCTGGAAAATGTCAGGGATTTTTTTAAAATTTCATTAAAAGCAACCAAATTTGAATTGTTTAAACTAGGTTCAACCATATTTCGGCGCTATTTATTACGAAATTTGTAATCGAAATCGTCAGAAGTTTAATGTCATGGAACAATTTTAACTTTTCATCACCAGTAAAACTATTTTTAAAAAATTAGTTTATTATCTCTTTAGAATACATTTTCCATTTCATCAAGATGATTAGACATCTGGGAAACCTAAGAAAATTGGAGAAAATTGAAAACGAAAGTTTGCTCTAAATACGGGAAATTTTTTAGAAACGTGTATAGGAAATCAGGAAATTTTTTTCCTTCATTTTTTAGCTACCCTATAATCGTACTTTTATTTTACCTATGTTTGTCTATTTTGACTCAATATCTTTGTAGATTAGAGGAGTTTAGCCATTTTGCAATTTTTTGATAACTTGTTTTATATCAAAATTTACAAAAGTAAATGAAGTTAAAAATACTAGTTTAATTCTGGAGAAATTATTAGTGTGAAAGGATAATAATATAGTTTTTAACTCTGATTAGACAAGAACAATATATTTTTTGACTTTGAGAATAATCAAAATACTTTTCGAAAATCAGTTTTTAGACTAATTTTATCTGGAGTAATATCAAGATTTAAATAAGAATTTTATTTCAGTTGATGCATATGCTGGGATGTTTTTCCACTCTCTTCTGGAAGAGGAAGCGGTTTGGAGTGGATGCCCTATTGTACTTTTTACAATGTAGGAAGCTTAAGAAAAGGTTTGTTCTGGTACAATTTCTACCTTATAAATGGTGGCCACAGAACCTGGAAATCAGGGAAATTCGCAGAGCATTCGATTCTGGAAAATGTCAGGGATTTTTTTAAAATTTCATTAAAAGCAACCAAATTTGTATTATTTAAACTAGGTTCAACCATATTTCGGCGCTATTTATTACGAAATTTGTAATCGAAATCGTCAGAAGTTTAATGTTATGGAACAATTTTAACTTTTCATCATCAGTAAAACTATTTTAATAAACTAATTTTTTAATCTCTTTAGAATACATTTTCCATTTGATCAAGATGATTAGACATCTGGGAAACCTAAGAAAATTGGAGAAAATTGAAAACGAAAGTTTGCTCTAAATACGGGAAATTTTTTAGAAACGTGTATAGGAAATCAGGAAATTTTTTTCCTTCATTTTTTAGCTACCCTATAATCGTACTTTTATTTTACCTATGTTTGTCTATTTTGACTCAATATCATTGTAGATTAGAGGAGTTTAGCCATTTTGCAATTTTTTGATAACTTGTTTTATATCAAAATTTACAAAAGTAAATGAAGTTAAAAATACTAGTTTAATTCTGGAGAAATTATTAGTGTAAAAGGATAATAATATAGTTTTTAACTCTGATTAGACAAGAACAATATATTTTTTGACTTTGAGAATAATCAAAATACTTTTCGAAAATCAGTTTTTAGACTAATTTTATCTGGAGTAATATCAAGATTTAAATAAGAATTTTATTTCAGTTGATGCATATGCTGGGATGTTTTTCCACTCTCTTCTGGAAGAGGAAGCGGTTTGGAGTGGATGCCCTATTGTACTTGTTACAATGTAGGAAGCTTAAGAAAAGGTTTGTTCTGGTACAATTTCTACCTTATAAATGGTGGCCACAGAACCTGGAAATCAGGGAAATTCGCAGAGCATTCGATTCTGGAAAATGTCAGGGATTTTTTTTAAAATTTCATTAAAAGCAACCAAATTTGTATTGTTTAAACTAGGTTCAACCATATTTCGGCGCTATTTATTACGAAATTTGTAATCGAAATCGTCAGAAGTTTAATGTTATGGAACAATTTTAACTTTTCATCACCAGTAAAACTATTTTTAAAAAATTAGTTTATTATCTCTTTAGAATACATTTTCCATTTGATCAAGATGATTAGACATCTGGGAAACCTAAGAAAATTGGAGAAATTTGAAAACGAAAGTTTGCTCTAAATACGGGAAATTTTTTAAAAACGTGTATAGGAAATCCGGAAATTTTTTTCCTTCATTTTTTAACTAACCTGTAATCGTACTTTTATTTTACCTATGTTTGTCTATTTTGACTCAATATCATTATAGATTAGAGGAGTTTAGCCATTTTGCAATTTTTTGATAACTTGTTTTATATCAAAATTTACAAAAGTAAATGAAGTTAAAAATACTAGTTTAATTCTGGAGAAATTATTAGTGTGAAAGGATAATAATATAGTTTTGAACTCTGATTAGACAAGAACAATATATTTTTTGACTTTGAGAATAATCAAAATACTTTTCGAAAATCAGTTTTTAGACTAATTTTATCTGGAGTAATATCAAGATTTAAATAAGAATTTTATTTCAGTTGATGCATATGCTGGGATGTTTTTCCACTCTCTTCTGGAAGAGGAAGCGGTTTGGAGTGGATGCCCTATTGTACTTTTTACAATGTAGGAAGCTTAAGAAAAGGTTTGTTCTGGTACAATTTCTACCTTATAAATGGTGGCCACAGAACCTGGAAATCAGGGAAATTCGCAGAGCATTCGATTCTGGAAAATGTCAGGGATTTTTTTTAAAATTTCATTAAAAGCAACCAAATTTGTATTGTTTAAACTAGGTTCAACCATATTTCGGCGCTATTTATTACGAAATTTGTAATCGAAATCGTCAGAAGTTTAATGTTATGGAACAATTTTAACTTTTCATCATCAGTAAAACTATTTTAATAAACTAATTTTTTAATCTCTTTAGAATACATTTTCCATTTGATCAAGATGATTAGACATCTGGGAAACCTAAGAAAATTGGAGAAAATTGAAAACGAAAGTTTGCTCTAAATATGGAAAATTTTTTAGAAACGTGTATAGGAAATCAGGAAATTTTTTTCCTTCATTTTATAGCTACCCTGTAATCGTACTTTTATTTTACCTATGTTTGTCTATTTTGACTCAATATCATTATAGATTAGAGGAGTTTAGCCATTTTGCAATTTTTTGATAACTTGTTTTATATCAAAATTTACAAAAGTAAATGAAGTTTAAAATACTAGTTTAATTCTGGAGAAATTATTAGTGTGAAAGGATAATAATATAGTTTTAAACTCTGATTAGACCAGAACAATATATTTTTTGACTTTGAGAATAATCAAAATACTTTTCGAAAATCAGTTTTTAGACTAATTTTATCTGGATTAATATCAAGATTTAAATAAGAATTTTATTTCAGTTGATGCATATGCTGGGATGTTTTTCCACTCTCTTCTTGAAGAGGAAGCGGTTTGGAGTGGATGCCCTATTGTACTTTTTACAATGTAGGAAGCTTAAGAAAAGGTTTGTTCTGGTACAATTTCTACCTTATAAATGGTGGCCACAGAACCTGGAAATCAGGGAAATTTGCAGAGCATTCGATTCTGGAAAATGTCAGGGATTTTTTTAAAATTTCATTAAAAGCAACCAAATTTGAATTGTTTAAACTAGGTTCAACCATATTTCGGCGCTATTTATTACGAAATTTGTAATCGAAATCATCAGAAGTTTAATGTCATGGAACAATTTTAACTTTTCATCACCAGTAAAACTATTTTTAAAAAATTAGTTTATTATCTCTTTAGAATACATTTTCCATTTAATCAAGATGATTAGACATCTGGGAAACCTAAGAAAATTGGAGAAAATTGAAAACGAAAGTTTGCTCTAAATACGGGAAATTTTTTAGAAACGTGTATAGGAAATCAGGAAATTTTTTTCCTTCATTTTTTAGCTACCCTATAATCGTACTTTTATTTTACCTATGTTTGTCTATTTTGACTCAATATCATTGTAGATTAGAGGAGTTTAGCCATTTTGCAATTTTTTGATAACTTGTTTTATATCAAAATTTACAAAAGTAAATGAAGTTAAAAATACTAGTTTAATTCTGGAGAAATTATTAGTGTGAAAGGATAATAATATAGTTTTGAACTCTGATTAGAAAAGAACAATATATTTTTTGACTTTGAGAATAATCAAAATACTTTTCGAAAATCAGTTTTTAGACTAATTTTATCTGGAGTAATATCAAGATTTAAATAAGAATTTTATTTCAGTTGATGCATATGCTGGGATGTTTTTCCACTCTCTTCTGGAAGAGGAAGCGGTTTGGAGTGGATGCCCTATTGTACTTTTTACAATGTAGGAAGCTTAAGAAAAGGTTTGTTCTGGTACAATTTCTACCTTATAAATGGTGGCCACAGAACCTGGAAATCAGGGAAATTCGCAGAGCATTCGATTCTGGAAAATGTCAGGGATTTTTTTAAAATTTCATTAAAAGCAACCAAATTTGTATTATTTAAACTAGGTTCAACCATATTTCGGCGCTATTTATTACGAAATTTGTAATCGAAATCGTCAGAAGTTTAATGTTATGGAACAATTTTAACTTTTCATCATCAGTAAAACTATTTTAATAAACTAATTTTTTAATCTCTTTAGAATACATTTTCCATTTGATCAAGATGATTAGACATCTGGGAAACCTAAGAAAATTGGAGAAAATTGAAAACGAAAGTTTTCTCTAAATACGGAAAATTTTTTAGAAACGTGTATAGGAAATCAGGAAATTTTTTTCCTTCATTTTATAGCTACCCTGTAATCGTACTTTTATTTTACCTATGTTTGTCTATTTTGACTCAATATCATTATAGATTAGAGGAGTTTAGCCATTTTGCAATTTTTTGATAACTTGTTTTATATCAAAATTTACAAAAGTAAATGAAGTTAAAAATACTAGTTTAATTCTGGAGAAATTATTAGTGTGAAAGGATAATAATATAGTTTTGAACTCTGATTAGACCAGAACAATATATTTTTTGACTTTGAGAATAATCAAAATACTTTTCGAAAATCAGTTTTTAGACTAATTTTATCTGGATTAATATCAAGATTTAAATAAGAATTTTATTTCAGTTGATGCATATGCTGGGATGTTTTTCCACTCTCTTCTGGAAGAGGAAGCGGTTTGGAGTGGATGCCCTATTGTACTTTTTACAATGTAGGAAGCTTAAGAAAAGGTTTGTTCTGGTACAATTTCTACCTTATAAATGGTGGCCACAGAACCTGGAAATCAGGGAAATTTGCAGAGCATTCGATTCTGGAAAATGTCAGGGATTTTTTTAAAATTTCATTAAAAGCAACCAAATTTGAATTGTTTAAACTAGGTTCAACCATATTTCGGCGCTATTTATTACGAAATTTGTAATCGAAATCATCAGAAGTTTAATGTCATGGAACAATTTTAACTTTTCATCACCAGTAAAACTATTTTTAAAAAATTAGTTTATTATCTCTTTAGAATACATTTTCCATTTAATCAAGATGATTAGACATCTGGGAAACCTAAGAAAATTGGAGAAAATTGAAAACGAAAGTTTGCTCTAAATACGGGAAATTTTTTAGAAACGTGTATAGGAAATCAGGAAATTTTTTTCCTTCATTTTTTAGCTACCCTATAATCGTACTTTTATTTTACCTATGTTTGTCTATTTTGACTCAATATCATTGTAGATTAGAGGAGTTTAGCCATTTTGCAATTTTTTGATAACTTGTTTTATATCAAAATTTACAAAAGTAAATGAAGTTAAAAATACTAGTTTAATTCTGGAGAAATTATTAGTGTGAAAGGATAATAATATAGTTTTGAACTCTGATTAGAAAAGAACAATATATTTTTTGACTTTGAGAATAATCAAAATACTTTTCGAAAATCAGTTTTTAGACTAATTTTATCTGGAGTAATATCAAGATTTAAATAAGAATTTTATTTCAGTTGATGCATATGCTGGGATGTTTTTCCACTCTCTTCTGGAAGAGGAAGCGGTTTGGAGTGGATGCCCTATTGTACTTTTTACAATGTAGGAAGCTTAAGAAAAGGTTTGTTCTGGTACAATTTCTACCTTATAAATGGTGGCCACAGAACCTGGAAATCAGGGAAATTCGCAGAGCATTCGATTCTGGAAAATGTCAGGGATTTTTTTAAAATTTCATTAAAAGCAACCAAATTTGTATTATTTAAACTAGGTTCAACCATATTTCGGCGCTATTTATTACGAAATTTGTAATCGAAATCGTCAGAAGTTTAATGTTATGGAACAATTTTAACTTTTCATCATCAGTAAAACTATTTTAATAAACTAATTTTTTAATCTCTTTAGAATACATTTTCCATTTGATCAAGATGATTAGACATCTGGGAAACCTAAGAAAATTGGAGAAAATTGAAAACGAAAGTTTGCTCTAAATACGGAAAATTTTTTAGAAACGTGTATAGGAAATCAGGAAATTTTTTTCCTTCATTTTATAGCTACCCTGTAATCGTACTTTTATTTTACCTATGTTTGTCTATTTTGACTCAATATCATTATAGATTAGAGGAGTTTAGCCATTTTGCAATTTTTTGATAACTTGTTTTATATCAAAATTTACAAAAGTAAATGAAGTTAAAAATACTAGTTTAATTCTGGAGAAATTATTAGTGTGAAAGGATAATAATATAGTTTTGAACTCTGATTAGACAAGAACAATATATTTTTTGACTTTGAGAATAATCAAAATACTTTTCGAAAATCAGTTTTTAGACTAATTTTATCTGGAGTAATATCAAGATTTAAATAAGAATTTTATTTCAGTTGATGCATATGCTGGGATGTTTTTCCACTCTCTTCTGGAAGAGGAAGCGGTTTGGAGTGGATGCCCTATTGTACTTTTTACAATGTAGGAAGCTTAAGAAAAGGTTTGTTCTGGTACAATTTCTACCTTATAAATGGTGGCCACAGAACCTGGAAATCAGGGAAATTCGCAGAGCATTCGATTCTGGAAAATGTCAGGGATTTTTTTAAAATTTCATTAAAAGCAACCAAATTTGAATTGTTTAAACTAGGTTCAACCATATTTCGGCGCTATTTATTACGAAATTTGTAATCGAAATCGTCAGAAGTTTAATGTCATGGAACAATTTTAACTTTTCATCACCAGTAAAACTATTTTTAAAAAATTAGTTTATTATCTCTTTAGAATACATTTTCCATTTAATCAAGATGATTAGACATCTGGGAAACCTAAGAAAATTGGAGAAAATTGAAAACGAAAGTTTGCTCTAAATACGGGAAATTTTTTAGAAACGTGTATAGGAAATCAGGAAATTTTTTTCCTTCATTTTTTAGCTACCCTATAATCGTACTTTTATTTTACCTATGTTTGTCTATTTTGACTCAATATCATTGTAGATTAGAGGAGTTTAGCCATTTTGCAATTTTTTGATAACTTGTTTTATATCAAAATTTACAAAAGTAAATGAAGTTAAAAATACTAGTTTAATTCTGGAGAAATTATTAGTGTGAAAGGATAATAATATAGTTTTGAACTCTGATTAGAAAAGAACAATATATTTTTTGACTTTGAGAATAATCAAAATACTTTTCGAAAATCAGTTTTTAGACTAATTTTATCTGGAGTAATATCAAGATTTAAATAAGAATTTTATTTCAGTTGATGCATATGCTGGGATGTTTTTCCACTCTCTTCTGGAAGAGGAAGCGGTTTGGAGTGGATGCCCTATTGTACTTTTTACAATGTAGGAAGCTTAAGAAAAGGTTTGTTCTGGTACAATTTCTACCTTATAAATGGTGGCCACAGAACCTGGAAATCAGGGAAATTCGCAGAGCATTCGATTCTGGAAAATGTCAGGGATTTTTTTAAAATTTCATTAAAAGCAACCAAATTTGTATTATTTAAACTAGGTTCAACCATATTTCGGCGCTATTTATTACGAAATTTGTAATCGAAATCGTCAGAAGTTTAATGTTATGGAACAATTTTAACTTTTCATCATCAGTAAAACTATTTTAATAAACTAATTTTTTAATCTCTTTAGAATACATTTTCCATTTGATCAAGATGATTAGACATCTGGGAAACCTAAGAAAATTGGAGAAAATTGAAAACGAAAGTTTGCTCTAAATACGGAAAATTTTTTAGAAACGTGTATAGGAAATCAGGAAATTTTTTTCCTTCATTTTATAGCTACCCTGTAATCGTACTTTTATTTTACCTATGTTTGTCTATTTTGACTCAATATCATTATAGATTAGAGGAGTTTAGCCATTTTGCAATTTTTTGATAACTTGTTTTATATCAAAATTTACAAAAGTAAATGAAGTTAAAAATACTAGTTTAATTCTGGAGAAATTATTAGTGTGAAAGGATAATAATATAGTTTTGAACTCTGATTAGACAAGAACAATATATTTTTTGACTTTGAGAATAATCAAAATACTTTTCGAAAATCAGTTTTTAGACTAATTTTATCTGGAGTAATATCAAGATTTAAATAAGAATTTTATTTCAGTTGATGCATATGCTGGGATGTTTTTCCACTCTCTTCTGGAAGAGGAAGCGGTTTGGAGTGGATGCCCTATTGTACTTTTTACAATGTAGGAAGCTTAAGAAAAGGTTTGTTCTGGTACAATTTCTACCTTATAAATGGTGGCCACAGAACCTGGAAATCAGGGAAATTCGCAGAGCATTCGATTCTGGAAAATGTCAGGGATTTTTTTAAAATTTCATTAAAAGCAACCAAATTTGAATTGTTTAAACTAGGTTCAACCATATTTCGGCGCTATTTATTACGAAATTTGTAATCGAAATCGTCAGAAGTTTAATGTCATGGAACAATTTTAACTTTTCATCACCAGTAAAACTATTTTTAAAAAATTAGTTTATTATCTCTTTAGAATACATTTTCCATTTAATCAAGATGATTAGACATCTGGGAAACCTAAGAAAATTGGAGAAAATTGAAAACGAAAGTTTGCTCTAAATACGGGAAATTTTTTAGAAACGTGTATAGGAAATCAGGAAATTTTTTTCCTTCATTTTTTAGCTACCCTATAATCGTACTTTTATTTTACCTATGTTTGTCTATTTTGACTCAATATCATTGTAGATTAGAGGAGTTTAGCCATTTTGCAATTTTTTGATAACTTGTTTTATATCAAAATTTACAAAAGTAAATGAAGTTAAAAATACTAGTTTAATTCTGGAGAAATTATTAGTGTGAAAGGATAATAATATAGTTTTGAACTCTGATTAGAAAAGAACAATATATTTTTTGACTTTGAGAATAATCAAAATACTTTTCGAAAATCAGTTTTTAGACTAATTTTATCTGGAGTAATATCAAGATTTAAATAAGAATTTTATTTCAGTTGATGCATATGCTGGGATGTTTTTCCACTCTCTTCTGGAAGAGGAAGCGGTTTGGAGTGGATGCCCTATTGTACTTTTTACAATGTAGGAAGCTTAAGAAAAGGTTTGTTCTGGTACAATTTCTACCTTATAAATGGTGGCCACAGAACCTGGAAATCAGGGAAATTCGCAGAGCATTCGATTCTGGAAAATGTCAGGGATTTTTTTAAAATTTCATTAAAAGCAACCAAATTTGTATTATTTAAACTAGGTTCAACCATATTTCGGCGCTATTTATTACGAAATTTGTAATCGAAATCGTCAGAAGTTTAATGTTATGGAACAATTTTAACTTTTCATCATCAGTAAAACTATTTTAATAAACTAATTTTTTAATCTCTTTAGAATACATTTTCCATTTGATCAAGATGATTAGACATCTGGGAAACCTAAGAAAATTGGAGAAAATTGAAAACGAAAGTTTGCTCTAAATACGGAAAATTTTTTAGAAACGTGTATAGGAAATCAGGAAATTTTTTTCCTTCATTTTATAGCTACCCTGTAATCGTACTTTTATTTTACCTATGTTTGTCTATTTTGACTCAATATCATTATAGATTAGAGGAGTTTAGCCATTTTGCAATTTTTTGATAACTTGTTTTATATCAAAATTTACAAAAGTAAATGAAGTTAAAAATACTAGTTTAATTCTGGAGAAATTATTAGTGTGAAAGGATAATAATATAGTTTTGAACTCTGATTAGACAAGAACAATATATTTTTTGACTTTGAGAATAATCAAAATACTTTTCGAAAATCAGTTTTTAGACTAATTTTATCTGGAGTAATATCAAGATTTAAATAAGAATTTTATTTCAGTTGATGCATATGCTGGGATGTTTTTCCACTCTCTTCTGGAAGAGGAAGCGGTTTGGAGTGGATGCCCTATTGTACTTTTTACAATGTAGGAAGCTTAAGAAAAGGTTTGTTCTGGTACAATTTCTACCTTATAAATGGTGGCCACAGAACCTGGAAATCAGGGAAATTCGCAGAGCATTCGATTCTGGAAAATGTCAGGGATTTTTTTAAAATTTCATTAAAAGCAACCAAATTTGAATTGTTTAAACTAGGTTCAACCATATTTCGGCGCTATTTATTACGAAATTTGTAATCGAAATCGTCAGAAGTTTAATGTCATGGAACAATTTTAACTTTTCATCACCAGTAAAACTATTTTTAAAAAATTAGTTTATTATCTCTTTAGAATACATTTTCCATTTAATCAAGATGATTAGACATCTGGGAAACCTAAGAAAATTGGAGAAAATTGAAAACGAAAGTTTTCTCTAAATACGGAAAATTTTTTAGAAACGTGTATAGGAAATCAGGAAATTTTTTCCCTTCATTTTATAGCTACCCTGTAATCGTACTTTTATTTTACCTATGTTTGTCTATTTTGACTCAATATCATTATAGATTAGAGGAGTTTAGCCATTTTGCAATTTTTTGATAACTTGTTTTATATCAAAATTTACAAAAGTAAATGAAGTTAAAAATACTAGTTTAATTCTGGAGAAATTATTAGTGTGAAAGGATAATAATATAGTTTTGAACTCTGATTAGACCAGAACAATATATTTTTTGACTTTGAGAATAATCAAAATACTTTTCGAAATTCAGTTTTTAGACTAATTTTATCTGGATTAATATCAAGATTTAAATAAGAATTTTATTTCAGTTGATGCATATGCTGGGATGTTTTTCCACTCTCTTCTGGAAGAGGAAGCGGTTTGGAGTGGATGCCCTATTGTACTTGTTACAATGTAGGAAGCTTAAGAAAAGGTTTGTTCTGGTACAATTTCTACCTTATAAATGGTGGCCACAGAACCTGGAAATCAGGGAAATTCGCAGAGCATTCGATTCTGGAAAATGTCAGGGATTTTTTAAAATTTCATTAAAAGCAACCAAATTTGTATTGTTTAAACTAGGTTCAACCATATTTCGGCGCTATTTATTACGAAATTTGTAATCGAAATCGTCAGAAGTTTAGTGTTATGGAACAATTTTAACTTTTCATCACCAGTAAAACTATTTTTAAAAAATTAGTTTATTATCTCTTTAGAATACATTTTCCATTTGATCAAGATGATTAGACATCTGCAGGGGTCGCAGACGTCCTATATGTCCTATAAATCCTATATTTTTTAAAAAATCGATAAAAACGTCCTATATTGTCCTATATTTTACAATTGTCCTATATATCCTATATTTCTACATTGATTCGATCTATATTTTCTTCGAATTCGTAATAACGGCGCCGTTTGTTGCAATTTTTTAATATTTCGGATTGTTTGGCGCGATCGTAGGTGAAAAAGACCTGACAAAAACGATGTTTGTAGCGGCGGCGCGGCGTTTTATCTCTTGTGACGTCACGTGCTGCATAACCTACAACTCAACTCTACTGGACCGGCGGGAGTTGTAAACATGTGAACATTTCCATAACATAGAAGATTTCGATCTCGTATTCTTCTAGATGCTCAAAATTACGAGACGTATTTGGCTGTGTTAAGCACTTTATAAGTAGCAGAAATAGACAGTCGGTGGTTTCAAAACAAAACAAAAAACAATCGATCTTGAATTTCTGATCTGATTTCTCCTCCAACGTAATAAATTAGTTGGCCATAATGCAGAGAGAGATGCAACAACAAAACTCTGCCGAGGGAAAAACGGATAAAAACAACTTGGGATTAACTTGCAGGACTACTAAAGAACGTTTTGAGTGCTCCGTCAATATTTGATGAAGGAAACAAAAGGGTTAAGATTTACTGTATGATGTCGGATGGCGATTTTTTTATTCCGAATCCTGTACGGATTCTGCGCCACGAATTGTTTACATCAAACCGCTCCAAATTATGGCAACCATAGGCAGTTAATTATCTTGCTCTTAAAAAACGGCAGGACTGCCATTTTTTGGCGAAAATCGCCTTGGCGCAGAATTCGTACCGGATTCGGAATATTAGCCACGATTTTTTCATAAAAGTCGCCAAAATTAAAAATTACGTCAATACGTTGTGTTGTCAAATCCAAACGATCACTAGGGTTGCTTTAAAACCAAGTGCCAGGTGCGCCACATTCGGCGATAAATCTTCCACTTTTCGCCGCCAATCCAGCCGACACTGAACAGTAAATCTGAATCAACAAAAGACTTTCAAACATTGATAAAAAGAAAATACTTAAAGAAATTGGAACAGTTAAAAATGCTGGAAGCAAAAGACTCATGATTGCAAATAATGTAATTAATAAAACTTGATTTAGGGATGGAATATTGAGGCAATAACGGATCACTTATTCAGGATCAGGCGATTTCTTTTTTTTAAAGGCGTGTTTTCTATTCTCTTAAATTCAATATAACGAGTATATATATATGTATAACGAGTATATATATATGTATAACGAGTATATATATGTATAACGAGTATATATATGTATAACGAGTATATATATGTATAACGAGTATATATATGTATAACGAGTTAATTTTGAAGTTCAGTAGCAACTGTGTGCAGTTATTTGATGTTTTATATTGTCCTATATTTTTTTTGAAAAAATCCTATATATTCTTATTTTGTCACTTTGACCCCTGCATCTGGGAAACCTAAGAAAATTGGAGAAAATTGAAAACGAAAGTTTGCTCTAAATACGGGAAATTTTTTAGAAACGTGTATAGGAAATCAGGAAATTTTTTTAATTCATTTTTTAGCTACCCTATAATCGTACTTTTATTTTACCTATGTTTGTCTATTTTGACTCAATATCATTGTAGATTAGAGGAGTTTAGCCATTTTGCAATTTTTTGATAACTTGTTTTATATCAAAATTTACAAAAGTAAATGAAGTTAAAAATACTAGTTTAATTCTGGAGAAATTATTAGTGTGAAAGGATAATAATATAGTTTTGAACTCTGATTAGACAAGAACAATATATTTTTTGACTTTGAGAATAATCAAAATACTTTTCGAAAATCAGTTTTTAGACTAATTTTATCTGGAGTAATATCAAGATTTAAATAAGAATTTTATTTCAGTTGATGCATATGCTGGGATGTTTTTCCACTCTCTTCTGGAAGAGGAAGCGGTTTGGAGTGGATGCCCTATTGTACTTTTTACAATGTAGGAAGCTTAAGAAAAGGTTTGTTCTGGTACAATTTCTACCTTATAAATGGTGGCCACAGAACCTGGAAATCAGGGAAATTCGCAGAGCATTCGATTCTGGAAAATGTCAGGGATTTTTTTAAAATTTCATTAAAAGCAACCAAATTTGAATTGTTTAAACTAGGTTCAACCATATTTCGGCGCTATTTATTACGAAATTTGTAATCGAAATCGTCAGAAGTTTAATGTCATGGAACAATTTTAACTTTTCATCACCAGTAAAACTATTTTTAAAAAATTAGTTTATTATCTCTTTAGAATACATTTTCCATTTAATCAAGATGATTAGACATCTGGGAAACCTAAGAAAATTGGAGAAAATTGAAAACGAAAGTTTGCTCTAAATACGGGAAATTTTTTAGAAACGTGTATAGGAAATCAGGAAATTTTTTTCCTTCATTTTTTAGCTACCCTATAATCGTACTTTTATTTTACCTATGTTTGTCTATTTTGACTCAATATCATTGTAGATTAGAGGAGTTTAGCCATTTTGCAATTTTTTGATAACTTGTTTTATATCAAAATTTACAAAAGTAAATGAAGTTAAAAATACTAGTTTAATTCTGGAGAAATTATTAGTGTGAAAGGATAATAATATAGTTTTGAACTCTGATTAGAAAAGAACAATATATTTTTTGACTTTGAGAATAATCAAAATACTTTTCGAAAATCAGTTTTTAGACTAATTTTATCTGGAGTAATATCAAGATTTAAATAAGAATTTTATTTCAGTTGATGCATATGCTGGGATGTTTTTCCACTCTCTTCTGGAAGAGGAAGCGGTTTGGAGTGGATGCCCTATTGTACTTTTTACAATGTAGGAAGCTTAAGAAAAGGTTTGTTCTGGTACAATTTCTACCTTATAAATGGTGGCCACAGAACCTGGAAATCAGGGAAATTCGCAGAGCATTCGATTCTGGAAAATGTCAGGGATTTTTTTAAAATTTCATTAAAAGCAACCAAATTTGTATTATTTAAACTAGGTTCAACCATATTTCGGCGCTATTTATTACGAAATTTGTAATCGAAATCGTCAGAAGTTTAATGTTATGGAACAATTTTAACTTTTCATCATCAGTAAAACTATTTTAATAAACTAATTTTTTAATCTCTTTAGAATACATTTTCCATTTGATCAAGATGATTAGACATCTGGGAAACCTAAGAAAATTGGAGAAAATTGAAAACGAAAGTTTGCTCTAAATACGGAAAATTTTTTAGAAACGTGTATAGGAAATCAGGAAATTTTTTTCCTTCATTTTATAGCTACCCTGTAATCGTACTTTTATTTTACCTATGTTTGTCTATTTTGACTCAATATCATTATAGATTAGAGGAGTTTAGCCATTTTGCAATTTTTTGATAACTTGTTTTATATCAAAATTTACAAAAGTAAATGAAGTTAAAAATACTAGTTTAATTCTGGAGAAATTATTAGTGTGAAAGGATAATAATATAGTTTTGAACTCTGATTAGACAAGAACAATATATTTTTTGACTTTGAGAATAATCAAAATACTTTTCGAAAATCAGTTTTTAGACTAATTTTATCTGGAGTAATATCAAGATTTAAATAAGAATTTTATTTCAGTTGATGCATATGCTGGGATGTTTTTCCACTCTCTTCTATAAGAGGAAGCGGTTTGGAGTGGATGCCCTATTGTACTTTTTACAATGTAGGAAGCTTAAGAAAAGGTTTGTTCTGGTACAATTTCTACCTTATAAATGGTGGCCACAGAACCTGGAAATCAGGGAAATTCGCAGAGCATTCGATTCTGGAAAATGTCAGGGATTTTTTTAAAATTTCATTAAAAGCAACCAAATTTGAATTGTTTAAACTAGGTTCAACCATATTTCGGCGCTATTTATTACGAAATTTGTAATCGAAATCGTCAGAAGTTTAATGTCATGGAACAATTTTAACTTTTCATCACCAGTAAAACTATTTTTAAAAAATTAGTTTATTATCTCTTTAGAATACATTTTCCATTTCATCAAGATGATTAGACATCTGGGAAACCTAAGAAAATTGAAAACGAAAGTTTGCTCTAAATACGGGAAATTTTTTAGAAACGTGTATAGGAAATCAGGACATTTTTTTCCTTCATTTTTTAGCTACCCTGTAATCGTACTTTTATTTTACCTATGTTTGTCTATTTTGACTCAATATCATTATAGATTAGAGGAGTTTAGCCATTTTGCAATTTTTTGATAACTTGTTTTATATCAAAATTTACAAAAGTAAATGAAGTTAAAAATACTAGTTTAATTCTGGAGAAATTATTAGTGTGAAAGGATAATAATATAGTTTTGAACTCTGATTAGACAAGAACAATATATTTTTTGACTTTGAGAATAATCAAAATACTTTTCGAAAATCAGTTTTTAGACTAATTTTATCTGGAGTAATATCAAGATTTAAATAAGAATTTTATTTCAGTTGATGCATATGCTGGGATGTTTTTCCACTCTCTTCTATAAGAGGAAGCGGTTTGGAGTGGATGCCCTATTGTACTTTTTACAATGTAGGAAGCTTAAGAAAAGGTTTGTTCTGGTACAATTTCTACCTTATAAATGGTGGCCACAGAACCTGGAAATCAGGGAAATTCGCAGAGCATTCGATTCTGGAAAATGTCAGGGATTTTTTTAAAATTTCATTAAAAGCAACCAAATTTGAATTGTTTAAACTAGGTTCAACCATATTTCGGCGCTATTTATTACGAAATTTGTAATCGAAATCGTCAGAAGTTTAATGTCATGGAACAATTTTAACTTTTCATCACCAGTAAAACTATTTTTAAAAAATTAGTTTATTATCTCTTTAGAATACATTTTCCATTTGATCAAGATGATTAGACATCTGGGAAACCTAAGAAAATTGGAGAAATTTGAAAACGAAAGTTTGCTCTAAATACGGGAAATTTTTTAAAAACGTGTATAGGAAATCAGGAAATTTTTTTCCTTCATTTTTTAACTAACCTGTAATCGTACTTTTATTTTACCTATGTTTGTCTATTTTGACTCAATATCATTATAGATTAGAGGAGTTTAGCCATTTTGCAATTTTTTGATAACTTGTTTTATATCAAAATTTACAAAAGTAAATGAAGTTAAAAATACTAGTTTAATTCTGGAGAAATTATTAGTGTGAAAGGATAATAATATAGTTTTGAACTCTGATTAGACAAGAACAATATATTTTTTGACTTTGAGAATAATCAAAATACTTTTCGAAAATCAGTTTTTAGACTAATTTTATCTGGAGTAATATCAAGATTTAAATAAGAATTTTATTTCAGTTGATGCATATGCTGGGATGTTTTTCCACTCTCTTCTGGAAGAGGAAGCGGTTTGGAGTGGATGCCCTATTGTACTTTTTACAATGTAGGAAGCTTAAGAAAAGGTTTGTTCTGGTACAATTTCTACCTTATAAATGGTGGCCACAGAACCTGGAAATCAGGGAAATTCGCAGAGCATTCGATTCTGGAAAATGTCAGGGATTTTTTTAAAATTTCATTAAAAGCAACCAAATTTGAATTGTTTAAACTAGGTTCAACCATATTTCGGCGCTATTTATTACGAAATTTGTAATCGAAATCGTCAGAAGTTTAATGTCATGGAACAATTTTAACTTTTCATCACCAGTAAAACTATTTTTAAAAAATTAGTTTATTATCTCTTTAGAATACATTTTCCATTTAATCAAGATGATTAGACATCTTGGAAACCTAAGAAAATTGGAGAAAATTAAAAACGAAAGTTTGCTCTAAATACGGAAAATTTTTTAGAAACGTGTATAGGAAATCAGGAAATTTTTTTCCTTCATTTTATAGCTACCCTGTAATCGTACTTTTATTTTACCTATGTTTGTCTATTTTGACTCAATATCATTATAGATTAGAGGAGTTTAGCCATTTTGCAATTTTTTGATAACTTGTTTTATATCAAAATTTACAAAAGTAAATGAAGTTAAAAATACTAGTTTAATTCTGGAGAAATTATTAGTGTGAAAGGATAATAATATAGTTTTGAACTCTGATTAGACAAGAACAATATATTTTTTGACTTTGAGAATAATCAAAATACTTTTCGAAAATCAGTTTTTAGACAAATTTTATCTGGAGTAATATCAAGATTTAAATAAGAATTTTATTTCAGTTGATGCATATGCTGGGATGTTTTTCCACTCTCTTCTATAAGAGGAAGCGGTTTGGAGTGGATGCCCTATTGTACTTTTTACAATGTAGGAAGCTTAAGAAAAGGTTTGTTCTGGTACAATTTCTACCTTATAAATGGTGGCCACAGAACCTGGAAATCAGGGAAATTCGCAGAGCATTCGATTCTGGAAAATGTCAGGGATTTTTTTAAAATTTCATTAAAAGCAACCAAATTTGAATTGTTTAAACTAGGTTCAACCATATTTCGGCGCTATTTATTACGAAATTTGTAATCGAAATCGTCAGAAGTTTAATGTCATGGAACAATTTTAACTTTTCATCACCAGTAAAACTATTTTTAAAAAATTAGTTTATTATCTCTTTAGAATACATTTTCCATTTCATCAAGATGATTAGACATCTGGGAAACCTAAGAAAATTGAAAACGAAAGTTTGCTCTAAATACGGGAAATTTTTTAGAAACGTGTATAGGAAATCAGGACATTTTTTTCCTTCATTTTTTAGCTACCCTGTAATCGTACTTTTATTTTACCTATGTTTGTCTATTTTGACTCAATATCATTCTGGATTAGAGGAGTTTAGCCATTTTGCAATTTTTTGATAACTTGTTTTATATCAAAATTTACAAAAGTAAATGAAGTTAAAAATACTAGTTTAATTCTGGAGAAATTATTAGTGTGAAAGGATAATAATATAGTTTTGAACTCTGATTAGACCAGAACAATATATTTTTTGACTTTGAGAATAATCAAAATACTTTTCGAAAATCAGTTTTTAGACTAATTTTATCTGGAGTAATATCAAGATTTAAATAAGAATTTTATTTCAGTTGATGCATATGCTGGGATGTTTTTCCACTCTCTTCTGGAAGAGGAAGCGGTTTGGAGTGGATGCCCTATTGTACTTGTTACAATGTAGGAAGCTTAAGAAAAGGTTTGTTCTGGTACAATTTCTACCTTATAAATGGTGGCCACAGAACCTGGAAATCAGGGAAATTCGCAGAGCATTCGATTCTGGAAAATGTCAGGGATTTTTTTAAAATTTCATTAAAAGCAACCAAATTTGAATTGTTTAAACTAGGTTCAACCATATTTCGGCGCTATTTATTACGAAATTTGTAATCGAAATCGTCAGAAGTTTAATGTCATGGAACAATTTTAACTTTTCATCACCAGTAAAACTATTTTTAAAAAATTAGTTTATTATCTCTTTAGAATACATTTTCCATTTCATCAAGATGATTAGACATCTGGGAAACCTAAGAAAATTGGAGAAAATTGAAAACGAAAGTTTGCTCTAAATACGGGAAATTTTTTAGAAACGTGTATAGGAAATCAGGAAATTTTTTTCCTTCATTTTTTAGCTACCCTATAATCGTACTTTTATTTTACCTATGTTTGTCTATTTTAACTCAATATCATTATAGATTAGAGGAGTTTAGCCATTTTGCAATTTTTTGATAACTTGTTTTATATCAAAATTTACAAAAGTAAATGAAGTTAAAAATACTAGTTTAATTCTGGAGAAATTATTAGTGTGAAAGGATAATAATATAGTTTTGAACTCTGATTAGACAAGAACAATATATTTTTTGACTTTGAGAATAATCAAAATACTTTTCGAAAATCAGTTTTTAGACTAATTTTATCTGGAGTAATATCAAGATTTAAATAAGAATTTTATTTCAGTTGATGCATATGCTGGGATGTTTTTCCACTCTCTTCTATAAGAGGAAGCGGTTTGGAGTGGATGCCCTATTGTACTTTTTACAATGTAGGAAGCTTAAGAAAAGGTTTGTTCTGGTACAATTTCTACCTTATAAATGGTGGCCACAGAACCTGGAAATCAGGGAAATTCGCAGAGCATTCGATTCTGGAAAATGTCAGGGATTTTTTTAAAATTTCATTAAAAGCAACCAAATTTGAATTGTTTAAACTAGGTTCAACCATATTTCGGTGCTATTTATTACGAAATTTGTAATCGAAATCGTCAGAAGTTTAATGTCATGGAACAATTTTAACTTTTCATCACCAG
Source organism: Linyphia triangularis (assembly GCA_963978545.1). Lineage (NCBI taxonomy): Eukaryota > Metazoa > Arthropoda > Arachnida > Araneae > Linyphiidae > Linyphia > Linyphia triangularis. The sequence continues at coordinate 35,267,620 of OZ021721.1, forward strand.
TAAAACTATTTTTAAAAAATTAGTTTATTATCTCTTTAGAATACATTTTCCATTTCATCAAGATGATTAGACATCTGGGAAACCTAAGAAAATTGAAAACGAAAGTTTGCTCTAAATACGGGAAATTTTTTAGAAACGTGTATAGGAAATCAGGACATTTTTTTCCTTCATTTTTTAGCTACCCTGTAATCGTACTTTTATTTTACCTATGTTTGTCTATTTTGACTCAATATCATTATAGATTAGAGGAGTTTAGCCATTTTGCAATTTTTTGATAACTTGTTTTATATCAAAATTTACAAAAGTAAATGAAGTTAAAAATACTAGTTTAATTCTGGAGAAATTATTAGTGTGAAAGGATAATAATATAGTTTTGAACTCTGATTAGACAAGAACAATATATTTTTTGACTTTGAGAATAATCAAAATACTTTTCGAAAATCAGTTTTTAGACTAATTTTATCTGGAGTAATATCAAGATTTAAATAAGAATTTTATTTCAGTTGATGCATATGCTGGGATGTTTTTCCACTCTCTTCTGGAAGAGGAAGCGGTTTGGAGTGGATGCCCTATTGTACTTGTTACAATGTAGGAAGCTTAAGAAAAGGTTTGTTCTGGTACAATTTCTACCTTATAAATGGTGGCCACAGAACCTGGAAATCAGGGAAATTCGCAGAGCATTCGATTCTGGAAAATGTCAGGGATTTTTTTAAAATTTCATTAAAAGCAACCAAATTTGAATTGTTTAAACTAGGTTCAACCATATTTCGGCGCTATTTATTACGAAATTTGTAATCGAAATCGTCAGAAGTTTAATGTCATGGAACAATTTTAACTTTTCATCACCAGTAAAACTATTTTTAAAAAATTAGTTTATTATCTCTTTAGAATACATTTTCCATTTCATCAAGATGATTAGACATCTGGGAAACCTAAGAAAATTGGAGAAAATTGAAAACGAAAGTTTGCTCTAAATACGGGAAATTTTTTAGAAACGTGTATAGGAAATCAGGAAATTTTTTTCCTTCATTTTTTAGCTACCCTATAATCGTACTTTTATTTTACCTATGTTTGTCTATTTTGACTCAATATCTTTGTAGATTAGAGGAGTTTAGCCATTTTGCAATTTTTTGATAACTTGTTTTATATCAAAATTTACAAAAGTAAATGAAGTTAAAAATACTAGTTTAATTCTGGAGAAATTATTAGTGTGAAAGGATAATAATATAGTTTTTAACTCTGATTAGACAAGAACAATATATTTTTTGACTTTGAGAATAATCAAAATACTTTTCGAAAATCAGTTTTTAGACTAATTTTATCTGGAGTAATATCAAGATTTAAATAAGAATTTTATTTCAGTTGATGCATATGCTGGGATGTTTTTCCACTCTCTTCTGGAAGAGGAAGCGGTTTGGAGTGGATGCCCTATTGTACTTTTTACAATGTAGGAAGCTTAAGAAAAGGTTTGTTCTGGTACAATTTCTACCTTATAAATGGTGGCCACAGAACCTGGAAATCAGGGAAATTCGCAGAGCATTCGATTCTGGAAAATGTCAGGGATTTTTTTAAAATTTCATTAAAAGCAACCAAATTTGAATTGTTTAAACTAGGTTCAACCATATTTCGGCGCTATTTATTACGAAATTTGTAATCGAAATCGTCAGAAGTTTAATGTCATGGAACAATTTTAACTTTTCATCACCAGTAAAACTATTTTTAAAAAATTAGTTTATTATCTCTTTAGAATACATTTTCCATTTCATCAAGATGATTAGACATCTGGGAAACCTAAGAAAATTGAAAACGAAAGTTTGCTCTAAATACGGGAAATTTTTTAGAAACGTGTATAGGAAATCAGGACATTTTTTTCCTTCATTTTTTAGCTACCCTGTAATCGTACTTTTATTTTACCTATGTTTGTCTATTTTGACTCAATATCATTCTGGATTAGAGGAGTTTAGCCATTTTGCAATTTTTTGATAACTTGTTTTATATCAAAATTTACAAAAGTAAATGAAGTTAAAAATACTAGTTTAATTCTGGAGAAATTATTAGTGTGAAAGGATAATAATATAGTTTTGAACTCTGATTAGACCAGAACAATATATTTTTTGACTTTGAGAATAATCAAAATACTTTTCGAAAATCAGTTTTTAGACTAATTTTATCTGGAGTAATATCAAGATTTAAATAAGAATTTTATTTCAGTTGATGCATATGCTGGGATGTTTTTCCACTCTCTTCTGGAAGAGGAAGCGGTTTGGAGTGGATGCCCTATTGTACTTGTTACAATGTAGGAAGCTTAAGAAAAGGTTTGTTCTGGTACAATTTCTACCTTATAAATGGTGGCCACAGAACCTGGAAATCAGGGAAATTCGCAGAGCATTCGATTCTGGAAAATGTCAGGGATTTTTTTAAAATTTCATTAAAAGCAACCAAATTTGAATTGTTTAAACTAGGTTCAACCATATTTCGGCGCTATTTATTACGAAATTTGTAATCGAAATCGTCAGAAGTTTAATGTCATGGAACAATTTTAACTTTTCATCACCAGTAAAACTATTTTTAAAAAATTAGTTTATTATCTCTTTAGAATACATTTTCCATTTCATCAAGATGATTAGACATCTGGGAAACCTAAGAAAATTGGAGAAAATTGAAAACGAAAGTTTGCTCTAAATACGGGAAATTTTTTAGAAACGTGTATAGGAAATCAGGAAATTTTTTTCCTTCATTTTTTAGCTACCCTATAATCGTACTTTTATTTTACCTATGTTTGTCTATTTTAACTCAATATCATTATAGATTAGAGGAGTTTAGCCATTTTGCAATTTTTTGATAACTTGTTTTATATCAAAATTTACAAAAGTAAATGAAGTTAAAAATACTAGTTTAATTCTGGAGAAATTATTAGTGTGAAAGGATAATAATATAGTTTTGAACTCTGATTAGACAAGAACAATATATTTTTTGACTTTGAGAATAATCAAAATACTTTTCGAAAATCAGTTTTTAGACTAATTTTATCTGGAGTAATATCAAGATTTAAATAAGAATTTTATTTCAGTTGATGCATATGCTGGGATGTTTTTCCACTCTCTTCTATAAGAGGAAGCGGTTTGGAGTGGATGCCCTATTGTACTTTTTACAATGTAGGAAGCTTAAGAAAAGGTTTGTTCTGGTACAATTTCTACCTTATAAATGGTGGCCACAGAACCTGGAAATCAGGGAAATTCGCAGAGCATTCGATTCTGGAAAATGTCAGGGATTTTTTTAAAATTTCATTAAAAGCAACCAAATTTGAATTGTTTAAACTAGGTTCAACCATATTTCGGTGCTATTTATTACGAAATTTGTAATCGAAATCGTCAGAAGTTTAATGTCATGGAACAATTTTAACTTTTCATCACCAGTAAAACTATTTTTAAAAAATTAGTTTATTATCTCTTTAGAATACATTTTCCATTTCATCAAGATGATTAGACATCTGGGAAACCTAAGAAAATTGAAAACGAAAGTTTGCTCTAAATACGGGAAATTTTTTAGAAACGTGTATAGGAAATCAGGACATTTTTTTCCTTCATTTTTTAGCTACCCTGTAATCGTACTTTTATTTTACCTATGTTTGTCTATTTTGACTCAATATCATTATAGATTAGAGGAGTTTAGCCATTTTGCAATTTTTTGATAACTTGTTTTATATCAAAATTTACAAAAGTAAATGAAGTTAAAAATACTAGTTTAATTCTGGAGAAATTATTAGTGTGAAAGGATAATAATATAGTTTTGAACTCTGATTAGACAAGAACAATATATTTTTTGACTTTGAGAATAATCAAAATACTTTTCGAAAATCAGTTTTTAGACTAATTTTATCTGGAGTAATATCAAGATTTAAATAAGAATTTTATTTCAGTTGATGCATATGCTGGGATGTTTTTCCACTCTCTTCTATAAGAGGAAGCGGTTTGGAGTGGATGCCCTATTGTACTTTTTACAATGTAGGAAGCTTAAGAAAAGGTTTGTTCTGGTACAATTTCTACCTTATAAATGGTGGCCACAGAACCTGGAAATCAGGGAAATTCGCAGAGCATTCGATTCTGGAAAATGTCAGGGATTTTTTTAAAATTTCATTAAAAGCAACCAAATTTGAATTGTTTAAACTAGGTTCAACCATATTTCGGCGCTATTTATTACGAAATTTGTAATCGAAATCGTCAGAAGTTTAATGTCATGGAACAATTTTAACTTTTCATCACCAGTAAAACTATTTTTAAAAAATTAGTTTATTATCTCTTTAGAATACATTTTCCATTTCATCAAGATGATTAGACATCTGGGAAACCTAAGAAAATTGGAGAAAATTGAAAACGAAAGTTTGCTCTAAATACGGGAAATTTTTTAGAAACGTGTATAGGAAATCAGGAAATTTTTTTCCTTCATTTTTTAGCTACCCTATAATCGTACTTTTATTTTACCTATGTTTGTCTATTTTGACTCAATATCTTTGTAGATTAGAGGAGTTTAGCCATTTTGCAATTTTTTGATAACTTGTTTTATATCAAAATTTACAAAAGTAAATGAAGTTAAAAATACTAGTTTAATTCTGGAGAAATTATTAGTGTGAAAGGATAATAATATAGTTTTTAACTCTGATTAGACAAGAACAATATATTTTTTGACTTTGAGAATAATCAAAATACTTTTCGAAAATCAGTTTTTAGACTAATTTTATCTGGAGTAATATCAAGATTTAAATAAGAATTTTATTTCAGTTGATGCATATGCTGGGATGTTTTTCCACTCTCTTCTGGAAGAGGAAGCGGTTTGGAGTGGATGCCCTATTGTACTTTTTACAATGTAGGAAGCTTAAGAAAAGGTTTGTTCTGGTACAATTTCTACCTTATAAATGGTGGCCACAGAACCTGGAAATCAGGGAAATTCGCAGAGCATTCGATTCTGGAAAATGTCAGGGATTTTTTTAAAATTTCATTAAAAGCAACCAAATTTGAATTGTTTAAACTAGGTTCAACCATATTTCGGCGCTATTTATTACGAAATTTGTAATCGAAATCGTCAGAAGTTTAATGTTATGGAACAATTTTAACTTTTCATCACCAGTAAAACTATTTTTAAAAAATTAGTTTATTATCTCTTTAGAATACATTTTCCATTTCATCAAGATGATTAGACATCTGGGAAACCTAAGAAAATTGGAGAAAATTGAAAACGAAAGTTTGCTCTAAATACGGGAAATTTTTTAGAAACGTGTATAGGAAATCAGGAAATTTTTTTCCTTCATTTTTTAGCTACCCTATAATCGTACTTTTATTTTACCTATGTTTGTCTATTTTGACTCAATATCATTATAGATTAGAGGAGTTTAGCCATTTTGCAATTTTTTGATAACTTGTTTTATATCAAAATTTACAAAAGTAAATGAAGTTAAAAATACTAGTTTAATTCTGGAGAAATTATTAGTGTGAAAGGATAATAATATAGTTTTGAACTCTGATTAGACAAGAACAATATATTTTTTGACTTTGAGAATAATCAAAATACTTTTCGAAAATCAGTTTTTAGACTAATTTTATCTGGAGTAATATCAAGATTTAAATAAGAATTTTATTTCAGTTGATGCATATGCTGGGATGTTTTTCCACTCTCTTCTGGAAGAGGAAGCGGTTTGGAGTGGATGCCCTATTGTACTTTTTACAATGTAGGAAGCTTAAGAAAAGGTTTGTTCTGGTACAATTTCTACCTTATAAATGGTGGCCACAGAACCTGGAAATCAGGGAAATTCGCAGAGCATTCGATTCTGGGAAATGTCAGGGATTTTTTTAAAATTTCATTAAAAGCAACCAAATTTGAATTGTTTAAACTAGGTTCAACCATATTTCGGCGCTATTTATTACGAAATTTGTAATCGAAATCGTCAGAAGTTTAATGTCATGGAACAATTTTAACTTTTCATCACCAGTAAAACTATTTTTAAAAAATTAGTTTATTATCTCTTTAGAATACATTTTCCATTTCATCAAGATGATTAGACATCTGGGAAACCTAAGAAAATTGAAAACGAAAGTTTGCTCTAAATACGGGAAATTTTTTAGAAACGTGTATAGGAAATCAGGACATTTTTTTCCTTCATTTTTTAGCTACCCTATAATCGTACTTTTATTTTACCTATGTTTGTCTATTTTGACTCAATATCATTATAGATTAGAGGAGTTTAGCCATTTTGCAATTTTTTGATAACTTGTTTTATATCAAAATTTACAAAAGTAAATGAAGTTAAAAATACTAGTTTAATTCTGGAGAAATTATTAGTGTGAAAGGATAATAATATAGTTTTGAACTCTGATTAGACAAGAACAATATATTTTTTGACTTTGAGAATAATCAAAATACTTTTCGAAAATCAGTTTTTAGACTAATTTTATCTGGAGTAATATCAAGATTTAAATAAGAATTTTATTTCAGTTGATGCATATGCTGGGATGTTTTTCCACTCTCTTCTGGAAGAGGAAGCGGTTTGGAGTGGATGCCCTATTGTACTTTTTACAATGTAGGAAGCTTAAGAAAAGGTTTGTTCTGGTACAATTTCTACCTTATAAATGGTGGCCACAGAACCTGGAAATCAGGGAAATTCGCAGAGCATTCGATTCTGGAAAATGTCAGGGATTTTTTTAAAATTTCATTAAAAGCAACCAAATTTGAATTGTTTAAACTAGGTTCAACCATATTTCGGCGCTATTTATTACGAAATTTGTAATCGAAATCGTCAGAAGTTTAATGTCATGGAACAATTTTAACTTTTCATCACCAGTAAAACTATTTTTAAAAAATTAGTTTATTATCTCTTTAGAATACATTTTCCATTTGATCAAGATGATTAGACATCTGGGAAACCTAAGAAAATTTTAGAAAATTGAAAACGAAAGTTTGCTCTAAATACGGAAAATTTTTTAGAAACGTGTATAGGAAATCAGGAAATTTTTTTTCCTTCATTTTATAGCTACCCTGTAATCGTACTTTTATTTTACCTATGTTTGTCTATTTTGACTCAATATCATTCTGGATTAGAGGAGTTTAGCCATTTTGCAATTTTTTGATAACTTGTTTTATATCAAAATTTACAAAAGTAAATGAAGTTAAAAATACTAGTTTAATTCTGGAGAAATTATTAGTGTGAAAGGATAATAATATAGTTTTGAACTCTGATTAGACCAGAACAATATATTTTTTGACTTTGAGAATAATCAAAATACTTTTCGAAAATCAGTTTTTAGACTAATTTTATCTGGAGTAATATCAAGATTTAAATAAGAATTTTATTTCAGTTGATGCATATGCTGGGATGTTTTTCCACTCTCTTCTGGAAGAGGAAGCGGTTTGGAGTGGATGCCCTATTGTACTTTTTACAATGTAGGAAGCTTAAGAAAAGGTTTGTTCTGGTACAATTTCTACCTTATAAATGGTGGCCACAGAACCTGGAAATCAGGGAAATTCGCAGAGCATTCGATTCTGGAAAATGTCAGGGATTTTTTTAAAATTTCATTAAAAGCAACCAAATTTGTATTGTTTAAACTAGGTTCAACCATATTTCGGCGCTATTTATTACGAAATTTGTAATCGAAATCGTCAGAAGTTTAATGTTATGGAACAATTTTAACTTTTCATCATCAGTAAAACTATTTTAATAAACTAATTTTTTAATCTCTTTAGAATACATTTTCCATTTGATCAAGATGATTAGACATCTGGGAAACCTAAGAAAATTGGAGAAAATTGAAAACGAAAGTTTGCTCTAAATACGGAAAATTTTTTAGAAACGTGTATAGGAAATCAGGAAATTTTTTTCCTTCATTTTATAGCTACCCTGTAATCGTACTTTTATTTTACCTATGTTTGTCTATTTTGACTCAATATCATTATAGATTAGAGGAGTTTAGCCATTTTGCAATTTTTTGATAACTTGTTTTATATCAAAATTTACAAAAGTAAATGAAGTTAAAAATACTAGTTTAATTCTGGAGAAATTATTAGTGTGAAAGGATAATAATATAGTTTTGAACTCTGGTTAGACCAGAACAATATATTTTTTGACTTTGAGAATAATCAAAATACTTTTCGAAAATCAGTTTTTAGACTAATTTTATCTGGAGTAATATCAAGATTTAAATAAGAATTTTATTTCAGTTGATGCATATGCTGGGATGTTTTTCCACTCTCTTCTGGAAGAGGAAGCGGTTTGGAGTGGATGCCCTATTGTACTTTTTACAATGTAGGAAGCTTAAGAAAAGGTTTGTTCTGGTACAATTTCTACCTTATAAATGGTGGCCACAGAACCTGGAAATCAGGGTAATTCGCAGAGCATTCGATTCTGGAAAATGTCAGGGATTTTTTTAAAATTTCATTAAAAGCAACCAAATTTGAATTGTTTAAACTAGGTTCAACCATATTTCGGCGCTATTTATTACGAAATTTGTAATCGAAATCGTCAGAAGTTTAATGTCATGGAACAATTTTAACTTTTCATCACCAGTAAAACTATTTTTAAAAAATTAGTTTATTATCTCTTTAGAATACATTTTCCATTTAATCAAGATGATTAGACATCTGGGAAACCTAAGAAAATTGGAGAAAATTGAAAACGAAAGTTTGCTCTAAATACGGGAAATTTTTTAGAAACGTATATAGGAAATCAGGAAATTTTTTTCCTTCATTTTTTAGCTACCCTATAATCGTACTTTTATTTTACCTATGTTTGTCTATTTTGACTCAATATCATTGTAGATTAGAGGAGTTTAGCCATTTTGCAATTTTTTGATAACTTGTTTTATATCAAAATTTACAAAAGTAAATGAAGTTAAAAATACTAGTTTAATTCTGGAGAAATTATTAGTGTGAAAGGATAATAATATAGTTTTTAACTCTGATTAGACAAGAACAATATATTTTTTGACTTTGAGAATAATCAAAATACTTTTCGAAAATCAGTTTTTAGACTAATTTTATCTGGAGTAATATCAAGATTTAAATAAGAATTTTATTTCAGTTGATGCATATGCTGGGATGTTTTTCCACTCTCTTCTGGAAGAGGAAGCGGTTTGGAGTGGATGCCCTATTGTACTTTTTACAATGTAGGAAGCTTAAGAAAAGGTTTGTTCTGGTACAATTTCTACCTTATAAATGGTGGCCACAGAACCTGGAAATCAGGGAAATTCGCAGAGCATTCGATTCTGGAAAATGTCAGGGATTTTTTTAAAATTTCATTAAAAGCAACCAAATTTGAATTGTTTAAACTAGGTTCAACCATATTTCGGCGCTATTTATTACGAAATTTGTAATCGAAATCGTCAGAAGTTTAATGTCATGGAACAATTTTAACTTTTCATCACCAGTAAAACTATTTTTAAAAAATTAGTTTATTATCTCTTTAGAATACATTTTCCATTTGATCAAGATGATTAGACATCTGGGAAACCTAAGAAAATTTTAGAAAATTGAAAACGAAAGTTTGCTCTAAATACGGAAAATTTTTTAGAAACGTGTATAGGAAATCAGGAAATTTTTTTTCCTTCATTTTATAGCTACCCTGTAATCGTACTTTTATTTTACCTATGTTTGTCTATTTTGACTCAATATCATTCTGGATTAGAGGAGTTTAGCCATTTTGCAATTTTTTGATAACTTGTTTTATATCAAAATTTACAAAAGTAAATGAAGTTAAAAATACTAGTTTAATTCTGGAGAAATTATTAGTGTGAAAGGATAATAATATAGTTTTGAACTCTGATTAGACCAGAACAATATATTTTTTGACTTTGAGAATAATCAAAATACTTTTCGAAAATCAGTTTTTAGACTAATTTTATCTGGAGTAATATCAAGATTTAAATAAGAATTTTATTTCAGTTGATGCATATGCTGGGATGTTTTTCCACTCTCTTCTGGAAGAGGAAGCGGTTTGGAGTGGATGCCCTATTGTACTTTTTACAATGTAGGAAGCTTAAGAAAAGGTTTGTTCTGGTACAATTTCTACCTTATAAATGGTGGCCACAGAACCTGGAAATCAGGGAAATTCGCAGAGCATTCGATTCTGGAAAATGTCAGGGATTTTTTTAAAATTTCATTAAAAGCAACCAAATTTGTATTGTTTAAACTAGGTTCAACCATATTTCGGCGCTATTTATTACGAAATTTGTAATCGAAATCGTCAGAAGTTTAATGTTATGGAACAATTTTAACTTTTCATCATCAGTAAAACTATTTTAATAAACTAATTTTTTAATCTCTTTAGAATACATTTTCCATTTGATCAAGATGATTAGACATCTGGGAAACCTAAGAAAATTGGAGAAAATTGAAAACGAAAGTTTGCTCTAAATACGGAAAATTTTTTAGAAACGTGTATAGGAAATCAGGAAATTTTTTTCCTTCATTTTATAGCTACCCTGTAATCGTACTTTTATTTTACCTATGTTTGTCTATTTTGACTCAATATCATTATAGATTAGAGGAGTTTAGCCATTTTGCAATTTTTTGATAACTTGTTTTATATCAAAATTTACAAAAGTAAATGAAGTTAAAAATACTAGTTTAATTCTGGAGAAATTATTAGTGTGAAAGGATAATAATATAGTTTTGAACTCTGGTTAGACCAGAACAATATATTTTTTGACTTTGAGAATAATCAAAATACTTTTCGAAAATCAGTTTTTAGACTAATTTTATCTGGAGTAATATCAAGATTTAAATAAGAATTTTATTTCAGTTGATGCATATGCTGGGATGTTTTTCCACTCTCTTCTGGAAGAGGAAGCGGTTTGGAGTGGATGCCCTATTGTACTTTTTACAATGTAGGAAGCTTAAGAAAAGGTTTGTTCTGGTACAATTTCTACCTTATAAATGGTGGCCACAGAACCTGGAAATCAGGGTAATTCGCAGAGCATTCGATTCTGGAAAATGTCAGGGATTTTTTTAAAATTTCATTAAAAGCAACCAAATTTGAATTGTTTAAACTAGGTTCAACCATATTTCGGCGCTATTTATTACGAAATTTGTAATCGAAATCGTCAGAAGTTTAATGTCATGGAACAATTTTAACTTTTCATCACCAGTAAAACTATTTTTAAAAAATTAGTTTATTATCTCTTTAGAATACATTTTCCATTTAATCAAGATGATTAGACATCTGGGAAACCTAAGAAAATTGGAGAAAATTGAAAACGAAAGTTTGCTCTAAATACGGGAAATTTTTTAGAAACGTATATAGGAAATCAGGAAATTTTTTTCCTTCATTTTTTAGCTACCCTATAATCGTACTTTTATTTTACCTATGTTTGTCTATTTTGACTCAATATCATTGTAGATTAGAGGAGTTTAGCCATTTTGCAATTTTTTGATAACTTGTTTTATATCAAAATTTACAAAAGTAAATGAAGTTAAAAATACTAGTTTAATTCTGGAGAAATTATTAGTGTGAAAGGATAATAATATAGTTTTTAACTCTGATTAGACAAGAACAATATATTTTTTGACTTTGAGAATAATCAAAATACTTTTCGAAAATCAGTTTTTAGACTAATTTTATCTGGAGTAATATCAAGATTTAAATAAGAATTTTATTTCAGTTGATGCATATGCTGGGATGTTTTTCCACTCTCTTCTGGAAGAGGAAGCGGTTTGGAGTGGATGCCCTATTGTACTTTTTACAATGTAGGAAGCTTAAGAAAAGGTTTGTTCTGGTACAATTTCTACCTTATAAATGGTGGCCACAGAACCTGGAAATCAGGGAAATTCGCAGAGCATTCGATTCTGGAAAATGTCAGGGATTTTTTTAAAATTTCATTAAAAGCAACAAAATTTGTATTGTTTAAACTAGGTTCAACCATATTTCGGCGCTATTTATTACGAAATTTGTAATCGAAATCGTCAGAAGTTTAATGTTATGGAACAATTTTAACTTTTCATCATCAGTAAAACTATTTTAATAAACTAATTTTTTAATCTCTTTAGAATACATTTTCCATTTGATCAAGATGATTAGACATCTGGGAAACCTAAGAAAATTGGAGAAAATTGAAAACGAAAGTTTGCTCTAAATACGGGAAATTTTTTAGAAACGTGTATAGGAAATCAGGAAATTTTTTTCCTTCATTTTTTAGCTACCCTATAATCGTACTTTTATTTTACCTATGTTTGTCTATTTTGACTCAATATCATTGTAGATTAGAGGAGTTTAGCCATTTTGCAATTTTTTGATAACTTGTTTTATATCAAAATTTACAAAAGTAAATGAAGTTAAAAATACTAGTTTAATTCTGGAGAAATTATTAGTGTAAAAGGATAATAATATAGTTTTTAACTCTGATTAGACAAGAACAATATATTTTTTGACTTTGAGAATAATCAAAATACTTTTCGAAAATCAGTTTTTAGACTAATTTTATCTGGAGTAATATCAAGATTTAAATAAGAATTTTATTTCAGTTGATGCATATGCTGGGATGTTTTTCCACTCTCTTCTGGAAGAGGAAGCGGTTTGGAGTGGATGCCCTATTGTACTTGTTACAATGTAGGAAGCTTAAGAAAAGGTTTGTTCTGGTACAATTTCTACCTTATAAATGGTGGCCACAGAACCTGGAAATCAGGGAAATTCGCAGAGCATTCGATTCTGGAAAATGTCAGGGATTTTTTTTAAAATTTCATTAAAAGCAACCAAATTTGTATTGTTTAAACTAGGTTCAACCATATTTCGGCGCTATTTATTACGAAATTTGTAATCGAAATCGTCAGAAGTTTAATGTTATGGAACAATTTTAACTTTTCATCACCAGTAAAACTATTTTTAAAAAATTAGTTTATTATCTCTTTAGAATACATTTTCCATTTGATCAAGATGATTAGACATCTGGGAAACCTAAGAAAATTGGAGAAATTTGAAAACGAAAGTTTGCTCTAAATACGGGAAATTTTTTAAAAACGTGTATAGGAAATCCGGAAATTTTTTTCCTTCATTTTTTAACTAACCTGTAATCGTACTTTTATTTTACCTATGTTTGTCTATTTTGACTCAATATCATTATAGATTAGAGGAGTTTAGCCATTTTGCAATTTTTTGATAACTTGTTTTATATCAAAATTTACAAAAGTAAATGAAGTTAAAAATACTAGTTTAATTCTGGAGAAATTATTAGTGTGAAAGGATAATAATATAGTTTTGAACTCTGATTAGACAAGAACAATATATTTTTTGACTTTGAGAATAATCAAAATACTTTTCGAAAATCAGTTTTTAGACTAATTTTATCTGGAGTAATATCAAGATTTAAATAAGAATTTTATTTCAGTTGATGCATATGCTGGGATGTTTTTCCACTCTCTTCTGGAAGAGGAAGCGGTTTGGAGTGGATGCCCTATTGTACTTTTTACAATGTAGGAAGCTTAAGAAAAGGTTTGTTCTGGTACAATTTCTACCTTATAAATGGTGGCCACAGAACCTGGAAATCAGGGAAATTCGCAGAGCATTCGATTCTGGAAAATGTCAGGGATTTTTTTTAAAATTTCATTAAAAGCAACCAAATTTGTATTGTTTAAACTAGGTTCAACCATATTTCGGCGCTATTTATTACGAAATTTGTAATCGAAATCGTCAGAAGTTTAATGTTATGGAACAATTTTAACTTTTCATCATCAGTAAAACTATTTTAATAAACTAATTTTTTAATCTCTTTAGAATACATTTTCCATTTGATCAAGATGATTAGACATCTGGGAAACCTAAGAAAATTGGAGAAAATTGAAAACGAAAATTTGCTCTAAATATGGAAAATTTTTTAGAAACGTGTATAGGAAATCAGGAAATTTTTTTCCTTCATTTTATAGCTACCCTGTAATCGTACTTTTATTTTACCTATGTTTGTCTATTTTGACTCAATATCATTATAGATTAGAGGAGTTTAGCCATTTTGCAATTTTTTGATAACTTGTTTTATATCAAAATTTACAAAAGTAAATGAAGTTTAAAATACTAGTTTAATTCTGGAGAAATTATTAGTGTGAAAGGATAATAATATAGTTTTAAACTCTGATTAGACCAGAACAATATATTTTTTGACTTTGAGAATAATCAAAATACTTTTCAAAAATCAGTTTTTAGACTAATTTTATCTGGATTAATATCAAGATTTAAATAAGAATTTTATTTCAGTTGATGCATATGCTGGGATGTTTTTCCACTCTCTTCTTGAAGAGGAAGCGGTTTGGAGTGGATGCCCTATTGTACTTTTTACAATGTAGGAAGCTTAAGAAAAGGTTTGTTCTGGTACAATTTCTACCTTATAAATGGTGGCCACAGAACCTGGAAATCAGGGAAATTTGCAGAGCATTCGATTCTGGAAAATGTCAGGGATTTTTTTAAAATTTCATTAAAAGCAACCAAATTTGAATTGTTTAAACTAGGTTCAACCATATTTCGGCGCTATTTATTACGAAATTTGTAATCGAAATCATCAGAAGTTTAATGTCATGGAACAATTTTAACTTTTCATCACCAGTAAAACTATTTTTAAAAAATTAGTTTATTATCTCTTTAGAATACATTTTCCATTTAATCAAGATGATTAGACATCTGGGAAACCTAAGAAAATTGGAGAAAATTGAAAACGAAAGTTTGCTCTAAATACGGGAAATTTTTTAGAAACGTGTATAGGAAATCAGGAAATTTTTTTCCTTCATTTTTTAGCTACCCTATAATCGTACTTTTATTTTACCTATGTTTGTCTATTTTGACTCAATATCATTGTAGATTAGAGGAGTTTAGCCATTTTGCAATTTTTTGATAACTTGTTTTATATCAAAATTTACAAAAGTAAATGAAGTTAAAAATACTAGTTTAATTCTGGAGAAATTATTAGTGTGAAAGGATAATAATATAGTTTTGAACTCTGATTAGAAAAGAACAATATATTTTTTGACTTTGAGAATAATCAAAATACTTTTCGAAAATCAGTTTTTAGACTAATTTTATCTGGAGTAATATCAAGATTTAAATAAGAATTTTATTTCAGTTGATGCATATGCTGGGATGTTTTTCCACTCTCTTCTGGAAGAGGAAGCGGTTTGGAGTGGATGCCCTATTGTACTTTTTACAATGTAGGAAGCTTAAGAAAAGGTTTGTTCTGGTACAATTTCTACCTTATAAATGGTGGCCACAGAACCTGGAAATCAGGGAAATTCGCAGAGCATTCGATTCTGGAAAATGTCAGGGATTTTTTTAAAATTTCATTAAAAGCAACCAAATTTGTATTATTTAAACTAGGTTCAACCATATTTCGGCGCTATTTATTACGAAATTTGTAATCGAAATCGTCAGAAGTTTAATGTTATGGAACAATTTTAACTTTTCATCATCAGTAAAACTATTTTAATAAACTAATTTTTTAATCTCTTTAGAATACATTTTCCATTTGATCAAGATGATTAGACATCTGGGAAACCTAAGAAAATTGGAGAAAATTGAAAACGAAAGTTTTCTCTAAATACGGAAAATTTTTTAGAAACGTGTATAGGAAATCAGGAAATTTTTTTCCTTCATTTTATAGCTACCCTGTAATCGTACTTTTATTTTACCTATGTTTGTCTATTTTGACTCAATATCATTATAGATTAGAGGAGTTTAGCCATTTTGCAATTTTTTGATAACTTGTTTTATATCAAAATTTACAAAAGTAAATGAAGTTAAAAATACTAGTTTAATTCTGGAGAAATTATTAGTGTGAAAGGATAATAATATAGTTTTGAACTCTGATTAGACCAGAACAATATATTTTTTGACTTTGAGAATAATCAAAATACTTTTCGAAAATCAGTTTTTAGACTAATTTTATCTGGATTAATATCAAGATTTAAATAAGAATTTTATTTCAGTTGATGCATATGCTGGGATGTTTTTCCACTCTCTTCTGGAAGAGGAAGCGGTTTGGAGTGGATGCCCTATTGTACTTTTTACAATGTAGGAAGCTTAAGAAAAGGTTTGTTCTGGTACAATTTCTACCTTATAAATGGTGGCCACAGAACCTGGAAATCAGGGAAATTTGCAGAGCATTCGATTCTGGAAAATGTCAGGGATTTTTTTAAAATTTCATTAAAAGCAACCAAATTTGAATTGTTTAAACTAGGTTCAACCATATTTCGGCGCTATTTATTACGAAATTTGTAATCGAAATCATCAGAAGTTTAATGTCATGGAACAATTTTAACTTTTCATCACCAGTAAAACTATTTTTAAAAAATTAGTTTATTATCTCTTTAGAATACATTTTCCATTTAATCAAGATGATTAGACATCTGGGAAACCTAAGAAAATTGGAGAAAATTGAAAACGAAAGTTTGCTCTAAATACGGGAAATTTTTTAGAAACGTGTATAGGAAATCAGGAAATTTTTTTCCTTCATTTTTTAGCTACCCTATAATCGTACTTTTATTTTACCTATGTTTGTCTATTTTGACTCAATATCATTGTAGATTAGAGGAGTTTAGCCATTTTGCAATTTTTTGATAACTTGTTTTATATCAAAATTTACAAAAGTAAATGAAGTTAAAAATACTAGTTTAATTCTGGAGAAATTATTAGTGTGAAAGGATAATAATATAGTTTTGAACTCTGATTAGAAAAGAACAATATATTTTTTGACTTTGAGAATAATCAAAATACTTTTCGAAAATCAGTTTTTAGACTAATTTTATCTGGAGTAATATCAAGATTTAAATAAGAATTTTATTTCAGTTGATGCATATGCTGGGATGTTTTTCCACTCTCTTCTGGAAGAGGAAGCGGTTTGGAGTGGATGCCCTATTGTACTTTTTACAATGTAGGAAGCTTAAGAAAAGGTTTGTTCTGGTACAATTTCTACCTTATAAATGGTGGCCACAGAACCTGGAAATCAGGGAAATTCGCAGAGCATTCGATTCTGGAAAATGTCAGGGATTTTTTTAAAATTTCATTAAAAGCAACCAAATTTGTATTATTTAAACTAGGTTCAACCATATTTCGGCGCTATTTATTACGAAATTTGTAATCGAAATCGTCAGAAGTTTAATGTTATGGAACAATTTTAACTTTTCATCATCAGTAAAACTATTTTAATAAACTAATTTTTTAATCTCTTTAGAATACATTTTCCATTTGATCAAGATGATTAGACATCTGGGAAACCTAAGAAAATTGGAGAAAATTGAAAACGAAAGTTTGCTCTAAATACGGAAAATTTTTTAGAAACGTGTATAGGAAATCAGGAAATTTTTTTCCTTCATTTTATAGCTACCCTGTAATCGTACTTTTATTTTACCTATGTTTGTCTATTTTGACTCAATATCATTATAGATTAGAGGAGTTTAGCCATTTTGCAATTTTTTGATAACTTGTTTTATATCAAAATTTACAAAAGTAAATGAAGTTAAAAATACTAGTTTAATTCTGGAGAAATTATTAGTGTGAAAGGATAATAATATAGTTTTGAACTCTGATTAGACAAGAACAATATATTTTTTGACTTTGAGAATAATCAAAATACTTTTCGAAAATCAGTTTTTAGACTAATTTTATCTGGAGTAATATCAAGATTTAAATAAGAATTTTATTTCAGTTGATGCATATGCTGGGATGTTTTTCCACTCTCTTCTGGAAGAGGAAGCGGTTTGGAGTGGATGCCCTATTGTACTTTTTACAATGTAGGAAGCTTAAGAAAAGGTTTGTTCTGGTACAATTTCTACCTTATAAATGGTGGCCACAGAACCTGGAAATCAGGGAAATTCGCAGAGCATTCGATTCTGGAAAATGTCAGGGATTTTTTTAAAATTTCATTAAAAGCAACCAAATTTGAATTGTTTAAACTAGGTTCAACCATATTTCGGCGCTATTTATTACGAAATTTGTAATCGAAATCGTCAGAAGTTTAATGTCATGGAACAATTTTAACTTTTCATCACCAGTAAAACTATTTTTAAAAAATTAGTTTATTATCTCTTTAGAATACATTTTCCATTTAATCAAGATGATTAGACATCTGGGAAACCTAAGAAAATTGGAGAAAATTGAAAACGAAAGTTTGCTCTAAATACGGGAAATTTTTTAGAAACGTGTATAGGAAATCAGGAAATTTTTTTCCTTCATTTTTTAGCTACCCTATAATCGTACTTTTATTTTACCTATGTTTGTCTATTTTGACTCAATATCATTGTAGATTAGAGGAGTTTAGCCATTTTGCAATTTTTTGATAACTTGTTTTATATCAAAATTTACAAAAGTAAATGAAGTTAAAAATACTAGTTTAATTCTGGAGAAATTATTAGTGTGAAAGGATAATAATATAGTTTTGAACTCTGATTAGAAAAGAACAATATATTTTTTGACTTTGAGAATAATCAAAATACTTTTCGAAAATCAGTTTTTAGACTAATTTTATCTGGAGTAATATCAAGATTTAAATAAGAATTTTATTTCAGTTGATGCATATGCTGGGATGTTTTTCCACTCTCTTCTGGAAGAGGAAGCGGTTTGGAGTGGATGCCCTATTGTACTTTTTACAATGTAGGAAGCTTAAGAAAAGGTTTGTTCTGGTACAATTTCTACCTTATAAATGGTGGCCACAGAACCTGGAAATCAGGGAAATTCGCAGAGCATTCGATTCTGGAAAATGTCAGGGATTTTTTTAAAATTTCATTAAAAGCAACCAAATTTGTATTATTTAAACTAGGTTCAACCATATTTCGGCGCTATTTATTACGAAATTTGTAATCGAAATCGTCAGAAGTTTAATGTTATGGAACAATTTTAACTTTTCATCATCAGTAAAACTATTTTAATAAACTAATTTTTTAATCTCTTTAGAATACATTTTCCATTTGATCAAGATGATTAGACATCTGGGAAACCTAAGAAAATTGGAGAAAATTGAAAACGAAAGTTTGCTCTAAATACGGAAAATTTTTTAGAAACGTGTATAGGAAATCAGGAAATTTTTTTCCTTCATTTTATAGCTACCCTGTAATCGTACTTTTATTTTACCTATGTTTGTCTATTTTGACTCAATATCATTATAGATTAGAGGAGTTTAGCCATTTTGCAATTTTTTGATAACTTGTTTTATATCAAAATTTACAAAAGTAAATGAAGTTAAAAATACTAGTTTAATTCTGGAGAAATTATTAGTGTGAAAGGATAATAATATAGTTTTGAACTCTGGTTAGACCAGAACAATATATTTTTTGACTTTGAGAATAATCAAAATACTTTTCGAAAATCAGTTTTTAGACTAATTTTATCTGGAGTAATATCAAGATTTAAATAAGAATTTTATTTCAGTTGATGCATATGCTGGGATGTTTTTCCACTCTCTTCTGGAAGAGGAAGCGGTTTGGAGTGGATGCCCTATTGTACTTTTTACAATGTAGGAAGCTTAAGAAAAGGTTTGTTCTGGTACAATTTCTACCTTATAAATGGTGGCCACAGAACCTGGAAATCAGGGTAATTCGCAGAGCATTCGATTCTGGAAAATGTCAGGGATTTTTTTAAAATTTCATTAAAAGCAACCAAATTTGAATTGTTTAAACTAGGTTCAACCATATTTCGGCGCTATTTATTACGAAATTTGTAATCGAAATCGTCAGAAGTTTAATGTCATGGAACAATTTTAACTTTTCATCACCAGTAAAACTATTTTTAAAAAATTAGTTTATTATCTCTTTAGAATACATTTTCCATTTAATCAAGATGATTAGACATCTGGGAAACCTAAGAAAATTGGAGAAAATTGAAAACGAAAGTTTGCTCTAAATACGGGAAATTTTTTAGAAACGTATATAGGAAATCAGGAAATTTTTTTCCTTCATTTTTTAGCTACCCTATAATCGTACTTTTATTTTACCTATGTTTGTCTATTTTGACTCAATATCATTGTAGATTAGAGGAGTTTAGCCATTTTGCAATTTTTTGATAACTTGTTTTATATCAAAATTTACAAAAGTAAATGAAGTTAAAAATACTAGTTTAATTCTGGAGAAATTATTAGTGTGAAAGGATAATAATATAGTTTTTAACTCTGATTAGACAAGAACAATATATTTTTTGACTTTGAGAATAATCAAAATACTTTTCGAAAATCAGTTTTTAGACTAATTTTATCTGGAGTAATATCAAGATTTAAATAAGAATTTTATTTCAGTTGATGCATATGCTGGGATGTTTTTCCACTCTCTTCTGGAAGAGGAAGCGGTTTGGAGTGGATGCCCTATTGTACTTTTTACAATGTAGGAAGCTTAAGAAAAGGTTTGTTCTGGTACAATTTCTACCTTATAAATGGTGGCCACAGAACCTGGAAATCAGGGAAATTCGCAGAGCATTCGATTCTGGAAAATGTCAGGGATTTTTTTAAAATTTCATTAAAAGCAACCAAATTTGTATTGTTTAAACTAGGTTCAACCATATTTCGGCGCTATTTATTACGAAATTTGTAATCGAAATCGTCAGAAGTTTAATGTTATGGAACAATTTTAACTTTTCATCATCAGTAAAACTATTTTAATAAACTAATTTTTTAATCTCTTTAGAATACATTTTCCATTTGATCAAGATGATTAGACATCTGGGAAACCTAAGAAAATTGGAGAAAATTGAAAACGAAAGTTTGCTCTAAATACGGGAAATTTTTTAGAAACGTGTATAGGAAATCAGGAAATTTTTTTCCTTCATTTTTTAGCTACCCTATAATCGTACTTTTATTTTACCTATGTTTGTCTATTTTGACTCAATATCATTGTAGATTAGAGGAGTTTAGCCATTTTGCAATTTTTTGATAACTTGTTTTATATCAAAATTTACAAAAGTAAATGAAGTTAAAAATACTAGTTTAATTCTGGAGAAATTATTAGTGTAAAAGGATAATAATATAGTTTTTAACTCTGATTAGACAAGAACAATATATTTTTTGACTTTGAGAATAATCAAAATACTTTTCGAAAATCAGTTTTTAGACTAATTTTATCTGGAGTAATATCAAGATTTAAATAAGAATTTTATTTCAGTTGATGCATATGCTGGGATGTTTTTCCACTCTCTTCTGGAAGAGGAAGCGGTTTGGAGTGGATGCCCTATTGTACTTGTTACAATGTAGGAAGCTTAAGAAAAGGTTTGTTCTGGTACAATTTCTACCTTATAAATGGTGGCCACAGAACCTGGAAATCAGGGAAATTCGCAGAGCATTCGATTCTGGAAAATGTCAGGGATTTTTTTTAAAATTTCATTAAAAGCAACCAAATTTGTATTGTTTAAACTAGGTTCAACCATATTTCGGCGCTATTTATTACGAAATTTGTAATCGAAATCGTCAGAAGTTTAATGTTATGGAACAATTTTAACTTTTCATCATCAGTAAAACTATTTTAATAAACTAATTTTTTAATCTCTTTAGAATACATTTTCCATTTGATCAAGATGATTAGACATCTGGGAAACCTAAGAAAATTGGAGAAAATTGAAAACGAAAGTTTGCTCTAAATACGGGAAATTTTTTAGAAACGTGTATAGGAAATCAGGAAATTTTTTTCCTTCATTTTTTAGCTACCCTATAATCGTACTTTTATTTTACCTATGTTTGTCTATTTTGACTCAATATCATTGTAGATTAGAGGAGTTTAGCCATTTTGCAATTTTTTGATAACTTGTTTTATATCAAAATTTACAAAAGTAAATGAAGTTAAAAATACTAGTTTAATTCTGGAGAAATTATTAGTGTAAAAGGATAATAATATAGTTTTTAACTCTGATTAGACAAGAACAATATATTTTTTGACTTTGAGAATAATCAAAATACTTTTCGAAAATCAGTTTTTAGACTAATTTTATCTGGAGTAATATCAAGATTTAAATAAGAATTTTATTTCAGTTGATGCATATGCTGGGATGTTTTTCCACTCTCTTCTGGAAGAGGAAGCGGTTTGGAGTGGATGCCCTATTGTACTTGTTACAATGTAGGAAGCTTAAGAAAAGGTTTGTTCTGGTACAATTTCTACCTTATAAATGGTGGCCACAGAACCTGGAAATCAGGGAAATTCGCAGAGCATTCGATTCTGGAAAATGTCAGGGATTTTTTTTAAAATTTCATTAAAAGCAACCAAATTTGTATTGTTTAAACTAGGTTCAACCATATTTCGGCGCTATTTATTACGAAATTTGTAATCGAAATCGTCAGAAGTTTAATGTTATGGAACAATTTTAACTTTTCATCACCAGTAAAACTATTTTTAAAAAATTAGTTTATTATCTCTTTAGAATACATTTTCCATTTGATCAAGATGATTAGACATCTGGGAAACCTAAGAAAATTGGAGAAATTTGAAAACGAAAGTTTGCTCTAAATACGGGAAATTTTTTAAAAACGTGTATAGGAAATCCGGAAATTTTTTTCCTTCATTTTTTAACTAACCTGTAATCGTACTTTTATTTTACCTATGTTTGTCTATTTTGACTCAATATCATTATAGATTAGAGGAGTTTAGCCATTTTGCAATTTTTTGATAACTTGTTTTATATCAAAATTTACAAAAGTAAATGAAGTTAAAAATACTAGTTTAATTCTGGAGAAATTATTAGTGTGAAAGGATAATAATATAGTTTTGAACTCTGATTAGACAAGAACAATATATTTTTTGACTTTGAGAATAATCAAAATACTTTTCGAAAATCAGTTTTTAGACTAATTTTATCTGGAGTAATATCAAGATTTAAATAAGAATTTTATTTCAGTTGATGCATATGCTGGGATGTTTTTCCACTCTCTTCTGGAAGAGGAAGCGGTTTGGAGTGGATGCCCTATTGTACTTTTTACAATGTAGGAAGCTTAAGAAAAGGTTTGTTCTGGTACAATTTCTACCTTATAAATGGTGGCCACAGAACCTGGAAATCAGGGAAATTCGCAGAGCATTCGATTCTGGAAAATGTCAGGGATTTTTTTTAAAATTTCATTAAAAGCAACCAAATTTGTATTGTTTAAACTAGGTTCAACCATATTTCGGCGCTATTTATTACGAAATTTGTAATCGAAATCGTCAGAAGTTTAATGTTATGGAACAATTTTAACTTTTCATCATCAGTAAAACTATTTTAATAAACTAATTTTTTAATCTCTTTAGAATACATTTTCCATTTGATCAAGATGATTAGACATCTGGGAAACCTAAGAAAATTGGAGAAAATTGAAAACGAAAGTTTGCTCTAAATATGGAAAATTTTTTAGAAACGTGTATAGGAAATCAGGAAATTTTTTTCCTTCATTTTATAGCTACCCTGTAATCGTACTTTTATTTTACCTATGTTTGTCTATTTTGACTCAATATCATTATAGATTAGAGGAGTTTAGCCATTTTGCAATTTTTTGATAACTTGTTTTATATCAAAATTTACAAAAGTAAATGAAGTTTAAAATACTAGTTTAATTCTGGAGAAATTATTAGTGTGAAAGGATAATAATATAGTTTTAAACTCTGATTAGACCAGAACAATATATTTTTTGACTTTGAGAATAATCAAAATACTTTTCGAAAATCAGTTTTTAGACTAATTTTATCTGGATTAATATCAAGATTTAAATAAGAATTTTATTTCAGTTGATGCATATGCTGGGATGTTTTTCCACTCTCTTCTTGAAGAGGAAGCGGTTTGGAGTGGATGCCCTATTGTACTTTTTACAATGTAGGAAGCTTAAGAAAAGGTTTGTTCTGGTACAATTTCTACCTTATAAATGGTGGCCACAGAACCTGGAAATCAGGGAAATTTGCAGAGCATTCGATTCTGGAAAATGTCAGGGATTTTTTTAAAATTTCATTAAAAGCAACCAAATTTGAATTGTTTAAACTAGGTTCAACCATATTTCGGCGCTATTTATTACGAAATTTGTAATCGAAATCATCAGAAGTTTAATGTCATGGAACAATTTTAACTTTTCATCACCAGTAAAACTATTTTTAAAAAATTAGTTTATTATCTCTTTAGAATACATTTTCCATTTAATCAAGATGATTAGACATCTGGGAAACCTAAGAAAATTGGAGAAAATTGAAAACGAAAGTTTGCTCTAAATACGGGAAATTTTTTAGAAACGTGTATAGGAAATCAGGAAATTTTTTTCCTTCATTTTTTAGCTACCCTATAATCGTACTTTTATTTTACCTATGTTTGTCTATTTTGACTCAATATCATTGTAGATTAGAGGAGTTTAGCCATTTTGCAATTTTTTGATAACTTGTTTTATATCAAAATTTACAAAAGTAAATGAAGTTAAAAATACTAGTTTAATTCTGGAGAAATTATTAGTGTGAAAGGATAATAATATAGTTTTGAACTCTGATTAGAAAAGAACAATATATTTTTTGACTTTGAGAATAATCAAAATACTTTTCGAAAATCAGTTTTTAGACTAATTTTATCTGGAGTAATATCAAGATTTAAATAAGAATTTTATTTCAGTTGATGCATATGCTGGGATGTTTTTCCACTCTCTTCTGGAAGAGGAAGCGGTTTGGAGTGGATGCCCTATTGTACTTTTTACAATGTAGGAAGCTTAAGAAAAGGTTTGTTCTGGTACAATTTCTACCTTATAAATGGTGGCCACAGAACCTGGAAATCAGGGAAATTCGCAGAGCATTCGATTCTGGAAAATGTCAGGGATTTTTTTAAAATTTCATTAAAAGCAACCAAATTTGTATTATTTAAACTAGGTTCAACCATATTTCGGCGCTATTTATTACGAAATTTGTAATCGAAATCGTCAGAAGTTTAATGTTATGGAACAATTTTAACTTTTCATCATCAGTAAAACTATTTTAATAAACTAATTTTTTAATCTCTTTAGAATACATTTTCCATTTGATCAAGATGATTAGACATCTGGGAAACCTAAGAAAATTGGAGAAAATTGAAAACGAAAGTTTTCTCTAAATACGGAAAATTTTTTAGAAACGTGTATAGGAAATCAGGAAATTTTTTTCCTTCATTTTATAGCTACCCTGTAATCGTACTTTTATTTTACCTATGTTTGTCTATTTTGACTCAATATCATTATAGATTAGAGGAGTTTAGCCATTTTGCAATTTTTTGATAACTTGTTTTATATCAAAATTTACAAAAGTAAATGAAGTTAAAAATACTAGTTTAATTCTGGAGAAATTATTAGTGTGAAAGGATAATAATATAGTTTTGAACTCTGATTAGACCAGAACAATATATTTTTTGACTTTGAGAATAATCAAAATACTTTTCGAAAATCAGTTTTTAGACTAATTTTATCTGGATTAATATCAAGATTTAAATAAGAATTTTATTTCAGTTGATGCATATGCTGGGATGTTTTTCCACTCTCTTCTGGAAGAGGAAGCGGTTTGGAGTGGATGCCCTATTGTACTTTTTACAATGTAGGAAGCTTAAGAAAAGGTTTGTTCTGGTACAATTTCTACCTTATAAATGGTGGCCACAGAACCTGGAAATCAGGGAAATTTGCAGAGCATTCGATTCTGGAAAATGTCAGGGATTTTTTTAAAATTTCATTAAAAGCAACCAAATTTGAATTGTTTAAACTAGGTTCAACCATATTTCGGCGCTATTTATTACGAAATTTGTAATCGAAATCATCAGAAGTTTAATGTCATGGAACAATTTTAACTTTTCATCACCAGTAAAACTATTTTTAAAAAATTAGTTTATTATCTCTTTAGAATACATTTTCCATTTAATCAAGATGATTAGACATCTGGGAAACCTAAGAAAATTGGAGAAAATTGAAAACGAAAGTTTGCTCTAAATACGGGAAATTTTTTAGAAACGTGTATAGGAAATCAGGAAATTTTTTTCCTTCATTTTTTAGCTACCCTATAATCGTACTTTTATTTTACCTATGTTTGTCTATTTTGACTCAATATCATTGTAGATTAGAGGAGTTTAGCCATTTTGCAATTTTTTGATAACTTGTTTTATATCAAAATTTACAAAAGTAAATGAAGTTAAAAATACTAGTTTAATTCTGGAGAAATTATTAGTGTGAAAGGATAATAATATAGTTTTGAACTCTGATTAGAAAAGAACAATATATTTTTTGACTTTGAGAATAATCAAAATACTTTTCGAAAATCAGTTTTTAGACTAATTTTATCTGGAGTAATATCAAGATTTAAATAAGAATTTTATTTCAGTTGATGCATATGCTGGGATGTTTTTCCACTCTCTTCTGGAAGAGGAAGCGGTTTGGAGTGGATGCCCTATTGTACTTTTTACAATGTAGGAAGCTTAAGAAAAGGTTTGTTCTGGTACAATTTCTACCTTATAAATGGTGGCCACAGAACCTGGAAATCAGGGAAATTCGCAGAGCATTCGATTCTGGAAAATGTCAGGGATTTTTTTAAAATTTCATTAAAAGCAACCAAATTTGTATTATTTAAACTAGGTTCAACCATATTTCGGCGCTATTTATTACGAAATTTGTAATCGAAATCGTCAGAAGTTTAATGTTATGGAACAATTTTAACTTTTCATCATCAGTAAAACTATTTTAATAAACTAATTTTTTAATCTCTTTAGAATACATTTTCCATTTGATCAAGATGATTAGACATCTGGGAAACCTAAGAAAATTGGAGAAAATTGAAAACGAAAGTTTGCTCTAAATACGGAAAATTTTTTAGAAACGTGTATAGGAAATCAGGAAATTTTTTTCCTTCATTTTATAGCTACCCTGTAATCGTACTTTTATTTTACCTATGTTTGTCTATTTTGACTCAATATCATTATAGATTAGAGGAGTTTAGCCATTTTGCAATTTTTTGATAACTTGTTTTATATCAAAATTTACAAAAGTAAATGAAGTTAAAAATACTAGTTTAATTCTGGAGAAATTATTAGTGTGAAAGGATAATAATATAGTTTTGAACTCTGATTAGACAAGAACAATATATTTTTTGACTTTGAGAATAATCAAAATACTTTTCGAAAATCAGTTTTTAGACTAATTTTATCTGGAGTAATATCAAGATTTAAATAAGAATTTTATTTCAGTTGATGCATATGCTGGGATGTTTTTCCACTCTCTTCTGGAAGAGGAAGCGGTTTGGAGTGGATGCCCTATTGTACTTTTTACAATGTAGGAAGCTTAAGAAAAGGTTTGTTCTGGTACAATTTCTACCTTATAAATGGTGGCCACAGAACCTGGAAATCAGGGAAATTCGCAGAGCATTCGATTCTGGAAAATGTCAGGGATTTTTTTAAAATTTCATTAAAAGCAACCAAATTTGAATTGTTTAAACTAGGTTCAACCATATTTCGGCGCTATTTATTACGAAATTTGTAATCGAAATCGTCAGAAGTTTAATGTCATGGAACAATTTTAACTTTTCATCACCAGTAAAACTATTTTTAAAAAATTAGTTTATTATCTCTTTAGAATACATTTTCCATTTAATCAAGATGATTAGACATCTGGGAAACCTAAGAAAATTGGAGAAAATTGAAAACGAAAGTTTGCTCTAAATACGGGAAATTTTTTAGAAACGTGTATAGGAAATCAGGAAATTTTTTTCCTTC
This sequence comes from Linyphia triangularis, assembly GCA_963978545.1. NCBI lineage: Eukaryota > Metazoa > Arthropoda > Arachnida > Araneae > Linyphiidae > Linyphia > Linyphia triangularis. Next base: position 35,295,254 of record OZ021721.1, read on the forward strand.
ATTTTTTAGCTACCCTATAATCGTACTTTTATTTTACCTATGTTTGTCTATTTTGACTCAATATCATTGTAGATTAGAGGAGTTTAGCCATTTTGCAATTTTTTGATAACTTGTTTTATATCAAAATTTACAAAAGTAAATGAAGTTAAAAATACTAGTTTAATTCTGGAGAAATTATTAGTGTGAAAGGATAATAATATAGTTTTGAACTCTGATTAGAAAAGAACAATATATTTTTTGACTTTGAGAATAATCAAAATACTTTTCGAAAATCAGTTTTTAGACTAATTTTATCTGGAGTAATATCAAGATTTAAATAAGAATTTTATTTCAGTTGATGCATATGCTGGGATGTTTTTCCACTCTCTTCTGGAAGAGGAAGCGGTTTGGAGTGGATGCCCTATTGTACTTTTTACAATGTAGGAAGCTTAAGAAAAGGTTTGTTCTGGTACAATTTCTACCTTATAAATGGTGGCCACAGAACCTGGAAATCAGGGAAATTCGCAGAGCATTCGATTCTGGAAAATGTCAGGGATTTTTTTAAAATTTCATTAAAAGCAACCAAATTTGTATTATTTAAACTAGGTTCAACCATATTTCGGCGCTATTTATTACGAAATTTGTAATCGAAATCGTCAGAAGTTTAATGTTATGGAACAATTTTAACTTTTCATCATCAGTAAAACTATTTTAATAAACTAATTTTTTAATCTCTTTAGAATACATTTTCCATTTGATCAAGATGATTAGACATCTGGGAAACCTAAGAAAATTGGAGAAAATTGAAAACGAAAGTTTGCTCTAAATACGGAAAATTTTTTAGAAACGTGTATAGGAAATCAGGAAATTTTTTTCCTTCATTTTATAGCTACCCTGTAATCGTACTTTTATTTTACCTATGTTTGTCTATTTTGACTCAATATCATTATAGATTAGAGGAGTTTAGCCATTTTGCAATTTTTTGATAACTTGTTTTATATCAAAATTTACAAAAGTAAATGAAGTTAAAAATACTAGTTTAATTCTGGAGAAATTATTAGTGTGAAAGGATAATAATATAGTTTTGAACTCTGATTAGACAAGAACAATATATTTTTTGACTTTGAGAATAATCAAAATACTTTTCGAAAATCAGTTTTTAGACTAATTTTATCTGGAGTAATATCAAGATTTAAATAAGAATTTTATTTCAGTTGATGCATATGCTGGGATGTTTTTCCACTCTCTTCTGGAAGAGGAAGCGGTTTGGAGTGGATGCCCTATTGTACTTTTTACAATGTAGGAAGCTTAAGAAAAGGTTTGTTCTGGTACAATTTCTACCTTATAAATGGTGGCCACAGAACCTGGAAATCAGGGAAATTCGCAGAGCATTCGATTCTGGAAAATGTCAGGGATTTTTTTAAAATTTCATTAAAAGCAACCAAATTTGAATTGTTTAAACTAGGTTCAACCATATTTCGGCGCTATTTATTACGAAATTTGTAATCGAAATCGTCAGAAGTTTAATGTCATGGAACAATTTTAACTTTTCATCACCAGTAAAACTATTTTTAAAAAATTAGTTTATTATCTCTTTAGAATACATTTTCCATTTAATCAAGATGATTAGACATCTGGGAAACCTAAGAAAATTGGAGAAAATTGAAAACGAAAGTTTGCTCTAAATACGGGAAATTTTTTAGAAACGTGTATAGGAAATCAGGAAATTTTTTTCCTTCATTTTTTAGCTACCCTATAATCGTACTTTTATTTTACCTATGTTTGTCTATTTTGACTCAATATCATTGTAGATTAGAGGAGTTTAGCCATTTTGCAATTTTTTGATAACTTGTTTTATATCAAAATTTACAAAAGTAAATGAAGTTAAAAATACTAGTTTAATTCTGGAGAAATTATTAGTGTGAAAGGATAATAATATAGTTTTGAACTCTGATTAGAAAAGAACAATATATTTTTTGACTTTGAGAATAATCAAAATACTTTTCGAAAATCAGTTTTTAGACTAATTTTATCTGGAGTAATATCAAGATTTAAATAAGAATTTTATTTCAGTTGATGCATATGCTGGGATGTTTTTCCACTCTCTTCTGGAAGAGGAAGCGGTTTGGAGTGGATGCCCTATTGTACTTTTTACAATGTAGGAAGCTTAAGAAAAGGTTTGTTCTGGTACAATTTCTACCTTATAAATGGTGGCCACAGAACCTGGAAATCAGGGAAATTCGCAGAGCATTCGATTCTGGAAAATGTCAGGGATTTTTTTAAAATTTCATTAAAAGCAACCAAATTTGTATTATTTAAACTAGGTTCAACCATATTTCGGCGCTATTTATTACGAAATTTGTAATCGAAATCGTCAGAAGTTTAATGTTATGGAACAATTTTAACTTTTCATCATCAGTAAAACTATTTTAATAAACTAATTTTTTAATCTCTTTAGAATACATTTTCCATTTGATCAAGATGATTAGACATCTGGGAAACCTAAGAAAATTGGAGAAAATCAAGGAGGTTAGAAGAGAGAGGAGGTCCGAGCAAGCTTGGCGCGAAGAAGCAGACTTTGGCAACCCTACTCTCACTTGAACTAAGCCTATACAAACCGACTTTTTAGTACGCTCTTCTACGGGAAAAAACGTGGGTAGGGTTTGAAATTCTGCCAAATTTTTAATATAGTTTCTAAAAAAGCAATTTCTGTGGTTGTAGGCTATAGTTCAAGACCTGAACTATCAAATGGTATGCGTATTACTCTTCACAGCTAATAATTAAGCAATATTCAGAGGTTTTTAAATCCCTCTCACTAACTTCGATTTTGTATGATTAAGTGCAAATCGATGGAGGGCTAATTACACATTTGCCGTCATCCAATCGAGAAAAAACTTATCAGATTGATTCGATGTTGATGACAATGCACTCAGTTAAGTTTTGGGGGCTATTACTATCACTAAAAGACTGCTTTTACACACGCTACTATTGGACTAATTAGCCCACTTGCCATCCACTCATCAAGCTGAAACTTGGCAGATGGATTCGATTTGGATGACAATGCATTCCATCAAATTTTTAGGCGAGTCACTACCACTAAAAGGCCACTTTTACGTATGCTTTTTATTGACGCTTTGGTTTACTTATAAACCCTTTTCCTATCATGAGATTAAACATTTAAACTTAGCGGACGCACTCGTTGTCTATGAGAATGCTTTCTATTAAGTTTTGGGACTGTCACACAACGGCAGTTTTTACATGCATTTCTATTGCCTTACGTTAGAATTATCAGTAGCCTTTACTCACGTACTATTATCCAGATACAAACCTTAATTCAAACATGTTAAATTTTAGCAATATTTAATGACTGAAATCTTCTACTATTAAAGTTACCGAGGAAAAATATTCAAAGGGCTAATTAACCCACTTGCCGTCATCTAATTGAACTGAGACTTGGCAGATGGACTCGTTGTGGATGAAAATTTAAAAAATGGATTCAATATTTTAAAGCCGACCAAACGGTATAGTGGTTAGCGTGCTAGCTTCTAGACCACGAGGTTGCGGGTTCGAGTCCCGTGTTGGCATGGGTGTTTGTAAATGTATGTTGGCTTGTCTAATGACGAATGTTTCGGCGCATTTTATAGCCCTCGTGTTGCTGACGGCGCCAGATAATCTGAATACAACCAACCAACCAATATTTTAAAAAAATGGATACCAATATTTTCTTTACCTTTGCACACTATGTAATGTAATCGTTTCGTAATCTATTGGAAATATTTTACACTAGCTGCATGGTTCCTCGTTGCGGATATCCATCATTGGTGTATAGGTCTCGTCTCAGCTTTTGGGGCTTTACTCGAAAAAAGGTTCATTGCCACGCAAATCCAAGCTCGCTTCGCCTGCTGGAAGTTTAATTGTAACATAAAAGCAGCTCGCTTCACTGGCTAAAAAGTTTATTGACACATAAGCACTGGCTCGCTTCACTCGTTCAAAGGTTAGTTGCTACGCAAACACAACTCTCTTCGCTCGCTGAAAAATTCTTTGCTACGCCCTCACAGGCTTGCTTTGCTCGCTGGAAGGTTAATTTTATTGCGCAAGCATATGTTCACTTCGCTCACTGAAACTCGTACCCTACGCTTATTTGAAGTCACTTTATAAAGAAAAACTTAAAAAAAATTTAAATAAAAAAAATTTAAATGTTAACATTTTGTTTAAGAAAATCAAAATTAGAAGGCAAGATCTACTAATGTCGAAAATTTCAGAGCTCTACGCTTATTTAAAATCACTTTATAAAAAAAGCTTAAAAAATTAATTAAAAAATATTAATTAAAGTTTTTGGTTGTTTACTTCGATTGATTATTTCGTTTTCCGTGCGTCAAATTCCTAATGTCCGCTGAAATCTAAATCGTAGCTTTTACAATGGCTTACTTTTGAAGACTTCTCGGTGCTAATTTGTAAAGGGCAATTGAGGGTCCACTGTGGGTGGGCCTGAAACGAGATGCGAGAGCCGGTTTCCCCCCCCCCCCCCTGGTGGCGGGTGACAACCGCCCCTCTTTGTTAATTTGTAACGGACGATGGGTACAAGGGTCCGAAAACAAGTCCATTATCACTCCGTGGCCTGAGGGAAGAATAGGAACAGAGAAAAGCCCCCTGCTATTGGGATTTCTAAGCAGAAGTTTTACGACTTGTCGATGAACAAGGCGGCTTCTTTTCTTAGTTCTTAAGGTATTTGGATTTCGAACTTTATGTTTGAAAAGAAAAGGAATAATGGAAAAAACTTGGCTTTCTATTGAAAACTTTGGATGCTCTTTTTCGATTCGAATTTTGTTATAATAGTTTTACAAAACATTATTATTGTAATATCATGGGTCATCAGATATCTACGTTGCTTTGGTTTAATTTATATTATTACTTATGAAGCTCTTATGTGTTTTTGGAATATTTTGCGTGATTGAAATACTTTTGTGAGAATTTTGTTTGAATTCAGTAATTAATTAAGAATAATTTCAATACTGTAATTCGCCAGAAATCAATATTAAAGTCGTATATTGTAAGAAAAAATTGATAAAAGAAGAGTAATGAAAAAAAAAAATCCTGCCAATTTCTTTACTGCAAGATCTGTCCACATTTGTTGCGGCATTGTCGGATGCCACTTTAAACTTTTTCCAATGTTCATGTATCTTTTGTTATAAAATTTCTTCTATTCATAAATTAGACTCATAATAAAATTCTCAATTCAGTAATGAATAACTTTTTTCATGCATAACACTATCCTTTAAAATATAATGCACTGTACTAAATAATAACTAAAAAATATTATAATTTTTATTTATTTACCAATTAGAAGAGAAAATTCTTCAACGCAAATAAAAAAAAAAAAGCTTTTAAAAAGCACTGAAACGGTTAACAATAATTATTATCATCAGTTTATATTGACATTATTATATAAACCTACATAATAAAACTCAGAATTAAAAATTAACAGATTTATCTAAACTTTTACAAACTACAGAGAAATTACGGCGCCAGATTAGAGGAACCACCTTGAGTTATTTAATAATGTAAACTTATTAAAGGGTAAATATCTGAAGTACCGAAAGAAAACTGTTCGATGATTTAATTGTTTATCTCATTAACATCTTAAATTCAAGAAGTCTTTTTACTATTATAACTCATAAAAACAAAGTTTCTAATATAAATCCTTTATATATATGTTTTATGTGTTAAGTCACTGAACTCAGATCAAGTTTTGATAATGTTTGATCACTAAGGGGAAAAAACAACATCTATTCCGAAATATTTACTAGTTTCAAAACTTGCTTGAATACATTTTCATCTACAGCGAGTCTATCTGGCAAGTTTCAGTCCAATTGGATGAAGTGTGATGTCATCAGAGGGCGACGATAGTAGCTTGTGTAAAAGCATTCTTTTATAATAGTGTCAGTCCCCAAAACTTGATATAATACATTCTTAGTGACAATGAATCTGTCTATCAAATTTCAGCGCGATTGGATGACGGTAAGTGGATTTATTAGCATTCAGAAACGATAATAGAAGCCTGTGTTAAAGCGATCTTTTTGAGTGTCTGTGGCAGCCCCCAAAACTTGATACAATGTATTGGAATCTATATCAAATCAATCTGCAAAGTTTCATTTCGACTGGATGACAGATGTTAATAAAAAAAATCATTAGAAGTGACAATGTAGTGTCTGCAATAGCGGTCTTTAAGTGACAGCCCCCAAAACTTAATAAAATGCATTGTCATCGATATCGAATCTATGTGACCAATTTCACCCGATTGGTTGGTTGGTTCGCTCAAAGACCTATTTTTATGCACAATAACGGCTAATCAGGCCAGGATTTACAGCTTAACGTGGATTCTGAACCACAACGAACATCCATGGCAAAACCCGGATTCAAACCCGGCCTTTGGCATGCGTGGCAAGAGCGCTAACCACACCGCCATCAGGTTGGTCAGCCTGATTGGATGACGGTAAGAGGGTTAATTAGCCATTCGCATATTTGTAGGTCACACACACACAAAATCGAAATTTATATAAACAATTTTTTAAAAAAGGTAATAATTTGTAAGTAACTGTCAGAACGAATGAAATACAATCATTTGATATAAGTTGAAACATATTGTGACTTACCATAATTTCCAAATTTGCACCTGCATATTACATCTTATTATTTGTTTTTCAACCTTCTCGTATATTATACTTGTATGGTCAAATCGCTATTCTCAGAAAAAAAAATTTAATGATTTTTAGAAGAATTTTGTTTATCGATACAAAAGTATCATCCTTTATGGTCCCCTGAGCAGACATCACCCCCCTTTCCGCATTGGGGTCAAGTCAATAACGCCACTGCTTATAAAGCAATGTTAAACAGTAAACAAGTCCATTTTATAATTGCTTTAGAATAATAAAAGCTACAAAAATAATACTAACTCAACACAGATTCTCCCCCCAAACAACTTCCCAAACAAATTGGGAGAAGGGAGAAGGGGGGGGGGGGACAGAAGAAGTTCTCTTTGACAAAGAGAAAAATGATATTGTATAAAACAGCGGTTTCTAACCTTTTTAGTTGTTCGGATCAACTATCTATATTATGAAAAAAATATAATGTACACGAAAAATTAAATTATATTTTTTTATAAATTTTATAAAGTGAGGAACTTGATTGCACTTGGCTGTTACGACAATTAGAAAACTAAAAAACAAGTGACCAAAGTTTAAAAAAAAAATCATCGGAATTTTTGACATTGTTTATCCCCCGTCAATGAGAGAGTCAATATCTAGATTAAAACTTAGCCATGCTGTTTAATTCACGCATTATTCACTATCGATGTTATTCACTCGTTACAACATCGAAAAATACAATCGAGTGACTAGATTGTTTCCATCTTAAACCCTGAAGCTCCGATAATATTTATCTCGGCGATTCTCTACCAGAGTCCACGGCCCAGTACCGCGCTACTCGCGGTCCGTGGGGTAGGAACCGCTGGTAGAGAAAATCAACTAAGCTTGGCGCAGTTGGGAGTTTGGCGTCGAAAAGGGCTTAGTTGCTTGGCGAAAACGGCGATAAACCTGCTTCATAGGTACAACCGGTTTCGAATGGTTTTCCAGTTTGCTCACACCTCCTTCTCTTCTAACCTCCTTGGAGAAAATTGAAAACGAAAGTTTGCTCTAAATACGGAAAATTTTTTAGAAACGTGTATAGGAAATCAGGAAATTTTTTTCCTTCATTTTATAGCTACCCTGTAATCGTACTTTTATTTTACCTATGTTTGTCTATTTTGACTCAATATCATTATAGATTAGAGGAGTTTAGCCATTTTGCAATTTTTTGATAACTTGTTTTATATCAAAATTTACAAAAGTAAATGAAGTTAAAAATACTAGTTTAATTCTGGAGAAATTATTAGTGTGAAAGGATAATAATATAGTTTTGAACTCTGATTAGACAAGAACAATATATTTTTTGACTTTGAGAATAATCAAAATACTTTTCGAAAATCAGTTTTTAGACTAATTTTATCTGGAGTAATATCAAGATTTAAATAAGAATTTTATTTCAGTTGATGCATATGCTGGGATGTTTTTCCACTCTCTTCTGGAAGAGGAAGCGGTTTGGAGTGGATGCCCTATTGTACTTGTTACAATGTAGGAAGCTTAAGAAAAGGTTTGTTCTGGTACAATTTCTACCTTATAAATGGTGGCCACAGAACCTGGAAATCAGGGAAATTCGCAGAGCATTCGATTCTGGAAAATGTCAGGGATTTTTTAAAATTTCATTAAAAGCAACCAAATTTGTATTGTTTAAACTAGGTTCAACCATATTTCGGCGCTATTTATTACGAAATTTGTAATCGAAATCGTCAGAAGTTTAGTGTTATGGAACAATTTTAACTTTTCATCACCAGTAAAACTATTTTTAAAAAATTAGTTTATTATCTCTTTAGAATACATTTTCCATTTGATCAAGATGATTAGACATCTGCAGGGGTCGCAGACGTCCTATATGTCCTATAAATCCTATATTTTTTAAAAAATCGATAAAAACGTCCTATATTGTCCTATATTTTACAATTGTCCTATATATCCTATATTTCTACATTGATTCGATCTATATTTTCTTCGAATTCGTAATAACGGCGCCGTTTGTTGCAATTTTTTAATATTTCGGATTGTTTGGCGCGATCGTAGGTGAAAAAGACCTGACAAAAACGATGTTTGTAGCGGCGGCGCGGCGTTTTATCTCTTGTGACGTCACGTGCTGCATAACCTACAACTCAACTCTACTGGACCGGCGGGAGTTGTAAACATGTGAACATTTCCATAACATAGAAGATTTCGATCTCGTATTCTTCTAGATGCTCAAAATTACGAGACGTATTTGGCTGTGTTAAGCACTTTATAAGTAGCAGAAATAGACAGTCGGTGGTTTCAAAACAAAACAAAAAACAATCGGTCTTGAATTTCTGATCTGATTTCTCCTCCAACGTAATAAATTAGTTGGCCATAATGCAGAGAGAGATGCAACAACAAAACTCTGCCGAGGGAAAAACGGATAAAAACAACTTGGGATTAACTTGCAGGACTACTAAAGAACGTTTTGAGTGCTCCGTCAATATTTGATGAAGGAAACAAAAGGGTTAAGATTTACTGTATGATGTCGGATGGCGATTTTTTTATTCCGAATCCTGTACGGATTCTGCGCCACGAATTGTTTACATCAAACCGCTCCAAATTATGGCAACCATAGGCAGTTAATTATCTTGCTCTTAAAAAACGGCAGGACTGCCATTTTTTGGCGAAAATCGCCTTGGCGCAGAATTCGTACCGGATTCGGAATATTAGCCACGATTTTTTCATAAAAGTCGCCAAAATTAAAAATTACGTCAATACGTTGTGTTGTCAAATCCAAACGATCACTAGGGTTGCTTTAAAACCAAGTGCCAGGTGCGCCACATTCGGCGATAAATCTTCCACTTTTCGCCGCCAATCCAGCCGACACTGAACAGTAAATCTGAATCAACAAAAGACTTTCAAACATTGATAAAAAGAAAATACTTAAAGAAATTGGAACAGTTAAAAATGCTGGAAGCAAAAGACTCATGATTGCAAATAATGTAATTAATAAAACTTGATTTAGGGATGGAATATTGAGGCAATAACGGATCACTTATTCAGGATCAGGCGATTTCTTTTTTTTAAAGGCGTGTTTTCTATTCTCTTAAATTCAATATAAAGAGTATATATATGTATAACGAGTATATATATGTATAACGAGTATATATATGTATAACGAGTATATATATGTATAACGAGTATATATATGTATAACGAGTATATATATGTATAACGAGTTAATTTTGAAGTTCAGTAGCAACTGTGTGCAGTTATTTGATGTTTTATATTGTCCTATATTTTTTTTGAAAAAATCCTATATATTCTTATTTTGTCACTTTGACCCCTGCATCTGGGAAACCTAAGAAAATTGGAGAAAATTGAAAACGAAAGTTTGCTCTAAATACGGGAAATTTTTTAGAAACGTGTATAGGAAATCAGGAAATTTTTTTAATTCATTTTTTAGCTACCCTATAATCGTACTTTTATTTTACCTATGTTTGTCTATTTTGACTCAATATCATTGTAGATTAGAGGAGTTTAGCCATTTTGCAATTTTTTGATAACTTGTTTTATATCAAAATTTACAAAAGTAAATGAAGTTAAAAATACTAGTTTAATTCTGGAGAAATTATTAGTGTGAAAGGATAATAATATAGTTTTGAACTCTGATTAGACAAGAACAATATATTTTTTGACTTTGAGAATAATCAAAATACTTTTCGAAAATCAGTTTTTAGACTAATTTTATCTGGAGTAATATCAAGATTTAAATAAGAATTTTATTTCAGTTGATGCATATGCTGGGATGTTTTTCCACTCTCTTCTGGAAGAGGAAGCGGTTTGGAGTGGATGCCCTATTGTACTTTTTACAATGTAGGAAGCTTAAGAAAAGGTTTGTTCTGGTACAATTTCTACCTTATAAATGGTGGCCACAGAACCTGGAAATCAGGGAAATTCGCAGAGCATTCGATTCTGGAAAATGTCAGGGATTTTTTTAAAATTTCATTAAAAGCAACCAAATTTGAATTGTTTAAACTAGGTTCAACCATATTTCGGCGCTATTTATTACGAAATTTGTAATCGAAATCGTCAGAAGTTTAATGTCATGGAACAATTTTAACTTTTCATCACCAGTAAAACTATTTTTAAAAAATTAGTTTATTATCTCTTTAGAATACATTTTCCATTTAATCAAGATGATTAGACATCTGGGAAACCTAAGAAAATTGGAGAAAATTGAAAACGAAAGTTTGCTCTAAATACGGGAAATTTTTTAGAAACGTGTATAGGAAATCAGGAAATTTTTTTCCTTCATTTTTTAGCTACCCTATAATCGTACTTTTATTTTACCTATGTTTGTCTATTTTGACTCAATATCATTGTAGATTAGAGGAGTTTAGCCATTTTGCAATTTTTTGATAACTTGTTTTATATCAAAATTTACAAAAGTAAATGAAGTTAAAAATACTAGTTTAATTCTGGAGAAATTATTAGTGTGAAAGGATAATAATATAGTTTTGAACTCTGATTAGAAAAGAACAATATATTTTTTGACTTTGAGAATAATCAAAATACTTTTCGAAAATCAGTTTTTAGACTAATTTTATCTGGAGTAATATCAAGATTTAAATAAGAATTTTATTTCAGTTGATGCATATGCTGGGATGTTTTTCCACTCTCTTCTGGAAGAGGAAGCGGTTTGGAGTGGATGCCCTATTGTACTTTTTACAATGTAGGAAGCTTAAGAAAAGGTTTGTTCTGGTACAATTTCTACCTTATAAATGGTGGCCACAGAACCTGGAAATCAGGGAAATTCGCAGAGCATTCGATTCTGGAAAATGTCAGGGATTTTTTTAAAATTTCATTAAAAGCAACCAAATTTGTATTATTTAAACTAGGTTCAACCATATTTCGGCGCTATTTATTACGAAATTTGTAATCGAAATCGTCAGAAGTTTAATGTTATGGAACAATTTTAACTTTTCATCATCAGTAAAACTATTTTAATAAACTAATTTTTTAATCTCTTTAGAATACATTTTCCATTTGATCAAGATGATTAGACATCTGGGAAACCTAAGAAAATTGGAGAAAATTGAAAACGAAAGTTTGCTCTAAATACGGAAAATTTTTTAGAAACGTGTATAGGAAATCAGGAAATTTTTTTCCTTCATTTTATAGCTACCCTGTAATCGTACTTTTATTTTACCTATGTTTGTCTATTTTGACTCAATATCATTATAGATTAGAGGAGTTTAGCCATTTTGCAATTTTTTGATAACTTGTTTTATATCAAAATTTACAAAAGTAAATGAAGTTAAAAATACTAGTTTAATTCTGGAGAAATTATTAGTGTGAAAGGATAATAATATAGTTTTGAACTCTGATTAGACAAGAACAATATATTTTTTGACTTTGAGAATAATCAAAATACTTTTCGAAAATCAGTTTTTAGACTAATTTTATCTGGAGTAATATCAAGATTTAAATAAGAATTTTATTTCAGTTGATGCATATGCTGGGATGTTTTTCCACTCTCTTCTGGAAGAGGAAGCGGTTTGGAGTGGATGCCCTATTGTACTTTTTACAATGTAGGAAGCTTAAGAAAAGGTTTGTTCTGGTACAATTTCTACCTTATAAATGGTGGCCACAGAACCTGGAAATCAGGGAAATTCGCAGAGCATTCGATTCTGGAAAATGTCAGGGATTTTTTTAAAATTTCATTAAAAGCAACCAAATTTGAATTGTTTAAACTAGGTTCAACCATATTTCGGCGCTATTTATTACGAAATTTGTAATCGAAATCGTCAGAAGTTTAATGTCATGGAACAATTTTAACTTTTCATCACCAGTAAAACTATTTTTAAAAAATTAGTTTATTATCTCTTTAGAATACATTTTCCATTTAATCAAGATGATTAGACATCTGGGAAACCTAAGAAAATTGGAGAAAATTGAAAACGAAAGTTTTCTCTAAATACGGAAAATTTTTTAGAAACGTGTATAGGAAATCAGGAAATTTTTTCCCTTCATTTTATAGCTACCCTGTAATCGTACTTTTATTTTACCTATGTTTGTCTATTTTGACTCAATATCATTATAGATTAGAGGAGTTTAGCCATTTTGCAATTTTTTGATAACTTGTTTTATATCAAAATTTACAAAAGTAAATGAAGTTAAAAATACTAGTTTAATTCTGGAGAAATTATTAGTGTGAAAGGATAATAATATAGTTTTGAACTCTGATTAGACCAGAACAATATATTTTTTGACTTTGAGAATAATCAAAATACTTTTCGAAATTCAGTTTTTAGACTAATTTTATCTGGATTAATATCAAGATTTAAATAAGAATTTTATTTCAGTTGATGCATATGCTGGGATGTTTTTCCACTCTCTTCTGGAAGAGGAAGCGGTTTGGAGTGGATGCCCTATTGTACTTTTTACAATGTAGGAAGCTTAAGAAAAGGTTTGTTCTGGTACAATTTCTACCTTATAAATGGTGGCCACAGAACCTGGAAATCAGGGAAATTCGCAGAGCATTCGATTCTGGAAAATGTCAGGGATTTTTTTAAAATTTCATTAAAAGCAACCAAATTTGAATTGTTTAAACTAGGTTCAACCATATTTCGGCGCTATTTATTACGAAATTTGTAATCGAAATCGTCAGAAGTTTAATGTCATGGAACAATTTTAACTTTTCATCACCAGTAAAACTATTTTTAAAAAATTAGTTTATTATCTCTTTAGAATACATTTTCCATTTAATCAAGATGATTAGACATCTGGGAAACCTAAGAAAATTGGAGAAAATTGAAAACGAAAGTTTTCTCTAAATACGGAAAATTTTTTAGAAACGTGTATAGGAAATCAGGAAATTTTTTCCCTTCATTTTATAGCTACCCTGTAATCGTACTTTTATTTTACCTATGTTTGTCTATTTTGACTCAATATCATTATAGATTAGAGGAGTTTAGCCATTTTGCAATTTTTTGATAACTTGTTTTATATCAAAATTTACAAAAGTAAATGAAGTTAAAAATACTAGTTTAATTCTGGAGAAATTATTAGTGTGAAAGGATAATAATATAGTTTTGAACTCTGATTAGACCAGAACAATATATTTTTTGACTTTGAGAATAATCAAAATACTTTTCGAAATTCAGTTTTTAGACTAATTTTATCTGGATTAATATCAAGATTTAAATAAGAATTTTATTTCAGTTGATGCATATGCTGGGATGTTTTTCCACTCTCTTCTGGAAGAGGAAGCGGTTTGGAGTGGATGCCCTATTGTACTTGTTACAATGTAGGAAGCTTAAGAAAAGGTTTGTTCTGGTACAATTTCTACCTTATAAATGGTGGCCACAGAACCTGGAAATCAGGGAAATTCGCAGAGCATTCGATTCTGGAAAATGTCAGGGATTTTTTAAAATTTCATTAAAAGCAACCAAATTTGTATTGTTTAAACTAGGTTCAACCATATTTCGGCGCTATTTATTACGAAATTTGTAATCGAAATCGTCAGAAGTTTAGTGTTATGGAACAATTTTAACTTTTCATCACCAGTAAAACTATTTTTAAAAAATTAGTTTATTATCTCTTTAGAATACATTTTCCATTTGATCAAGATGATTAGACATCTGCAGGGGTCGCAGACGTCCTATATGTCCTATAAATCCTATATTTTTTAAAAAATCGATAAAAACGTCCTATATTGTCCTATATTTTACAATTGTCCTATATATCCTATATTTCTACATTGATTCGATCTATATTTTCTTCGAATTCGTAATAACGGCGCCGTTTGTTGCAATTTTTTAATATTTCGGATTGTTTGGCGCGATCGTAGGTGAAAAAGACCTGACAAAAACGATGTTTGTAGCGGCGGCGCGGCGTTTTATCTCTTGTGACGTCACGTGCTGCATAACCTACAACTCAACTCTACTGGACCGGCGGGAGTTGTAAACATGTGAACATTTCCATAACATAGAAGATTTCGATCTCGTATTCTTCTAGATGCTCAAAATTACGAGACGTATTTGGCTGTGTTAAGCACTTTATAAGTAGCAGAAATAGACAGTCGGTGGTTTCAAAACAAAACAAAAAACAATCGGTCTTGAATTTCTGATCTGATTTCTCCTCCAACGTAATAAATTAGTTGGCCATAATGCAGAGAGAGATGCAACAACAAAACTCTGCCGAGGGAAAAACGGATAAAAACAACTTGGGATTAACTTGCAGGACTACTAAAGAACGTTTTGAGTGCTCCGTCAATATTTGATGAAGGAAACAAAAGGGTTAAGATTTACTGTATGATGTCGGATGGCGATTTTTTTATTCCGAATCCTGTACGGATTCTGCGCCACGAATTGTTTACATCAAACCGCTCCAAATTATGGCAACCATAGGCAGTTAATTATCTTGCTCTTAAAAAACGGCAGGACTGCCATTTTTTGGCGAAAATCGCCTTGGCGCAGAATTCGTACCGGATTCGGAATATTAGCCACGATTTTTTCATAAAAGTCGCCAAAATTAAAAATTACGTCAATACGTTGTGTTGTCAAATCCAAACGATCACTAGGGTTGCTTTAAAACCAAGTGCCAGGTGCGCCACATTCGGCGATAAATCTTCCACTTTTCGCCGCCAATCCAGCCGACACTGAACAGTAAATCTGAATCAACAAAAGACTTTCAAACATTGATAAAAAGAAAATACTTAAAGAAATTGGAACAGTTAAAAATGCTGGAAGCAAAAGACTCATGATTGCAAATAATGTAATTAATAAAACTTGATTTAGGGATGGAATATTGAGGCAATAACGGATCACTTATTCAGGATCAGGCGATTTCTTTTTTTTAAAGGCGTGTTTTCTATTCTCTTAAATTCAATATAAAGAGTATATATATGTATAACGAGTATATATATGTATAACGAGTATATATATGTATAACGAGTATATATATGTATAACGAGTATATATATGTATAACGAGTATATATATGTATAACGAGTTAATTTTGAAGTTCAGTAGCAACTGTGTGCAGTTATTTGATGTTTTATATTGTCCTATATTTTTTTTGAAAAAATCCTATATATTCTTATTTTGTCACTTTGACCCCTGCATCTGGGAAACCTAAGAAAATTGGAGAAAATTGAAAACGAAAGTTTGCTCTAAATACGGGAAATTTTTTAGAAACGTGTATAGGAAATCAGGAAATTTTTTTAATTCATTTTTTAGCTACCCTATAATCGTACTTTTATTTTACCTATGTTTGTCTATTTTGACTCAATATCATTGTAGATTAGAGGAGTTTAGCCATTTTGCAATTTTTTGATAACTTGTTTTATATCAAAATTTACAAAAGTAAATGAAGTTAAAAATACTAGTTTAATTCTGGAGAAATTATTAGTGTGAAAGGATAATAATATAGTTTTGAACTCTGATTAGACAAGAACAATATATTTTTTGACTTTGAGAATAATCAAAATACTTTTCGAAAATCAGTTTTTAGACTAATTTTATCTGGAGTAATATCAAGATTTAAATAAGAATTTTATTTCAGTTGATGCATATGCTGGGATGTTTTTCCACTCTCTTCTGGAAGAGGAAGCGGTTTGGAGTGGATGCCCTATTGTACTTTTTACAATGTAGGAAGCTTAAGAAAAGGTTTGTTCTGGTACAATTTCTACCTTATAAATGGTGGCCACAGAACCTGGAAATCAGGGAAATTCGCAGAGCATTCGATTCTGGAAAATGTCAGGGATTTTTTTAAAATTTCATTAAAAGCAACCAAATTTGAATTGTTTAAACTAGGTTCAACCATATTTCGGCGCTATTTATTACGAAATTTGTAATCGAAATCGTCAGAAGTTTAATGTCATGGAACAATTTTAACTTTTCATCACCAGTAAAACTATTTTTAAAAAATTAGTTTATTATCTCTTTAGAATACATTTTCCATTTAATCAAGATGATTAGACATCTGGGAAACCTAAGAAAATTGGAGAAAATTGAAAACGAAAGTTTGCTCTAAATACGGAAAATTTTTTAGAAACGTGTATAGGAAATCAGGAAATTTTTTTTCCTTCATTTTATAGCTACCCTGTAATCGTACTTTTATTTTACCTATGTTTGTCTATTTTGACTCAATATCATTATAGATTAGAGGAGTTTAGCCATTTTGCAATTTTTTGATAACTTGTTTTATATCAAAATTTACAAAAGTAAATGAAGTTAAAAATACTAGTTTAATTCTGGAGAAATTATTAGTGTGAAAGGATAATAATATAGTTTTGAACTCTGATTAGACCAGAACAATATATTTTTTGACTTTGAGAATAATCAAAATACTTTTCGAAAATCAGTTTTTAGACTAATTTTATCTGGAGTAATATCAAGATTTAAATAAGAATTTTATTTCAGTTGATGCATATGCTGGGATGTTTTTCCACTCTCTTCTGGAAGAGGAAGCGGTTTGGAGTGGATGCCCTATTGTACTTGTTACAATGTAGGAAGCTTAAGAAAAGGTTTGTTCTGGTACAATTTCTACCTTATAAATGGTGGCCACAGAACCTGGAAATCAGGGAAATTCGCAGAGCATTCGATTCTATAAAATGTCAGGGATTTTTTAAAATTTCATTAAAAGCAACCAAATTTGTATTGTTTAAACTAGGTTCAACCATATTTCGGCGCTATTTATTACGAAATTTGTAATCGAAATCGTCAGAAGTTTAATGTTATGGAACAATTTTAACTTTTCATCACCAGTAAAACTATTTTTAAAAAATTAGTTTATTATCTCTTTAGAATACATTTTCCATTTGATCAAGATGATTAGACATCTGGGAAACCTAAGAAAATTGGAGAAATTTGAAAACGAAAGTTTGCTCTAAATACGGGAAATTTTTTAAAAACGTGTATAGGAAATCAGGAAATTTTTTTCCTTCATTTTTTAACTAACCTGTAATCGTACTTTTATTTTACCTATGTTTGTCTATTTTGACTCAATATCATTATAGATTAGAGGAGTTTAGCCATTTTGCAATTTTTTGATAACTTGTTTTATATCAAAATTTACAAAAGTAAATGAAGTTAAAAATACTAGTTTAATTCTGGAGAAATTATTAGTGTGAAAGGATAATAATATAGTTTTGAACTCTGATTAGACAAGAACAATATATTTTTTGACTTTGAGAATAATCAAAATACTTTTCGAAAATCAGTTTTTAGACTAATTTTATCTGGAGTAATATCAAGATTTAAATAAGAATTTTATTTCAGTTGATGCATATGCTGGGATGTTTTTCCACTCTCTTCTGGAAGAGGAAGCGGTTTGGAGTGGATGCCCTATTTTACTTTTTACAATGTAGGAAGCTTAAGAAAAGGTTTGTTCTGGTACAATTTCTACCTTATAAATGGTGGCCACAGAACCTGGAAATCAGGGAAATTCGCAGAGCATTCGATTCTGGAAAATGTCAGGGATTTTTTTAAAATTTCATTAAAAGCAACCAAATTTGTATTGTTTAAACTAGGTTCAACCATATTTCGGAGCTATTTATTACGAAATTTGTAATCGAAATCGTCAGAAGTTTAATGTTATGGAACAATTTTAACTTTTCATCATCAGTAAAACTATTTTAATAAACTAATTTTTTAATCTCTTTAGAATACATTTTCCATTTGATCAAGATGATTAGACATCTGGGAAACCTAAGAAAATTGGAGAAAATTGAAAACGAAAGTTTGCTCTAAATACGGAAAATTTTTTAGAAACGTGTATAGGAAATCAGGAAATTTTTTTCCTTCATTTTATAGCTACCCTGTAATCGTACTTTTATTTTACCTATGTTTGTCTATTTTGACTCAATATCATTATAGATTAGAGGAGTTTAGCCATTTTGCAATTTTTTGATAACTTGTTTTATATCAAAATTTACAAAAGTAAATGAAGTTAAAAATACTAGTTTAATTCTGGAGAAATTATTAGTGTGAAAGGATAATAATATAGTTTTGAACTCTGATTAGACCAGAACAATATATTTTTTGACTTTGAGAATAATCAAAATACTTTTCGAAAATCAGTTTTTAGACTAATTTTATCTGGAGTAATATCAAGATTTAAATAAGAATTTTATTTCAGTTGATGCATATGCTGGGATGTTTTTCCACTCTCTTCTGGAAGAGGAAGCGGTTTGGAGTGGATGCCCTATTGTACTTTTTACAATGTAGGAAGCTTAAGAAAAGGTTTGTTCTGGTACAATTTCTACCTTATAAATGGTGGCCACAGAACCTGGAAATCAGGGAAATTCGCAGAGCATTCGATTCTGGAAAATGTCAGGGATTTTTTTAAAATTTCATTAAAAGCAACCAAATTTGAATTGTTTAAACTAGGTTCAACCATATTTCGGCGCTATTTATTACGAAATTTGTAATCGAAATCGTCAGAAGTTTAATGTCATGGAACAATTTTAACTTTTCATCACCAGTAAAACTATTTTTAAAAAATTAGTTTATTATCTCTTTAGAATACATTTTCCATTTAATCAAGATGATTAGACATCTGGGAAACCTAAGAAAATTGGAGAAAATTGAAAACGAAAGTTTGCTCTAAATACGGAAAATTTTTTAGAAACGTGTATAGGAAATCAGGAAATTTTTTTTCCTTCATTTTATAGCTACCCTGTAATCGTACTTTTATTTTACCTATGTTTGTCTATTTTGACTCAATATCATTATAGATTAGAGGAGTTTAGCCATTTTGCAATTTTTTGATAACTTGTTTTATATCAAAATTTACAAAAGTAAATGAAGTTAAAAATACTAGTTTAATTCTGGAGAAATTATTAGTGTGAAAGGATAATAATATAGTTTTGAACTCTGATTAGACAAGAACAATATATTTTTTGACTTTGAGAATAATCAAAATACTTTTCGAAAATCAGTTTTTAGACTAATTTTATCTGGAGTAATATCAAGATTTAAATAAGAATTTTATTTCAGTTGATGCATATGCTGGGATGTTTTTCCACTCTCTTCTGGAAGAGGAAGCGGTTTGGAGTGGATGCCCTATTGTACTTTTTACAATGTAGGAAGCTTAAGAAAAGGTTTGTTCTGGTACAATTTCTACCTTATAAATGGTGGCCACAGAACCTGGAAATCAGGGAAATTCGCAGAGCATTCGATTCTGGAAAATGTCAGGGATTTTTTTAAAATTTCATTAAAAGCAACCAAATTTGTATTGTTTAAACTAGGTTCAACCATATTTCGGAGCTATTTATTACGAAATTTGTAATCGAAATCGTCAGAAGTTTAATGTTATGGAACAATTTTAACTTTTCATCATCAGTAAAACTATTTTAATAAACTAATTTTTTAATCTCTTTAGAATACATTTTCCATTTGATCAAGATGATTAGACATCTGGGAAACCTAAGAAAATTGGAGAAAATTGAAAACGAAAGTTTGCTCTAAATACGGGAAATTTTTTAAAAACGTGTATAGGAAATCAGGAAATTTTTTTCCTTCATTTTTTAACTAACCTGTAATCGTACTTTTATTTTACCTATGTTTGTCTATTTTGACTCAATATCATTATAGATTAGAGGAGTTTAGCCATTTTGCAATTTTTTGATAACTTGTTTTATATCAAAATTTACAAAAGTAAATGAAGTTAAAAATACTAGTTTAATTCTGGAGAAATTATTAGTGTGAAAGGATAATAATATAGTTTTGAACTCTGATTAGACAAGAACAATATATTTTTTGACTTTGAGAATAATCAAAATACTTTTCGAAAATCAGTTTTTAGACTAATTTTATCTGGAGTAATATCAAGATTTAAATAAGAATTTTATTTCAGTTGATGCATATGCTGGGATGTTTTTCCACTCTCTTCTGGAAGAGGAAGCGGTTTGGAGTGGATGCCCTATTGTACTTTTTACAATGTAGGAAGCTTAAGAAAAGGTTTGTTCTGGTACAATTTCTACCTTATAAATGGTGGCCACAGAACCTGGAAATCAGGGAAATTCGCAGAGCATTCGATTCTGGGAAATGTCAGGGATTTTTTAAAAATTTCATTAAAAGCAACCAAATTTGAATTGTTTAAACTAGGTTCAACCATATTTCGGCGCTATTTATTACGAAATTTGTAATCGAAATCGTCAGAAGTTTAATGTCATGGAACAATTTTAACTTTTCATCACCAGTAAAACTATTTTTAAAAAATTAGTTTATTATCTCTTTAGAATACATTTTCCATTTGATCAAGATGATTAGACATCTGCAGGGGTCGCAGACGTCCTATATGTCCTATAAATCCTATATTTTTTAAAAAATCGATAAAAACGTCCTATATTGTCCTATATTTTACAATTGTCCTATATATCCTATATTTCTACATTGATTCGATCTATATTTTCTTCGAATTCGTAATAACGGCGCCGTTTGTTGCAATTTTTTAATATTTCGGATTGTTTGGCGCGATCGTAGGTGAAAAAGACCTGACAAAAACGATGTTTGTAGCGGCGGCGCGGCGTTTTATCTCTTGTGACGTCACGTGCTGCATAACCTACAACTCAACTCTACTGGACCGGCGGGAGTTGTAAACATGTGAACATTTCCATAACATAGAAGATTTCGATCTCGTATTCTTCTAGATGCTCAAAATTACGAGACGTATTTGGCTGTGTTAAGCACTTTATAAGTAGCAGAAATAGACAGTCGGTGGTTTCAAAACAAAACAAAAAACAATCGATCTTGAATTTCTGATCTGATTTCTCCTCCAACGTAATAAATTAGTTGGCCATAATGCAGAGAGAGATGCAACAACAAAACTCTGCCGAGGGAAAAACGGATAAAAACAACTTGGGATTAACTTGCAGGACTACTAAAGAACGTTTTGAGTGCTCCGTCAATATTTGATGAAGGAAACAAAAGGGTTAAGATTTACTGTATGATGTCGGATGGCGATTTTTTTATTCCGAATCCTGTACGGATTCTGCGCCACGAATTGTTTACATCAAACCGCTCCAAATTATGGCAACCATAGGCAGTTAATTATCTTGCTCTTAAAAAACGGCAGGACTGCCATTTTTTGGCGAAAATCGCCTTGGCGCAGAATTCGTACCGGATTCGGAATATTAGCCACGATTTTTTCATAAAAGTCGCCAAAATTAAAAATTACGTCAATACGTTGTGTTGTCAAATCCAAACGATCACTAGGGTTGCTTTAAAACCAAGTGCCAGGTGCGCCACATTCGGCGATAAATCTTCCACTTTTCGCCGCCAATCCAGCCGACACTGAACAGTAAATCTGAATCAACAAAAGACTTTCAAACATTGATAAAAAGAAAATACTTAAAGAAATTGGAACAGTTAAAAATGCTGGAAGCAAAAGACTCATGATTGCAAATAATGTAATTAATAAAACTTGATTTAGGGATGGAATATTGAGGCAATAACGGATCACTTATTCAGGATCAGGCGATTTCTTTTTTTTAAAGGCGTGTTTTCTATTCTCTTAAATTCAATATAAAGAGTATATATATGTATAACGAGTATATATATGTATAACGAGTATATATATGTATAACGAGTATATATATGTATAACGAGTATATATATGTATAACGAGTATATATATGTATAACGAGTTAATTTTGAAGTTCAGTAGCAACTGTGTGCAGTTATTTGATGTTTTATATTGTCCTATATTTTTTTTGAAAAAATCCTATATATTCTTATTTTGTCACTTTGACCCCTGCATCTGGGAAACCTAAGAAAATTGGAGAAAATTGAAAACGAAAGTTTGCTCTAAATACGGGAAATTTTTTAGAAACGTGTATAGGAAATCAGGAAATTTTTTTAATTCATTTTTTAGCTACCCTATAATCGTACTTTTATTTTACCTATGTTTGTCTATTTTGACTCAATATCATTGTAGATTAGAGGAGTTTAGCCATTTTGCAATTTTTTGATAACTTGTTTTATATCAAAATTTACAAAAGTAAATGAAGTTAAAAATACTAGTTTAATTCTGGAGAAATTATTAGTGTGAAAGGATAATAATATAGTTTTGAACTCTGATTAGACAAGAACAATATATTTTTTGACTTTGAGAATAATCAAAATACTTTTCGAAAATCAGTTTTTAGACTAATTTTATCTGGAGTAATATCAAGATTTAAATAAGAATTTTATTTCAGTTGATGCATATGCTGGGATGTTTTTCCACTCTCTTCTGGAAGAGGAAGCGGTTTGGAGTGGATGCCCTATTGTACTTGTTACAATGTAGGAAGCTTAAGAAAAGGTTTGTTCTGGTACAATTTCTACCTTATAAATGGTGGCCACAGAACCTGGAAATCAGGGAAATTCGCAGAGCATTCGATTCTATAAAATGTCAGGGATTTTTTAAAATTTCATTAAAAGCAACCAAATTTGTATTGTTTAAACTAGGTTCAACCATATTTCGGCGCTATTTATTACGAAATTTGTAATCGAAATCGTCAGAAGTTTAATGTTATGGAACAATTTTAACTTTTCATCACCAGTAAAACTATTTTTAAAAAATTAGTTTATTATCTCTTTAGAATACATTTTCCATTTGATCAAGATGATTAGACATCTGGGAAACCTAAGAAAATTGGAGAAATTTGAAAACGAAAGTTTGCTCTAAATACGGGAAATTTTTTAAAAACGTGTATAGGAAATCAGGAAATTTTTTTCCTTCATTTTTTAACTAACCTGTAATCGTACTTTTATTTTACCTATGTTTGTCTATTTTGACTCAATATCATTATAGATTAGAGGAGTTTAGCCATTTTGCAATTTTTTGATAACTTGTTTTATATCAAAATTTACAAAAGTAAATGAAGTTAAAAATACTAGTTTAATTCTGGAGAAATTATTAGTGTGAAAGGATAATAATATAGTTTTGAACTCTGATTAGACAAGAACAATATATTTTTTGACTTTGAGAATAATCAAAATACTTTTCGAAAATCAGTTTTTAGACTAATTTTATCTGGAGTAATATCAAGATTTAAATAAGAATTTTATTTCAGTTGATGCATATGCTGGGATGTTTTTCCACTCTCTTCTGGAAGAGGAAGCGGTTTGGAGTGGATGCCCTATTTTACTTTTTACAATGTAGGAAGCTTAAGAAAAGGTTTGTTCTGGTACAATTTCTACCTTATAAATGGTGGCCACAGAACCTGGAAATCAGGGAAATTCGCAGAGCATTCGATTCTGGAAAATGTCAGGGATTTTTTTAAAATTTCATTAAAAGCAACCAAATTTGTATTGTTTAAACTAGGTTCAACCATATTTCGGAGCTATTTATTACGAAATTTGTAATCGAAATCGTCAGAAGTTTAATGTTATGGAACAATTTTAACTTTTCATCATCAGTAAAACTATTTTAATAAACTAATTTTTTAATCTCTTTAGAATACATTTTCCATTTGATCAAGATGATTAGACATCTGGGAAACCTAAGAAAATTGGAGAAAATTGAAAACGAAAGTTTGCTCTAAATACGGAAAATTTTTTAGAAACGTGTATAGGAAATCAGGAAATTTTTTTCTTTCATTTTATAGCTACCCTGTAATCGTACTTTTATTTTACCTATGTTTGTCTATTTTGACTCAATATCATTATAGATTAGAGGAGTTTAGCCATTTTGCAATTTTTTGATAACTTGTTTTATATCAAAATTTACAAAAGTAAATGAAGTTAAAAATACTAGTTTAATTCTGGAGAAATTATTAGTGTGAAAGGATAATAATATAGTTTTGAACTCTGATTAGACCAGAACAATATATTTTTTGACTTTGAGAATAATCAAAATACTTTTCGAAAATCAGTTTTTAGACTAATTTTATCTGGAGTAATATCAAGATTTAAATAAGAATTTTATTTCAGTTGATGCATATGCTGGGATGTTTTTCCACTCTCTTCTGGAAGAGGAAGCGGTTTGGAGTGGATGCCCTATTGTACTTTTTACAATGTAGGAAGCTTAAGAAAAGGTTTGTTCTGGTACAATTTCTACCTTATAAATGGTGGCCACAGAACCTGGAAATCAGGGAAATTCGCAGAGCATTCGATTCTGGAAAATGTCAGGGATTTTTTTAAAATTTCATTAAAAGCAACCAAATTTGAATTGTTTAAACTAGGTTCAACCATATTTCGGCGCTATTTATTACGAAATTTGTAATCGAAATCGTCAGAAGTTTAATGTCATGGAACAATTTTAACTTTTCATCACCAGTAAAACTATTTTTAAAAAATTAGTTTATTATCTCTTTAGAATACATTTTCCATTTAATCAAGATGATTAGACATCTGGGAAACCTAAGAAAATTGGAGAAAATTGAAAACGAAAGTTTGCTCTAAATACGGAAAATTTTTTAGAAACGTGTATAGGAAATCAGGAAATTTTTTTTCCTTCATTTTATAGCTACCCTGTAATCGTACTTTTATTTTACCTATGTTTGTCTATTTTGACTCAATATCATTATAGATTAGAGGAGTTTAGCCATTTTGCAATTTTTTGATAACTTGTTTTATATCAAAATTTACAAAAGTAAATGAAGTTAAAAATACTAGTTTAATTCTGGAGAAATTATTAGTGTGAAAGGATAATAATATAGTTTTGAACTCTGATTAGACAAGAACAATATATTTTTTGACTTTGAGAATAATCAAAATACTTTTCGAAAATCAGTTTTTAGACTAATTTTATCTGGAGTAATATCAAGATTTAAATAAGAATTTTATTTCAGTTGATGCATATGCTGGGATGTTTTTCCACTCTCTTCTGGAAGAGGAAGCGGTTTGGAGTGGATGCCCTATTGTACTTTTTACAATGTAGGAAGCTTAAGAAAAGGTTTGTTCTGGTACAATTTCTACCTTATAAATGGTGGCCACAGAACCTGGAAATCAGGGAAATTCGCAGAGCATTCGATTCTGGAAAATGTCAGGGATTTTTTTAAAATTTCATTAAAAGCAACCAAATTTGTATTGTTTAAACTAGGTTCAACCATATTTCGGAGCTATTTATTACGAAATTTGTAATCGAAATCGTCAGAAGTTTAATGTTATGGAACAATTTTAACTTTTCATCATCAGTAAAACTATTTTAATAAACTAATTTTTTAATCTCTTTAGAATACATTTTCCATTTGATCAAGATGATTAGACATCTGGGAAACCTAAGAAAATTGGAGAAAATTGAAAACGAAAGTTTGCTCTAAATACGGAAAATTTTTTAGAAACGTGTATAGGAAATCAGGAAATTTTTTTCCTTCATTTTATAGCTACCCTGTAATCGTACTTTTATTTTACCTATGTTTGTCTATTTTGACTCAATATCATTATAGATTAGAGGAGTTTAGCCATTTTGCAATTTTTTGATAACTTGTTTTATATCAAAATTTACAAAAGTAAATGAAGTTAAAAATACTAGTTTAATTCTGGAGAAATTATTAGTGTGAAAGGATAATAATATAGTTTTGAACTCTGATTAGACCAGAACAATATATTTTTTGACTTTGAGAATAATCAAAATACTTTTCGAAAATCAGTTTTTAGACTAATTTTATCTGGAGTAATATCAAGATTTAAATAAGAATTTTATTTCAGTTGATGCATATGCTGGGATGTTTTTCCACTCTCTTCTGGAAGAGGAAGCGGTTTGGAGTGGATGCCCTATTGTACTTTTTACAATGTAGGAAGCTTAAGAAAAGGTTTGTTCTGGTACAATTTCTACCTTATAAATGGTGGCCACAGAACCTGGAAATCAGGGAAATTCGCAGAGCATTCGATTCTGGAAAATGTCAGGGATTTTTTTAAAATTTCATTAAAAGCAACCAAATTTGAATTGTTTAAACTAGGTTCAACCATATTTCGGCGCTATTTATTACGAAATTTGTAATCGAAATCGTCAGAAGTTTAATGTCATGGAACAATTTTAACTTTTCATCACCAGTAAAACTATTTTTAAAAAATTAGTTTATTATCTCTTTAGAATACATTTTCCATTTAATCAAGATGATTAGACATCTGGGAAACCTAAGAAAATTGGAGAAAATTGAAAACGAAAGTTTGCTCTAAATACGGGAAATTTTTTAGAAACGTGTATAGGAAATCAGGAAATTTTTTTCCTTCATTTTTTAGCTACCCTATAATCGTTCTTTTATTTTACCTATGTTTGTCTATTTTGACTCAATATCATTGTAGATTAGAGGAGTTTAGCCATTTTGCAATTTTTTGATAACTTGTTTTATATCAAAATTTACAAAAGTAAATGAAGTTAAAAATACTAGTTTAATTCTGGAGAAATTATTAGTGTGAAAGGATAATAATATAGTTTTGAACTCTGATTAGACAAGAACAATATATTTTTTGACTTTGAGAATAATCAAAATACTTTTCGAAAATCAGTTTTTAGACTAATTTTATCTGGAGTAATATCAAGATTTAAATAAGAATTTTATTTCAGTTGATGCATATGCTGGGATGTTTTTCCACTCTCTTCTGGAAGAGGAAGCGGTTTGGAGTGGATGCCCTATTGTACTTTTTACAATGTAGGAAGCTTAAGAAAAGGTTTGTTCTGGTACAATTTCTACCTTATAAATGGTGGCCACAGAACCTGGAAATCAGGGAAATTCGCAGAGCATTCGATTCTGGAAAATGTCAGGGATTTTTTTAAAATTTCATTAAAAGCAACCAAATTTGAATTGTTTAAACTAGGTTCAACCATATTTCGGCGCTATTTATTACGAAATTTGTAATCGAAATCGTCAGAAGTTTAATGTCATGGAACAATTTTAACTTTTCATCACCAGTAAAACTATTTTTAAAAAATTAGTTTATTATCTCTTTAGAATACATTTTCCATTTAATCAAGATGATTAGACATCTGGGAAACCTAAGAAAATTGGAGAAAATTGAAAACGAAAGTTTGCTCTAAATACGGGAAATTTTTTAGAAACGTGTATAGGAAATCAGGAAATTTTTTTCCTTCATTTTTTAGCTACCCTATAATCGTTCTTTTATTTTACCTATGTTTGTCTATTTTGACTCAATATCATTGTAGATTAGAGGAGTTTAGCCATTTTGCAATTTTTTGATAACTTGTTTTATATCAAAATTTACAAAAGTAAATGAAGTTAAAAATACTAGTTTAATTCTGGAGAAATTATTAGTGTGAAAGGATAATAATATAGTTTTGAACTCTGATTAGACAAGAACAATATATTTTTTGACTTTGAGAATAATCAAAATACTTTTCGAAAATCAGTTTTTAGACTAATTTTATCTGGAGTAATATCAAGATTTAAATAAGAATTTTATTTCAGTTGATGCATATGCTGGGATGTTTTTCCACTCTCTTCTGGAAGAGGAAGCGGTTTGGAGTGGATGCCCTATTGTACTTTTTACAATGTAGGAAGCTTAAGAAAAGGTTTGTTCTGGTACAATTTCTACCTTATAAATGGTGGCCACAGAACCTGGAAATCAGGGAAATTCGCAGAGCATTCGATTCTGGAAAATGTCAGGGATTTTTTTAAAATTTCATTAAAAGCAACCAAATTTGAATTGTTTAAACTAGGTTCAACCATATTTCGGCGCTATTTATTACGAAATTTGTAATCGAAATCGTCAGAAGTTTAATGTTATGGAACAATTTTAACTTTTCATCACCAGTAAAACTATTTTTAAAAAATTAGTTTATTATCTCTTTAGAATACATTTTCCATTTGATCAAGATGATTAGACATCTGGGAAACCTAAGAAAATTGGAGAAAATTGAAAACGAAAGTTTGCTCTAAATACGGGAAATTTTTTAGAAACGTGTATAGGAAATCAGGAAATTTTTTTCCTTCATTTTTTAGCTACCCTATAATCGTACTTTTATTTTACCTATGTTTGTCTATTTTGACTCAATATCATTGTAGATTAGAGGAGTTTAGCCATTTTGCAATTTTTTGATAACTTGTTTTATATCAAAATTTACAAAAGTAAATGAAGTTAAAAATACTAGTTTAATTCTGGAGAAATTATTAGTGTGAAAGGATAATAATATAGTTTTTAACTCTGATTAGACAAGAACAATATATTTTTTGACTTTGAGAATAATCAAAATACTTTTCGAAAATCAGTTTTTAGACTAATTTTATCTGGAGTAATATCAAGATTTAAATAAGAATTTTATTTCAGTTGATGCATATGCTGGGATGTTTTTCCACTCTCTTCTGGAAGAGGAAGCGGTTTGGAGTGGATGCCCTATTGTACTTTTTACAATGTAGGAAGCTTAAGAAAAGGTTTGTTCTGGTACAATTTCTACCTTATAAATGGTGGCCACAGAACCTGGAAATCAGGGAAATTCGCAGATCATTCGATTCTGGAAAATGTCAGGGATTTTTTTAAAATTTCATTAAAAGCAACCAAATTTTTATTGTTTAAACTAGGTTCAACCATATTTCGGCGCTATTTATTACGAAATTTGTAATCGAAATCGTCAGAAGTTTAATGTTATGGAACAATTTTAACTTTTCATCACCAGTAAAACTATTTTTAAAAAATTAGTTTATTATCTCTTTAGAATACATTTTCCATTTGATCAAGATGATTAGACATCTGGGAAACCTAAGAAAATTGGAGAAATTTGAAAACGAAAGTTTGCTCTAAATACGGGAAATTTTTTAAAAACGTGTATAGGAAATCAGGAAATTTTTTTCCTTCATTTTTTAACTAACCTGTAATCGTACTTTTATTTTACCTATGTTTGTCTATTTTGACTCAATATCATTATAGATTAGAGGAGTTTAGCCATTTTGCAATTTTTTGATAACTTGTTTTATATCAAAATTTACAAAAGTAAATGAAGTTAAAAATACTAGTTTAATTCTGGAGAAATTATTAGTGTGAAAGGATAATAATATAGTTTTGAACTCTGATTAGACAAGAACAATATATTTTTTGACTTTGAGAATAATCAAAATACTTTTCGAAAATCAGTTTTTAGACTAATTTTATCTGGAGTAATATCAAGATTTAAATAAGAATTTTATTTCAGTTGATGCATATGCTGGGATGTTTTTCCACTCTCTTCTGGAAGAGGAAGCGGTTTGGAGTGGATGCCCTATTGTACTTTTTACAATGTAGGAAGCTTAAGAAAAGGTTTGTTCTGGTACAATTTCTACCTTATAAATGGTGGCCACAGAACCTGGAAATCAGGGAAATTCGCAGAGCATTCGATTCTGGGAAATGTCAGGGATTTTTTAAAAATTTCATTAAAAGCAACCAAATTTGAATTGTTTAAACTAGGTTCAACCATATTTCGGCGCTATTTATTACGAAATTTGTAATCGAAATCGTCAGAAGTTTAATGTCATGGAACAATTTTAACTTTTCATCACCAGTAAAACTATTTTTAAAAAATTAGTTTATTATCTCTTTAGAATACATTTTCCATTTGATCAAGATGATTAGACATCTGCAGGGGTCGCAGACGTCCTATATGTCCTATAAATCCTATATTTTTTAAAAAATCGATAAAAACGTCCTATATTGTCCTATATTTTACAATTGTCCTATATATCCTATATTTCTACATTGATTCGATCTATATTTTCTTCGAATTCGTAATAACGGCGCCGTTTGTTGCAATTTTTTAATATTTCGGATTGTTTGGCGCGATCGTAGGTGAAAAAGACCTGACAAAAACGATGTTTGTAGCGGCGGCGCGGCGTTTTATCTCTTGTGACGTCACGTGCTGCATAACCTACAACTCAACTCTACTGGACCGGCGGGAGTTGTAAACATGTGAACATTTCCATAACATAGAAGATTTCGATCTCGTATTCTTCTAGATGCTCAAAATTACGAGACGTATTTGGCTGTGTTAAGCACTTTATAAGTAGCAGAAATAGACAGTCGGTGGTTTCAAAACAAAACAAAAAACAATCGATCTTGAATTTCTGATCTGATTTCTCCTCCAACGTAATAAATTAGTTGGCCATAATGCAGAGAGAGATGCAACAACAAAACTCTGCCGAGGGAAAAACGGATAAAAACAACTTGGGATTAACTTGCAGGACTACTAAAGAACGTTTTGAGTGCTCCGTCAATATTTGATGAAGGAAACAAAAGGGTTAAGATTTACTGTATGATGTCGGATGGCGATTTTTTTATTCCGAATCCTGTACGGATTCTGCGCCACGAATTGTTTACATCAAACCGCTCCAAATTATGGCAACCATAGGCAGTTAATTATCTTGCTCTTAAAAAACGGCAGGACTGCCATTTTTTGGCGAAAATCGCCTTGGCGCAGAATTCGTACCGGATTCGGAATATTAGCCACGATTTTTTCATAAAAGTCGCCAAAATTAAAAATTACGTCAATACGTTGTGTTGTCAAATCCAAACGATCACTAGGGTTGCTTTAAAACCAAGTGCCAGGTGCGCCACATTCGGCGATAAATCTTCCACTTTTCGCCGCCAATCCAGCCGACACTGAACAGTAAATCTGAATCAACAAAAGACTTTCAAACATTGATAAAAAGAAAATACTTAAAGAAATTGGAACAGTTAAAAATGCTGGAAGCAAAAGACTCATGATTGCAAATAATGTAATTAATAAAACTTGATTTAGGGATGGAATATTGAGGCAATAACGGATCACTTATTCAGGATCAGGCGATTTCTTTTTTTTAAAGGCGTGTTTTCTATTCTCTTAAATTCAATATAAAGAGTATATATATGTATAACGAGTATATATATGTATAACGAGTATATATATGTATAACGAGTATATATATGTATAACGAGTATATATATGTATAACGAGTTAATTTTGAAGTTCAGTAGCAACTGTGTGCAGTTATTTGATGTTTTATATTGTCCTATATTTTTTTTGAAAAAATCCTATATATTCTTATTTTGTCACTTTGACCCCTGCATCTGGGAAACCTAAGAAAATTGGAGAAAATTGAAAACGAAAGTTTGCTCTAAATACGGGAAATTTTTTAGAAACGTGTATAGGAAATCAGGAAATTTTTTTAATTCATTTTTTAGCTACCCTATAATCGTACTTTTATTTTACCTATGTTTGTCTATTTTGACTCAATATCATTGTAGATTAGAGGAGTTTAGCCATTTTGCAATTTTTTGATAACTTGTTTTATATCAAAATTTACAAAAGTAAATGAAGTTAAAAATACTAGTTTAATTCTGGAGAAATTATTAGTGTGAAAGGATAATAATATAGTTTTGAACTCTGATTAGACAAGAACAATATATTTTTTGACTTTGAGAATAATCAAAATACTTTTCGAAAATCAGTTTTTAGACTAATTTTATCTGGAGTAATATCAAGATTTAAATAAGAATTTTATTTCAGTTGATGCATATGCTGGGATGTTTTTCCACTCTCTTCTGGAAGAGGAAGCGGTTTGGAGTGGATGCCCTATTGTACTTTTTACAATGTAGGAAGCTTAAGAAAAGGTTTGTTCTGGTACAATTTCTACCTTATAAATGGTGGCCACAGAACCTGGAAATCAGGGAAATTCGCAGAGCATTCGATTCTGGAAAATGTCAGGGATTTTTTTAAAATTTCATTAAAAGCAACCAAATTTGAATTGTTTAAACTAGGTTCAACCATATTTCGGCGCTATTTATTACGAAATTTGTAATCGAAATCGTCAGAAGTTTAATGTCATGGAACAATTTTAACTTTTCATCACCAGTAAAACTATTTTTAAAAAATTAGTTTATTATCTCTTTAGAATACATTTTCCATTTAATCAAGATGATTAGACATCTGGGAAACCTAAGAAAATTGGAGAAAATTGAAAACGAAAGTTTGCTCTAAATACGGAAAATTTTTTAGAAACGTGTATAGGAAATCAGGAAATTTTTTTTCCTTCATTTTATAGCTACCCTGTAATCGTACTTTTATTTTACCTATGTTTGTCTATTTTGACTCAATATCATTATAGATTAGAGGAGTTTAGCCATTTTGCAATTTTTTGATAACTTGTTTTATATCAAAATTTACAAAAGTAAATGAAGTTAAAAATACTAGTTTAATTCTGGAGAAATTATTAGTGTGAAAGGATAATAATATAGTTTTGAACTCTGATTAGACCAGAACAATATATTTTTTGACTTTGAGAATAATCAAAATACTTTTCGAAAATCAGTTTTTAGACTAATTTTATCTGGAGTAATATCAAGATTTAAATAAGAATTTTATTTCAGTTGATGCATATGCTGGGATGTTTTTCCACTCTCTTCTGGAAGAGGAAGCGGTTTGGAGTGGATGCCCTATTGTACTTGTTACAATGTAGGAAGCTTAAGAAAAGGTTTGTTCTGGTACAATTTCTACCTTATAAATGGTGGCCACAGAACCTGGAAATCAGGGAAATTCGCAGAGCATTCGATTCTATAAAATGTCAGGGATTTTTTAAAATTTCATTAAAAGCAACCAAATTTGTATTGTTTAAACTAGGTTCAACCATATTTCGGCGCTATTTATTACGAAATTTGTAATCGAAATCGTCAGAAGTTTAATGTTATGGAACAATTTTAACTTTTCATCACCAGTAAAACTATTTTTAAAAAATTAGTTTATTATCTCTTTAGAATACATTTTCCATTTGATCAAGATGATTAGACATCTGGGAAACCTAAGAAAATTGAAAACGAAAGTTTGCTCTAAATACGGGAAATTTTTTAGAAACGTGTATAGGAAATCAGGAAATTTTTTTCCTTCATTTTTTAACTAACCTGTAATCGTACTTTTATTTTACCTATGTTTGTCTATTTTGACTCAATATCATTATAGATTAGAGGAGTTTAGCCATTTTGCAATTTTTTGATAACTTGTTTTATATCAAAATTTACAAAAGTAAATGAAGTTAAAAATACTAGTTTAATTCTGGAGAAATTATTAGTGTGAAAGGATAATAATATAGTTTTGAACTCTGATTAGACAAGAACAATATATTTTTTGACTTTGAGAATAATCAAAATACTTTTCGAAAATCAGTTTTTAGACTAATTTTATCTGGAGTAATATCAAGATTTAAATAAGAATTTTATTTCAGTTGATGCATATGCTGGGATGTTTTTCCACTCTCTTCTGGAAGAGGAAGCGGTTTGGAGTGGATGCCCTATTTTACTTTTTACAATGTAGGAAGCTTAAGAAAAGGTTTGTTCTGGTACAATTTCTACCTTATAAATGGTGGCCACAGAACCTGGAAATCAGGGAAATTCGCAGAGCATTCGATTCTGGAAAATGTCAGGGATTTTTTTAAAATTTCATTAAAAGCAACCAAATTTGTATTGTTTAAACTAGGTTCAACCATATTTCGGAGCTATTTATTACGAAATTTGTAATCGAAATCGTCAGAAGTTTAATGTTATGGAACAATTTTAACTTTTCATCATCAGTAAAACTATTTTAATAAACTAATTTTTTAATCTCTTTAGAATACATTTTCCATTTGATCAAGATGATTAGACATCTGGGAAACCTAAGAAAATTGGAGAAAATTGAAAACGAAAGTTTGCTCTAAATACGGAAAATTTTTTAGAAACGTGTATAGGAAATCAGGAAATTTTTTTCCTTCATTTTATAGCTACCCTGTAATCGTACTTTTATTTTACCTATGTTTGTCTATTTTGACTCAATATCATTATAGATTAGAGGAGTTTAGCCATTTTGCAATTTTTTGATAACTTGTTTTATATCAAAATTTACAAAAGTAAATGAAGTTAAAAATACTAGTTTAATTCTGGAGAAATTATTAGTGTGAAAGGATAATAATATAGTTTTGAACTCTGATTAGACCAGAACAATATATTTTTTGACTTTGAGAATAATCAAAATACTTTTCGAAAATCAGTTTTTAGACTAATTTTATCTGGAGTAATATCAAGATTTAAATAAGAATTTTATTTCAGTTGATGCATATGCTGGGATGTTTTTCCACTCTCTTCTGGAAGAGGAAGCGGTTTGGAGTGGATGCCCTATTGTACTTTTTACAATGTAGGAAGCTTAAGAAAAGGTTTGTTCTGGTACAATTTCTACCTTATAAATGGTGGCCACAGAACCTGGAAATCAGGGAAATTCGCAGAGCATTCGATTCTGGAAAATGTCAGGGATTTTTTTAAAATTTCATTAAAAGCAACCAAATTTGAATTGTTTAAACTAGGTTCAACCATATTTCGGCGCTATTTATTACGAAATTTGTAATCGAAATCGTCAGAAGTTTAATGTCATGGAACAATTTTAACTTTTCATCACCAGTAAAACTATTTTTAAAAAATTAGTTTATTATCTCTTTAGAATACATTTTCCATTTAATCAAGATGATTAGACATCTGGGAAACCTAAGAAAATTGGAGAAAATTGAAAACGAAAGTTTGCTCTAAATACGGAAAATTTTTTAGAAACGTGTAT
This sequence comes from Linyphia triangularis, assembly GCA_963978545.1. NCBI lineage: Eukaryota > Metazoa > Arthropoda > Arachnida > Araneae > Linyphiidae > Linyphia > Linyphia triangularis. The sequence goes on from OZ021721.1 coordinate 35,330,341, forward strand.
AGGAAATCAGGAAATTTTTTTTCCTTCATTTTATAGCTACCCTGTAATCGTACTTTTATTTTACCTATGTTTGTCTATTTTGACTCAATATCATTATAGATTAGAGGAGTTTAGCCATTTTGCAATTTTTTGATAACTTGTTTTATATCAAAATTTACAAAAGTAAATGAAGTTAAAAATACTAGTTTAATTCTGGAGAAATTATTAGTGTGAAAGGATAATAATATAGTTTTGAACTCTGATTAGACCAGAACAATATATTTTTTGACTTTGAGAATAATCAAAATACTTTTCGAAAATCAGTTTTTAGACTAATTTTATCTGGAGTAATATCAAGATTTAAATAAGAATTTTATTTCAGTTGATGCATATGCTGGGATGTTTTTCCACTCTCTTCTGGAAGAGGAAGCGGTTTGGAGTGGATGCTCTATTGTACTTGTTACAATGTAGGAAGCTTAAGAAAAGGTTTGTTCTGGTACAATTTCTACCTTATAAATGGTGGCCACAGAACCTGGAAATCAGGGAAATTCGCAGAGCATTCGATTCTATAAAATGTCAGGGATTTTTTAAAATTTCATTAAAAGCAACCAAATTTGTATTGTTTAAACTAGGTTCAACCATATTTCGGCGCTATTTATTACGAAATTTGTAATCGAAATCGTCAGAAGTTTAATGTTATGGAACAATTTTAACTTTTCATCACCAGTAAAACTATTTTTAAAAAATTAGTTTATTATCTCTTTAGAATACATTTTCCATTTGATCAAGATGATTAGACATCTGGGAAACCTAAGAAAATTGGAGAAATTTGAAAACGAAAGTTTGCTCTAAATACGGGAAATTTTTTAAAAACGTGTATAGGAAATCAGGAAATTTTTTTCCTTCATTTTTTAACTAACCTGTAATCGTACTTTTATTTTACCTATGTTTGTCTATTTTGACTCAATATCATTATAGATTAGAGGAGTTTAGCCATTTTGCAATTTTTTGATAACTTGTTTTATATCAAAATTTACAAAAGTAAATGAAGTTAAAAATACTAGTTTAATTCTGGAGAAATTATTAGTGTGAAAGGATAATAATATAGTTTTGAACTCTGATTAGACAAGAACAATATATTTTTTGACTTTGAGAATAATCAAAATACTTTTCGAAAATCAGTTTTTAGACTAATTTTATCTGGAGTAATATCAAGATTTAAATAAGAATTTTATTTCAGTTGATGCATATGCTGGGATGTTTTTCCACTCTCTTCTGGAAGAGGAAGCGGTTTGGAGTGGATGCCCTATTGTACTTTTTACAATGTAGGAAGCTTAAGAAAAGGTTTGTTCTGGTACAATTTCTACCTTATAAATGGTGGCCACAGAACCTGGAAATCAGGGAAATTCGCAGAGCATTCGATTCTGGAAAATGTCAGGGATTTTTTTTAAAATTTCATTAAAAGCAACCAAATTTGTATTGTTTAAACTAGGTTCAACCATATTTCGGCGCTATTTATTACGAAATTTGTAATCGAAATCGTCAGAAGTTTAATGTTATGGAACAATTTTAACTTTTCATCATCAGTAAAACTATTTTAATAAACTAATTTTTTAATCTCTTTAGAATACATTTTCCATTTGATCAAGATGATTAGACATCTGGGAAACCTAAGAAAATTGGAGAAAATTGAAAACGAAAGTTTGCTCTAAATATGGAAAATTTTTTAGAAACGTGTATAGGAAATCAGGAAATTTTTTTCCTTCATTTTATAGCTACCCTGTAATCGTACTTTTATTTTACCTATGTTTGTCTATTTTGACTCAATATCATTATAGATTAGAGGAGTTTAGCCATTTTGCAATTTTTTGATAACTTGTTTTATATCAAAATTTACAAAAGTAAATGAAGTTTAAAATACTAGTTTAATTCTGGAGAAATTATTAGTGTGAAAGGATAATAATATAGTTTTAAACTCTGATTAGACCAGAACAATATATTTTTTGACTTTGAGAATAATCAAAATACTTTTCGAAAATCAGTTTTTAGACTAATTTTATCTGGATTAATATCAAGATTTAAATAAGAATTTTATTTCAGTTGATGCATATGCTGGGATGTTTTTCCACTCTCTTCTTGAAGAGGAAGCGGTTTGGAGTGGATGCCCTATTGTACTTTTTACAATGTAGGAAGCTTAAGAAAAGGTTTGTTCTGGTACAATTTCTACCTTATAAATGGTGGCCACAGAACCTGGAAATCAGGGAAATTTGCAGAGCATTCGATTCTGGAAAATGTCAGGGATTTTTTTAAAATTTCATTAAAAGCAACCAAATTTGAATTGTTTAAACTAGGTTCAACCATATTTCGGCGCTATTTATTACGAAATTTGTAATCGAAATCATCAGAAGTTTAATGTCATGGAACAATTTTAACTTTTCATCACCAGTAAAACTATTTTTAAAAAATTAGTTTATTATCTCTTTAGAATACATTTTCCATTTAATCAAGATGATTAGACATCTGGGAAACCTAAGAAAATTGGAGAAAATTGAAAACGAAAGTTTGCTCTAAATACGGGAAATTTTTTAGAAACGTGTATAGGAAATCAGGAAATTTTTTTCCTTCATTTTTTAGCTACCCTATAATCGTACTTTTATTTTACCTATGTTTGTCTATTTTGACTCAATATCATTGTAGATTAGAGGAGTTTAGCCATTTTGCAATTTTTTGATAACTTGTTTTATATCAAAATTTACAAAAGTAAATGAAGTTAAAAATACTAGTTTAATTCTGGAGAAATTATTAGTGTGAAAGGATAATAATATAGTTTTGAACTCTGATTAGACAAGAACAATATATTTTTTGACTTTGAGAATAATCAAAATACTTTTCGAAAATCAGTTTTTAGACTAATTTTATCTGGAGTAATATCAAGATTTAAATAAGAATTTTATTTCAGTTGATGCATATGCTGGGATGTTTTTCCACTCTCTTCTGGAAGAGGAAGCGGTTTGGAGTGGATGCCCTATTGTACTTTTTACAATGTAGGAAGCTTAAGAAAAGGTTTGTTCTGGTACAATTTCTACCTTATAAATGGTGGCCACAGAACCTGGAAATCAGGGAAATTCGCAGAGCATTCGATTCTGGAAAATGTCAGGGATTTTTTTAAAATTTCATTAAAAGCAACCAAATTTGAATTGTTTAAACTAGGTTCAACCATATTTCGGCGCTATTTATTACGAAATTTGTAATCGAAATCGTCAGAAGTTTAATGTCATGGAACAATTTTAACTTTTCATCACCAGTAAAACTATTTTTAAAAAATTAGTTTATTATCTCTTTAGAATACATTTTCCATTTAATCAAGATGATTAGACATCTGGGAAACCTAAGAAAATTGGAGAAAATTGAAAACGAAAGTTTGCTCTAAATACGGGAAATTTTTTAGAAACGTGTATAGGAAATCAGGAAATTTTTTTCCTTCATTTTTTAGCTACCCTATAATCGTACTTTTATTTTACCTATGTTTGTCTATTTTGACTCAATATCATTGTAGATTAGAGGAGTTTAGCCATTTTGCAATTTTTTGATAACTTGTTTTATATCAAAATTTACAAAAGTAAATGAAGTTAAAAATACTAGTTTAATTCTGGAGAAATTATTAGTGTGAAAGGATAATAATATAGTTTTGAACTCTGATTAGAAAAGAACAATATATTTTTTGACTTTGAGAATAATCAAAATACTTTTCGAAAATCAGTTTTTAGACTAATTTTATCTGGAGTAATATCAAGATTTAAATAAGAATTTTATTTCAGTTGATGCATATGCTGGGATGTTTTTCCACTCTCTTCTGGAAGAGGAAGCGGTTTGGAGTGGATGCCCTATTGTACTTTTTACAATGTAGGAAGCTTAAGAAAAGGTTTGTTCTGGTACAATTTCTACCTTATAAATGGTGGCCACAGAACCTGGAAATCAGGGAAATTCGCAGAGCATTCGATTCTGGAAAATGTCAGGGATTTTTTTAAAATTTCATTAAAAGCAACCAAATTTGTATTATTTAAACTAGGTTCAACCATATTTCGGCGCTATTTATTACGAAATTTGTAATCGAAATCGTCAGAAGTTTAATGTTATGGAACAATTTTAACTTTTCATCATCAGTAAAACTATTTTAATAAACTAATTTTTTAATCTCTTTAGAATACATTTTCCATTTGATCAAGATGATTAGACATCTGGGAAACCTAAGAAAATTGGAGAAAATTGAAAACGAAAGTTTGCTCTAAATACGGAAAATTTTTTAGAAACGTGTATAGGAAATCAGGAAATTTTTTTCCTTCATTTTATAGCTACCCTGTAATCGTACTTTTATTTTACCTATGTTTGTCTATTTTGACTCAATATCATTATAGATTAGAGGAGTTTAGCCATTTTGCAATTTTTTGATAACTTGTTTTATATCAAAATTTACAAAAGTAAATGAAGTTAAAAATACTAGTTTAATTCTGGAGAAATTATTAGTGTGAAAGGATAATAATATAGTTTTGAACTCTGATTAGACAAGAACAATATATTTTTTGACTTTGAGAATAATCAAAATACTTTTCGAAAATCAGTTTTTAGACTAATTTTATCTGGAGTAATATCAAGATTTAAATAAGAATTTTATTTCAGTTGATGCATATGCTGGGATGTTTTTCCACTCTCTTCTGGAAGAGGAAGCGGTTTGGAGTGGATGCCCTATTGTACTTTTTACAATGTAGGAAGCTTAAGAAAAGGTTTGTTCTGGTACAATTTCTACCTTATAAATGGTGGCCACAGAACCTGGAAATCAGGGAAATTCGCAGAGCATTCGATTCTGGAAAATGTCAGGGATTTTTTTAAAATTTCATTAAAAGCAACCAAATTTGAATTGTTTAAACTAGGTTCAACCATATTTCGGCGCTATTTATTACGAAATTTGTAATCGAAATCGTCAGAAGTTTAATGTCATGGAACAATTTTAACTTTTCATCACCAGTAAAACTATTTTTAAAAAATTAGTTTATTATCTCTTTAGAATACATTTTCCATTTAATCAAGATGATTAGACATCTGGGAAACCTAAGAAAATTGGAGAAAATTGAAAACGAAAGTTTTCTCTAAATACGGAAAATTTTTTAGAAACGTGTATAGGAAATCAGGAAATTTTTTCCCTTCATTTTATAGCTACCCTGTAATCGTACTTTTATTTTACCTATGTTTGTCTATTTTGACTCAATATCATTATAGATTAGAGGAGTTTAGCCATTTTGCAATTTTTTGATAACTTGTTTTATATCAAAATTTACAAAAGTAAATGAAGTTAAAAATACTAGTTTAATTCTGGAGAAATTATTAGTGTGAAAGGATAATAATATAGTTTTGAACTCTGATTAGACCAGAACAATATATTTTTTGACTTTGAGAATAATCAAAATACTTTTCGAAATTCAGTTTTTAGACTAATTTTATCTGGATTAATATCAAGATTTAAATAAGAATTTTATTTCAGTTGATGCATATGCTGGGATGTTTTTCCACTCTCTTCTGGAAGAGGAAGCGGTTTGGAGTGGATGCCCTATTGTACTTGTTACAATGTAGGAAGCTTAAGAAAAGGTTTGTTCTGGTACAATTTCTACCTTATAAATGGTGGCCACAGAACCTGGAAATCAGGGAAATTCGCAGAGCATTCGATTCTGGAAAATGTCAGGGATTTTTTAAAATTTCATTAAAAGCAACCAAATTTGTATTGTTTAAACTAGGTTCAACCATATTTCGGCGCTATTTATTACGAAATTTGTAATCGAAATCGTCAGAAGTTTAGTGTTATGGAACAATTTTAACTTTTCATCACCAGTAAAACTATTTTTAAAAAATTAGTTTATTATCTCTTTAGAATACATTTTCCATTTGATCAAGATGATTAGACATCTGCAGGGGTCGCAGACGTCCTATATGTCCTATAAATCCTATATTTTTTAAAAAATCGATAAAAACGTCCTATATTGTCCTATATTTTACAATTGTCCTATATATCCTATATTTCTACATTGATTCGATCTATATTTTCTTCGAATTCGTAATAACGGCGCCGTTTGTTGCAATTTTTTAATATTTCGGATTGTTTGGCGCGATCGTAGGTGAAAAAGACCTGACAAAAACGATGTTTGTAGCGGCGGCGCGGCGTTTTATCTCTTGTGACGTCACGTGCTGCATAACCTACAACTCAACTCTACTGGACCGGCGGGAGTTGTAAACATGTGAACATTTCCATAACATAGAAGATTTCGATCTCGTATTCTTCTAGATGCTCAAAATTACGAGACGTATTTGGCTGTGTTAAGCACTTTATAAGTAGCAGAAATAGACAGTCGGTGGTTTCAAAACAAAACAAAAAACAATCGGTCTTGAATTTCTGATCTGATTTCTCCTCCAACGTAATAAATTAGTTGGCCATAATGCAGAGAGAGATGCAACAACAAAACTCTGCCGAGGGAAAAACGGATAAAAACAACTTGGGATTAACTTGCAGGACTACTAAAGAACGTTTTGAGTGCTCCGTCAATATTTGATGAAGGAAACAAAAGGGTTAAGATTTACTGTATGATGTCGGATGGCGATTTTTTTATTCCGAATCCTGTACGGATTCTGCGCCACGAATTGTTTACATCAAACCGCTCCAAATTATGGCAACCATAGGCAGTTAATTATCTTGCTCTTAAAAAACGGCAGGACTGCCATTTTTTGGCGAAAATCGCCTTGGCGCAGAATTCGTACCGGATTCGGAATATTAGCCACGATTTTTTCATAAAAGTCGCCAAAATTAAAAATTACGTCAATACGTTGTGTTGTCAAATCCAAACGATCACTAGGGTTGCTTTAAAACCAAGTGCCAGGTGCGCCACATTCGGCGATAAATCTTCCACTTTTCGCCGCCAATCCAGCCGACACTGAACAGTAAATCTGAATCAACAAAAGACTTTCAAACATTGATAAAAAGAAAATACTTAAAGAAATTGGAACAGTTAAAAATGCTGGAAGCAAAAGACTCATGATTGCAAATAATGTAATTAATAAAACTTGATTTAGGGATGGAATATTGAGGCAATAACGGATCACTTATTCAGGATCAGGCGATTTCTTTTTTTTAAAGGCGTGTTTTCTATTCTCTTAAATTCAATATAAAGAGTATATATATGTATAACGAGTATATATATGTATAACGAGTATATATATGTATAACGAGTATATATATGTATAACGAGTATATATATGTATAACGAGTATATATATGTATAACGAGTTAATTTTGAAGTTCAGTAGCAACTGTGTGCAGTTATTTGATGTTTTATATTGTCCTATATTTTTTTTGAAAAAATCCTATATATTCTTATTTTGTCACTTTGACCCCTGCATCTGGGAAACCTAAGAAAATTGGAGAAAATTGAAAACGAAAGTTTGCTCTAAATACGGGAAATTTTTTAGAAACGTGTATAGGAAATCAGGAAATTTTTTTAATTCATTTTTTAGCTACCCTATAATCGTACTTTTATTTTACCTATGTTTGTCTATTTTGACTCAATATCATTGTAGATTAGAGGAGTTTAGCCATTTTGCAATTTTTTGATAACTTGTTTTATATCAAAATTTACAAAAGTAAATGAAGTTAAAAATACTAGTTTAATTCTGGAGAAATTATTAGTGTGAAAGGATAATAATATAGTTTTGAACTCTGATTAGAAAAGAACAATATATTTTTTGACTTTGAGAATAATCAAAATACTTTTCGAAAATCAGTTTTTAGACTAATTTTATCTGGAGTAATATCAAGATTTAAATAAGAATTTTATTTCAGTTGATGCATATGCTGGGATGTTTTTCCACTCTCTTCTGGAAGAGGAAGCGGTTTGGAGTGGATGCCCTATTGTACTTTTTACAATGTAGGAAGCTTAAGAAAAGGTTTGTTCTGGTACAATTTCTACCTTATAAATGGTGGCCACAGAACCTGGAAATCAGGGAAATTCGCAGAGCATTCGATTCTGGAAAATGTCAGGGATTTTTTTAAAATTTCATTAAAAGCAACCAAATTTGTATTATTTAAACTAGGTTCAACCATATTTCGGCGCTATTTATTACGAAATTTGTAATCGAAATCGTCAGAAGTTTAATGTTATGGAACAATTTTAACTTTTCATCATCAGTAAAACTATTTTAATAAACTAATTTTTTAATCTCTTTAGAATACATTTTCCATTTGATCAAGATGATTAGACATCTGGGAAACCTAAGAAAATTGGAGAAAATTGAAAACGAAAGTTTGCTCTAAATACGGAAAATTTTTTAGAAACGTGTATAGGAAATCAGGAAATTTTTTTCCTTCATTTTATAGCTACCCTGTAATCGTACTTTTATTTTACCTATGTTTGTCTATTTTGACTCAATATCATTATAGATTAGAGGAGTTTAGCCATTTTGCAATTTTTTGATAACTTGTTTTATATCAAAATTTACAAAAGTAAATGAAGTTAAAAATACTAGTTTAATTCTGGAGAAATTATTAGTGTGAAAGGATAATAATATAGTTTTGAACTCTGATTAGACAAGAACAATATATTTTTTGACTTTGAGAATAATCAAAATACTTTTCGAAAATCAGTTTTTAGACTAATTTTATCTGGAGTAATATCAAGATTTAAATAAGAATTTTATTTCAGTTGATGCATATGCTGGGATGTTTTTCCACTCTCTTCTGGAAGAGGAAGCGGTTTGGAGTGGATGCCCTATTGTACTTTTTACAATGTAGGAAGCTTAAGAAAAGGTTTGTTCTGGTACAATTTCTACCTTATAAATGGTGGCCACAGAACCTGGAAATCAGGGAAATTCGCAGAGCATTCGATTCTGGAAAATGTCAGGGATTTTTTTAAAATTTCATTAAAAGCAACCAAATTTGAATTGTTTAAACTAGGTTCAACCATATTTCGGCGCTATTTATTACGAAATTTGTAATCGAAATCGTCAGAAGTTTAATGTCATGGAACAATTTTAACTTTTCATCACCAGTAAAACTATTTTTAAAAAATTAGTTTATTATCTCTTTAGAATACATTTTCCATTTAATCAAGATGATTAGACATCTGGGAAACCTAAGAAAATTGGAGAAAATTGAAAACGAAAGTTTTCTCTAAATACGGAAAATTTTTTAGAAACGTGTATAGGAAATCAGGAAATTTTTTCCCTTCATTTTATAGCTACCCTGTAATCGTACTTTTATTTTACCTATGTTTGTCTATTTTGACTCAATATCATTATAGATTAGAGGAGTTTAGCCATTTTGCAATTTTTTGATAACTTGTTTTATATCAAAATTTACAAAAGTAAATGAAGTTAAAAATACTAGTTTAATTCTGGAGAAATTATTAGTGTGAAAGGATAATAATATAGTTTTGAACTCTGATTAGACCAGAACAATATATTTTTTGACTTTGAGAATAATCAAAATACTTTTCGAAATTCAGTTTTTAGACTAATTTTATCTGGATTAATATCAAGATTTAAATAAGAATTTTATTTCAGTTGATGCATATGCTGGGATGTTTTTCCACTCTCTTCTGGAAGAGGAAGCGGTTTGGAGTGGATGCCCTATTGTACTTGTTACAATGTAGGAAGCTTAAGAAAAGGTTTGTTCTGGTACAATTTCTACCTTATAAATGGTGGCCACAGAACCTGGAAATCAGGGAAATTCGCAGAGCATTCGATTCTGGAAAATGTCAGGGATTTTTTAAAATTTCATTAAAAGCAACCAAATTTGTATTGTTTAAACTAGGTTCAACCATATTTCGGCGCTATTTATTACGAAATTTGTAATCGAAATCGTCAGAAGTTTAGTGTTATGGAACAATTTTAACTTTTCATCACCAGTAAAACTATTTTTAAAAAATTAGTTTATTATCTCTTTAGAATACATTTTCCATTTGATCAAGATGATTAGACATCTGCAGGGGTCGCAGACGTCCTATATGTCCTATAAATCCTATATTTTTTAAAAAATCGATAAAAACGTCCTATATTGTCCTATATTTTACAATTGTCCTATATATCCTATATTTCTACATTGATTCGATCTATATTTTCTTCGAATTCGTAATAACGGCGCCGTTTGTTGCAATTTTTTAATATTTCGGATTGTTTGGCGCGATCGTAGGTGAAAAAGACCTGACAAAAACGATGTTTGTAGCGGCGGCGCGGCGTTTTATCTCTTGTGACGTCACGTGCTGCATAACCTACAACTCAACTCTACTGGACCGGCGGGAGTTGTAAACATGTGAACATTTCCATAACATAGAAGATTTCGATCTCGTATTCTTCTAGATGCTCAAAATTACGAGACGTATTTGGCTGTGTTAAGCACTTTATAAGTAGCAGAAATAGACAGTCGGTGGTTTCAAAACAAAACAAAAAACAATCGGTCTTGAATTTCTGATCTGATTTCTCCTCCAACGTAATAAATTAGTTGGCCATAATGCAGAGAGAGATGCAACAACAAAACTCTGCCGAGGGAAAAACGGATAAAAACAACTTGGGATTAACTTGCAGGACTACTAAAGAACGTTTTGAGTGCTCCGTCAATATTTGATGAAGGAAACAAAAGGGTTAAGATTTACTGTATGATGTCGGATGGCGATTTTTTTATTCCGAATCCTGTACGGATTCTGCGCCACGAATTGTTTACATCAAACCGCTCCAAATTATGGCAACCATAGGCAGTTAATTATCTTGCTCTTAAAAAACGGCAGGACTGCCATTTTTTGGCGAAAATCGCCTTGGCGCAGAATTCGTACCGGATTCGGAATATTAGCCACGATTTTTTCATAAAAGTCGCCAAAATTAAAAATTACGTCAATACGTTGTGTTGTCAAATCCAAACGATCACTAGGGTTGCTTTAAAACCAAGTGCCAGGTGCGCCACATTCGGCGATAAATCTTCCACTTTTCGCCGCCAATCCAGCCGACACTGAACAGTAAATCTGAATCAACAAAAGACTTTCAAACATTGATAAAAAGAAAATACTTAAAGAAATTGGAACAGTTAAAAATGCTGGAAGCAAAAGACTCATGATTGCAAATAATGTAATTAATAAAACTTGATTTAGGGATGGAATATTGAGGCAATAACGGATCACTTATTCAGGATCAGGCGATTTCTTTTTTTTAAAGGCGTGTTTTCTATTCTCTTAAATTCAATATAAAGAGTATATATATGTATAACGAGTATATATATGTATAACGAGTATATATATGTATAACGAGTATATATATGTATAACGAGTATATATATGTATAACGAGTATATATATGTATAACGAGTTAATTTTGAAGTTCAGTAGCAACTGTGTGCAGTTATTTGATGTTTTATATTGTCCTATATTTTTTTTGAAAAAATCCTATATATTCTTATTTTGTCACTTTGACCCCTGCATCTGGGAAACCTAAGAAAATTGGAGAAAATTGAAAACGAAAGTTTGCTCTAAATACGGGAAATTTTTTAGAAACGTGTATAGGAAATCAGGAAATTTTTTTAATTCATTTTTTAGCTACCCTATAATCGTACTTTTATTTTACCTATGTTTGTCTATTTTGACTCAATATCATTGTAGATTAGAGGAGTTTAGCCATTTTGCAATTTTTTGATAACTTGTTTTATATCAAAATTTACAAAAGTAAATGAAGTTAAAAATACTAGTTTAATTCTGGAGAAATTATTAGTGTGAAAGGATAATAATATAGTTTTGAACTCTGATTAGACAAGAACAATATATTTTTTGACTTTGAGAATAATCAAAATACTTTTCGAAAATCAGTTTTTAGACTAATTTTATCTGGAGTAATATCAAGATTTAAATAAGAATTTTATTTCAGTTGATGCATATGCTGGGATGTTTTTCCACTCTCTTCTGGAAGAGGAAGCGGTTTGGAGTGGATGCCCTATTGTACTTTTTACAATGTAGGAAGCTTAAGAAAAGGTTTGTTCTGGTACAATTTCTACCTTATAAATGGTGGCCACAGAACCTGGAAATCAGGGAAATTCGCAGAGCATTCGATTCTGGAAAATGTCAGGGATTTTTTTAAAATTTCATTAAAAGCAACCAAATTTGAATTGTTTAAACTAGGTTCAACCATATTTCGGCGCTATTTATTACGAAATTTGTAATCGAAATCGTCAGAAGTTTAATGTCATGGAACAATTTTAACTTTTCATCACCAGTAAAACTATTTTTAAAAAATTAGTTTATTATCTCTTTAGAATACATTTTCCATTTAATCAAGATGATTAGACATCTGGGAAACCTAAGAAAATTGGAGAAAATTGAAAACGAAAGTTTGCTCTAAATACGGAAAATTTTTTAGAAACGTGTATAGGAAATCAGGAAATTTTTTTCCTTCATTTTATAGCTACCCTGTAATCGTACTTTTATTTTACCTATGTTTGTCTATTTTGACTCAATATCATTATAGATTAGAGGAGTTTAGCCATTTTGCAATTTTTTGATAACTTGTTTTATATCAAAATTTACAAAAGTAAATGAAGTTAAAAATACTAGTTTAATTCTGGAGAAATTATTAGTGTGAAAGGATAATAATATAGTTTTGAACTCTGATTAGACCAGAACAATATATTTTTTGACTTTGAGAATAATCAAAATACTTTTCGAAAATCAGTTTTTAGACTAATTTTATCTGGAGTAATATCAAGATTTAAATAAGAATTTTATTTCAGTTGATGCATATGCTGGGATGTTTTTCCACTCTCTTCTGGAAGAGGAAGCGGTTTGGAGTGGATGCCCTATTGTACTTGTTACAATGTAGGAAGCTTAAGAAAAGGTTTGTTCTGGTACAATTTCTACCTTATAAATGGTGGCCACAGAACCTGGAAATCAGGGAAATTCGCAGAGCATTCGATTCTATAAAATGTCAGGGATTTTTTAAAATTTCATTAAAAGCAACCAAATTTGTATTGTTTAAACTAGGTTCAACCATATTTCGGCGCTATTTATTACGAAATTTGTAATCGAAATCGTCAGAAGTTTAATGTTATGGAACAATTTTAACTTTTCATCACCAGTAAAACTATTTTTAAAAAATTAGTTTATTATCTCTTTAGAATACATTTTCCATTTGATCAAGATGATTAGACATCTGGGAAACCTAAGAAAATTGGAGAAATTTGAAAACGAAAGTTTGCTCTAAATACGGGAAATTTTTTAAAAACGTGTATAGGAAATCAGGAAATTTTTTTCCTTCATTTTTTAACTAACCTGTAATCGTACTTTTATTTTACCTATGTTTGTCTATTTTGACTCAATATCATTATAGATTAGAGGAGTTTAGCCATTTTGCAATTTTTTGATAACTTGTTTTATATCAAAATTTACAAAAGTAAATGAAGTTAAAAATACTAGTTTAATTCTGGAGAAATTATTAGTGTGAAAGGATAATAATATAGTTTTGAACTCTGATTAGACAAGAACAATATATTTTTTGACTTTGAGAATAATCAAAATACTTTTCGAAAATCAGTTTTTAGACTAATTTTATCTGGAGTAATATCAAGATTTAAATAAGAATTTTATTTCAGTTGATGCATATGCTGGGATGTTTTTCCACTCTCTTCTGGAAGAGGAAGCGGTTTGGAGTGGATGCCCTATTTTACTTTTTACAATGTAGGAAGCTTAAGAAAAGGTTTGTTCTGGTACAATTTCTACCTTATAAATGGTGGCCACAGAACCTGGAAATCAGGGAAATTCGCAGAGCATTCGATTCTGGAAAATGTCAGGGATTTTTTTAAAATTTCATTAAAAGCAACCAAATTTGTATTGTTTAAACTAGGTTCAACCATATTTCGGAGCTATTTATTACGAAATTTGTAATCGAAATCGTCAGAAGTTTAATGTTATGGAACAATTTTAACTTTTCATCATCAGTAAAACTATTTTAATAAACTAATTTTTTAATCTCTTTAGAATACATTTTCCATTTGATCAAGATGATTAGACATCTGGGAAACCTAAGAAAATTGGAGAAAATTGAAAACGAAAGTTTGCTCTAAATACGGAAAATTTTTTAGAAACGTGTATAGGAAATCAGGAAATTTTTTTCCTTCATTTTATAGCTACCCTGTAATCGTACTTTTATTTTACCTATGTTTGTCTATTTTGACTCAATATCATTATAGATTAGAGGAGTTTAGCCATTTTGCAATTTTTTGATAACTTGTTTTATATCAAAATTTACAAAAGTAAATGAAGTTAAAAATACTAGTTTAATTCTGGAGAAATTATTAGTGTGAAAGGATAATAATATAGTTTTGAACTCTGATTAGACCAGAACAATATATTTTTTGACTTTGAGAATAATCAAAATACTTTTCGAAAATCAGTTTTTAGACTAATTTTATCTGGAGTAATATCAAGATTTAAATAAGAATTTTATTTCAGTTGATGCATATGCTGGGATGTTTTTCCACTCTCTTCTGGAAGAGGAAGCGGTTTGGAGTGGATGCCCTATTGTACTTTTTACAATGTAGGAAGCTTAAGAAAAGGTTTGTTCTGGTACAATTTCTACCTTATAAATGGTGGCCACAGAACCTGGAAATCAGGGAAATTCGCAGAGCATTCGATTCTGGAAAATGTCAGGGATTTTTTTAAAATTTCATTAAAAGCAACCAAATTTGAATTGTTTAAACTAGGTTCAACCATATTTCGGCGCTATTTATTACGAAATTTTAATCGAAATCGTCAGAAGTTTAATGTCATGGAACAATTTTAACTTTTCATCACCAGTAAAACTATTTTTAAAAAATTAGTTTATTATCTCTTTAGAATACATTTTCCATTTAATCAAGATGATTAGACATCTGGGAAACCTAAGAAAATTGGAGAAAATTGAAAACGAAAGTTTGCTCTAAATACGGAAAATTTTTTAGAAACGTGTATAGGAAATCAGGAAATTTTTTTTCCTTCATTTTATAGCTACCCTGTAATCGTACTTTTATTTTACCTATGTTTGTCTATTTTGACTCAATATCATTATAGATTAGAGGAGTTTAGCCATTTTGCAATTTTTTGATAACTTGTTTTATATCAAAATTTACAAAAGTAAATGAAGTTAAAAATACTAGTTTAATTCTGGAGAAATTATTAGTGTGAAAGGATAATAATATAGTTTTGAACTCTGATTAGACAAGAACAATATATTTTTTGACTTTGAGAATAATCAAAATACTTTTCGAAAATCAGTTTTTAGACTAATTTTATCTGGAGTAATATCAAGATTTAAATAAGAATTTTATTTCAGTTGATGCATATGCTGGGATGTTTTTCCACTCTCTTCTGGAAGAGGAAGCGGTTTGGAGTGGATGCCCTATTGTACTTTTTACAATGTAGGAAGCTTAAGAAAAGGTTTGTTCTGGTACAATTTCTACCTTATAAATGGTGGCCACAGAACCTGGAAATCAGGGAAATTCGCAGAGCATTCGATTCTGGAAAATGTCAGGGATTTTTTTAAAATTTCATTAAAAGCAACCAAATTTGTATTGTTTAAACTAGGTTCAACCATATTTCGGAGCTATTTATTACGAAATTTGTAATCGAAATCGTCAGAAGTTTAATGTTATGGAACAATTTTAACTTTTCATCATCAGTAAAACTATTTTAATAAACTAATTTTTTAATCTCTTTAGAATACATTTTCCATTTGATCAAGATGATTAGACATCTGGGAAACCTAAGAAAATTGGAGAAAATTGAAAACGAAAGTTTGCTCTAAATACGGGAAATTTTTTAAAAACGTGTATAGGAAATCAGGAAATTTTTTTCCTTCATTTTTTAACTAACCTGTAATCGTACTTTTATTTTACCTATGTTTGTCTATTTTGACTCAATATCATTATAGATTAGAGGAGTTTAGCCATTTTGCAATTTTTTGATAACTTGTTTTATATCAAAATTTACAAAAGTAAATGAAGTTAAAAATACTAGTTTAATTCTGGAGAAATTATTAGTGTGAAAGGATAATAATATAGTTTTGAACTCTGATTAGACAAGAACAATATATTTTTTGACTTTGAGAATAATCAAAATACTTTTCGAAAATCAGTTTTTAGACTAATTTTATCTGGAGTAATATCAAGATTTAAATAAGAATTTTATTTCAGTTGATGCATATGCTGGGATGTTTTTCCACTCTCTTCTGGAAGAGGAAGCGGTTTGGAGTGGATGCCCTATTGTACTTTTTACAATGTAGGAAGCTTAAGAAAAGGTTTGTTCTGGTACAATTTCTACCTTATAAATGGTGGCCACAGAACCTGGAAATCAGGGAAATTCGCAGAGCATTCGATTCTGGGAAATGTCAGGGATTTTTTAAAAATTTCATTAAAAGCAACCAAATTTGAATTGTTTAAACTAGGTTCAACCATATTTCGGCGCTATTTATTACGAAATTTGTAATCGAAATCGTCAGAAGTTTAATGTCATGGAACAATTTTAACTTTTCATCACCAGTAAAACTATTTTTAAAAAATTAGTTTATTATCTCTTTAGAATACATTTTCCATTTGATCAAGATGATTAGACATCTGCAGGGGTCGCAGACGTCCTATATGTCCTATAAATCCTATATTTTTTAAAAAATCGATAAAAACGTCCTATATTGTCCTATATTTTACAATTGTCCTATATATCCTATATTTCTACATTGATTCGATCTATATTTTCTTCGAATTCGTAATAACGGCGCCGTTTGTTGCAATTTTTTAATATTTCGGATTGTTTGGCGCGATCGTAGGTGAAAAAGACCTGACAAAAACGATGTTTGTAGCGGCGGCGCGGCGTTTTATCTCTTGTGACGTCACGTGCTGCATAACCTACAACTCAACTCTACTGGACCGGCGGGAGTTGTAAACATGTGAACATTTCCATAACATAGAAGATTTCGATCTCGTATTCTTCTAGATGCTCAAAATTACGAGACGTATTTGGCTGTGTTAAGCACTTTATAAGTAGCAGAAATAGACAGTCGGTGGTTTCAAAACAAAACAAAAAACAATCGATCTTGAATTTCTGATCTGATTTCTCCTCCAACGTAATAAATTAGTTGGCCATAATGCAGAGAGAGATGCAACAACAAAACTCTGCCGAGGGAAAAACGGATAAAAACAACTTGGGATTAACTTGCAGGACTACTAAAGAACGTTTTGAGTGCTCCGTCAATATTTGATGAAGGAAACAAAAGGGTTAAGATTTACTGTATGATGTCGGATGGCGATTTTTTTATTCCGAATCCTGTACGGATTCTGCGCCACGAATTGTTTACATCAAACCGCTCCAAATTATGGCAACCATAGGCAGTTAATTATCTTGCTCTTAAAAAACGGCAGGACTGCCATTTTTTGGCGAAAATCGCCTTGGCGCAGAATTCGTACCGGATTCGGAATATTAGCCACGATTTTTTCATAAAAGTCGCCAAAATTAAAAATTACGTCAATACGTTGTGTTGTCAAATCCAAACGATCACTAGGGTTGCTTTAAAACCAAGTGCCAGGTGCGCCACATTCGGCGATAAATCTTCCACTTTTCGCCGCCAATCCAGCCGACACTGAACAGTAAATCTGAATCAACAAAAGACTTTCAAACATTGATAAAAAGAAAATACTTAAAGAAATTGGAACAGTTAAAAATGCTGGAAGCAAAAGACTCATGATTGCAAATAATGTAATTAATAAAACTTGATTTAGGGATGGAATATTGAGGCAATAACGGATCACTTATTCAGGATCAGGCGATTTCTTTTTTTTAAAGGCGTGTTTTCTATTCTCTTAAATTCAATATAAAGAGTATATATATGTATAACGAGTATATATATGTATAACGAGTATATATATGTATAACGAGTATATATATGTATAACGAGTATATATATGTATAACGAGTATATATATGTATAACGAGTTAATTTTGAAGTTCAGTAGCAACTGTGTGCAGTTATTTGATGTTTTATATTGTCCTATATTTTTTTTGAAAAAATCCTATATATTCTTATTTTGTCACTTTGACCCCTGCATCTGGGAAACCTAAGAAAATTGGAGAAAATTGAAAACGAAAGTTTGCTCTAAATACGGGAAATTTTTTAGAAACGTGTATAGGAAATCAGGAAATTTTTTTAATTCATTTTTTAGCTACCCTATAATCGTACTTTTATTTTACCTATGTTTGTCTATTTTGACTCAATATCATTGTAGATTAGAGGAGTTTAGCCATTTTGCAATTTTTTGATAACTTGTTTTATATCAAAATTTACAAAAGTAAATGAAGTTAAAAATACTAGTTTAATTCTGGAGAAATTATTAGTGTGAAAGGATAATAATATAGTTTTGAACTCTGATTAGACAAGAACAATATATTTTTTGACTTTGAGAATAATCAAAATACTTTTCGAAAATCAGTTTTTAGACTAATTTTATCTGGAGTAATATCAAGATTTAAATAAGAATTTTATTTCAGTTGATGCATATGCTGGGATGTTTTTCCACTCTCTTCTGGAAGAGGAAGCGGTTTGGAGTGGATGCCCTATTGTACTTTTTACAATGTAGGAAGCTTAAGAAAAGGTTTGTTCTGGTACAATTTCTACCTTATAAATGGTGGCCACAGAACCTGGAAATCAGGGAAATTCGCAGAGCATTCGATTCTGGAAAATGTCAGGGATTTTTTTAAAATTTCATTAAAAGCAACCAAATTTGAATTGTTTAAACTAGGTTCAACCATATTTCGGCGCTATTTATTACGAAATTTGTAATCGAAATCGTCAGAAGTTTAATGTCATGGAACAATTTTAACTTTTCATCACCAGTAAAACTATTTTTAAAAAATTAGTTTATTATCTCTTTAGAATACATTTTCCATTTAATCAAGATGATTAGACATCTGGGAAACCTAAGAAAATTGGAGAAAATTGAAAACGAAAGTTTGCTCTAAATACGGAAAATTTTTTAGAAACGTGTATAGGAAATCAGGAAATTTTTTTTCCTTCATTTTATAGCTACCCTGTAATCGTACTTTTATTTTACCTATGTTTGTCTATTTTGACTCAATATCATTATAGATTAGAGGAGTTTAGCCATTTTGCAATTTTTTGATAACTTGTTTTATATCAAAATTTACAAAAGTAAATGAAGTTAAAAATACTAGTTTAATTCTGGAGAAATTATTAGTGTGAAAGGATAATAATATAGTTTTGAACTCTGATTAGACCAGAACAATATATTTTTTGACTTTGAGAATAATCAAAATACTTTTCGAAAATCAGTTTTTAGACTAATTTTATCTGGAGTAATATCAAGATTTAAATAAGAATTTTATTTCAGTTGATGCATATGCTGGGATGTTTTTCCACTCTCTTCTGGAAGAGGAAGCGGTTTGGAGTGGATGCCCTATTGTACTTGTTACAATGTAGGAAGCTTAAGAAAAGGTTTGTTCTGGTACAATTTCTACCTTATAAATGGTGGCCACAGAACCTGGAAATCAGGGAAATTCGCAGAGCATTCGATTCTATAAAATGTCAGGGATTTTTTAAAATTTCATTAAAAGCAACCAAATTTGTATTGTTTAAACTAGGTTCAACCATATTTCGGCGCTATTTATTACGAAATTTGTAATCGAAATCGTCAGAAGTTTAATGTTATGGAACAATTTTAACTTTTCATCACCAGTAAAACTATTTTTAAAAAATTAGTTTATTATCTCTTTAGAATACATTTTCCATTTGATCAAGATGATTAGACATCTGGGAAACCTAAGAAAATTGGAGAAATTTGAAAACGAAAGTTTGCTCTAAATACGGGAAATTTTTTAAAAACGTGTATAGGAAATCAGGAAATTTTTTTCCTTCATTTTTTAACTAACCTGTAATCGTACTTTTATTTTACCTATGTTTGTCTATTTTGACTCAATATCATTATAGATTAGAGGAGTTTAGCCATTTTGCAATTTTTTGATAACTTGTTTTATATCAAAATTTACAAAAGTAAATGAAGTTAAAAATACTAGTTTAATTCTGGAGAAATTATTAGTGTGAAAGGATAATAATATAGTTTTGAACTCTGATTAGACAAGAACAATATATTTTTTGACTTTGAGAATAATCAAAATACTTTTCGAAAATCAGTTTTTAGACTAATTTTATCTGGAGTAATATCAAGATTTAAATAAGAATTTTATTTCAGTTGATGCATATGCTGGGATGTTTTTCCACTCTCTTCTGGAAGAGGAAGCGGTTTGGAGTGGATGCCCTATTTTACTTTTTACAATGTAGGAAGCTTAAGAAAAGGTTTGTTCTGGTACAATTTCTACCTTATAAATGGTGGCCACAGAACCTGGAAATCAGGGAAATTCGCAGAGCATTCGATTCTGGAAAATGTCAGGGATTTTTTTAAAATTTCATTAAAAGCAACCAAATTTGTATTGTTTAAACTAGGTTCAACCATATTTCGGAGCTATTTATTACGAAATTTGTAATCGAAATCGTCAGAAGTTTAATGTTATGGAACAATTTTAACTTTTCATCATCAGTAAAACTATTTTAATAAACTAATTTTTTAATCTCTTTAGAATACATTTTCCATTTGATCAAGATGATTAGACATCTGGGAAACCTAAGAAAATTGGAGAAAATTGAAAACGAAAGTTTGCTCTAAATACGGAAAATTTTTTAGAAACGTGTATAGGAAATCAGGAAATTTTTTTCCTTCATTTTATAGCTACCCTGTAATCGTACTTTTATTTTACCTATGTTTGTCTATTTTGACTCAATATCATTATAGATTAGAGGAGTTTAGCCATTTTGCAATTTTTTGATAACTTGTTTTATATCAAAATTTACAAAAGTAAATGAAGTTAAAAATACTAGTTTAATTCTGGAGAAATTATTAGTGTGAAAGGATAATAATATAGTTTTGAACTCTGATTAGACCAGAACAATATATTTTTTGACTTTGAGAATAATCAAAATACTTTTCGAAAATCAGTTTTTAGACTAATTTTATCTGGAGTAATATCAAGATTTAAATAAGAATTTTATTTCAGTTGATGCATATGCTGGGATGTTTTTCCACTCTCTTCTGGAAGAGGAAGCGGTTTGGAGTGGATGCCCTATTGTACTTTTTACAATGTAGGAAGCTTAAGAAAAGGTTTGTTCTGGTACAATTTCTACCTTATAAATGGTGGCCACAGAACCTGGAAATCAGGGAAATTCGCAGAGCATTCGATTCTGGAAAATGTCAGGGATTTTTTTAAAATTTCATTAAAAGCAACCAAATTTGAATTGTTTAAACTAGGTTCAACCATATTTCGGCGCTATTTATTACGAAATTTGTAATCGAAATCGTCAGAAGTTTAATGTCATGGAACAATTTTAACTTTTCATCACCAGTAAAACTATTTTTAAAAAATTAGTTTATTATCTCTTTAGAATACATTTTCCATTTAATCAAGATGATTAGACATCTGGGAAACCTAAGAAAATTGGAGAAAATTGAAAACGAAAGTTTGCTCTAAATACGGAAAATTTTTTAGAAACGTGTATAGGAAATCAGGAAATTTTTTTTCCTTCATTTTATAGCTACCCTGTAATCGTACTTTTATTTTACCTATGTTTGTCTATTTTGACTCAATATCATTATAGATTAGAGGAGTTTAGCCATTTTGCAATTTTTTGATAACTTGTTTTATATCAAAATTTACAAAAGTAAATGAAGTTAAAAATACTAGTTTAATTCTGGAGAAATTATTAGTGTGAAAGGATAATAATATAGTTTTGAACTCTGATTAGACAAGAACAATATATTTTTTGACTTTGAGAATAATCAAAATACTTTTCGAAAATCAGTTTTTAGACTAATTTTATCTGGAGTAATATCAAGATTTAAATAAGAATTTTATTTCAGTTGATGCATATGCTGGGATGTTTTTCCACTCTCTTCTGGAAGAGGAAGCGGTTTGGAGTGGATGCCCTATTGTACTTTTTACAATGTAGGAAGCTTAAGAAAAGGTTTGTTCTGGTACAATTTCTACCTTATAAATGGTGGCCACAGAACCTGGAAATCAGGGAAATTCGCAGAGCATTCGATTCTGGAAAATGTCAGGGATTTTTTTAAAATTTCATTAAAAGCAACCAAATTTGTATTGTTTAAACTAGGTTCAACCATATTTCGGAGCTATTTATTACGAAATTTGTAATCGAAATCGTCAGAAGTTTAATGTTATGGAACAATTTTAACTTTTCATCATCAGTAAAACTATTTTAATAAACTAATTTTTTAATCTCTTTAGAATACATTTTCCATTTGATCAAGATGATTAGACATCTGGGAAACCTAAGAAAATTGGAGAAAATTGAAAACGAAAGTTTGCTCTAAATACGGAAAATTTTTTAGAAACGTGTATAGGAAATCAGGAAATTTTTTTCCTTCATTTTATAGCTACCCTGTAATCGTACTTTTATTTTACCTATGTTTGTCTATTTTGACTCAATATCATTATAGATTAGAGGAGTTTAGCCATTTTGCAATTTTTTGATAACTTGTTTTATATCAAAATTTACAAAAGTAAATGAAGTTAAAAATACTAGTTTAATTCTGGAGAAATTATTAGTGTGAAAGGATAATAATATAGTTTTGAACTCTGATTAGACCAGAACAATATATTTTTTGACTTTGAGAATAATCAAAATACTTTTCGAAAATCAGTTTTTAGACTAATTTTATCTGGAGTAATATCAAGATTTAAATAAGAATTTTATTTCAGTTGATGCATATGCTGGGATGTTTTTCCACTCTCTTCTGGAAGAGGAAGCGGTTTGGAGTGGATGCCCTATTGTACTTTTTACAATGTAGGAAGCTTAAGAAAAGGTTTGTTCTGGTACAATTTCTACCTTATAAATGGTGGCCACAGAACCTGGAAATCAGGGAAATTCGCAGAGCATTCGATTCTGGAAAATGTCAGGGATTTTTTTAAAATTTCATTAAAAGCAACCAAATTTGAATTGTTTAAACTAGGTTCAACCATATTTCGGCGCTATTTATTACGAAATTTGTAATCGAAATCGTCAGAAGTTTAATGTCATGGAACAATTTTAACTTTTCATCACCAGTAAAACTATTTTTAAAAAATTAGTTTATTATCTCTTTAGAATACATTTTCCATTTAATCAAGATGATTAGACATCTGGGAAACCTAAGAAAATTGGAGAAAATTGAAAACGAAAGTTTGCTCTAAATACGGGAAATTTTTTAGAAACGTGTATAGGAAATCAGGAAATTTTTTTCCTTCATTTTTTAGCTACCCTATAATCGTTCTTTTATTTTACCTATGTTTGTCTATTTTGACTCAATATCATTGTAGATTAGAGGAGTTTAGCCATTTTGCAATTTTTTGATAACTTGTTTTATATCAAAATTTACAAAAGTAAATGAAGTTAAAAATACTAGTTTAATTCTGGAGAAATTATTAGTGTGAAAGGATAATAATATAGTTTTGAACTCTGATTAGACAAGAACAATATATTTTTTGACTTTGAGAATAATCAAAATACTTTTCGAAAATCAGTTTTTAGACTAATTTTATCTGGAGTAATATCAAGATTTAAATAAGAATTTTATTTCAGTTGATGCATATGCTGGGATGTTTTTCCACTCTCTTCTGGAAGAGGAAGCGGTTTGGAGTGGATGCCCTATTGTACTTTTTACAATGTAGGAAGCTTAAGAAAAGGTTTGTTCTGGTACAATTTCTACCTTATAAATGGTGGCCACAGAACCTGGAAATCAGGGAAATTCGCAGAGCATTCGATTCTGGAAAATGTCAGGGATTTTTTTAAAATTTCATTAAAAGCAACCAAATTTGAATTGTTTAAACTAGGTTCAACCATATTTCGGCGCTATTTATTACGAAATTTGTAATCGAAATCGTCAGAAGTTTAATGTCATGGAACAATTTTAACTTTTCATCACCAGTAAAACTATTTTTAAAAAATTAGTTTATTATCTCTTTAGAATACATTTTCCATTTAATCAAGATGATTAGACATCTGGGAAACCTAAGAAAATTGGAGAAAATTGAAAACGAAAGTTTGCTCTAAATACGGGAAATTTTTTAGAAACGTGTATAGGAAATCAGGAAATTTTTTTCCTTCATTTTTTAGCTACCCTATAATCGTTCTTTTATTTTACCTATGTTTGTCTATTTTGACTCAATATCATTGTAGATTAGAGGAGTTTAGCCATTTTGCAATTTTTTGATAACTTGTTTTATATCAAAATTTACAAAAGTAAATGAAGTTAAAAATACTAGTTTAATTCTGGAGAAATTATTAGTGTGAAAGGATAATAATATAGTTTTGAACTCTGATTAGACAAGAACAATATATTTTTTGACTTTGAGAATAATCAAAATACTTTT
The DNA here is from genome assembly GCA_963978545.1 of Linyphia triangularis. Lineage (NCBI taxonomy): Eukaryota > Metazoa > Arthropoda > Arachnida > Araneae > Linyphiidae > Linyphia > Linyphia triangularis. The sequence goes on from OZ021721.1 coordinate 35,354,844, forward strand.
CGAAAATCAGTTTTTAGACTAATTTTATCTGGAGTAATATCAAGATTTAAATAAGAATTTTATTTCAGTTGATGCATATGCTGGGATGTTTTTCCACTCTCTTCTGGAAGAGGAAGCGGTTTGGAGTGGATGCCCTATTGTACTTTTTACAATGTAGGAAGCTTAAGAAAAGGTTTGTTCTGGTACAATTTCTACCTTATAAATGGTGGCCACAGAACCTGGAAATCAGGGAAATTCGCAGAGCATTCGATTCTGGAAAATGTCAGGGATTTTTTTAAAATTTCATTAAAAGCAACCAAATTTGAATTGTTTAAACTAGGTTCAACCATATTTCGGCGCTATTTATTACGAAATTTGTAATCGAAATCGTCAGAAGTTTAATGTTATGGAACAATTTTAACTTTTCATCACCAGTAAAACTATTTTTAAAAAATTAGTTTATTATCTCTTTAGAATACATTTTCCATTTGATCAAGATGATTAGACATCTGGGAAACCTAAGAAAATTGGAGAAAATTGAAAACGAAAGTTTGCTCTAAATACGGGAAATTTTTTAGAAACGTGTATAGGAAATCAGGAAATTTTTTTCCTTCATTTTTTAGCTACCCTATAATCGTACTTTTATTTTACCTATGTTTGTCTATTTTGACTCAATATCATTGTAGATTAGAGGAGTTTAGCCATTTTGCAATTTTTTGATAACTTGTTTTATATCAAAATTTACAAAAGTAAATGAAGTTAAAAATACTAGTTTAATTCTGGAGAAATTATTAGTGTGAAAGGATAATAATATAGTTTTTAACTCTGATTAGACAAGAACAATATATTTTTTGACTTTGAGAATAATCAAAATACTTTTCGAAAATCAGTTTTTAGACTAATTTTATCTGGAGTAATATCAAGATTTAAATAAGAATTTTATTTCAGTTGATGCATATGCTGGGATGTTTTTCCACTCTCTTCTGGAAGAGGAAGCGGTTTGGAGTGGATGCCCTATTGTACTTTTTACAATGTAGGAAGCTTAAGAAAAGGTTTGTTCTGGTACAATTTCTACCTTATAAATGGTGGCCACAGAACCTGGAAATCAGGGAAATTCGCAGATCATTCGATTCTGGAAAATGTCAGGGATTTTTTTAAAATTTCATTAAAAGCAACCAAATTTTTATTGTTTAAACTAGGTTCAACCATATTTCGGCGCTATTTATTACGAAATTTGTAATCGAAATCGTCAGAAGTTTAATGTTATGGAACAATTTTAACTTTTCATCACCAGTAAAACTATTTTTAAAAAATTAGTTTATTATCTCTTTAGAATACATTTTCCATTTGATCAAGATGATTAGACATCTGGGAAACCTAAGAAAATTGGAGAAATTTGAAAACGAAAGTTTGCTCTAAATACGGGAAATTTTTTAAAAACGTGTATAGGAAATCAGGAAATTTTTTTCCTTCATTTTTTAACTAACCTGTAATCGTACTTTTATTTTACCTATGTTTGTCTATTTTGACTCAATATCATTATAGATTAGAGGAGTTTAGCCATTTTGCAATTTTTTGATAACTTGTTTTATATCAAAATTTACAAAAGTAAATGAAGTTAAAAATACTAGTTTAATTCTGGAGAAATTATTAGTGTGAAAGGATAATAATATAGTTTTGAACTCTGATTAGACAAGAACAATATATTTTTTGACTTTGAGAATAATCAAAATACTTTTCGAAAATCAGTTTTTAGACTAATTTTATCTGGAGTAATATCAAGATTTAAATAAGAATTTTATTTCAGTTGATGCATATGCTGGGATGTTTTTCCACTCTCTTCTGGAAGAGGAAGCGGTTTGGAGTGGATGCCCTATTGTACTTTTTACAATGTAGGAAGCTTAAGAAAAGGTTTGTTCTGGTACAATTTCTACCTTATAAATGGTGGCCACAGAACCTGGAAATCAGGGAAATTCGCAGAGCATTCGATTCTGGGAAATGTCAGGGATTTTTTAAAAATTTCATTAAAAGCAACCAAATTTGAATTGTTTAAACTAGGTTCAACCATATTTCGGCGCTATTTATTACGAAATTTGTAATCGAAATCGTCAGAAGTTTAATGTCATGGAACAATTTTAACTTTTCATCACCAGTAAAACTATTTTTAAAAAATTAGTTTATTATCTCTTTAGAATACATTTTCCATTTGATCAAGATGATTAGACATCTGCAGGGGTCGCAGACGTCCTATATGTCCTATAAATCCTATATTTTTTAAAAAATCGATAAAAACGTCCTATATTGTCCTATATTTTACAATTGTCCTATATATCCTATATTTCTACATTGATTCGATCTATATTTTCTTCGAATTCGTAATAACGGCGCCGTTTGTTGCAATTTTTTAATATTTCGGATTGTTTGGCGCGATCGTAGGTGAAAAAGACCTGACAAAAACGATGTTTGTAGCGGCGGCGCGGCGTTTTATCTCTTGTGACGTCACGTGCTGCATAACCTACAACTCAACTCTACTGGACCGGCGGGAGTTGTAAACATGTGAACATTTCCATAACATAGAAGATTTCGATCTCGTATTCTTCTAGATGCTCAAAATTACGAGACGTATTTGGCTGTGTTAAGCACTTTATAAGTAGCAGAAATAGACAGTCGGTGGTTTCAAAACAAAACAAAAAACAATCGATCTTGAATTTCTGATCTGATTTCTCCTCCAACGTAATAAATTAGTTGGCCATAATGCAGAGAGAGATGCAACAACAAAACTCTGCCGAGGGAAAAACGGATAAAAACAACTTGGGATTAACTTGCAGGACTACTAAAGAACGTTTTGAGTGCTCCGTCAATATTTGATGAAGGAAACAAAAGGGTTAAGATTTACTGTATGATGTCGGATGGCGATTTTTTTATTCCGAATCCTGTACGGATTCTGCGCCACGAATTGTTTACATCAAACCGCTCCAAATTATGGCAACCATAGGCAGTTAATTATCTTGCTCTTAAAAAACGGCAGGACTGCCATTTTTTGGCGAAAATCGCCTTGGCGCAGAATTCGTACCGGATTCGGAATATTAGCCACGATTTTTTCATAAAAGTCGCCAAAATTAAAAATTACGTCAATACGTTGTGTTGTCAAATCCAAACGATCACTAGGGTTGCTTTAAAACCAAGTGCCAGGTGCGCCACATTCGGCGATAAATCTTCCACTTTTCGCCGCCAATCCAGCCGACACTGAACAGTAAATCTGAATCAACAAAAGACTTTCAAACATTGATAAAAAGAAAATACTTAAAGAAATTGGAACAGTTAAAAATGCTGGAAGCAAAAGACTCATGATTGCAAATAATGTAATTAATAAAACTTGATTTAGGGATGGAATATTGAGGCAATAACGGATCACTTATTCAGGATCAGGCGATTTCTTTTTTTTAAAGGCGTGTTTTCTATTCTCTTAAATTCAATATAAAGAGTATATATATGTATAACGAGTATATATATGTATAACGAGTATATATATGTATAACGAGTATATATATGTATAACGAGTATATATATGTATAACGAGTATATATATGTATAACGAGTTAATTTTGAAGTTCAGTAGCAACTGTGTGCAGTTATTTGATGTTTTATATTGTCCTATATTTTTTTTGAAAAAATCCTATATATTCTTATTTTGTCACTTTGACCCCTGCATCTGGGAAACCTAAGAAAATTGGAGAAAATTGAAAACGAAAGTTTGCTCTAAATACGGGAAATTTTTTAGAAACGTGTATAGGAAATCAGGAAATTTTTTTAATTCATTTTTTAGCTACCCTATAATCGTACTTTTATTTTACCTATGTTTGTCTATTTTGACTCAATATCATTGTAGATTAGAGGAGTTTAGCCATTTTGCAATTTTTTGATAACTTGTTTTATATCAAAATTTACAAAAGTAAATGAAGTTAAAAATACTAGTTTAATTCTGGAGAAATTATTAGTGTGAAAGGATAATAATATAGTTTTTAACTCTGATTAGACAAGAACAATATATTTTTTGACTTTGAGAATAATCAAAATACTTTTCGAAAATCAGTTTTTAGACTAATTTTATCTGGAGTAATATCAAGATTTAAATAAGAATTTTATTTCAGTTGATGCATATGCTGGGATGTTTTTCCACTCTCTTCTGGAAGAGGAAGCGGTTTGGAGTGGATGCCCTATTGTACTTGTTACAATGTAGGAAGCTTAAGAAAAGGTTTGTTCTGGTACAATTTCTACCTTATAAATGGTGGCCACAGAACCTGGAAATCAGGGAAATTCGCAGAGCATTCGATTCTGGAAAATGTCAGGGATTTTTTTTTAAAATTTCATTAAAAGCAACCAAATTTGTAATGTTTAAACTAGGTTCAACCATATTTCGGCGCTATTTATTACGAAATTTGTAATCGAAATCGTCAGAAGTTTAATGTCATGGAACAATTTTAACTTTTCATCACCAGTAAAACTATTTTTAAAAAATTAGTTTATTATCTCTTTAGAATACATTTTCCATTTAATCAAGATGATTAGACATCTGGGAAACCTAAGAAAATTGGAGAAAATTGAAAACGAAAGTTTGCTCTAAATACTGGAAATTTTTTAGAAACGTGTATAGGAAATCAGGAAATTTTTTTCCTTCATTTTTTAGCTACCCTATAATCGTACTTTTATTTTACCTATGTTTGTCTATTTTGACTCAATATCATTGTAGATTAGAGGAGTTTAGCCATTTTGCAATTTTTTGATAACTTGTTTTATATCAAAATTTACAAAAGTAAATGAAGTTAAAAATACTAGTTTAATTCTGGAGAAATTATTAGTGTGAAAGGATAATAATATAGTTTTGAACTCTGATTAGACAAGAACAATATATTTTTTGACTTTGAGAATAATCAAAATACTTTTCGAAAATCAGTTTTTAGACTAATTTTATCTGGAGTAATATCAAGATTTAAATAAGAATTTTATTTCAGTTGATGCATATGCTGGGATGTTTTTCCACTCTCTTCTGGAAGAGGAAGCGGTTTGGAGTGGATGCCCTATTGTACTTGTTACAATGTAGGAAGCTTAAGAAAAGGTTTGTTCTGGTACAATTTCTACCTTATAAATGGTGGCCACAGAACCTGGAAATCAGGGAAATTCGCAGAGCATTCGATTCTGGAAAATGTCAGGGATTTTTTTTAAAATTTCATTAAAAGCAACCAAATTTGTATTGTTTAAACTAGGTTCAACCATATTTCGGCGCTATTTATTACGAAATTTGTAATCGAAATCGTCAGAAGTTTAATGTTATGGAACAATTTTAACTTTTCATCACCAGTAAAACTATTTTTAAAAAATTAGTTTATTATCTCTTTAGAATACATTTTCCATTTGATCAAGATGATTAGACATCTGGGAAACCTAAGAAAATTGGAGAAATTTGAAAACGAAAGTTTGCTCTAAATACGGGAAATTTTTTAGAAACGTGTATAGGAAATCAGGAAATTTTTTTCCTTCATTTTATAGCTACCCTGTAATCGTACTTTTATTTTACCTATGTTTGTCTATTTTGACTCAATATCATTATAGATTAGAGGAGTTTAGCCATTTTGCAATTTTTTGATAACTTGTTTTATATCAAAATTTACAAAAGTAAATGAAGTTAAAAATACTAGTTTAATTCTGGAGAAATTATTAGTGTGAAAGGATAATAATATAGTTTTGAACTCTGATTAGACAAGAACAATATATTTTTTGACTTTGAGAATAATCAAAATACTTTTCGAAAATCAGTTTTTAGACTTATTTTATCTGGAGTAATATCAAGATTTAAATAAGAATTTTATTTCAGTTGATGCATATGCTGGGATGTTTTTCCACTCTCTTCTGGAAGAGGAAGCGGTTTGGAGTGGATGCCCTATTGTACTTTTTACAATGTAGGAAGCTTAAGAAAAGGTTTGTTCTGGTACAATTTCTACCTTATAAATGGTGGCCACAGAACCTGGAAATCAGGGAAATTCGCAGAGCATTCGATTCTGGAAAATGTCAGGGATTTTTTTTAAAATTTCATTAAAAGCAACCAAATTTGTATTGTTTAAACTAGGTTCAACCATATTTCGGCGCTATTTATTACGAAATTTGTAATCGAAATCGTCAGAAGTTTAATGTCATGGAACAATTTTAACTTTTCATCACCAGTAAAACTATTTTTAAAAAATTAGTTTATTATCTCTTTAGAATACATTTTCCATTTAATCAAGATGATTAGACATCTGGGAAACCTAAGAAAATTGGAGAAAATTGAAAACGAAAGTTTGCTCTAAATACGGGAAATTTTTTAGAAACGTGTATAGCAAAACCGGAAATTTTTTTCCTTCATTTTTTAGCTACCCTATAATCGTACTTTTATTTTACCTATGTTTGTCTATTTTGACTCAATATCATTGTAGATTAGAGGAGTTTAGCCATTTTGCAATTTTTTGATAACTTGTTTTATATCAAAATTTACAAAAGTAAATGAAGTTAAAAATACTAGTTTAATTCTGGAGAAATTATTAGTGTGAAAGGATAATAATATAGTTTTGAACTCTGATTAGAAAAGAACAATATATTTTTTGACTTTGAGAATAATCAAAATACTTTTCGAAAATCAGTTTTTAGACTAATTTTATCTGGAGTAATATCAAGATTTAAATAAGAATTTTATTTCAGTTGATGCATATGCTGGGATGTTTTTCCACTCTCTTCTGGAAGAGGAAGCGGTTTGGAGTGGATGCCCTATTGTACTTTTTACAATGTAGGAAGCTTAAGAAAAGGTTTGTTCTGGTACAATTTCTACCTTATAAATGGTGGCCACAGAACCTGGAAATCAGGGAAATTCGCAGAGCATTCGATTCTGGAAAATGTCAGGGATTTTTTTAAAATTTCATTAAAAGCAACCAAATTTGTATTATTTAAACTAGGTTCAACCATATTTCGGCGCTATTTATTACGAAATTTGTAATCGAAATCGTCAGAAGTTTAATGTTATGGAACAATTTTAACTTTTCATCATCAGTAAAACTATTTTAATAAACTAATTTTTTAATCTCTTTAGAATACATTTTCCATTTGATCAAGATGATTAGACATCTGGGAAACGTAAGAAAATTGGAGAAAATTGAAAACGAAAGTTTGCTCTAAATACGGGAAATTTTTTAGAAACGTGTATAGGAAATCAGGAAATTTTTTTCCTTCATTTTTTAGCTACCCTATAATCGTACTTTTATTTTACCTATGTTTGTCTATTTTGACTCAATATCATTGTAGATTAGAGGAGTTTAGCCATTTTGCAATTTTTTGATAACTTGTTTTATATCAAAATTTACAAAAGTAAATGAAGTTAAAAATACTAGTTTAATTCTGGAGAAATTATTAGTGTGAAAGGATAATAATATAGTTTTGAACTCTGATTAGAAAAGAACAATATATTTTTTGACTTTGAGAATAATCAAAATACTTTTCGAAAATCAGTTTTTAGACTAATTTTATCTGGAGTAATATCGAATTTAAATAAGAATTTTATTTCAGTTGATGCATATGATGGGATGTTTTTCCACTCTCTTCTGGAAGAGGAAGCGGTTTGGAGTGGATGCCCTATTGTACTTGTTACAATGTAGGAAGCTTAAGAAAAGGTTTGTTCTGGTACAATTTCTACCTTATAAATGGTGGCCACAGAACCTGGAAATCAGGGAAATTCGCAGAGCATTCGATTCTGGAAAATGTCAGGGATTTTTTAAAATTTCATTAAAAGCAACCAAATTTGTATTGTTTAAACTAGGTTCAACCATATTTCGGCGCTATTTATTACGAAATTTGTAATCGAAATCGTCAGAAGTTTAATGTTATGGAACAATTTTAACTTTTCATCACCAGTAAAACTATTTTTAAAAAATTAGTTTATTATCTCTTTAGAATACATTTTCCATTTGATCAAGATGATTAGACATCTGGGAAACCTAAGAAAATTGGAGAAATTTGAAAACGAAAGTTTGCTCTAAATACGGGAAATTTTTTAAAAACGTGTATAGGAAATCAGGAAATTTTTTTCCTTCATTTTTTAACTAACCTGTAATCGTACTTTTATTTTACCTATGTTTGTCTATTTTGACTCAATATCATTATAGATTAGAGGAGTTTAGCCATTTTGCAATTTTTTGATAACTTGTTTTATATCAAAATTTACAAAAGTAAATGAAGTTAAAAATACTAGTTTAATTCTGGAGAAATTATTAGTGTGAAAGGATAATAATATAGTTTTGAACTCTGATTAGACAAGAACAATATATTTTTTGACTTTGAGAATAATCAAAATACTTTTCGAAAATCAGTTTTTAGACTAATTTTATCTGGAGTAATATCGAATTTAAATAAGAATTTTATTTCAGTTGATGCATATGATGGGATGTTTTTCCACTCTCTTCTGGAAGAGGAAGCGGTTTGGAGTGGATGCCCTATTGTACTTGTTACAATGTAGGAAGCTTAAGAAAAGGTTTGTTCTGGTACAATTTCTACCTTATAAATGGTGGCCACAGAACCTGGAAATCAGGGAAATTCGCAGAGCATTCGATTCTGGAAAATGTCAGGGATTTTTTTAAAATTTCATTAAAACAGGGTGCGTACGCGGCCTGGAAAACCTGGAATGTCCTTGAATTTCATTATTTTTTTTCAAGGCCTTGAATAGCCTGGAAAAATAGGATTATTTCTAAAAAAGCCTGGAAAGTCCTTGAATTTCCCCTTTTCAATTCTAAAACCATAAAATTCTCGTTCCGGTATTACCATTATTCTGACGTCACACTTTCTAGCCGGTTCACTTTTGGCGGATCTGTCAATCACACTTGAATCGGTTCCTCCCGAGTGGCCCTGGAACGGCACGGTCACTATGACCTTTGACCTCTCCCCGAACGGGACAAAAAGTTGCACGATGAGTATCCGGTGGAAAGAGGGTGTAATTTGATATGCAGGATATTTTCGCTTTTCTCTCTCTCTCTCCCTCATTAGATGCATTCTCAAACGACCAAAATTTTCCTCTGAGAGGATTTTGTGTTTGTTCGAAATGGAATGAAAAAGAGCGCGCTTAGCATATTTGTATATAAAATATCGAAGGAAAAAGAATCGAATTAATCGCACTATGTGGATTCATCCCATTGTTTAGAGCCGATCAACTTTCGGTATGTTCTTCTGTCTTCACCCGCAGTTAAGAGAAGACAAAGTAAAAAATTTCTTGTTTTTCCGGATGTCGATTGAGAGCTTCGACGAGTTGGTAGAGAAATTATGTTCCAGACTGCAAAAACCCGACACTAACTATCCGAGGAGTATATCGCCTACAGAGAAAATAGCAGTTACGCTTCAGTATTGTATTATGATTTATATCATTCTTTCATTTATGTCGATTCCTATTTAAAGAAAGAAGAATTTCTTTTTCTGTAGAAAGTGAAGGGTATGTAATTTTTTATATCAATTACTAAAATGGCCTACTTTAAAGCCGTGAAAGTTATTAACTAAGGTTGCTGGGAAAAAAACCCTTCCAATTTTATTAAATTTATTTTGAGCTCATTAAAAAATGTCTAATTACAGGGATGTAAGAGCTGTTCCAATTGAGCCAAAGTGCGCCAAACTGACTACCCTGCTCCAAACTGCGCCAAAAACCTCTTTTCGGTTAAGATTGCGCCGAACTGCGCCAAAAAATCATTTTTTGACTTGAAAAACTACTTGGCTAGAATTTTGTCTCGAAATTTTTCAAAATTATCATGAAACATCACCAACAAAGCGATAAAGAGTATTTTGCCCTTCAAGGGCGTTTTTCGTCAGTTAACGTGCCGGAAAAGGTTCGCACTTGAAAATACATATTACAATCTCTCAGTTTTGTTGTAGGTTTTTCAAACTATAAAGAAGTAGTAAATGAATCAGTGTGTATCTGATTTAAATCTGTTTTCTTGGCTGATTTTAGGTATAGAAAATTAATACTTTTTTTTTTATACTTATAGAATACATGATTTTTTTTTTTTTTACTGAGACTCCGTGCTAAAAATAGAATACAAGTATTGTATTTTTCACACAAGCAATCTTAGTGCATCTGGTTTAGATTTGCACTCTTGCCTTTTTGATTATCTGGAAGGATTGGTGACTATTAGTAAATGATTTTTTGGCAACGCTGGATGTTGGATCATGATTTTGACTTGGCAACGAACGGGAAAACGCATATTACGTCATTCTTTTATTGTAGCCAATTCCCAGAAAAAGCGCAAAGTCGTTCGTATCCTAGACTAGAAATTTTACAAAGAACTTGAATGGGGGATTTAAGCTATGTCTTTATTTAAAAAAAAGTAAGGATTTCTTGTATTTACAAATATTTGTTCCTTTAAATTAGCGATAGGAAAGATCAGGGATTCGCGGCAGTATGCCCCTTGCGCCGTTAAACTTCAACCAACCAACCAGGGATTCGCGCTTTAAATTCAAACTGTAGAAGGCATGAAATCAATCTTTATGCATCCAATTTGGATATTTTTTTCTTGCCTGTTTGTAAGTAAAAATAATAAATATTTTTCTTAGTACTTTAAGAGTGCATGATTATTTTTTTGGCATATATTTAAAAAAAAAACTAACCAAATAACCACAGACTTAAGATCATTTTGTTTCCATTGACCTTGAGATTTCACATGGGAACCCTCTATAATCCATTTAGACAATGGAGAGTGTTAGAAAACAAACCACTACAAAAATTAATATTTTTCAGCTTGCCTTGTTTTAGTTTATTATTTAATTACATTAGAAGTTATTTCTTTATGTTAAATGCTAGTATAATTGTCTAATTTCAGTTAGAGGTTTTAATTTGTTTGAGTTTAAAAAAAAATTATCTTCTAATAAACAAATAGCCCTAAAAAAACCTTTTAAGTGAAGCTATCAGTCCAAACAAGTTATGAAATCTAATGCTTGCCGCTAAGCAGCCTTGTTTCACTTTTTTTGCATGGGGGGGGGGGGAGGAAGTACTTTGTATCGAATTAAATTATTTTGGATTATTGGGAAGAACTTCTATAGGTAATTGGTACTAGGCAGGATAGAGTTTTTAAAGAAAAAAATCTTATTTCATCAGTTGTTAAAAGTAGCTCTAACTGAGATTATTTCGAAAAACTTTCAGTGATGAACCGAACCTTATGATTGGTTGGTTAGTTTTTGTGGCGCAAAAGCAACACTAGGGCCATGCTGTGCCCCAAACCTTATGATATCATGTCATCATTGAAAACTTCCTAATATTTTAATTGTTGGCAAACAGGTTAATAAATGCCATGCTTTTTAATTTGACTGACCATTAACTGACCACTGTCACAACTCGGACTCGTCCATCCTTGCCCGGATGAACAGCTACAATCCGACCCAAAGGCCACCTTCCAGGAGGCACATTATCCTCCTTTAACAGAACTACATCATTTACTTTAAAGTTAGCTCTAGCTTGAGTCCATTTTGATCTGGTTTGCAAAGTGTTTAGGTATTCATTATAATACCTTTTCCAGAAAACATTTTTCATATATTGAATCAAATCCCACCTTTTCAATAAATTTGGCTTAGTGGAATTTACATTGTCATGAATAATAGTAACAACTTCTCCCGATAAGAAATGTTGAGGAGTAAGAACATTTATACTGTCTAACTCATTCTCAGTAGTCTTTACTATTGGACTTTAATTCAAAATAGACTCAATTTGACTAAGCAAAGTTGATAGTTCTTCAAATGTAAGAAGATACCCCAAAAACTGAAAAGAAGAATCAGTTTTGAAACATACACAGGCAACACATTTGTTAATTACAATCTTAATTAACTTTTTACCCTGAATGATCCAAAAGTTTTGCTTAATAATGTTGGATAACACATTTATACCAGCATGCAAATGAGTCACATGAAATTCTCGAACCAGTAAGACACTCAAAGGATGTTTGGAAGGCAGGATAATTAGATGTTTAGAATTATAGCTCAGTTGAGAATTATCCAGTCTTCCTCCCACCCGTAGCAAACCATCTGGATCAATGAATGGAAGCAACGAAACTAAAGAGCTATTCTTTTTCAAACTCTTATTACCTTTTAAGGATTCAATTTCCTCAAGAAAGTACAACTGTTGCACATATTTTATAATTAGGTGCAAAGCCTTTTTCCGTTCCAAAGCATTTAATGAAATGTTGCTTTCATTTGTGTCTACTAAACTTTTCTTAGCAGCACATTTTTGTTTGCATCTCAAATCAAACCTCATACAATAAGCATAAACAGCAACAATTTTAGATAAATGAGAACATTTCATAAACAAAGAATCAATATCATTATTAACAACTACCGTTAAAAGAGCACATCGAGAGCATTTTTTTCTTTTTAAAATGTCAGAGTCCTCAAAGTTTGAAGAGGTTACCTTACTATTTTTTGGCCACTCAGCCTCACCTTTAGCCAACCAATCAGGACCAAGCCACCACAGTCCAAAACCAGGTAGCTGATATGGAGAAATGCCTCGTGAAGCAATGTTGGCAGGGTTCCTTGGGATGGGACGTGTCCCCACCGGTCGAAGGGCACAAGTTCCAAGATCTCGGCAGTACGATTGGCAATGTACTGCTTCCAAACACGAGGTGGGGAACTGAGCCAAGCAAGGACTACTTGGGCATCCGTCCAGGCTTGCACAGTCACTCGATACTCGGACAGTACCTTTGAAACTATGTCTAAGAGTTTCGCAAGAAGGAGAGCAGCGTTGAGTTCCAGTCGAGGAATGGACAGTGGCTTAATTGGAGCCACTTTTGACTTCGCCACTAAAAGTTTCACTGAGTCACTGTGTCCTTTACTAGTTTGTACCACATAAACCACCACAGCATAAGCTGCCTCTGAAGCGTCAGCAAAGCCATGGAGGAAAATATTTTTCCCTCCGACTCCTACCCAACGAGGAATTTTAACTTCCGTAAACCTCTCGAATTGGTGACGAAACTTGGACCATTTATGTGCTAATTCTGGGGGGAAAGGATCCCACCCTAACTTTAACAACCACAATTGTTGATAAAACATTTTAATTTAAATTATGCATGGCGAAAGAAAGCCCAAGGGGTCAAAGATTTTAGCAGATTCTGATAAAAATATACGCTTAGTTATTTTTTCCTCAAATTTTAGAGACGTTTTAAAAATAAAACAATCTTCAGTGGAATTCCACAACAATCCCAAAGCTTTAGAACATTCATCTGGAAGTATATCTAAATTGTCCAGAACTGGAACACTTCCTGCAATTTGTGCCAAAAATTCATTTGAGTTTGACCGCCATTTCCTCAAATCGAAACCCCTTGCCTCTAACAAATCAATTAACACCCTGGCATTTCTTATAGCCATATTTACATTAGACGATCCAGACATTAAATCATCAATATAAAATTAATTCTTAATCATAGAATCAATTTCGGGTTCATTGGTCCCACAATCCAAGCCAATTTGATGTAAACACCTGGTAGCTAAAAAGGGAGCTGATGATGTCCCATATGTGACTGTACAAAGCTTGTACTCTTTAATTTTATCTTTTTCTGACTTTCTCCAAACGATACGCTGCAAATCCTGACTTTCCGGATCAACCAAAATTTGCCTATACATTTGCATAATATACGATGAAAAAGCTATTGCTGGTATCCTAAAGCGAACTAAAATCGAAAAAATATCTGGCTGAACTGTGGGACCAACACCCAGAAGTGAGTTTAATGATTCTCCCTGAGGGCCTTTACACGAACCATCAAAAACTACTCTTAGTTTTGTTGTAAAACTATCCGATTTAATGACGGCATGATGCGGTAAATAATGTACCTTGTGTTTATCAACATTTAAATTTCCCGTCACCGGACACATATGGTTAAGTTCCTCGTATTCCTTTAAAAGCTGCTTATAACCGATACCAAATTCTGGATTTTTCCTAAATTTGTTTTCCATAGCTATTAACCTCGAAACGGCTGCTGGTTTGCAATTACTCAACTCCCCATCTTTGTATATAGGCAATTTGACAACGAAGCGCCCCTCACAATTAATCTTCACATTTGACTTAAAATGTTCCTCACAAAATTTTTCCTCCTCTGAGAAAACAGACAATTTATTTGGTAATTCTTCATTATGCCAAAATTTCTGCAAAATTAAGTCTACATTAACTGGATTAATGTCAGACGGCATACTAACTAAATTTGAACATATCCCAGATAGCATGCAAGGTTACGAAAACCTTGTCATATACTTGTCATTAGACTTTCGTGATAAGGTTACAATGTAACCCAACGGCAAGCTAATGAAAACCTTTTCATATACTTGTCAGCGACAACGTTGACGGTAACCTAACATCGCAAGCTTACGAAAACCTTGTCATATACTTGTCATTAGACTTTCGTGATAAGGTTACAATGTAACCCAACGGCAAGCTTATGAAAACCTTTTCATATACTTGTCAGCGACAACCTTGACGTTAACCTAAAATTGCAAGCAAACGAAAACCTTTTCATATACTTGTCATGACAAGGTTGCAGGGTATCCCCTATGACAAGGATTTGAAAAGGATAAAGAGAAAAGCTTTCTTTTTAACCTATTATGAAAAGCTTTTGTAAAGGTTGGCAGTGAAAGGTTTTTAAAAGACTTTCAAAGTAAACCCAATATTGCTGAGACGTGTCTGGCAACTAGTTTTTAAAAACAAGCCTCCATTGCTTCAATTGAGAAGGATCTCTTTTCGCCTTTTACTCGTTGTAAAAGTCAGTAAGTGCGTTATTTCGTAATGGTATTGATTTTTTTATATATATTACTACTATAAGATTATTAAAATTAAAACGAAATGTTTTATCAATGTATCATATTCGTAAGAAAATAGGCTTAATCTGTTATTTATACGTAGTACGCAATCTAAAAAGCGGCAACTAAATTATCACTTTTGTGGTTTTGGGGGAGCTGTAGAATTTGTCATAGGAATTATTTATGAAAGAATTTTCTTATTAGTTTTTAAAAAAATTAATTCCTTTTTCTCATTCTGTATAATGGTTTGCTGTAATTCCCTAATCGCTAATTGCGCGTGGCACAAGTTTCCTAAATTTTTTTGTTTAATTAAAATATTAATGTGCGGCCGATGTTTGAGGACACCAGTAGCTCGAACCAAGATCTTTGCCTTGTAAATAACAGTAACCACCGTTGAAATCAAATTGGAAAAGCTTGTTTTTGAACTCAAACATTTGGCAAATTGTTTTTGTGGGAGTTTTTGTCCTCATCATTAAGTAAATAACATATATTAGGCTGTATATTGCAATCCCAATATCAAAAATGTTCGTATACAACAAAATCTTTTTATGGAAAAATCATGTATATTGAGTTGGGAGACTACAAAAGTTTTCAAAATCACAAAATGTTGCCTCTGGCTGGAATCTAGGCTGTTACCCCCAATTTATCACCAAAATATATGGCATGTGTATTAACCCCTTGACATACAAATAAAATGCGCTTACAAATAAATGTGGATGGTTTCAGAAATCACTGCTATACTGACTACCGCTTTCATTGCGCTTCTTTCTGTTTACTTGTTTGCTGATACGATTTTTTTATCGGTACTATTGAGAGGGAGAAAGCATCTTCAACAGTCTAAACAAAACAGCATCGATGCATGACAGAAACAGATAATCTATTAATATAATGCCCAATGTTCATCAAAGCCAGTTCTTGACATCTCGGAGACGTGAAATTCTACAATGGCACATGAAATGAATGACGTCTCCGAGATGTGATTGTATGTCAAGGTTTTGAGTTCGGGGATTTTAAATAAGTAAACAATGTCTTGTGCTTTAATTTATTGTACTTAACCTTTGTTGCCAACTATATAGGGTGAACCTACCAGTAATTGACCAGTTAGTGCAAGTTTCTACACATTTAATTTTTTTTCTTAAAAAATTATTAACGGAATGTTATGAAAATTTCCCAAAATATCAATTGATTAATGAAGCTCAATAATAAATGAACATGGTGTTCCAGTCCTTTTTACAATTTAAAATATCATCAGAATTTCTTACCAAAAGCAATTTTGCCAGTAATTGACCACAGCCATGCTAGTAATTGACCACTTCCATTTCCAGAATAAAACCAAAAGTTAATTGTTAAATTCTGTTATAAAATGCTCTAATATTCATAAATTAACTATTAAATGAATTAAAAAAAGAAAGTAAAAATAAATATAATCAATTTTAATCCATGAAAATACAGGAACATCAGTGTAAAATATAGTATGATGGTTTTATAAACTTTAGTTATCAAAGTTAGTTTTACTGGTAGGTAATTATGCGTATTTTATTCAAAAAATTAAAACAAGAAAATCAAAATAATATAGAAAAGATTATCTAATCCTATACTTTCAATTCTGAATAAATTTAGATGAAAAGAATCGAATGTAGAGGATATTATTTCTTGAATAGTTTCAAAATCATCCGTTTTTCTAATGGAAATCATTTTCTTGCATTGGCATTTATCCAATTACATAGAAGAGTTTCTTCTGAGGGTGTAAGAATTGTTGAGGGCCCATTTTTCTAAATTCTGGGGTTTTCCCTCTTAGCTTATTAATCAACGTAGAATGAGAAATGTATTTTCTGGCAGTTTCTCTTATTTTCCCAATATTTTCTCTTGAAAAAGCGTAGATTTCAAGACCTCTTCGGTGTACTTGAGAAAGGATTTTTTCCCTTCCATGAGTTTAAAGAAAAACTACTAGTATATTAATATAAAACAAACATAAATGATCTACATACATTATTTGTATTAAACTATTTAGGAATTATTCATGTTGATGCTAAAAAATCAAAGAGAAGCTAAACCACCCTTCACTAATAGTGTCAGTCACTCATATGAGACCCTGTGACATACCTTTGTGTTTGTTAATTTTTATCATCCAATTGGAAGCTTGGTTACCCCTATAACTTTTGGCATTGGCTTTCATTAGTTATTGGATATATTTTAACCAATAAAAATTAGAATACCATCACAACAATTCTTGTTTACTTCCTTTTTGTGTCATTTTGGTCAACTACTGGCATGTGGTCAATTACTGGCGTATCACCCTATATAGCACGTCCATAAATTTCCCATTTTGCATCCTTTTTCCTTTTCTATTTATTGCTATTCTTGAGCTGCTTTTTGCGTATCCACTTTCAATTGTCAAGAGCTATATTTGTACCTAAAAAGTGTGTTGACAAAATTTGGGTACTATTTCCACAGGGTGCGTACGCGGCCTGGAAAACCTGGAAAGTCCTTGAATTTCATTATTTTTTTTCAAGGCCTTGAATAGCCTGGAAAAATAGGATTATTTCTAAAAAAGCCTGGAAAGTCCTTGAATTTCCCATTTTCAATTCTAAAACCATAAAATTCTCGTTCCCGTATTACCATTATTCTGACGTCACACTTTCTAGCCGGTTCACTTTTGGCGGATCTGTCAATCACACTTGAATCGGTTCCTCCCGAGCGGCCCTGGAACGGCACGGTCACTATGACCTTTGACCTCTCCCCGAACGGGACAAAAAGTTGCACGATGAGTATCCGATGGAAAGAGGGTGTAATTTGATATGCAGGATATTTTCGCTTTTCTCTCTCTCTCCCTAGGTGCATTCTCAAACGACCAAAATTTTCCTCTGAGAGGATTTTGTGTTTGTTGGAAATGGAATGAAAAAGAGCGCGCTTAGCATATTTGTAAATAAAATATCGAAGGGAAAAGAATCGAATTAATCGCACTATGTGGATTCATCCCATTGTTTAGAGCCGATCAACATTCGGTATGTTCTTCTGTCTTTACCTGCAGTTAAGGGAAGACAAAGTAAAAAATTTCAACTTTTTCCGGATGTCGATTGAGAGCTTCGACGAGTTGGTGGAGAAATTATGTTCCAGACTGCAAAAACCCGACACTAACTATCGGAGGAGTATATCGCCTACAGAGAAAATAGCAGTTACGCTTCGGTATTGTATTATGATTTATATCATTCTTTCAATTATGTCGATTCCTATTTAAAGAAAGAAGAATTTCTTTTTCTGTAGAAGGTTAAGGGTATGTAGTTTTTTATATCAATTACTAAAATGGCCTACTTTAAAGCCGTGAAAGTTATTAACTAAGGTTGCTGGGGAAAAAAACCTTCCAATTTTATTAAATTTATTTTGAGCTCTTTAAAAAAATTCTAATTACAGGGATGTAAGAGCTGTTCTAATTGCGCCAAAGTGCGCCAAACTGACTACCCTGCTCCAAACTGCGCCAAAAACCTCTTTTCGGTTAAGATTGCGCCGAACTGCGCCAAAAAATGATTTTTTGACTTGAAAAACTACTTGGCTAGAATTTTGTCTCGAAATTTTTCAAAATTATCAAAAACGTCACCAACAAAGCGATAAAGAGTATTTTGCCCTTCAAGGGCGTTTTTCGTCAGTTAACGTGCCGGAAAAGGTTCGCACTTGAAAATACATATTACAATCTCTCAGTTTTGTTGTAGGTTTTTCAAACTATAAAGAAGTAGTAAATGAATCAGTGTGTATCTGATTTAAATCTGTTTTCTTGGCTGATTTTAGGTATAGAAAATTAATATTTTTTTTGATACTTATAGAATACATGTTTTTTTTTTTTTTTTTTTTTTACTGAGACTTCGTGCTAAAAATAGAATACAAGTATTGTATTTTTCACACAAGAAATCTTAGTGCATCTGGTTTAGATTTGCACTCTTGCCTGGTTTCAATAATAAAGAAATACATAGCTTTCTTTAAGCTAAAAGAAAACGCGAATATTTTTTAATTTCTAAGTCATCGGTAAAACGGGATTTGAATTTTGAACTTGCCTTTTTGATTATCTGGAAGGATTGGTAACTATTAGTAAATGATTTTTTGGCAACGCTGGATGTTGGATCATGATTTTGACTTGGCAACGAACGGGAAAACGCATATTACGTCATTCTTTTATTGTAGCCAATTCCCAGAAAAAGCGCAAAGTCGTACCCTAGACTAGAAATTTTACGAAGAACTTGAATGGGGGATTTAAGCTATGTCTTTATTTAAAAAAAAGTAAGGATTTCTTGTATTTACAAATATTTGTTCCTTTAAATTAGCGATAGGAAAGATCAAGGATTCGCGGCAGTATGCCCCTTGCTCCGTTAAACTTCAACCAACCAACCAGGGATTCGCGCTTTAAATTCAAACTGTAGAAGGCATGAAATCAATCTTTATGCATCCAATTTGGATATTTTTTTCTTGCCTGTTTGTAAGTAAAAATAATAAATATTTTTCTTAGTACTTTAAGAGTGCATGATTATTTTTTTGGCACATATTTAAAAAAAAAAACTAACCAAATAACCACAGACTTAAGATCATTTTGTTTCCATTGACCTTGAGATTTCACATGGGAACCCTCTATAATCCATTTAGACAATGGAGAGTGTTAGAAAACAAACCACTACAAAAATTAATATTTTTCAGCTTGCCTTGTTTTAGTTTATTATTTAATTACATTAGAAGTTATTTCTTTATGTTAAATGCTAGTATAATTGTCTAATTTCAGTTAGAGGTTTTAATTTGTTTGAGTTTAAAAAAAAATTATCTTCCAATAAACAAATAGCCCTAAAAAATCTGCTAAGTGAAGCTATCAGTCCAAACAAGTTATGAAATCTAATGCTTGCCGCTAAGCAGCCTTGTTTCACTTTTTTTGCATGGGGGGGGGGGGGGGGGAGGAAGTACTTTGTATCGAATTAAATTATTTTGGATTATTGGGAAGAACTTCTATAGGTAATTGGTACTAGGCAGACTAGAGTTTTTAAAGAAAAAAATCTTATTTCATCAGTTGTTAAAAGTAGCTCTAACTGAGATTATTTCGAAAAACTTTCAGTGATGAACCGAATCTTATGATTGGTTGGTTAGTTTTTGTGGCGCAAAAGCAACACTAGGGCCATGCTGTGCCCCGAACCTTATGATATCATGTCATCATTTAAAATTTCCTAATATTTTAATTGTTGGCAAAGAGGTTAATAAATGCCATGCTTTTTAATTTATTTTTTGAGTAATGCAATCAAATTAATAATTGTAAATTTAGAATGCAAACGTATTTATGAACAAGTTACACCTTTTTTTTACTTTAAATTAATTTGAAATATCAAGGTTGAAATATACAAAAATATTTGCTTCATCACTAATTTAAATGTAATAATTTTCTGCTCCAAAACCACATTTTGCTGCTTCAAAATCGTATTTTTACTCAAAGCCGAAGGAGGGGGTTTAAAAAATTACTCGCTTTTTTCGAGTTATCGAAGAACTTGTGAAAATGATGGCTATATCTATTTCTGTGGCTAAAAATTATCGACTCCGAGATGGAAACCTCAGATAATTTTTTTTCTGAAAATGTGTATGAACCCTGTTTAAAGAATAGTATCTCTAAATAAAGTACTAAAATTTAATGTGATTTGAATGTCCACATAAGTAGGAATAATTGTTTATTTACTTAGTTTAAATTATTTTCAGAAAAAATGTTAATTATTATTTAAACATTAATTATTCTAGTTAATGACAAATTTTATTTATAAATACGTGTACGTGTAATTAGAAAAGAATTAACCCGGTTTAAACAAAAAAAAACTGGTTTAAACCCCAAATTTTTTTTTTTTTTAACCTAGTTTTTTTCCTTATCCTGGTAAGAGGTATAATTATCAATAAATATATGTGGTTGCATCTTAGTTGTTAAGTAATAAGTATTTTAATTCTTTTTGCAACTTCGTTAATTAAAAAAAAATATATAAAAATTAAATTTTGGTATCGACTCTGCAACGGTAAAATAGGGCCTTGATTTTTGTTGAAATATCCTTGAAAAGGGCCTTGAAAATCCTTGAAAAGGGCCTTGAAAGTCCTTGAATTTCACTTCCAAAAAAGTGTATGCACCCTGTTTCCAGATAAAAACTGGCGAATTGAAGCTCTAACTCATCCAAACAACCTTCAGATAATTTATCATTCCTGTTAAAAATCATTATAGGGTTTGCAACCCTATAACAAACTGTTAACATTGCTTGCAATACATTTACACATTTAAACATGTAAACATTTGGGCTTAGTGCCAACTGGTACATAGTTAAAGGAAGGCCAAATTTATTTTGTGTTGCTCATCATTTTTACTTTTTTAGAATGTTCAATAAGGAAACTGCCAGCTTGTGAAAAATTGTAAGTAAATTAGAGAATATCATTTGGTCCATTAGTTTGTTTAAAAATTATGGTACTTTTCCGTTAAAGGGAGCTGTTGGCCATTTGTCTATTTTGTGTTTGGTGTTTGATTTGGGTAAAAAAATGTAACCATTTCAAAAACAAATTCAAACAAAAATTAACCATTTTAAAAGTTTTATCACAAAAATGTTTAAAATTTTTCATTGAAAAGTACCATAATTTTTTTTTAAAATCAAACACCAAACATAAAATAGGCAAATGGTCAATGGTGCCCTTTAACAGAAAAGTACTAAAATTATAATTTAAGCTCATTTTCAATCAATAACACTAATATTTTTTGGAAAATTAAATTAATCTTTTGTATGATGATTTTTATTTAATTTACTTCTTAACCTCATAGACTAGACTCCTTCCTAACAAAGCGGAAGGGAAGGTAGGATATAATAATAAAAACTGAATGGGCTAAAGCAGGGGTTTTCCAACTTTTAACATTACGATCCACTTTTAAGAACCCTAATGTATAGCAACCCTCTTCTTCCTCTGTCAATATAATTTTTTGGAAGATAAGCAGCTCACATTTTTTCGAAAAAAGGTTTTATAGGATCCAAAAGGAACTTGTAAAGAAAAAATGTTTCATATTAAATATAATTTTGCTAGAAATATTTTCTAATAAGGTCTGTGTGAAAGACTTGCCACCCTCGGTTTGGAAAGTGCAACGATAATGTTTTATAAATAATACTTGCTTCGTTATAATACGTGTTATTTGGATATTCTCCAAATTAAAAGAAATTAGCCAAGTAACATGTATTTCAAAAGTTGGAAGTGAATAATATTTTATCGTATTTGGTACAATTCCATTATAGTGACCCTGATTGTCACCAAATGTAGAACTAAATTACAACTACCATATGAAATTGATATTGAATTAAAAAAAAATTATGTTTTCCAGTGTGCTAAAAATATATTTTCTGATTACAAATTGTATGTTTAGTAAAAATGGAGGATACTAAAGAAAAAAAAATTATATGTATATATATAGAGATAGAATATTTCTCTATGTAAAAAACTGATAGTTTTGGTCCTGAAATTACACCTGAATGATTCCATTTAATTTGATATATCAATTAATTTTAATTAAATATTTTAAAACTATTTAATATTATAGCTATCATTTAATAAATGGTGTAGTCAGTTTAGGCATTCCAAATTTGGTGCATGTGGATTGCCCAAATTAGATTTGGGGGACACTAGCAAGGAGTGAATTTGACCTTGGTAATTTGAATAACAAAAGGCAAAATCATTGCTCTAGTTTCACTAGTTTGAGCCTAAAACTATATCAAACACTTAAAGGAATAATGGAAGCTGCAGCATGTTAAACTTTTTGAGACCGCAATGAACTTATGTTGGCGTAGAATGCTGATAGTTCGGTTGTTGATATCTCGTTATCTACTTGGAATTCAAAACTATAAGGTGTAAGATATTTTTAAATATATATATACAATAAGAGAATCAATAACTTATTAAAAAACTAAACTAAATGTATATTTGTTTATCTTCTCGAATACAATTTCAGTTTAATTTATAGCAAATATTCTTTTCAAATTTTGTTTAAGTACGTTTTCTAATATTTTTTTAGAAATCTCTGCATTCTATGACTCAAAAGGTATCCGACTGCAAGATACTACTACACAACTGAGAGCTATCTGCTGAAGTTTTAGGTAAGCTTCTTATTTTAACTTTTGTAAGTTTGCATACTTAAAAAAAAAAAAAAAATCACTGATCAAAGGCACCTACTTTCACCTAAAATGTGCTTACATCTTTTGTAGCATAAAGCACATATCGCACCTATCGCATTATTCATCGACAACTCTTTAGCAATTTATTTCGCCTGTTTCTCGGTTTTCTGATAACTTGGCTTGATTGACTTATCCCTATTTTAACATTTTATACTCTCGGCTTGATATTCATTAAAAAAATTGTGTTCATTTTTAAACTTTTCGGAGTGGTTTCTTATCGTTATTCTGAATTGAATTTATTCTTCTAACGTTTATTTTATCATTTAATAATTTTTTCCACTGTTTATATATCACAATATTTTTGAGTAACACATTCAAAGTATTTTTTTTTTTTAAAAACTCTTTTAGGAGATGGGTACCAAATAACAGAGATAACTCATTCAAATTAATAATCTTCTGATCATTTATAGCAACCTCATGAGAAAAACATTTCAGTTTCACGATAATTGCGCCAACTTTCAAACTTGGCAACTTATGGTACCCGTCTACCAGAAGAGTACCATTTTCTTTCCTAAAATTTTATTACATCATTTCATACTTTTTTGTTTTTTACATTTTGTAATTGGCGGATTAGTACTGCACTTCAGTAGCGTTATTATTCACAATTTATATTTTTACAATGTATGTTTTGAAAAAATGTAGACTTTTGTTCACTCTCATCATATACATGTACAGCCAAACTGAAAACTAATTATTTGATCATAGCGATAGGGTTGGGCGACTAATATGAAAGAAAAAACTAGTTATAAACTAAACATATCCATTTTTTAACAAATTGGAATGAAATTTAAAATGCCACGTTTTGCCGACATTCTAATCATGACCTTTCATCCTTTTTAAGGCTGACCAAACGGTATAGTGGTTAGCTTGCTAGCTTCTAGACCGCAAGGTTGCGTGTTCGAGTCCCGTGTTGGCATGGGTGTTTGTAAATGTATGTTGGCTTGTCTAATGACAAATGTTTCGGCGCATTATAGCCCTCGTGTTGCTGACGGCGCCAGATAATCTGAAACCAACCAACCAACCATCCTTTTAAGCTATAGCCTGTGTTATTAAAACATCATATGCACGGGTGTTATATAAAATCAATGTAAACACGTGTAATATAAACGTTAGAAATAAAATGTTAAAAATTCAATGCTAGTTTGTACTTTAAAATTTATGTTTTCTTGTCATGAAAACAGTTTTTGCAGCTTTAACTAAATATTTACTAGATTAAACTAAAATGCTTATGTTACTGTAATGATATAACATAAACACCGTTTATTGACGAATTTCAAATTGCCAAAATTTCATGAGAGCTTGAAAAAATTGGCAAAACCAACTATTCATTGTTACTCTCTGAGGAATCGTCTACTAAGTTGCTAGGTGTATTATGCGCTTAAGAAAGAAATTTGCAGGAACATTGTTCCAACATCTAAAGAGTGAAGATTATTTCTAATCGTTAAAAGTAGGCTTTTTATTGGAAGCGTTTCAATGGGCATATTTAAATTTATGCTTGGACTACAAGAAAGAAAATACTCTCCATCCAATATAATGGATCATTCAAATAAGGTGTATATTCTTAATGGACAAATGTCTTGTATTCTAGAAACTGAATGTAGTAAGCCTTAAAATTGTTCCCTTCTGAAGTGAAGCTATTGCTTTTTATTAATAGGAAAGCTTACTTATGAAATATCAAATTGTTATTGAATTTTAAATTGTTTCTTTTTTCAGAGAGAAATGAATGTGATTCCCTTTAGTTTTCCTCAAGAATCTGTCTCCAGAAGTTTCTTGTCAGATACAGCAGATTAGTTAAGAAATATTTGTAACACATTGAAAATCATTTTTAAGTTATGTTTTTTGTATAAAATAAAAAAAGGTTTTTTTTTTATCTTTTTTTTTTTTATCTCTCTGTTTACTTTAAAATAAAGAATTATGTAAATTTTTTTTTCAATAAATATGTATTTTTAATAGTTTATAGTAATTCCTTGTAATACATTACTATTTTTTGCTGGTATTTGTGCAAGTTATGGGCCATTTATTGTTATGTATTTCGTGCATAGATCTGTTTAAAAGTCGATTTGAAAGTGTAAATGCAGTACGTTAAATATTTCTATTCATATAACAGAATAAAAAGCATCAAAGTTGAAAGGAAGAAAAAAATTTACGACATATCCCATCGGTGCTTATTGTGACACTAAGTATTTGTATTGCATCAAGAAACACAGTATCCATGTAGGTGTATTGCCACATATCTTCCAGTAGGCAAGTCTACAAGGGCCATCTTAGTGCTTAAAAAGATTTGTATCCATAGCTAACTAAAACCCTGCAGAGTTTATTTTTCACCTAGGCTTGCATGTTTCAACAAAAACCATTTGATAGCACGAAAAATGATTCTTTACATGGTTAATATTCCCTGTCATAAACTTGAAATTTTTTTCTAAAAAAGGGTGTTTCCATCATTTCTAGGAAAGAAATTCAGCATGGTATGTGTTGATACTTTATTTTTTATAAAATATTTTAGACATCAAAAGCTTTAAATTTCTTACAATGCCAGTATACTTTGGAAATTGCAAATTCATTGAAATTTGTTTTTTCCAAAATGTTCTCAAACTTGTATATATTTAAAATATTCTAGGAAAAAAGACTGCTATATTTACAATTTTAATAGGTTCCATCTAGTAAAATATGAATCATTTGCAATTTTACATTTAATTTCTAAATTACAAACTGAGTTATTATTGATGCCATTAAAGAATAAGGAACAGATATAGCATAAGACATTTGGCAAATTTTTTCACTTGGCATTTAGAAAATTCACCAGAATTAAAAATGCAGGAACTGAATTAAAATATAAATAACAAATTAAAGTAAAAACCGTTGGCAGAAACAGCACTTATTTGGAAAAAAGTGCCCTATACTACAACTGTACCAAGAATAAGTTTAATTAAACAGCCACCAAATTTCAATAATGCAGTGTTAATCCATTTTCCAGACAATATTGCAACTCTCGCAATAAAATGCTTCTCTTTGACCCGAAAAACTCGGAATGTTTTCAGTATTACTTTATGAAGGAAATTCAATCTTTCCTCTATCTACCTTGAAACAACCTTAAAATGAAAAGGTTTACACACCCTTTAACTGTAAACCTTATAGCAACCTTATAACGAAAAGGTTTTCGTACCCTTTACATGAAAACCTTGTCGCAAGCTTGTTACGACAAGGCTACGAAAAGGTTACTGTGAAACCTTGTCGCAAGCTTGTCGCGACAAGGCTACGAAAAGGTTTACAATGAAAACCTTGTCGCAAGCTTGGTCGCGACAAGGTTACGACAAGCTTTTCAGGTGTAAACTAGGACCCTTTTTTTAGGCTTGTGAAAAGGTTATACCCTTGTCGTGACAAGCTTGCGACAAGGGTGAAACCTTTTCGTTTATAGGGTTTACACAAGGTTTTGAAAAGGTTAAAATGCTATCTGGGATGGGCACGTCATTGTCAACGCCTTTCATTTTCCCAGAGAGCACCCAACCAAAAATGGTATTCTGAGCAATAGGTTGATTAGGCAATCCCATAATCTGACCTTGCTGCAAAACCGAAAAAAAATAATCACTACCCAAAATTATATCTCTTTGGGTTCAGAAAAATTTGGATCAGCCAAAGGAATGGATTTAATATAATCCACATGATCTACACTAATAGGTTTGAAAGGCAATACTGAAGTTAACTGATTTAAAACAAAAGCCTCTATCTCTAACTTTTTATCATTTTGTTTCGATTCTATTGCCAAACAAACAGATCCCCTAGTTCGAGTCGTTACAACATTACCGATTCCATTTACAACAAGTCTATTATTTTTCCTCTTTAACTGCTAGAATTTAACTGCCCTTTCAGAAATAAAAGTAAACATTGACCCGCTATCAAGTAAAACAGTTAAATTTACCCTTTCACCCGAAGATGAAATCCCATATACACATGCGGTTGGCAATAAACAAATCCCATTCTCACTCAGAGATGACAGATTTACCAACTCATCATTTTTTTTAACATTCAAAATACTAGCAACAGGAGTAGTGTTTTGGCTTTGACCCGAATTACTCACAACACTCTGAATCTCCCCTGTTACATTAGACATTAACGAACTGCTTTTAACATATTCATTCAATAATGTATTATGTTTCAAAAAACAAACAGAACATTTCAAATTTGTGGTGCAGTCCTTCAAAAAATGTTGAGATAAGCATAAATAGCAAAGATTATTTCTTTTAACAAAACTCTTACGATCACATAAATTCATGTTCTTAAATTTTACACAATTATGCAATTTATGACCAAGAAAACATTTTGGACATTTTTCAAATGGTTTATTTCTATTCGAACCAAATTCATTTGGTCTAGTTTTTAATTTGGAATCAACTTGTTCGACCTTCTAAAAACCATCAGTTACTTTAGAAACCGAATTATGCATGTTTTCCAAAATTTGGCATCTTTTCAACAAAAAATCCAAAAAACATCAAAATCAGGCAAACCATTTGAACTTAATGACATCTCGTATTGTTTTCTAGACTCATCATCTATTTTCTGAACAATAATATTTATCAATAATATTCCACAAAACTTATTCAGCTCTAAACCAAGTTGCTTCAACGCCCTTAAATGGCTTAACAAGTTATCAATCAAATTTCTTAATTCCTTAGCCGATTCATATTTCAATTTGTTACAATTTAAAATTTCTGAAATATGTTCATTTACAGTTAACCTAGTATTTTCAAATCTACATTTCAAAGCATTAAACAATGATGCATATGAATCATCAGTTGTCTGAACAGTTTTCGCGGATCCCAAAAGTGAAGACTTTAAATAGTATAATTTTTGAGCGTCTGACAACTGATCGTTTTCATCAATAAGCATCACAAATTGAAATTTAAAAGAAAATCATTCAGTATAACTGCCGGAAAATCGAGGCAATGGTATTTCAGGCAGTTTTACCTTCACATTATTAGAATAATTACTTTGAATATTTACAGCATTATTTAGATTAAGTAAATCAGCTACAGTACCTGCCTTGTGAAGCAAATCTGCTTCTAGGCTTTCTAAATCACCCAAAACTTCCAACAAATTTTGAGAGAAAACTATATGCCGCGTCATCTAATAACGAAATAGCAACGGCTGCGTATTCTTCCACCTTAATTTTCAACCCTGTGACGGTTGATAACTTGGCTTCGAATTCGACAGCCAAAGTATTGCCATTTGTATTGGTGAGCCATGTAGAAATTTGAGTGGTCTGGCCTTTAATATAGGCCAGCTTTTGTTTGAGCTGCGTAGCATCGTTAACCGCCATCACTTACTCAACTTGATCCAACAAAAACAAAACACAACACGCACAGAATTTGCCAGGAACAATTGCACAAAACACAATATACAGATGCCTGATTTCTTTCAGCAAATCACCATTTGCCAGGAACAATAGCACAAAACACAATATGCAGCTTTTCATCAGCACATCACCAAATGCCGAAGTTGTTTCAACAAACAAACAACGCATCGAATTTCTTGAAATCGATCATTAATCATGAAACTTGTCGTCACAAAACAAGCGTAACATCATTCTATCTCGTCAGTGGCTCCACTTTTCATGTCAGCACATGAAACGAAACGCTTCGCTTCTTCGAAACGCCGGCCAAAGAACACAACTAGTTCGGCCAAAATTAAAATTCAACTTCTTTATTCTAATTCTAAATTCCAACTGACACAAAACATATACATATATATATATAACATTAAATCACATAAAGCAACCCAGACGGCGCCACCCAACCCAACGATTGGTGGAACAATAAATCAGGCGGCAATCCGCAGAGGCGCCGGAAATCCAAAACAAAAAAAGAAATATTTAACAGAACACATATTCTCCCAATATGCTTTCTTATAAAACTCTCTTATTTATAGTTCGTTGGCCAAAATAAAATATAAATAAGTTATACTTTTTCTTTTTATATTAATATTGCATTTTAATAATAGCATTTTTTTCACCCAGGCTTATCATTATCACAGAAAATTTTCTTGTAATTGAAGATATAAAATATACATGTTTATCTAAAAAAAAAAATTATATTTTAAGGTCATTGTGGCAACAGTAGATATCACTCTAGTGATTTTCTTTACAAATGATAAGGAAAGACAGAATTCTCTTTTACAGATTAACTAATGTTGCTCTGAAAATGTACCGTCTTCGATCCACCTTAATGTTTAATGTTTTTGTATGTTTCCTTAAAATAACCTCTTATTTCAAGGTCATTGTAGCAAAATAAGATGCCGATTACTAATAAAAAAACTTTTTATACCAATATTACATTTTAATAAGACTTTTTTTATGCTCGCACTTATCCATAACAAATAAATTTTTATTGAAATGGAAGACATAAAATACGCATGTTTTCCTTCAAAAATCAGTATTTCAACATCATTGGACCAGCACAAAATATATAATTAGAAGATTGAAGTTTTTTTTACTTCATTAGAACATTAAAATGCAACTGTCTAACATACAGGCATTTTGAAAATCCAAAATTTCATTTTTTCATTCCTCCCTAATGACTATCCCTGGTAGTTTTCTCCCCAAAAATTTATTGTAATCATGGTAAAAACAAAGCTTATATTACATTATATCTGCTATTATAAGGTACAATTTAATTTTAAACATTGAAATTATGTTCCTAATTTGAAATATTTGTCTTTTTCAATTAGTTCTAAGGCTTGCCCTGATGAGAAATTTTGAGGTCCTAGCCACATTGTTCATTTTCTGCCATGTTTTACCCACCATTAATCATAATCCAATATTATAGATATTGTCTACAATTTCTCAAAAATTGTTGGAAAGACCATGCACATATTGCCATTATTTCCAAAATATTTTGAGATTATACTAAGATTTGGAGCACTAGGTTATCCCAAATCCGGCACTCAAAGGTAAAATTAGTCTTGAAAGCATCTGAAATCAATCAATCCATATTATAAACCTGGCTAAAGTTTCCAATTCCAGGAAATTTTCTGACAATTAGAACCCTCATTAGATACTTAAGATTATATAAAATAACAGAGTAGACCAAAATTTCTAAAACAGTTCTGGCTGTAAACCTGGATATAATTTTGTTCAAAACCAGAAGTAGTGAAGGGTAAAATTCTGATAGTGGCAAAAGTACCTTTTGTTGACCTAGCTCGAGCCATATTTCATTCTCTTCATATGTCGGCTTCTACTATATCTAGAACCATAATTTTTTAACCGTGTTGGTTTGTGTTATATTCCTGGTCTGGTAACATTATTTGTAAAGAAATTGACGATGGAGACAGACATGCTGCAAGTTACATGTTTATTGAGAATCTTGAATTCTAGTTGTTGTTGTTGCCAGATGGCCTTAGTAAATATTTCTTTAAAATTATTGATGCCAGATACAAAACATTATTAATAAACAGACATATCAAACACTCTCCTCCTAAAAAAAAAATCAGAGTTACAGAATAACATTGTATAGTTATTAACTACATAATCATACAAAAATTATAAAAGTAATGACTTGTTAAGTTCTTAAGAGTTTATAAATTCAGTCTTTTAGGTGGTTTTATGTTTCGCTTTGGTCGAGTTCTCACCAGGGGGCTTGAATTTAAAGCTGGGGAACACTCAACAGTCTTAGCAGGGGTAAGCGGTGTTTGAACATCTGCTTCACACTCAGGTTTTTCTTCAAGTTTTTCTTGGTTTAACTTAACGCTTGGTACAGGTTGAGAAGTCGAAGAATTGTCAGCAATTGTTGTAAGTGGAGCTGAACCAATGGGAGAGCTTATTGGAATTGGTACTTCACTAATTGGTATTTCCAATGTGTCACTTGGTACTCGTTTTCTTAAATGATCTGCATGAACAAATCGTACTTGATTATGAACTTTAGCAAGATAGGTGTTCGCACTAACAATTTTTATGATTTCACCCGGAAACCATTTAATTTCCATATTACGAGTAGAACGAACCCATACTTTTTCATATAAATCAAAATATCTCGAAGCATATTCTTGAGAATGAGACTCTTGAGATTCTCTATACTTTTTCTCTCGAGTAAGGTGATCACTTCGGAGCTGTGTGAGCTTTGTTTGAGGTGTAAACTTGAACAACAGTTCAGCAGGAGTCTTCAGAGTGACAGAAGATGGCGTATTTCTATAAGCAAATAGAGCACTATCTAGCCTATGTTGGAAACTATCATACTGTCGATTGCAGAATTTGTGTTTCTTTAACATGTTTTTAACAATATTGACCGATTTTTCTGCTGCTCCGTTTGAATTTGGGTGATATGGTGGTGAATTTTTAACCTCAATTCCATTAGATTTGAAAAATCTCAGAAATTCTTCTGATTTGAATTGGGCAGCATTGTCAGAAACTACTTGAGTTGGTAGTCCAAAGATTGAAAACAATGTTCTGAGTTTTGAAATAGTGGATTTTGAAGTTGTGCTCTTGACAAGCGATACATCAATCCACTTGGAGTAGGAATCTTTCACTATCAAAAGATTTTGATTTTCCAACTCAGCATAATCAATATGTATTCGATCAAAAGGCTTACCAGTCAATGGCCAATTATTTGACAGTACCTTAATTGCGTTTGGTCTTGTTATTTGACATGGAACACATTTGTTTACAAAATTTTCGATTTCTCTGTCCATTTTAGGAAACCAAAAATAACTGCGAGCAAGATACTTCATACGTACAATTCCAGGATGTTCAACATGCAAAAGTTGAAGTACTTTGTTTTGCAAACTCTTAGGAATTACTAATCTGTTGGCTCTTAACAAACAATTATTCTCTAAGCTTAATTCGTTACGAACCTTAAAAAATTCGTTTAAATGATCTGGTACTTTATGTGGCCAACCAAATCTTGTGAATGTGATTGCCTGACTTACTTCATTATCGATTGCACTCTCTTTTTCAATCTCTTTGTTTGTTAAGTCCTCAAAGTCAGAGAAATAATAAACAAATTGTTCAGCAAGTTGATCTACAGGTTCACAGTCTTTAGAAGGAAGTCTAGACATAGCATCAGCAAGCAAAAGATCTGAACCCTTTTTGTATTTCATAACATAATCATAGTTAGACAATATTAAAGACCATCTTTGCATTCTAGAATTTGCCATTTCAGGTACAGTTTTGTCATGACCCAATAGTGTTAACAATGGTTTTGCATCAGTTTCAATTATAAACTTTTGACCTTGTAAATATTTATTGAAACGTTTAATGCCAAAAATAATAGCTAGAGCTTCTTTATGAACTTGAGCATAGTTTCGCTCAGCCTTAGAAAGAGTTTTGGATGCAAAGAAAATTGGTCTCAAAACACCAGGAGAAAGTTCATGACACAAGACTGCTCCTAGTCCATAATCTGAAGCATCACATTGTAACACAATGGGTTTTGACATGTCATAGTGCACAAGTACATTATATTCATTTAACCAAGTTTTACTTTCTTCAAATACCTTAATACATTTTTCATCAAATTCCCATTTAACACTCTTTTCTAATAATCTATACAAAGGTTTTAACTTAGTAGACAAATTGGGAATAAAATGTTGATAATATGAAAGCAAACCTAAATAACTTTTCAACTCAGTCATATTACTAGGCAGTGGAGCATTTACAATATCATTGCACTTATCTTTGACAGGATGTATACCTTCAGAATCTTTTACATGACCCAACATTTGAATTTTCTCTTTAAAAAATTCACATTTAGAAATGTTTATTTTTACATTGAACATATTAAGTTTCTGTAAAACCATGAGAGTTCTTTGTATGCATTCTTTCTTTGTGGCAGCACGCACAAACAAATCGTCAATATAACAGTCAGTAAAAGGAAATTCTTTCAGTATACTATCCATTTTTTGTTGAAATAGAAATGATGCTGATTTTATGCCAAAAGGTAATTTGGTATATCGTAGCAAACCTTTAGGAGTATTAAGAGTTAACAATTCTTGAGATTCAGAACCTATAGGCAGTTGATGAAAGGCCATAGAAAGGTCAATTTTAGATAAATACCTCCCGGAACCCACATTAGTAAGAATATCTTCCTGTGACGGAAGAGGGTAAAATTGTGTTTCACAAAATTTGTTTACTGTTACTGAAAAATCCCCACATATTCTTACAGTCTTTTTACCTTCACTATCAATTTTAGGTACAGCTACTATAGGGGTTGCCCATTTTGAATGAGTAACAGGTTTTAGCACACCTTTCTGAATCAATACCTCTAACTCATTATCAACTAATTGTCGAACAGCATAAGGGATTGATCTAGATTTACAGAATATAGGAACAGTATCATTCTTCATAGCAATATTTACTGGATCCCCCAAAATACCAATACAATTATTTAAATCAAAACAATTGGGAAAATTTGTTTTACAATACTCAATTATATTAGTATCATCAGTAAGAACAGGTAGTATAGTGTTTGGAGAGCTGCACACATTATTTACTTTTTCAAAGTTACCTGTCTTAATGTCTACATTAAGCTGTTCGATCCAAGAACGACCCATTAAGGTAGGTCTATTTTGAGTCTTAATGACAACAAGTGGCAGTGAGATTTTCTCGTTACCACGTTTCACAGGAACCATGAATCGTCCCACTACCTCCAACAGTTCACCAGAATAGGAACGCAATGTAGGAGCTTCTAGCGATTCCAGACGACCCAAATGCAACCTTTTGAACTTGTTTAAAGACATAATGGAATGAGCACTTCCAGAGTCAATTTGCATTTGAACAGAAGAATTACCAATATCAACGTTTATGGAGTATGGTTCAGGGGCATCTTTAAAATCAGAAACTGTGTTGATGCTGAACTCGCCAAGAGAGGTGTTGACATCTTCCAGGTTTTCTTTCACAAAATTTGTTGTCGAGGATCTGCAGATAGAAGAAATATGTCCCTTTTTATTGCACTTATAGCAATTGGCATTTTTAAATGCACATTCATCTCTGTGTGTCTTACCGCAATGTTTACATTTTGGTTTGGTTTTGAAGCTTGGGGAATTTTTCTTGCTATCAACATTGTTTTGATGTGCAGTCTTCTTATTAAAGGTTCTTTTATTTTTGTTTGCATTTGTAATTTTCAAGACATCATTACTGGATTCAAATTTCAAAGATTTGGCTTCTTTATTGGCTGTTTCCATGGCCAAAGCAATTTCACCAGCCTTTTTGAAATCCAAGTCTCTTTCACTCAATAATTTATTTTGAATGTTTTGATCTGCAAGGCCGCAAACTAGCTTATCACGAATGGCTTCATCCAGGAAATTATTAAAAGCACACTTACTGGCTTGTTCTTTGATGTTGACTATGAACCCAGGTAGCACAGCAGTATTGGCCAATGTCGGAAACCGGAGCTCTGGAAGATTGGCCAATCCTGGGTAATGTCGGAACGGCCAGCACCGAACGGCTAACATTTTTGCAATATTGGCCAATATCGCAGTGCGGTTTTGGCCGATCTCGAGGAGCAGTTTTGGCCGATATCGATGCGTAGTTTTGGCCGATATCGAGGAGTAGTTTTGGCCAGTATTGATGTGCAATCTTGGGCAATATCGATGAGCATTGGTTTAAACCAAATGTTTTTGTTTTTTTCCCTCAGAAAAACGAAATATTTTTTTAAGAATAATTTAAAATTGTATTTTTATTTATAATTAGATTTTTTAAATTATTTGATGTTGTAGATGACTTTTATTTTTAGCTGAAATACAATATGTTCTAATGTATTTTAAAATAAATCTTCCAATTAAAAACTATTGAAGTTTTTATAAGTATCAAATGAATCGAAGGGCAATATTCTATGTATTATGTAGTAAACAATTACTATTGTATATATTGAATTTAAAAAATAGTACCTATAAATAAAATATTAAAATTTAATATGATTTGAATGTCCCCATAAATAGCAACAATTGTTTATTTACTTAGTTCAAATTACTTTCAAAAGGAATATTCATTGTTTATAAAACATAAATTATTCTTGTTTATGTTAAATTTTATTTATAAATATGTATACATGTAATTAGAAAAGGATAAAAAAAAAAGACCTCTGTTTAAACCAAAAAAACATGTTTTTTTCCAACCCTGGAAGAGCAATTTTAGTTACTATTTTTTTATTATATCACAGAGCAGTTTAGGGTAAATTTGCCACTCAACATATCTGAACTTTCTTTTTGGTGGAAGAAGTGGTTGCAAATGATAATTCTTATATGCGTTTAGATTCAATTTTGAGCTGTTCAATGTTTAGTAACATATTGTTGCCCAAAAACATTTAATAATTTGTTAAGTTATACTTAAACATTTTTTAAATAATTTTTTCAAATCCCCTACCAAAAAAAACCATTTAGATAACAAAATGTCTGACATTCAAGGATTTAGAAAGATACATGCAATTTAAACTAGAAAACAGTAGAATTTAAAATCCCTATTGGTCAATCAATACTCATTGAACTTTTTATGCTAAGGTTTCATAAAAATATAAGGTTGAATTTTAAACTTGTGAAGTATATTTTTTCTGCACCGATCAACTTCATTTATGAAGTCCCTTTTCATTTTTAAAACATAATTTTTCTCGATGCATTAAGAATCAAATAGATAGTAAATAAACCTCATTTTAATGCTTTAGTTCATTCACTTCAATCATAATATTGTAAAAATGTAAAAGCAATAAAGTGAATTAAAATTGCAGACCCCCCCCCCCCCCATTGAAAAAGTTTTCATCCAAAAATTGTTTGACAAAAACATCTATTATTTAAAAAAATCCACAATAATATTTACATGAATACTCATATAATGAATAATTTTTCATACTTTCATTCCTATTTTAATTGCATTTTAATGACCGATAATTGAAACCCAATATAATTTAATTGATATTTTATGGCTTAAAAACCATGCACTCTTAAATTAATTGTCACTTTCTGCAGTGCATATTTATAATAAAAACATAAATTTAATACAAGCTGTTTATTATAATACATATTTTATTTTACATATTTTATCTTCCTTTGAAGTTTCTACCTCGGCGAAGAAAACGAACCTGAAATATAAAATTGTTAATTTCTGTTTGCATTAAGATTACATTAAAATTTAAAAATCAAATTATTGCATCAAACTTTTTCTAATCTTAAGCTCTTTTTATTTTATCCAAGCTCTTTTTGTTACGGAACTGGAATTTGTTATCAATAAAAGAAATCACGCAGTGCAGCATTTACTGCCCATTAAAAAAAAAAAAAAAAAAAAAAAAAACAGAATTGCAAAATGAAAAACACAATTTTGCACAAAAGCATAAAATTATTAACATTTTGTTAAATTGTTACATCAGAAAACATTTTCTACTAACATTTAAGAAAATCATTTTAAACTGGTATTTAAATTTCAATTGTATATATTGAGCTTGTATGAATTTAATTTATATAAAGTTCTCTGCAAATATGTTTGCACCAACCTCAACCAAGCACACAAAAAAACTATCAATCACGAAATAAATGCTAATTCTGTTTTTTTTTATAAACTCGTTCATTTTTGGCTTAAGCCGTTTAAAATTGTAATAAATAATTTATAAGAGAGAAAAATCTCTTTTAAACTGTTAAATTAACCACCAAATAAAATCAAAATAAATAGTAAAAAGTGTTGTTGAAAAGTCTGTGATAAAATACACTGTTGCACTTGAAAATTTATAGGAACTAATTTAGAACGTAGTGTTTTTGTTGTTTTTTCTACTGAACTAATTTCTCAATTATAAGCATATGACAAAGGTGATTTGTTCAAAATTGTTGAAAGAAACAGATAATTTTTTTTTATTAAAAGACCAGAGATTCTCCATTGCTTATTATATTTTAAAATATAAATTATTGTAACATCAAATTGAAATTGCTTGGAGCGTTACCTAATTGATTATCATATATTCTTACCTGGTAGAGGAAGTTTTCACGCTTTTTGGTTCACAAACAAGTTTTTGCTCGTTTCTTTGTGGGATTCCAAAGAAGGGGGATCGTCTTTGAAACGGGCTGGAATATTAGTTCGGCTTTTCTTGGTTAATAAATTTTCATCTTCTGAAGAATCGCTCCCAATTGAACGAGCAAGCTCAGCTTTATCTTATGCCTGTTAAAATGAATCTAAATAGGAAAATTATGGATATATGCTATCTCAAACTAGTTGCAAAACTTTATATACAATTTATTTATACAATTAAATATCTTATTTAAAGCACTTATAATATCACTCACTAAAAAACCAATCTTCAGTTTGAAAAATTAAAATAGAATATTATTTAAATCTGTTAATAAATATCTGTTATTCATGTCCACCATTTCAAAAATCTATACCATCAAAACTTGAACTGATAAGTAGATCAATGACTTATGAAACATTATTTGTGATACCTTGAACTATTTGTATATACCCTATACAAAAATTGTAATTTAATTACTGTATGTACAATAGATTTTAAAATTAAATGTTTGCCATGTTATACTTGAGGGCATATATTCTTTAATCATGTTCATTCCCCCCTTCATACCAAAGACAACTTTTGTCTGAGATGAACCAAGATGAAGGAATTACTTCTACGGGTTCTCCATTTCCATCAATGAACCCTACAACAGTATATTTCTTTATTTTAAACTGAACAGAATAACAAATTAACTATTAAAAGGCCATACTGGCAATTTACTGCCGAGGGAAGGAAGGCTACAACTATTACACTTTTCATTCCAAGACAGAAAATAGCACTAACAATAATACTTGATTACAATATTTGATGTTTACTTTTCAAATGGAAAGTCTTTTCTTTAAATGAACAAAACATTTTTATTTTATAAAAACAACATCTTTGCATAGTGTGTTTAAATTAACACAAATGAAGTTAGGCATTCAAAATATATTTTTGTAGATATTTCAAAAATTTCCATTCATTGCTCTTTTCTGAGAAATCAATATTTGCACAAGACAGACCTTTTGAATAGGGGAATGTACATATACAGTAAAACCCTGTTAATGCTAAGTCGATCTGGCCACTGAAATTGTTCGCTTTAACTGAATTTTGTGTTAAATAAATTAACGTTAAGTTTTAAGTACGAAGAACTGCTTTTCCTTCGCATTAAATGTGATTTTATGCTAAGCACTTTTGCGTTAACAGGGTTTGCTGAATTTTTTCAAAAATAGGAGGCATAATAACATTAGTTATAAATATTGTTAAAATTGACATTTTTTAGAACATTTACTTTTTATGCCAAGCGGTTGATTGAGATAATGCACCCTATTCCACACCACCTTTGAGATTGAGTAATAGATGTGTTTTAATTTAATGTGGTTTCCTCAATATGCCCAATTCACAATATATTCTATTAACAGAGCTAATCATGCTGGAGCTTGGATATTGAATTTTATAAGAAGCAATATAAACTAACGATAACAAATATGATAAATAGGAAGACAAACTAGAATGTAACATGTAGTATAAGTATAATTTGAAACAAGCAATGGAGGGGTAGGGGGGAATGGCTAAATGAGTATTAGTTTGTATCCGTGTATGGATGAGATAATAGCTCGGATTTCCTAAAAGCACTTTTAATCTTGTCCAGATGACATAAAAGCTGAAAATCTTGTTTATATTTTAAACAGCAGCATTAAATAAATAATTGAAACCAACTCGATTCCTAATCAAGTTTAATGTGAATATCAATCACCTTTGTCAACATCGCTTTTGTGGGAATCAAACCAAGTCGGCAATCAAGTATCGTTGAAATTAACTAAAACCAACTTAAACCAATAATGTAATACGTAGATACCCCATGAAATCGACAAATTATTGTGACAACACTTACCAGTAATAAGTTTTCGATCCAATTTTAATGTTACAAATAACCGTCGCGCCGGTGACATAAATAAACTTAGTAAACACACATCCGGGCACTTCAGTTCCTTCAGCCACTCGGTGGCGATTCTTTTTGAGAAATTCTGCGCATCGTTCAGTTTTGGCCGTAAGTCGAGATCGTTCCAAAATACATGATTTTTTTAAAAATGCTTAAAACCGTGGCAAAAATATCACAAAACATATTAATGCAAACCTTCCTTTCTTAAACATAAAATATTTTAATTTTAAAACTGTCGATCAACCTTTCAAACTTTTGAGTATCGTCTATCCGAGATTGGGCAATATCGGTATCGAACGGCCGATTTTGTGCCATTCCACATCGGGATTGGCCAATGTAGGGCTGATATTGGCCAATACTGCTGTGCTACTTGGGAAGCTGGATACACCCTTACTAAAATCCTAAGGTATTTTTAAGGTATTTTCTAGGTTTTTTTTTCAAGGTATTTATTAGGTATTTTATTAAGGTATTTTTACCTACTAAATGGTGCAGATTAAAACCTTAAACAGGTTTTCCATAATACCTGTCCCAAGGTATTTTATATAAACCTAAACGGTTTCTTAGAATACCTTTCAACAAGGTATTTTATGTAAACCTAAACGGTTTCCTAGAATACCTTTCAACAAGGTATTTTAAATATACCTAAACGGTTTCCTAGAATACCTTCCAACAAGGTATTTTATATAAACCTAAACGGTTTCCTAGAATACCTTTCAACAAGGTATTTTATATAAACCTAAACGGTTTCCTAGAATACCTTTCAACAAGGTATTTTATATAAACCTAAACGGTTTCCTAGAATACCTTCCAACAAGGTATTTTATAAAAACCTTAACAGTTTCAATAGAATACCTTTTAATAAGGTATTTTATAAAAACCTAAACGGTTTTTTAGAATACTTTTTAATGGTTACCTCAATGGTTTTTTCTAGAATACCTTTCAATAAGGTATTTACCTAAACAGTTTCCTCGAACATCTGTCAATGAAGTACATTAAAATAAACCTAAAAGGTAAACCACAAATAATTTTAAAATATGTAGAAGTTTTTTTTGACAAAATTTCCACAATATTTTTTAAAAACATATTTTAATAGACCTCAAAAGGAATTTTTAGAAATCTAATAAAACCTAGGAAAAGTATTACATTCTATTTTACTGTGTATAAAAGAGAACCAATAACTTTGACACAATTATCATACAAATAATTTTTATTTATGTACTTAACACTATTTTACATTAGGATAATCATTTTTAGGATATGTATTTTTTACTCAACCAACCCTGTTGGGCCTTGAGCCTGTTTGTTCTAAATTTTCTTCTTCTTTTCTCTGCAACTTTGTTTTCGGCGTAAATTTGCAAGAATTTCCAGATTGAGGCTGTCCTATCTGGATCTTCCACCTGTATCTTGCATAAGAATAGACATGGTTTACTGTACCGGTCACCCCAAGAAACTTCAGATGATACTTGTTAAAAAGCCCTAAAAATATAAAATTGCTATAAAATGAGGCATACAATACATATTCAAAAGAACAAGTTATTCGGAGGCTACAAAATTCAACCCGTCTTTATTTGCCTCCGAAATATTTTCATTTCAAAGCGGCTCTAAAAGTAGTACAAAATAATGCTTATTTTGATTTCTATAAGAAACTAACTAGGCGTCAAGTCCGTATTTGTTTAACAGCTTCCCATATATTAACACAGGTAGTAAATCAAATTATGAAGAGTATAGCTACTAATTTAACAACACGAAGGGTACTAATTTAACAATTCATTTGAGAAAATACAAAGAAATAAGCGATAATCAGAATTAATTTTTAATATTAGCCTTTAATTTTATATTTTTTAAACAACCCTGAACACATTTAAAAGATTACTCTGAAAACTTGAATACCCATTGAAAATCATGATTGTATCTATATGTATATTCTTACATTTCTATTTCTGGATTTTAAAATATACTCAAGTGTTTATTTTACCTTCTGAATATTTAATTTTTTTTATAGCAGAATGTGTGCAATATTTTGTAACATAAGTTAAGTGAGGAAGTAGTTCCTCGATATTAGTGAGATCAGTTCTTGAAACATTGACTTTTTTTGCATTATCAAACACATAATGTAAACGAATTCTCAATTTTCTCCAAGACCTGCACTAAAGAAATATTTTATGGGAAAACAATCAACTACGCTCGTCCAGATAAAAGCGTCAATTTGAAATTTCTATTTAATATGAATAACAATTTTAAATCCTCATAATAATAGTTTGATATTTTTAGCCAGGTCATATGTGATTTGTTTCGAAATCAGAAACAAACGATAAAATCATAATTTTTTTTTCAAAATCAAAAACCCTGTCACACTCTTCCAATATTCCAACCTATCTAAGAACTCATAAAGAAAGATTACTTTCTCACCATCAAGAGAAGCTAGCAAAAGTTCTTAAAATAATATGTGCCTTTTACATTTCACTTCATAATTGGTTAAGTATAATAATACAATTTCCGGTGTGAAAATTTATATGTCAGGGACAAGGTTGCAACCCCTTCCCCCCATCGTTACATAAAACAATTTAATATACCTTTTCCCCTGTTTATTCACATATCTAAAAATATTTATATATCCCGGACCCCCAATTCCCCATCCATCTCATGAAAAACTAAAATATTCAAAAAGATATGAAATTATCAGATTCAAAATAATATCTTGAAAAATAAATGGGCAGGGAAATTTTCTTTTAAAACAAGCATTAAATAGTCAGTAAGTCAAGGAGAGTTGTCAGACTTTGGCCCTGAAAAGGACCATTCGTCTGGGTCCACAGACAATCGGAATAATACAGAGACAACAATGTACAATGATAAAACTAGGTATGTCAC
Source organism: Linyphia triangularis (assembly GCA_963978545.1). Taxonomy (NCBI): domain Eukaryota; kingdom Metazoa; phylum Arthropoda; class Arachnida; order Araneae; family Linyphiidae; genus Linyphia; species Linyphia triangularis. The sequence continues at coordinate 35,396,609 of OZ021721.1, forward strand.
AATAATGTAACAATAATTTTAGTAGAAGCAAAACAGAATACAAATAAATTTAAATTTAAGAAATCAAGTATAATCAACAGATAATTTCTTTGCTGCCATTTTTTCTGCACATAAAACATTCCAAACTTGTCTCCTGTGGCCTGGGCAATTGCATCACCAATTTCTCCAGAGACAAGTACAGATACAGGGCACGAGTTAAAGAGCAATGATTTTCATTGTTATTTTGAAGTGTTCCACATAGAATGTTTATTTATTAATATACATTTTTTTGTCAGACAGAGAGCAGATATCTAGTTTTCAGAATTTGCGAGGTAACAAAAAATATTACAAAAGGAATACAAAAAGAACAAATGTATGTCTATCACAATCACAATTTTTTTTATAAATAGTCCTTCCTCCGTTGAATGATTTATCAGCATATTTCTTACGAGTATTTGCATCAGGCTCAGGGTGTATTCGTTATATAATATTTCTAATTAAATTCTTGCAAGTTGTAGAACAACGATAATACCTTTAATTTGACAATTGCATCATATATATTTATATTTTTGTTTGAATATTTGGGAAATCTATTCCGGTCACCTATTTCTGCTACAATGACCTCTGATCAAATAATGAAGTAAATATCTGAGTGAGCACTTCTCACCTTAATCCCAACACAAAAGCAATAGAGTATAGAGGTTACAATGGATTTATGTTCACTAGCCCTCATTAATATACACACCGTTATTCGGTGAGGCCAGACCGAACTTGCGAGTCTTCCATCACAAACTCGAAGTCATAATTCATTAGGCTACCGGGACCTCTTTTTTTATTTTGTATATTAATGTGATAGTCGTGATATCCTTTTTTAATTTATTGCAAAGTCATGTGTAATACGAAAGTCTTAATTCAACAACCTCTTTTCCGATTATAAGTTGTAAGGTTTCCAAAAAAAAGTTAATAAATGAATTTAAAATTTGGAGAGAAAATGTTATTTCTCTGTATAAAACTGCTAAGACAGGGACGAAAAAACAATTGGCATCTTCACTATACTCGACATACATTTTTTTTTTTTTAAATTTAAAGCAAGTTTTTCAATTTGGATTTGTAATAAGTTATTATACTTAAATATTTCCAGGGGTCATAAGCAGTTCTTGATAACAATTTGGGTGATAGAACATATTTGAATTGTGTGTGGGCCCCAAGTGCTTCATCATTTCAATAATTAAATAGGATTAATTAATAGATTAGTGCAAAGTATTTATAAAATGTAATACAAAAAAAATTTCACATAAATTCAAAATTTTCAAGTTAAACATCTTTACATGCAGGGGCCTTACAAAATTTATTCCAACATTGATGATTATAGGCACAATTTTGAAGTTTTAAGGCCCCGTCAAGTTCAGTGCCTGAACACTTAAATATCATTTGACAACTATAGTAATAAATGATTCTCTACAACTGAGTTTTTGGACCCCTAAATATGTTAATATGAGTCCCTGAGGAGAAATCGTGCATATGGGAACCTCTCTACGTATAAAGTGCCACTAAAATATTTCAAGTGTCATCAAGCATCTAAATAACTCCATAATAAACACCGAATTAAACTATTTTTTGATTAAAAAATGAGTTATAAGTGATTAATTATCGAAATTTCCCTTTTGTGCCTTACCTTTGAAATTTTATAAGGGGAGAAGCTGCCTCCTCTCTTAAGTTCCACCGCTATTTTACATGGTGCAACTAGAATAGTTAATTTTTGCATTCTTAAAAATAAACATCTGGGCAAACAATAATTGACTGCAATATGTACAAACGGGACAATTGATTTGTAACCTTGCTAAAAAAAGAAACTCAAGCTCCATATAATTTCAGTTCTGTTTAATTCTGCAGCTGAGGTGTTGACCGGAGGACGAAGTTAGCATAGGAATTATGAAAGGGAAACCACAAATTGTATAGCTTTTCCCTTTCAGCCAAAATTAAAAATGCTTTTTTTTTTCAGAGAGAGGGAGCGCATTTTTCATTTTGGGAAAAGGGGAAGCACGTTTGTGACACATCGACTAATTTAATTCTGAAAATGTTAAATTTCAATTTGAAAGAATTTTACCTTTGAACAGTGTTCTTCTGGAGCACTAAATCGTCCCTGTCATTAGGAAGTGGCGAGTATTTGAACTTTCCTTACTAACCACTGTTGTTGAAGACAACATCGATGATGGACAAAATCTATTCTGTCAGGATGTTCCTTCAAGAGGGGAGTCAGTAAAGAGTGCCTAAAAATATATTTAAATTTCTTTATTGTACATCAAAAGCATAATTTTCCAAAATAAAATAAATGTTTTTAATGCTAAACTTATAACAACTGTACTTGAAACAGCATTGTATGGTTGATACTGAACAAGGAAGGGACAAGATGTCAAAGGGATTAAAAGCACTTAACTCCAAAAAATAAAAGAAAATACAATGCAATCCTGCAAAAATTGTTGGAATTTAAAATTTGCAACTAATTAAATCATCAATCACCAGAATTTAAACTACTCCATTTCAGATAAATATCGTAATGTTTAACAACAAATTTCATTTAAATTACTTTTTGAAATACACAACTTTTTGAATTTTAGCCTTCAAATTAGCCAGTAAATAACAGGAGAAATCTAAATGATTTAATGTCTTATATTTTACAAAAAGCATTCATCTGCATTACGTTCAACTCTACACACTACATTTCAATGAAGTATATCAAATGAATAACAAAAATCGAAACAACCAGTACGCTGCAAATTTTATACAACAGTACACATTTTCGAATTACAAAACTTTTCTTACTTTGTATCAGGGTAATGGAAAGTTGCTTCATATAATTATGACAATAACGTGGTCATGTTCGCATCGCCATTTTATATTTCATAACACGTCTGGTCTGGAACAGGATGAAGGCAGAGGACACTCGTGTTTTGATTGGATAGTGATAGCACGTGACCAATCAAAATCCTTACGTCATCCTCTAAAGTATCTTGCAAATCCTTAAAAACGTTGGAGGTTTTTATCAGAAACCTAGCGAAACCTTAAAAATACTTAATAGCTTCACAGGTGTTTTTAGGTTTCTAAAAATTAAACCAATTAATTTAAGTGTTTTGATTTTTTTCTTATGCACTTGAATACTGATTTTGCTTTTGTTTCATTCCTCATGCAAAAAAAATTAAATCATTTTTCAAATTATAATTTATCATGTACTTTAAAAAAAAAAAAAAAAAAAAAATTAAATGCGGAATGCATTTTACAATTTACTGTTCTAATTTAAAACAATATGCATTTTGTGTGAAATTAAAAGTTTTTTTTTTTTTTTTTTTAAATTTATTATTATTTATTATTAATTATCATTATTTATTATTATTATTATTTATTTATTATTTATTTATTATTATTATTTATTATTATTATTTATTATTATTTATTATTATTATTATTTATTATTATTATTTATTATTATTATTTATTATTATTATTATTTATTATTATTATTATTATTCCTTTAGTAATGTTATTAAAAGGTATTCACTTATTCACTTGAATACCTTAGTAAAACGCTTAAAATCTGGAGGTTTTATCAGAAACCATGCAAAACCTGAAAAATACATTATAAGCTTCATAGGTTTCCCTAGGTTTTAAAGAAAAACCTTAAAATACATTCCTTTAGTCATGGTATTAAAAGGTATTCACCTGAATACCTTAGTAAAACCTCTAGAATCTGGACGTTTTTATCACAAACCTTGCAAAACCTTAAAAATACCTAAAGCTTCACAGGTTTCTTTAGGTTTTACAGAAAAAACCTTAAAATACCTTCCTTAGTCATGGTATTAAAAGGTATTCACCTGAATACCTTAGTAAAACCTTTAGAATCTGGAGGTTTTTATCACAAATCTTTCCAAAACCTTAAAAATACCTGAAGCTTCGCAGGTTTCTTTAGGTTTCTAAAAATAATACCTTAAAATACCTTGAGTTAGGTATTTTTCCATGAGGTATTTTTAGTTAAAACCTCAAAAATACCTAATAAAACCTTGAATACCTAGTTTAAACCTTAAAAATACCTTTAAAATACCTTTTTTTTTAGTAAGGGCATCCTCTGAAGTTTGTTTCAACTTATGAAAGCGGTAGCGTTCCATGATGATCGAACTTTGCGGAGAAAAATGTTTCTTTAACTCCTCAACAATTTCGTCATAAGGTACCTCCTTCATATTTCTAGGTTGTAGTAGGCTTCTTAACGTTGAGAAAACATCCTTTCCAATGTTCGTCATTAGAGTAGCCCTTTTGTCTGCATCAGTTTTGATTTTATTAGCTTCAAAATAAAATTCTACTTGTAGCAGATACTCTTCAAAAGAATCAGTACTTTGAAATACTGGCATTTTGCCCATTCTCTGAGAAGATTCAGAATCTTGCATCTTGAATACTATCGGTTTCAGTTCGAAAACAGAAGGATTACGATGCTGTAACGGCAGTGTCTATTTTTAAGAAGATACCGATCCTCCACATTCGTTTTAATATTCAATTTTAAATTTCATAACTTTTATCCTCGTCGCCAATGTTATATTCCTGGTCTGGTAACATTATTTGTAAAGAAATTGACGATGGAGACAGACATGCTGCAAGTTACATGTTTATTGAGAATCTTGAATTCTAGTTGTTGTTGTTGCCAGATGGCCTTAGTAAATATTTCTTTAAAATTATTGATGCCAGATACAAAACATTATTAATAAACAGACATATCAAACAGTTTGGTACACAAACAAACAAAAAAACATAGTTGTCAACATTGAACAATAGGTACTGGTAAAAAAGAACTTTGAAAATAACCCGAAATAGCTTCAGGAGCTGACAAAGAAACTCAACTCACTGTTATAGTTGGTACACCGCTAATTATTATATGCTATTTGAACCCTTTAAAGTTTTGCATGTATGAAGTTTATCCCGGTGTAATCTGAAATTTTTTATTAAATAATGACAATACGTGTATGGTCTTTCGTACAATTTTTGAGAAAAGTATTGTGTACAGTATCTATAATTTTGGATAAATACTGATTGCAAAAGTGCACATTAGTGGTAGATATATGATGGCAGAAAATAAACAATGGTGCTAGGAACTCACAATTTCTGATCAATGCCACCTCCAAAACTAATTGAAAAAAGAAGAAAAATTTTCCCTATTAAGAAGTCGAAAGCATCTCTTATATAAAATCAAATTTACTAATACTTTAATTGTCTTATTTAAATTATGATACTGACTGGATCTGTGGGTAAGCAGTCTTATCTTTGAAATTATAGGTAATTCTAAAAATTAAGTCTTTCGAATTAAAACAAACCAATTTGTATTAAAATTATGCTTTATTAGAAACCCAGAGGACAATGTGGTTCAAATTAAAATATAAGAGCATATTTTGCTATGAATCTCAGGCTCAATGCCTAGTTTCAGCAGTCTGCAAGATCCGTTTAAAAAATGAATTGTAACACAATGTCCTACGTATTACAATTCATTTTATAAACAGATCTTGCAGACTGTCAAAACTAGGGATTGAACCTGAGATGTATAGTATATAAGCTCTTATATTTACTTTTAGCCACATAGTTCTCTGGGTTTCTAATGAAGAATAATTTTACATTGTTGGTCTGCAATGAGGGTGTTTAGTGAGTTAGACGCAAATGCTGACCATGTCCCCTTCAAAACCTTTCCAGAACTCAGTTCTCCTTTGAAATATAGAAACTTGTAATAATCAGGGTGCGTACGCGGCCTGGAAAACCTGGAAAGTCCTTGAATTTCATTATTTTTTTTCAAGGCCTTGAATAGCCTGGAAAAATAGGATTATTTCTAAAAAAGCCTGGAAAGTCCTTGAATTTCCCATTTTCAATTCTAAAACCATAAAATTCTCGTTCCCGTATTACCATTATTCTGACGTCACACTTTCTAGCCGGTTCACATCTGTCAATCACACTTGAATCGGTTCCTCCCGAGCGGCCCTGGAACGGCACGGTCACTATGACCTTTGACCTCTCCCCGAACGGGACAAAAAGTTGCATGATGAGTATCCGGTGGAAAGAGGGAGTAATTTGATATGCAGGATATTTTCGCTTTTCTCTCTCTCTCCCTCAGGTGCATTCTCAAACGACCAAAATTTTCCTCTGAGAGGATTTTGTGTTTGTTGGAAATGAAATGAAAAAGAGCGCGCTTAGCATATTTGTATATAAAATATCGAAGGAAAAAGAATCGAATTAATCGCACTATGTGGATTCATCCCATTGTTTAGAGCCGATCAATATTCGGTATGTTCTTCTGTCTTTACCCGCAGTTAAGGGAAGACAAAGTAAAAAATTTCAACTTTTTCCGGATGTCGATTGAGAGCTTCGACGAGTTGGTGGAGAAATTATGTTCCAGACTGCAAAAACCCGACACTAACTATCGGAGGAGTATATCGCCTACAGAGAAAATAGCAGTTACGCTTCGGTATTGTATTATGATTTATATCATTCTTTCATTTATGTCGATTCCTATTTAAAGAAACAATTTCTTTTTCTGTAGAAGGTGAAGGGTATGTAATTTTTTATATCAATTACTAAAATGGCCTACTTTAAAGCCGTGAAAGTTATTAACTAAGGTTGCTGGGAATAAAAACCTTCCAATTTTATTAAATTTATTTTGAGCTCATTAAAAAAATTCTAATTACAGGGATGTAAGAGCTGTTCCAATTGCGCCAAAGTGCGCCAAACTGACTACCCTGCTCCAAACTGCGCCAAAAACCTCTTTTCGGTTAAGATTGCGCCGAACTGCGCCAAAAAATCATTTTTTGACTTGAAAAACTACTTGACTAGAATTTTGTCTCGAAATTTTTCAAAATTATCAAAAACGTCACCAACAAAGCGATAAAGAGTATTTTGCCCTTCAAGGGCGTTTTTCGTCAGTTAACGTGCCGGAAAAGGTTCGCACTTGAAAATACATATTACAATCTCTCAGTTTTGTTGTAGGTTTTTCAAACTATAAAGAAGTAGTAAATGAATCAGTGTGTATCTGATTTAAATCTGTTTTTTTTGGCTGATTTTAGGTATAGAAAATTAATACTTTTTTTTTATACTTATAGAATACATGTTTATTTTTTTATTTTTTTTACTGAGACTTTGTGCTAAAAATAGAATACAAGTATTGTATTTTTCACACAAGCAATCTTAGTGCATCTGGTTTAGATTTGCACTCTTGCCTGGATTCAATAATAAAGAAATATATAGCTTTCTTTAAGCTAAAAGAAAACGCGAATATTTTTTTTAATTTCTAAACTTAATCCAATTGACAGCCCCCCTCCCCAAACATTTCCAGGCTTAATTTCTAAGTCATCGGTAAATCGGGATTTGAATTTTGAACTTGCCATTTTGATTATCTGGAAGGATTGGTGACTATTAGTAAATGATTTTTTGGCAACGCTGGATGTTGGATCATGATTTTGACTTGGCAACGAACGGGAAAACGCATATTACGTCATTCTTTTATTGTAGCCAATTCCCAGAAAAAGCGCAAAGTCGTACCCTAGACTAGAATTTTTACGAAGAACTTGAATGGGGGGATTTAAGCTATGTCTTTATTTAAAAAAAGTAAAGATTTCTTGTATTTACAAATATTTGTTCCTTTAAATTAGCTGTAGAAAAGATCAGGGATTCGCGGCAGTATAGCCCTTGCGCCGTTAAACTTCAACCAACCAACCAGGGATTCGCGCTTTAAATTCAAACTGTAGAAGGCATGAAATCAATCTTTATGCATCCAATTTGGATATTTTTTTCTTGCCTGTTTGTAACTAAAAATAATAAATATTTTTCTTAGTACTTTAAGAGTGCATGATTATTTTTTTGGCATATATTTAAAAAAAAAACCTAACCAATTAAACCACAGACTTAAGATCATTTTGTTTCCATTGACCTTGAGATTTCACATGGGAACTCTAATCCATTTAGACAATGGAGAGTGTTAGAAAACAAACCACTACAAAAATTACTATTTTTCAGCTTGCCTTGTTTTAGTTTATTATTTAATTACATTAGAAGTTATTTCTTTATGTTCAATGCTAGTATAATTGTCTAATTTCAGTTAGAGGTTTTAAATTTTTTAAGTTAAAAAAAAATAAATTATCTTCCAATAAACAAATAGCCCTATAAAAACATGCTAAGTGAAGCTATCAGTCCAAACAAGTTATGAAATCTAATGTTTGCCGCTAAGCAGCCTTGTTTCACTTTTTTTGCATGGGGGAGGGGGAGGAGTACTTTGTATCGAATTAAATTATTTTGGATTATTGGGAAAAACTTTTATAGGTAATTGGTACTAGGCAGACTAGAGTTTTTAAAGAAAAAAATCTTATTTCATTAGTTGTTAAAAGTAGCTCTAATTGAGATTATTTTGAAAAACTTTCAGTGATGAACCGAACCTTATGATTGGTTGGTTAGTTTTTGTGGCGCAAAAGCAACACTAGGGTCATGCTGTGCCCCGAACCTTATGATATCATGTCATCATTGAAAACTTCCTAATATTTTAATTGTTGGCAAAGAGGTTAATAAATGCATGCTTTTTAATTTATTTTTTGAGTAATGCAATCAAATTAATTAATGTAAATTTAGAATGGAAACGTATTTATGAACAAGTTACACCTTTTTTTTACTTTAAATTAATTTGAAATATCAAGGTTGAAATATGCAAAAATGTTTGCTTCATCACTAATTTAAATGTAATAATTTTCTGCTCCAAAACTACATTTTGCTGCTCCAAAATCGTATTTTTACTGCTCCGACAGTGCTCCAAAATCACATATTGGCACTTACATCACTGTAATTATTTAAATATGATACAAATATTTTTACAGAAATTAGGGAGGTATTCAATGGGATAAATAATGGTGTTCTGGAACATATGTTATTAAATGAAATTAAGAACAAATCATGTTATTTTATTTTTTATTGAATTAAAGTTTATTTAGAAAAACACTTTGATTCAGATTTTTGAAACTTTAACTAAGATTTTCTAAAAAGTATATCAGTATTATTTAAATTCGTAAAGTTCGTACATTTAAATGTTTAGTATATTTCTAATATTTACTAAAATTTATTTTACTTAAGTATTTAATAAACGGTAACCCTAAATTTTAACTTCATTTCCCAGAAAAATTGAATTCACTCAAAATTCTGTGAAAAACAATAGTATTTATAATGTTATAAATTTTTAGTATAATTTTTTATGTTAAAAATTTCTAACAACTTTGATGATACTGATGTATAAAAATATTATTTATTCTCTAAATTTAACTTAGAAAAATCAAGTTCATCACCTTAGAAAATCATGTTAAATTACCACTTAAATCATTAATAATTACCACTACAATTAAGGTCAGCAACTAGTTGATATTAACAAATAATTATTTTCACCACTCTCTTTTTAGAAGAATTAAGTATAATAAAGCAAGGCCAATATATACATATCTGTATGACAGCCTTACTAGACCACAAGGTTTAAAAAGATTCCAATGAAATAATTGTCGTTAAACAAACGCAGGAAATATAAAATAGGGTGAAAAAATCCTTATACAAATTAGCATGTAAAAGCGATGTTATTTTTAAATAATAAAAAAAAAGAAGCATTTACCATCACACTGGCACGTTGATATTAACAAATAGTTATTTTCATCACTCTCTTTTTAGAAGAATGAAGTATAATTAAGTTTTGCGCGTAATCAATAACAGTGGTACAAGGTTCAACACTTCATGTGGGACGACCAGGGGCGGCTCAAGGTGAGTTTTGCACTTGTGAAAAATAAATTATGGAATTATGGCGCCCTCGATTCCTCCCTCTCCCCCCCCCCCCCCCTTCTCCCTCCACAAAATAAAAAAATTGGACCAAATCCCGCAAATTTTAAATAAACCACAGATCACTTTTGATTCCTCCATAAATTGCAATAAAATTTAGTGTACCTTTTTTTCTTAGTGTTAATGCAACTTGCATAATAAATTAAATTTACTAGAAAATGCGTTATATTGACATTCCTGGATATAAAAACCGCATTGACTTAACCTTTTTTTTTTAGTAGTTTCTTGTGATACTTAATTCTATAACTATAATAAGAATAATATCAAAAATATGAAAATCCACGAATATTTCCTTCCCCTATTTTAAAGATCTCTCCATCCCCATTCCAATTCCTTTCGAGAAGGAGTCTTCTTCCAATGTTCCTTGTTTGACCACAGCTACGGAAATGTGGGGTGGAAAAAAAAACACTTAGGGGTGACAGTCACAAATTTTAAGGGAACCAGAGCTGAATCGTCATTAAAGCTTCCCCACTCCGACGTTTTTTTTCTTTTTTCTTTCCCCATCTTCCACTATCTTCGAAAGTAAAGTCCAGCCAAGAATTTTCCCTCTGTTAATTGACTGTGATTTTTGTAGCAGCTGCACCCCTCTTGATTCCAAGAAGTAGAAGGGGTGCGAGCAAAATCCCCTTTCCACCCCCAAACTCCATCCCCCCCCCCATCCACCTTCCAACTTGGATGTTTTGTGTCTCTCTCTTGGTGGGACAACTTAAAAACACGCTCATTACAGAAGCTACAGTGAGTCACTTTCGGAAGTGGGGGTCAGAAATTCTTTTCTCGGTGGGGGGCTCAAAACCATCTGTACATTGACGAAAGAGGAATCGACTCTAAAATGAGACTTTTTGTTTGGTTCAGTGCATAAGCGTCGATTTTACTCTTACCCTTCAATTCACGCTCATTTACATGCTAAATGTATTAGCATGTAAATGATCATCCGTTTTTGTGTGTGGCATTATATTAGACACGGGCCGGGCCGCCTTTAGAAACTACCGGCCTAGTGATATTGTAACATCTACGCAAACTTTGTATGTCAGATTTTTTTTTAAAATTTTTTTTTTAAATTTAAGATTTTCCATTATTAACAACCAGTTCTAAATATTCGATTTGGCTATATTTTATTTACATTTTGCATAGAATATGTTATCGAAATTTTTACTGCATATAATTTGGTATTTCATCACATAAAAACTATTTATAGTATCATTCGCAAATATTTTCAATATTTGTCAAAATACACATCCGAAATTAAATACAAGATGAAGTTGAGAGTAAAAGAAAGTTAATTATTAAAAAACTATCTAAAACGGATAAGAGAACCACACAAAATTAATTTTATAATTAAACTTTTGTGCATTTTTCTCCGATAAGCGTGGCCGTATGGTCCTGTGCAAATGCAATGGCAGTTACACTTACACGTAAAAAGGGACATATACCACTCACTCATTAATCGAAATTTGAGCAAATGAAATTCCAACATCAAGAATTTGTTCAGGGGTTAATGATACTTACAGTTTCAGTCAAGTGATAAACTGTGAAAATCCAGCAGCAAAATGACTGAAGAACTTTAGTTTTAAAAAAAATCAAAATTGGTAAAAAAAATAAAAAAAAATAAAAATTTGCCAAAAAGCGGAAAAAGAAAGAAAAATATAATAATAATTGGCGCCCTGTGCGGTTGCACAGTTTGCACGGCCCTTAAGCCGCCCCTGGGGACGACTAAACTGGTGTGACTGAAAACTACATTTTGAATAAGAGCACAAAGTGAACAGTTTACTTTCTAGTTAATCCCGTTTACGATGTAAAGATTTTTATACCCAATGGGTATTTTTGGAGGAATATTCTTGTAGAAGAAATTTTTTGAAAGAGAAAATTTGATTGAATACCACACTTCTCAATATTTTATACGGTAGTGATAAGGATCAACGGAAAATTGACAATTTAGCTCCTCCAACAATACGATTCACTTATTATCGTATTTACTTTTGAAAAAGATTTCCCTCAGCAGTGTTTTCTTTTCCCCAGTAATTAAAAGAATCCTTAGTAAAGAGACATCTATAAATCCAGTAGTTTGACGCATCATCCCTTTCACCGGGACGGTTTTGTGGGCGTGTTGGGGTAATAATAGTGACACTTTTACCAACTATCACTCTCCTTAAGATTTCAGTGCATTTCTCCCCTTTCGACATTTATCAAAAGGGGGCTTGTATCCTCGCCGTGTCCGGACCGTTCCTGTGTGTCCCCAGCTTCTGGTATTCTCTATTCTGTATAGTTCTTGTTCTACTTCTGTACGCTGTGGTCTTGGTCATTCGTGTTGGAATTTCGATTGTGCGCAAATGTTTTATTTTCATCGTAGTAGTTTCAATTATTAACTGTTTTCGACGGCATTACGACGAAGTAAATCACGATTAATATGGGCAAGTGCTCATTCCAAGACATCTGGTTGCAAAACTTGAACTATAATAAATGGATAAGAAAGGATATCTCCGATTGCCATGCTGCAAAATGCATTTTATGTGTAAAAAAAATAGATGTTTCGAATATGGGCGAATCGGCGCTAAGAAGTCATATGACTAGTAAAAAACACAAAACTTTGATGGAAGACCAAGCAAAAAGTGTGTCCGTTACCACGTTGTTTCAAGCCAAAGAATCTGTGGCAACGAATAAAGAACAATCTACTTTACCTCTGAAAATAGGCAAGAATGAAACTTTAAAAGCAGAAATTCGGTGGGCATTAAAGGTAATTAAAAGCCATTATTTTTATCGATCTTGTATTGGCATTGAAAAGTTATTTAAACTCATGTTTGAAGATAGCGAGATTGCTGCCAATTTTTCTTGTGGGGAAAGAAAATGTTCATATATTTGTTGCTTTGGGTTAGCTCCACACTTTAAGGACTTGCTTATAAATGAAATTAAAGTAAAAAACGAAGGTTATGTTTTAATGTTTGACGAGAGTCATAACAAATTCACACAAAGTAAGCAATTGGACTTGCATGTACGACTGTGGCAAAATAATGCTGTCATCACAAGATATTTAACTTCCAAGTTTTTGGGACATGCAACTGCCGAAAATATCATCGAAAACATACAGGAGTGTGTTGGGTCCTTGCCATTAGGAAACATTTTTCAACTGTCAATGGATGGACCTAATGTTAACTGGAAAGTTTTCACTCTTTTACAAGAGTTATTATGTGCAGAAAAGGATATAAAATTGGTAAATATTGGCAGCTGTGGGCTGCATATTGTTCATAATGCATTTCGTCATGCAGCAACTTCGTGTGTATTTAATGTGCAGTCTCTCCTTACCAGTATGTACAGGCTTTTCAAAGATTCCCCAGCACGGCGAGAGGATCTAAGTGATCTGGCCAAGGACACAAAGATGCCTCTTAAGTTCTGCCCACATCGGTGGCTGGAAAATTCACCTGTATGTGAACGAGCGATTCAAATTTGGCCAACGATAGTAAAATTTGAAAATGCTGTAAAAGTAAAATCTCTTAAACATCCAAACAACATATCTTTTGATGTTGTGAGAAAGTGGGTAAATGATCCTTTAGCTTTAGCTAAATTGCATTTTTTTAACTCTGTTGTTACAGAGTTAATTCCTTTCTTGCAAAATTTCCAGACAGATAAACCTATGCTACCATTTATGTCTACAGAGTTAGAAAAAATGTTAAGGGGCTTAATGAGCAGATTTGTTAAGCCAAAGCTTATCGATGAAGCAAGTACATCTCTAAAAATTGTAAACTTAGATGTGCTTGACAAAGAAAATTGCTGCACTTACCAAAAAATAGACATTGGCTTTCAAGCAGAAAAAGAACTTACTCGCTGTTCTAAACTTAGCAACGTTAGTGAAAGACTTCTTATGGAATTTCGCATTGCATGCAAAACTTTTCTTCAAGAACTTGTAGTAAAACTCTTGTTTAAAAACCCATTAAAATATTCTCTTGTTCGGAATATGAAATGTTTTGATCCAAAGTTAATGGCAAATGAGAAGAGTGAAACTTGTACACAGAACTTTAAAAAAGTTGTAGCAACTCTAGTTGAAGCGAATAGGCTAAAACCTGATATGGTTGATAGGCTCATCAGAGAATATAAACAGTTCATCAGCACTATTGCTAAAGTAAATTCATCTTTCATTAATTTCGATGCTTCATTGAAATTATCTAGAGTTGATGTGTTGCTTCATGAGCATATGGGATCAAACAGCACATTCAATAATCTTTGGCAAGTTACAAAGTCTTTACTCTTATTGTCGCATGGGCAAGCGTCCGTAGAAAGAGGATTTTCAATCAATAAGGAATTAATTGTGGAAAATTTAAAAGAAGCTTCCATTGTGGCCCAAAGAATCATATATGATTACATATCATATGTGGGAGGTGTTGAGCATGTCGAAATGACTAAGTGTCTCCTTCAGAGTGCCAATGCAGCTAGACAAAGATATATGAGTCACCTGGATGAACGAAACAAAGTTAAGGTTCGGACAGCTTTACAATGCAAGAGAAAAATGCTGTTTGATGAAGTAGATGTATTAAAGAAGAAGAAAAAGTGCATGGAGGGGGAAATAACAGCATTATTGAAGTCTGCAGATGAATTAGCAATAAAGGCAGAAAACTCTCGAAATTTTATGTGTATTACGCAATCTAATAGCTTTCGAAAAACTGCCAAGGAAAAGCAAGACCAACTTCGCGACTTCGAAAAGGAATTGAGTAAAAAATTAGATGTAGCTAACAATACTAAGTAATATAATATTTGTTCTGATTCATTTTTCTATCTATACACAAGTTAAGGTCAGCATATACTTTTTTTTTTTCATATTTGAAATTATTGAAATGAAATTTTGTTGCAACTGCGTTGAATGTTATTATATTGATTAACCCATAAATATATATATCAATATTTTTTAAACTGTAACAGGTATAATTGTCAATAAATATACATGATTGCAACTTTGCTGTTTAGTATTATGTAATTTAAATTTTGTTTGCAAAAATCCAATAGCTTTAGAAAAACTGACAAGGAAAAGCCAGACCAACTACATTCTTTTAAAAAGAATTGATAAAAAATGAGATGGCTAGCAATACTAAGTAATATAATAGAATTTGTTATTGATTGATTTTTCGATCCACACTAATTAAAGTCAGGATATATTTAGTAATTTTTTTCATGCAAATTTGAAAATTTTGATGCAAAATTTTGTTGCAGTTGTTCAATGTTATTATATTGATTAACCCATTAATATATAAAATTATTTTTAACTGTAAAAGGCATGGTTTAAAGTAATTGCTTTTTTTCTCCAAAAAAATCAATTTTTTTTTTTTTTTGAAGAATAATTTAAAATTGCATTTTTATTTGTTTATTTTTAATTAGACATTTTAACGTGTTGTAAATATCTTCTAGTTTTAACCAAAAGTTTTCCATTTCAAAGATATTTTTTTCAAAAGAAATTTATTGAAAATGTAATAGTTATAGAATGATGGCGAATGCAAGAAAATGATAAAAAAAAAAGTTTAATTCTGATGTATTGAAGGAAGTTTAAGTAATTCTTACTGCAAAAGCAATTACAGGAAATGTTGAGAGAATTTTTTCTTCTTTTGAATTGTACACTTGTTTTGTAACAGACTGGGTTTAGAAAAAGCCGCAAAACTTGTTTTTTTATTCAAAATGTTAAATCCTAACTGTTAAATCTTATATATTTTTTTAAAAAGGGAATAAGAATCAATTTTTTTGCTATTATTTTTAAGAAAATAATTCTCTAAATAAATTATACATTTTTGGTATAATATGCTGAGTGATGATTTTGTAAATAAAAAATTATGCGAATAGAATAAGTTACAATCTATTTTTAATTAAATCTTGTAATTAAAAACTATTGCACAGTAAGTTTTTATACTAATCTAATTAGATATATTAATGTTTTATAATTAATAATAATTAAACTTAAATTATTGGCTGCATTTTAAATTTGTTTCTGAAATAGAGGTTTTGTGCTTTAAAAACTTATTTCTAAACCTTAAAAATATTATTTTGAACAATATATCACCATTACTAATTAATCTAAGAGCAATATTCTATTCATCTTGTAGTAAACAATTACCATTGTATCATATTGTATACATTGAATTTAACAGGGTTTGTACGCCTCAGGGAGAACCGGGAAAACGTGGAATACTCAGGGAATTTAAATCGGTCTTGAAATCTCAGGGAAAAACGAAAAATCCCCCTCAAAACCTGGAAAAAAATCTTTGCTACTCTGGAAAAAAAAATCCTACTCTTCGATTTGTTTAGCATTTTTTTCGGTGACTTACCTAATAACAAAAATAAAAAACGCTTTTGTAACGCGACTCGGAACACAACCTATCATGAACCTTAAAAAAAAAATAGTTATACACGCCTTTCCTTCGATGCTTCGCTGCCACGCCCACCTCCCGTTTCAATCTGTGTTGCCAGAACCATCGCTAAAACTAGCTGCAAAGGCGGGAAACCATCTGTTTTTTAAAGACAAAAATTACGTTTTGGGTTTAAATTTTTTTGTTTTCTAGCCAATAAATACAAAAGAAGTGACTTGTGTTGTTTTTTTACAAATTCTGGCGGTTTTGATTCCAAATCGGGTTTGCACAAGACTTCATATTATACATTTGGCAACAATCTAGAAACGTTTTGTTTTTAAACGAATTTTTGCTGTACGTTCGAGAATTTTGTGACAATGATTTATTTAATTATTTTTAAAAATGAGTTGGAAAACATCATTCAACATGAAGTGTATAGATAAGAATCTGAATCCGCAATTTGCGCAATTGGATTGAAAATAAGGAAAAAGTTTCCTTGTAAAGCTCGATGCCGTTTGTGCATGAGAGCGTTTTGCTGAAGTAATATGGGACGAAAAGCTATCAGTAGCCGTGAAAAGAGTGCCAAACACCGGAAAATCGTCAAGAACAGCATCCAAACCACTCTTTTAAGTACTTTCATTTCACAAAAGGATAAAAAACGAACGAAATATCCATTGTAGAAAGTAATGCCATGACACGGGAAACCAAAAGTAATTCCATTATTTTGAATTTTATCTCTAAAGATAAGGTGCTTAAATCTTAAATAGTATGAGCGATGAAATTGGTGATGGCACATTCGTCATATAATAGTTTTAAAGATGCTGGAGAAATAGTTTTAAAGTGATGTTTCCCGACAGTGTAATTTATAGCAAAAGGACATTGAAATTAAGAGTCGCTGGTATTCATTCAAAAACATTTAAATTGTAAATGTAAACAACTTAATTACAATTACTTAACTTTCATAATTGAAAACATAAATGTTAGTGCTTTTGAAAATTAATGTTGCAGCTATTTGTTTGTAATATAGTTATATATTTCATTATCATTCATAGATTAATGTATTTATATATTTTTTACTAATCCACATGAAAAGTGGAAGATAAATTTTGAAAAATTATCTAATCACACCAAAAATATTTTGAAATAGACTAGGTAGAAAAAATTCTTTAAGATAATTATGTAGTCAAATATCTTTTAACTCAAAGCCGAAGGAGGGGGTTTAAAAAATTACTCGCTTTTTTCGAGTTATCGAAGAACTTGTGAAAATGATGGCTATATCTATTTCTGTGGCTAAAAATTATCGACTCCGAGATGGAAACCTCAGGGAATTTTTTTTCTGAAAATGTGTATGAACCCTGTTTAAAGAATAGTATCTCTAAATAAAGTACTAAAATTTAATGTGATTTGAATGTCCACATAAGTAGCAATAATTGTTTATTTACTTAGTTTAAATTATTTTTAGAAAAAATGTTAATTATTATTTGAACATTAATTATTCTAGTTAATGAAATTTTTTATTTATAAATATGTGTACGTGTAATTAGAAAAGAATTAACTCGGTTTAAACAAAAACAAAAAACTAGCTTAAACCCCCCCCAAATTTTTTTTTAACCTAGTTTTTTCCCCTTATCCTGGTAAGAGGTATAATTATCAATAAATATATGTGGTTGCACTTTGCTGTTAAGTAATATGTATTATTTTTGCAACTTCGTTAATTAAAAAAAAAAGTATAAAAATTCAATTTTGGTATCGACTCTGCAATGGTAAAATAGGGCCTTGATTTTTGTTGAAATATCCTTGAAAAGGGCCTTGAAAATCCTTGAAAAGGGCCTTGAAAATCCTTGAAAATCCTTGAAAAGGGCCTTGAAAGTCCTTGAATTTCACTTCCAAAAAAGTGTATGCACCCTGAATAATGTTTCTGCCCTTATTTCTGATATTATGAAAAATAAAACGTATCCAACTTATTAAGCGCAGATCCTTATTTTTTTTTATTCAGACTGATTGTTCCTGAAGTCAACTGTAGAAGTGGTTTGAATGCAGTTGTTGCAGCTTCAAATTTTTTTTTTTTTTTTAGTGAGCAGTAAAATGCAGTCTGCTTTACTTAAGGTGTCCGACTATGTTTAAAATGGAAAAGTCAATGAAATTTTCAATTTTTTATTTTTTCATATGAATTAAACAATTTTCTTTCCAAATCAGTTTGTGTTTTTCTTGTACTTTAAATAGAAGTTAAGTTACAGTCATTCAAAAACGGTTGTTAATTCGAAAATCCATGCAGAGATATTCCAAAATCGTGTTTTCTAAAGAAAAGATTTTTTGCTAATACTGCAATACAGCTTTTGTTCTATCTCAAAATGTATTTAAGATAGAGTTATAATTTTGTGTACAGTTGTTCGTTTTACTGTGTTGAGTATAATAGACTACAGAGTAGATTGTACCTTTTTTTTTTTTTTTTTAAAGTTATTGCTATATATACATAATATGTTGCGAAAATATTGACATTTATGTGTAATCTTATATAACAGCCTATATATTTTTTATTTTGGAAAATATAACTTAGATTTTAGTACATTATACTCATGAATATCATAGAATCATGTTGTAAAAAGTAAAACAAAATATATTTTAAAACTTTTCTTTTACAACATTAGCTGGTTTGACAAAATATTTTTCAATTTTTATTAAAATTCACCTTTTTTAGAAAAATAAAATTAAAAAAGTTAATATTTTTGTAAATTTCATGTTTTTATCATATAATACCCAATTTAATGTAATAAAAAGTTTCATTAATAAAGTTTTTTTTTTTTAAATTGCTCCGAACGTAGTTTGATACCTTAAGTTTTTTAACACAAAATAAATTCAAAAATGTTTTTAAAAGTTTATTTTATCAATGGGTCATCTTTAAAAGCAGCTAATTTTAATGTAAAATGCTCCACTTTTTAGCTGACTACAACTGCAAAAGCTGTCCATGTACAATGTGCAAAGTCACAAAAAATTTCTGGATCTATGGATTTTAGCTGTATATATTTAGTAAAGAGGGGAGGGGGGTAATGGTTTTATGCTTGCCCATTTTTCAATGTTGCCTGAAATATTTAATTTTTTGCTGATGGAGTGTATAGTTTATAGTATTCCTTATATTTCTTAAATTTCTAAATCTTGGAGCATTAAATTTTTTTACAGGTAATTTTTTTTAAAACCAAATAATATACACCTTATAAATATATTTCAATCAAATATTTATTCAATGAAGGGTATCAAACAACAACAGGTTACACAGCTAGTTATTATTTTAGATTTTCAGCATTGGTGATTTACTAACATATTTACAGTATAATAAAAAGTTATTTGAGATCTATTGCCTTGTGCAATTGGCATTTTACTTAGAAAATCCAATTAGTTTTTGTGTGAATGTTTGTATTTTAAGAATATTGCTCACTTTTAGATTGACCTTCAACATATTTTGAAAGAAAAGGGAGCAAATTTTTGCGATCGACGGACGCTTTTTAGACAAATATGCAAATCACTTTTTGAATGCGGATCACACCCTCCACAAGAGCTACAAATGGTCCATGAGGTAAGTATTAAATTATTAAGTACAATTTCTAGAAATTAAAAGTTATTGTAAGTTTTTTTTAAATTCTTTACACGTTTATTTCTTCTTAAAATCTTCTAAAGAGGGGAGTTTTCCTGTTAAATGTGTTATGATTAAAATATGTCTCTTACATAAGGTCATTTACTTTTTCAAAAATGTTTTTTGATGCACAATGAAATGATGATGAAATTTTGTTCGAACGAATGACACAGCGTCTGTATGGTGGGCGAAGAACATATGGTAGGCGTTGCAATTAACCTGTTAATAAGTAAACAATTCACTAACAAATCGTTAAAAAAAAAGCGCATCAACCGTGGAGTACAACATTAGAAAAATTCAAAAACAGAATAGAAAAAAACGCTTCTTCAAAAGTGGGAGAGAGAAAATAAGACGACACAAAATAAGCGACTTAATCTTTTCTTAGGTCAAACAAGGTACAAACACGGAAACTTGTACACAGGGTTCTCACTCGAATCACAGAATGAAAATTAATGACTTTTAAGGACCTAATTAATGTTTTTATTTTCAAGCATCATATCTGTATTTAAATTTTTATTAAAGTATATTCTATCAAAAAAGTTAAAGTTGGTGGCTCATATAGATAGTTTTAAAAAATGTAGGTTTTTTTTACTTTGCCATTCACCATTAAAAACCTAGTTTTAAAATGGAATGTGAATGACGGAAATATTGATGTGACGTCATTGTGCACGTAGTGAACCGGTCTTGTCGCCTGTGATTTAATTATTCCAGCTCTGTTTCAGTTTTTTTTCTCAATAGTGTGTCACAAGTAAAAATTTATTTGGTTTACAATTTTTTTTGATAGATGAAAAGAGAAATATTCTGCACAAATAGTAAATAGTTTCATTTTGTAGAAACTCAACTGAAAATAGTTTTAATGAATTACAATTAAAGCATGAAGTACTATTCTAAATAAATCTATCAGTTTGAAAAAATTTTAGTTTAAAAATGATAACGAATACAACTGCACTATGGAAAACTAGTGTATTGTAACTTCTTAGGATTTGTCAAGTTGTTTAAAAACAATAGTCTCGCCATGTTCCAAAAGAGCAGTAATAAGAAAAAAAAACTCTTGATGAACAAGTAAAAAGAGTAATTTGATAAACAAGCAAATTTGTACCAAAGAATCTAGCAACATTGTTGCTTGACATATAAATATTTAAAAAAAATTATTACATTTATAGTTTTGGGTATATGTGAGTAATTATGAATAGTTTGTTAAGTAATTAACAATTTGAAGTACAAAAATATAGTTAAAAGTTTGGTGAGTGGCAGCTACCAAGTTCTTCTGTTAAACTGGAGGGAATTGGAATTAAAAGTTGAAGTATACAATAAATATTTGTCATATTCAAACAAATTAATGACAAATATTAAACTTTTCAACAAATTTATTCATACCTTATAGTCTACTCCACAAATCTCGGGTCCTTTTGAAATCGAGATTGGTTTCTCTAAAACCAATCATTGAAATTGATTCGATTTCAGGCAAGTTATTAGATTACCCATTTTTGAATTCTGATATAATCAGCCTTTCTAAAGAAAATTAAATAAGCAAACAATATACGCAACTCGGTGAGCTGTGTAAAGCAAATTTGCAATAAAATAAACAATATTAAAGTAACGAAGCATGAAGGGAAAAATAGTGCTGGATGAAACACTGGACTAATTCATGACTAGCTAAAATGAAGTTGAGGCTAAAATATATTTGATGTGCTTCTCCAGCCCACTTTTCTCTGTGTAACAGGACTTCAGCAAAGATAATGCTTAGGCGTGTAATATTCAATGCAGTAATAGAGTGAAGTTTAACAACTTATTCCATGATAAAAAAAATTGCTGTTACTAAAAGTAAATTCTGTACTGAAGCATTGAACAATAATCATTGATGAATATGGAGAAGAGCAATGATCACAATTAGTATCTCTCTAGATATGGCTTACGCATTTAATTCTATTTTCTGAAAAAAGCATTGGACAGGTACGCTGTACTATCTGGTATTAAGAAATTTTAACTTAACTTTTGAAATCGAGATTGGTTTCTCTGAAACCAATCATTGAAATTGATTCGATTTCAGGCAAGTTATTAGGTTACCCATTTTTTAATCCTGATATAATCAGCATTTCTAAAGAAAATTAAACAAGCAAACAATATATGCAACTCGGTGAGCTGTGTAAAGCAAATTTGCAATGAAATAAACAATATTAAAGTAACGAAGCATGAAGGGAAAATAGTGCTGGATGAAACACTGGATAAATTCCTGTACTGAAGCATTGAACAATAATCATTGATGAATATGGAGAAGAGCAGTGATCACATTTATTATCTCTCTAGATACGGCTTACACATTTAATTCAATTTTCTGAAAAGAGCATTGGACAGGTAGGCGGTACTATCTGGGACTATTATATCATCAATGACTTCCTTGGTGACAGAAATGTTCTAATTCATGAAGATATGGTGTATATAACATTAGAGCTGTACAAGACTCCAAAATGGCCCTATTCTATGGTTTTTTGCCATGAACAAAATATTTTATTAAAATTGTAGAACTGTGTAGTGCAGGCTGTTTCAGATAATCTTTTTCTTATCATATAGGTAAAAACTAATAACCTGTTCAACAAAGTGGTGTAGAAACCCTTATTGGCTGAATGGAATTATAAAAAGAAATTCCTCATTCAATATTGAAGAGTGTTAAGTCTACCAAATGATGAGAAGAAGCATTAAGTAGTGTAAGAAAGTTATATACTTAGGTATCTTTGTTTCAGATATCTAAGTATAATTCTATCAAATATCTAGGAACATTGATTCAAAGTTCTCACGGATCCTACATTTAAACCAAATTAAAGAAAGTGCAGTCGTTAAATCACAAATTAGGCAAATAATATCAAAGATATTTATTTAAAATCTGCTGAGAGAGAGGTTTTCTTTATGTATAGATTAAATGTCTGGTACAAAAATTGTAAAACTTTTGACAAAAAGAATAATCAGATTCAAAGGTTCTCGCTTTATATTATCAGTAAAGTCTTTGAGGCCGCATAAAAAATGCTGAAAGACTTGATGGTAGTTGAACTCCTACATCAGAAATCGAATTCTATATTCTATCTGTATATGTGTTTTGTCATTTAACAGTTGGACACCTATGGGCATGATGGTGGAAATAAATAATATACATTCATTGATATTTTGGTTTGGATTTAAATGGCAACTACTGAATGTAGTGAATTTTGAAGTTCTATTCTCTCTAATAAATGATCTCTAATGCATATAATTCCATTTTTAATTTTTGTATCATGAATTGCATGCCATGTGCTAATTTTTAGTTTGTTAAATATCTTTTTTAATTTTAGGATATAATTGCGAAAAGGATATGTTATCCTATGTATGGAGTTCTTATGTGGATGTCTATGTTTCTTCAGATTTCCGCCACTATTCAGTTTCTTTGTGCCATTCAGAATACTTAAATTTACCTTGGGAACAATTTCATCCTAATTCAACAGACATTGAAGGGATGTGTAAAGTAAGTTGAAAGAAATACTTCGGTGATAAGGTCTTGTTAGAAAATATGAAATGTGCACTGTTCTTCGAAAAAAAATTTATATACTTTATAGGTAGATAAACGTATATATATATTAGCTTTGGTTTTTAAATAAAAACCCTTTGGTCGTATGTCATTTCCTATCCCTCTTGTACTCTCTCACACAAGCATTCTGGTTTGAAATGGCAACACTGCTCTATCTGCTTTTTTGAATTCCCACTAATGCTATATCGTAATGTCACAATGTCAACTGTTTTCTTTTGCATTTTGACAATTGTTTTTTTTTCTTTTGCATTTTGACAATTATTTTTTTCTTTTGTTTTCATTTTCATATAAAGAAATATTAGCATTTGGTGATGGAGAAATTTCATGCTCGATTTTTGATGGGGTGGGGGGATACAAAAAAATGAAGAAAAAGCGAGATTAAGATTGAAAAACAAAAGATAATAGAGCTGACTACTTCAATGGAGGTCAAGATCAAGATCAACTGCTTTGTCAAAAGGAAGCACTTTTTCTGTATAGGATTAGACTAGGTCTAAAAATAAATTCTATTTTGCACCAAAAGTGCTTGGATTTCTAGTCTCAGGATTGATGCAAGATTATAAAGAAAATATGAGTGTAAAGAGTGGATCACTTTATTTTTTCCTGTTATCAGTTTAATGTTGTTTAGTCAGATATTCAGAAACCAAACAGTTCTATTAATAAAAAATAAAAGAAAAAACCAGCACAAACAGCTTTATTAAAAATCTGGATTTCAAAATAGCATTAAAATGCTTCTAGTTTAGTGTATTCACTGAAACAGTGTGTTAAATTTATATGAAGCTTCCTCTGAACATTTTGGCCTAAGGTGTTTTTAGCAATTTACATCGGATCCATTCAGATTGGCAAGTGAAATGTAAAAAGCACATGGAGTTAGATGTTGAAGTCTTGCTTTGACCTTTCAAAAGACATTAATCCGAAAATCAAGTGGTATGAAAGAAACTCTTTTATTAGCTGTATATTCACTGAACATTAGATTTCCAACTTAAGTTAGATTCAAAAATAATTATTATTTTCCTATGTAAATTTTTTTAATGAAATGACTTTAAATTAGCAAGGCATTTGATTTTAAAATTTCAAGACACGCCAGGAACAATCTTGGAATTTTCAATAAATTGTATATTATCGATTTTAAAATGTGTTTTAGTTTGGCTTCAATGTTAGAGGCTACTCGTACATAATATTTATTTTACAATTTTGTTCAGTTTCAAGTTACATTAAGGACAAAAGCCTTACAGAGCTGTAACAATTCCTTAACTAGTATTTTTTTTTTACATCTGTATGTCTTTATACCAAACCAATTAATATTTTATAATTTGTAATATGTATAGTATACTTTAAAAGTGGTTTAATGTTTTAGGTTCTTCAAAGTAATCTTCCAGAGAGTAGGGAATTTTTATCAAAAATAAGTTTGAAAATACCATGGATTGAAGTTATGAAAACTGTTTCTTCTACTAAATCTCCAGAATATGTCAGAAATACACTTAAGACCCTTGGAAAATTGTTAATTGTGTCAGGATTGGATATTTCGCTCACCAAAGTAAGATTCTCCTTGTCATTGGCTTTGAAATGTTCAGTCTTCTAATGAATATTAAAACAGATTTCATCAATCACTTTAACTAGTTATCTACAGTTTTTGTACATCTTATTCAAACTTCTAGTTCAATTTTGATACTTATTGCAATGATAGTGATTTTATATTAATATTGCAATTGTAAGTACCATTAATTTACTAAGCAAACATTTACTTGAAATTAAGTAGAAAATTCAATTTAATAGAATATCTTGTTTCTTGGCTGTTCTGATAATCAGGCCAATACTGAACACATTTTAAAAGGGATTTTGTAACATATTTCTTCTCATATATTTTAGTAAAATGATTATTACTTTGTTAATGAATGCATACAAACAAAAATAACCAACAGAACCATATTTTGCTCAGAAATGCTTTAATGCTCATAAAAATGTTTAATATTAGTATTATTGTTTCAAAATTTGCCTATTCAAAAATGCAAATTGTCTTATGCATGAGTTTTCTATTTTGAACTGAAAACCATTATTAATTGTAAAAGGTAAGCTTTTTTGCAATACTAGCTGCTTGACTCCGGATTGTGGTGACCACTTCATTGTGTATAGATCCCAGCCTTTGATAATTCGCAAATCAGACTTATCTTGCTTGCTGAAAGGTTCATTGCTATGCTAACTCAAGCTTGTTTCGCCTGATTAAAAAAATTACAACTCGAGTATACTCGCTTCGCTGTCTAAAATGTTCATTGCTGTGCAAGCACTGGACCACTTTGCATTCTAAAAAGTTCATTGCTACCATGCTCAGGCTTGCTTTGCTTACTGAAAAGTTCATTGCTGCTCAAGAATAAGCTCAATTCGCTCGTTAAAGGGTTAATTGCTATGTAAACCCTTGTATTGCTATAAAAAAAAAATCCTTGTTAATATAATAATACAACCCTCCCTCCAGGAATATTTTAACCTTCAAAATTTTAACTTGAACATGGAGGGTCACAACTGAAAATTTCTATTGCCATAAAACTTACATAACTCCAAATAGATATTTTTTAGTAGAAAGATGTGTACTTATTTTAAATATTTCTCTACTTATCTTAAATATTTCTCTACCAGGTGATGCTTCTGTCGATTTTCATTGATATAGTGGAGGTATTTAAACATAATCAAAGTTGATATTACAAATTAAAAGCTGTATCACATTTTTTTTTGTCCTTTTTCTGTCAGAAACTTCAGAATTGAGTCTCTTAAATATATTCTATTCCCTTTTAGGTCACGAATGTAGAATCTTAAAAATGACAATTGTCATTGGTCATTTAATTTCACAACTGTTGAATGTGAAAATTTTGGTTTGATTGGTTAAGTGCAAGAGCTAAATGGCTACTCTATACAGAAACATCATTAAACTATAGAATGAATATCAGGGGTTATCGCCTTTCATAATAGCTTTTAGGTGAAATTACTAGCATTTGTGTATTGAATGGGAGAAAACCTTAGACAATCCCATCAGGCAGCCCGACAGTCAATGCAAGACTGCCTACTCCTTTACTGTCTGTCCTTTGAAAATTCTTACTGCTATTCCTCAGGGATGAGTTTTCCTCCTTTTGGAGGATTTCCTCCTTTTTTGTTTTTTATGTAACATTTTCCTTCTCTTTGTCACTGTTCCGAGGATCCACATTTTTTTATCTGAACCAGTTTTTCCTGCAAAAAGTATACTTTTCCTCATGTCTATACAAAAGATTTTCCCTCTTAGCTCCCCTTTCCTCACAGATTACTTCACAAGCTCCTAATATTTGAAATTTAATTATTATATGGTATGAGAAATTTCATTGTATCTTTAAAATAATTGAGCCCGTTTGAAAAAATTACTTGGTAGAAAAAAGTGTATAAACCGGCTCTGTTTTGGCTAAATTTTTTTGCCGATTTTGCGATTCCAACAATATTGTTGATTGGCTCCCCCAAGTAAAAGCTTTCTAGGCATGCACCTTTAACTTTCCCTTGCCTCTTTTGCATTTCTTTGCTACTAATTATGACTGAAACTTCACTAAAGTTAGAGAAATTAAATTGCTTTAAAAATTTAGAAAGGGATCTCTTGTCGTTATTAATGTTTTTTATTCTGAGTCAAGTACATTTTATAGGGCATATTTAAAATTCTTGTAGTGATTTGTCTTTTATATTAACTGAGTTGTATATTTAGCAATTAAATTCAATTGTGTCCATATATATATTGTTTTTTTATTGCATCTGTCTTGTGTTTAATATACTTATAAAACTTATTATATTTATATTTCATAAAATAAAATTATATTTAGAGTAATGTTCATCAAAACAACTTAAAGGCTTTGGAAGAACTATCCTGGCATTTTCTATCTTTAGAAGATACAGAAGTGCTACTGGAGTTATATTATTCGATATTTGACCCAAACACTCTGCTGAATGAAGAACTTCAAAATAATCCTGATGTGTACATTTTAAGGTAAGTAATAGACAACTTTTATCATTTCATTCCAATTTGTTTGTTTTCGTAATTAGGCAAATGTGTTTCACTTAGTCACAACATTACATATTTATTAAAATCACCAAGATACATAGGTTTTCTTGGTTACTCTTTTTGATTACTCTGTTTATTAAACAATAGTGGACCTGTGCTCGGTCTGCACATTTAAGATTGCTTGGTTTCACAAACTTTCCGGCATTGTGATCCACTGTTTAGAAACCGAATCAACTCGCTTCATCCTCGACGCAATTGAATTTTTTCATAGTCATAAAAAGTACGGGTTCTTTCCAATGTACTTTTTTTATGGACCTAAAAGGAACTTTTGTGAGAAAAAAAAATTATTACTAAGTATAATTTCACAAAAAATATTTCTAATATAACCTGTGTAAAGGACTCTGGGTCACAACCCATAATTTGGGAAATACTGGCTTAGAGTTGGATATTATATTATTGTTATAACTATTACTGAGAGATATAATGAAATTTGATTTGTGTTAGGTTTGTACAATAAATCTCTTTTGTGTTTCTGACATCGAATTGTCAGTAAATTGTTAAGTGGCAATCAAAAATTAGAACATCGCAATAAATAAGCAATTTCGGTTGTATAATTAGAAATTTTTGAGATGTCAACTTCAGTCTTCAGACACATAATCTTCGTAATAATCGTTAGTTACAGGAAGAATGAATAAAAGTTATACAAAATATAATATTTTTATCTATTTTCTTGTTTTTCTATATATTTTTTTAATCATCCAACAAGTACTGTCGTTATGCCAGGGATAGTGCCAGAAACCAGAATACACAAAAATAAAAAAAGTGTAACATTTTCTTTTTTCCCAAATTTCAGAAATAATGAAAAAAGAAACATAAAGCCAGTATTGAAAATGCTCAATTGAATTCTTATAATAGATTTTAAAAGTCTCATATCCGATGCCTAATAATTAAAAAAAAGAGCATTTTCCAGGTATTAAGAAAACAACGCAGGAAATAATTGCCCATAAAAAGAATAAATATTTCTTCTATTCAGTCCTGAATAGTCCTAGACACCATGCAGGTACAAGAATCCAGCTTTAAAAACAAAAATAAATACTCTAAGAGACTTAAGAAAAAAAATTAAATGCACATTATAGCACCAAAAAATATTGAATTTAATAGGATTCTAATCTTAAAGTACTAATTTAATTAATATTTACTTCTAATTAATATACCATCATTTACTATAATTTACATAACTGGGGAAGTTAAATCCCAGAAATACTACAGATGCTTTTATTTCAATGTATGTTGATTATTTTTATTGATAAACATGCAACTTGTATAAGTGGTTAATTAAGTAATATTAAAGCTACCATTTTCTTAGGTATGATTTAATTTTTAAATATTTTTTTTATATCCATTAATTTCCTTTAGGTTCCTTAAAATTGTCTGTTGTATGGCTGTCTCAAATTCTTTGGATAAGAGTGATTCGAATGCTAAACGTTTGATGTACTTACGTAAATATTTAACAGCCCTCAGTTTATGCGCCTCGACAAAGAATGAGATAATTTTGAAAAATCCTGCAAGATTTCAGAAAATTCTTCCTTTGTTATTCACGGATATTGAGGATATAATATCTAAAGGTAATTTTTATCTTTTTTATCTGAATAAATATAGTTATGCATTTTCTTTAGAAAAGGTAGCTACTTTATTTCATTTCCATTATGTTTTCATTTACTTTCTGTTTAGTTCTTTTCTTACTTTCTACTTAGTTTTCTTTTCTCCCAATCTTACTAAGTAATTTTCTGCAAATATTAGTGCATAAGCTCCTAATGAAAAAATCCTTGTTTTGAGAAAGGCTGTATATTTTAAATAATATATTAAAAATTTGCATATAAGCAGAGCTGAATATTTATAATTATGAAACAAATGAAGATAGCTATCTATTAATTTGTATGAAATTGTTTTAAAGCAAATATGTAATTTCTTATTTTGCAAGAAAGTTTCAGCAAAAATATATTTACTACTAATGTAAAAACATTATGCCACACACTTTTTTTCTCGTTATATTTTTTAAGACTATCCTCTAATTTCTTAATAAACAGTCCATACTACAATAGAGAAATCTTATATATTGAATAAATATTCTTAAAAAAAATTATATTCTTGAAAGATTAGCTATACCTAACCTAACAATGACCTATTTATGTGTTACTCAGATAAGTATGCTTTTATTTCCATTCAGAATAAATTACAGCTATATTATTAGCCTATAAAATGAAAGCAAAAAAATTTTCTTATGTTGAAAAAATGTAGAGGCAAGTTGTATTTTTGCCAAGTGTTAGAAACTGATCAGAGGAACATAGCTAAAAAATCTTCCCATTCCCTTGCGCTTCCTCCCCTACCCCTCTTAAACATCCCTTTTGCAAGCCTTTTAGTTATCGCTTATATCTCTAATCTCTCATTATTTACTCTAAATTCATAAATTTTGTCCCATTTTATTCCTTATTATTTATTCTTTAAGAAAGCTACAAAATATTTTGCTGGGAACGCAATAGTTTTTGAAGAATTCCTAAAATAAGCTATATCTTCTCTTTTTTAATTTTAATTGGTTTTTGGGTCACAGCACTTTTACTTGGAGTAGTACCACAAAACAGTTTAATAAAAGTTTTAATGCAGTTTTTAATCTTTTGAATGATATACATGCTTTTATTGTTAGGGAAATAGAACACATACAGAATGCAAGAGATGTTGCACGTTCATCATCACTATAGCCAGGCCTAAACTAGGAAGCGCTCACAACTATTTATGTCCATCCGCCGACAGATTTCATTAGGTGCATAGTATTGCTAAATACCATTATCTGTCTCACTGAAAGTAATATTTATTTTTTTTAACAAAAAATAAAAACTTAATTTAAGATTGAAAGGCAATACTCTGGAAATTTCAACTATTATGTGAGTATAAAGATAATAGAAAAACAGATGTAAAGGTTTGATGAATATTAATGTTAAAGATTACAATGAATTGCAGATTACACGGCATTAATATTTATAATTCCAGAATAACCACTTAACTTTTTTATATACATTTTGCTTTCTGAGATCATTGCTCAACCTACATCAGAGTGTCTACCGGTCAGGAAAGTCAAGAAAGTCACGAAAAAGTCAAGAAATCGCAAAACGGTCAAGAAAGTCACGAAAAAGTCAAGAAATCAGAGCAGAGGTCACGAAATTTTCACTCTGATTGCAAAACTGAAAAATTCGGTAATTCCCTAAGAAAAATCGTCCAAAAATTCGACGACAAACAATTGCTCAAAAAAGTAATTTTTTTCCCAAAATGACGAGAAATTTTTATGAACGTATAGCGTTTTTTGCAACCATTCCTTTCTCTAAAATCGGCCTTTATTGGCCCGTCATACAAACGACAAAACTATTTTTTTTTTCTTTTAATTTATAAAAATTCGGGATTCCAGAGCTTATTTTTGTTAAATGTGGTCTAACTTTGAATGTTAAATATAGTTAGTGAAGTTTAAATATTCGTAGAACTATAATGTGTGGTGCACTTCTGCGGTATGCAAGTGTGAACTTGCTATATAGGATCGACAGGCGAAGTGTGAATGGAGGAGTTTCGTAACTTTTCTAGTTGTATTTTCGGCACGAAAAATTACGATAAAAATCTGCGAATCGGCAAGACCATTTTATTAACTTATTTATAAAATATTAATCAGCAAGAATCACGAAACTAAAATATGATAGGTGAAAAAAAGTCATTTATTTCACGAGGAACAAGAACCAACGATGCAACGTCACTTCGATTATTTTACGGACTTCCCGCACTTTTAAATCACGAAGCAAACTCAAAAATTCATCTTGGAATATTTTATTCTATTAAAGATTATTTTATTTTATTTTTGCTTTAAAGTATTAACGTAAGTTCGGAAATAATTATTGGAAAGCAACGACACAGTTGAGCCGAACGGACTTCCGGTTTTCTTCAAATCGCGGCTTGATTTCCGCGCTTTCGCCGAAAGTCAGTTGGTATCCCTTTTGTTTAAGACATTTTTTTTTTTTTTTTAAATTTTCATTCTCTAGCATACAAGTTGACCCCCTACTTTTTAGTGAAAATTTTGGCCCACATTCTCGACTTGCATACGAGTATATATACAGTATATTGTCAGGAAATATAAATGGACAACCTTGTTGGGCCTCAAACCTACTGTTGGTTGTTGATGTCCTTTATGAGAAAACTGGATGGAATCCGATAAAGATCTAGCCAAGTGGTTAATGCCTGTGTTACTGGCCAAATATAAAGGATATTGTATATTTTGTAAATCAAAATTTGATGTCAGTCATAGTGAAATGGGGTTATCTCATCAAAAATACATCAAGACTTAGTCTGTATAATTTTAACAGGCAAGCAAAGAATGCTTAATTTTCAGTCTTTGTCATCACATGTAATTCCATCCAACAATGCAACCAGGGACGGAACTAGGTCACTTTTTACCCGGGGCAAGAATTCATTTTGGCGCCCCCACACAATAATTTTTTAGATTTGAAGCTAACTATATATACATTGAAAATTAACAAAGGTTTTTCCTTTGTAAAATTCTGTTTTGAAACAAACAATAAAAGAATTAATTAATTGAAATTTTAAATAAATATATTTGACAAGCCCTTATTAATGACCAGGGTTCATTCTGCTTGCATAAAGATTTGCATAAAGACAAAAAAAACAACTAATGAATCAATACAAATAATGTCAGTTACAATGAAATAAAAGAACATAGTTGAATGATATGTAACACTTTTTAACACAAAATCTGGTTAACCTGGTTTCAAAACGTCTTAGATCATAAACAATTAAGCTGTTTTACATTTCAAAAAATATTTTCTTCTGTAAAATACTAATACAAAAATTTAAAAAGCTTCCGAATATTACCAGAACTCATTGAACACAAAAGCAAATTAATTTAATGACTTGTCTACAAAAATCATTGAATAGTTAGTAAACACATAAATGTTAATTTTAGAACAATTAATTTAAACTTATTGAAACTCATTTTAATAATAGAATGAATAATATATTACTTACTGGTGCTATGTGTGAGTTCTCCATTTTCTTGGAGAATTTAAAATTCTCACCAATGCAATGGACAAAATTTGACGAACATGACATCTGTTTGGTGAAAAATAATGTCGTCAAAATGACACTATAACTCTGTGCAAATGCAATGGCACACGCCTAGAAATCCTTACAATTTGGCGGGTTTTGTGGTCTCAACTGGGAAAATCCGCGTGATATCTTTACTTACGCTTTGGCGAAGCTTGCCTTCTTATAGCCATAAGTTCTTTGACATTTCAAAAGTTGCGCCTTTTTCTCGTAGCATGGAGACTGGATTCTTTTTATTTTGTTTATCACTTCCTGGAAAATACTTTCTTTTTCGTTATTTTTTATGAAAAATAAGGCATTGAGATCTATTTTTAGAATTCATGCCTTGATGTTTTATTATTTTTTCATTATTTAGGAATAGACCAGCATCCGCAGATTTGTACGCCAGGCTCAAACGCACACTCAAACAAAAGTGAAGTTAATATAAGAGATTTAAAAATATATAGTAAAATATATTGTTAAAAATATATAGTCACATATTTAGTCAGTGCATTTAAATTGAGATTTGGATAGGATGTAATTTACTGTTTTCGTTTTTATTTTTAAAAAATCGATATGTTTTGCGATAAATAGGAATTCTTGTGCTCAATAGGAATTCTTGTGTCAACTTTTTATCGCATAATTTTTTTGCATTTCTTCACGTTTCAGAACATTCTGAATCAAAAAGGTGTTCTAGAAAAAAAGTTTGTGGGTCCGTGTGTTGTCTGTGGTCAGCATTACTTTCAAACGGATTGACCTACTTTGGCCATTACACCTGGCGTTACGGTTTTTGTCAAAATCGTGCTTGCGCTGTCATTTTTACAGCCAAAATAATTGCTAAATTAAATGAAGGAAACAGTGGGAATTGAAAGTTGTTCAAACTTCAACACCCCCAGTTTTTTTAAACTCAGCACGATTCAAAATGTGTAAAAATGAAAAAAAATCTGTTTTTAGCTGAAGAAATACTAAATTATTCTCTTAAAGAAAACGTTTCAATCGTTAATTATTTCAATTTTTAATTAACTTTTTGCTAATTAATTTTCATTAGGAATCGCAATGAACCTTTAAAGTTAATGATAATCAACCTCAAAAACAAAAGTAAACGATTTCTAAACAATTCAACATCTTGCAGCCCCCTGTAAAAATTCCTGCGGACTCCTAGAGAACAATAAATATATTTGGCAAGAGATATATCCCAAACGTAACCCTTGTCCTTAATACACATCTTCCGAAGTTTATTAGGTTACAAATTTAAAAAAATTCTTACCTTCATTGGTTTCAGTCTCGTGAACTAGCCAAGATGATAAAAGGTTGGGATATTCTTGCAGTTTCTTTTGCTTTTCTGCGATTCTGCGCCCCAGATAATTTCATCGACATATTTCAATTTACGAAAATTTCAACAGCATTAAATTGTTGTAATGCTAAATTTTATCTAACTACATTGCGACTATATTACCAATGCGATTTTAAATTAGCATTTCTGGCAGCCTGCCATGTAGCACAAACCTATTCTTCATCAGGGGGTAGGGAGAATTCGTTGTCATTCTTTTGGAAAAGGATAGATTATTACTTTCTTTGTACAGAAATGTATTTTTTTTTTTTTTTCTAGTGGATTTTTTCTTCTGTTGGATATCTTAGAGATCATCCAGAATTTTAAGAAAAAATGAAAATTTATTTATGAAAAATTATCCTTTCGTCCAAATATTAAAATTTATACAACAAATAGTGCTTTGTTGGCTTTTCGGCGCCCCCTCTGGTTAGCGCCCGGGGCAGCTGCCCCGCCTGCCCCCCCCTAGTTCCGGCACTGAATGCAACTAATAGCATCCTATTACCATCCCAAGAAAATTTTATTGTTGCTGAAGCAAGCAAACAATGTGAAGCAACTATGAACACTTCGACTTTGTCAGATTTTTCATCTACTAGGAATTCTTTTTATCATTAATGAAGAAGTTATATGGGCATTAATCCGAGTAATGTGTCACACTTCTGACAGAAGCACATGTAAAGGAAGTGAATTGTTTGCTGTTATATTCCTATAGGAGGAGGAAGTCCAGTTATTAAATATTGAGATTGCTAAAATATATTTAAAAAAAAAAAAAATGCTGAAATTGGGGTTGCTTAGTGTTATCATTCACAATACTAAATTTTATGATATATTGTTTTATTGTTCTTGCTGTTTTCTTTCACATGGATTTCTCTAATTTTCTATTGTAATTAAAACAGAATTTTAAGCATTTCAGTGAGTTTTTTACAGCAAATTAATGCAGCAACGATTGTTACATTGGTATATATTTCATACATTTCTATCCAAGAGAAGAAGAAAAAG
This sequence comes from Linyphia triangularis, assembly GCA_963978545.1. Lineage (NCBI taxonomy): Eukaryota > Metazoa > Arthropoda > Arachnida > Araneae > Linyphiidae > Linyphia > Linyphia triangularis. The sequence goes on from OZ021721.1 coordinate 35,431,430, forward strand.
GTTAATTTTGAGGAGAAAAAACAATTTTTTTTTATATAACTGCACGAACATTCATAGTTGTGGCTTCAATATAGGTTAAATATGTTGTATTGTATATCTGATTTTTGTCTTTTTAAAAGTATTAAATTTTTATGGTTTGCCCTTGTCATTTTTTTTTTTTGACAAATTGATTATTTAAACTGTTGCAAATTTTTTTGAAAAGGTCAAGAAATTTTCTTCTGAGGTCAAGAAAAGTCAAGAAATTGTATTTGATAAAATTGGTAGACACCCTGTACATTAGTAAGTGAATTAAAAGAACAAGATAACAATTTGAAAGACTGTATTTCTATCTTGAATTACTACTCGCAACTTACTAAGTAAGCGAAAAACATAAAAAAAAGTAATTACAAAGTCAAGAGTAAATAATGCTTACAGTAAGAGGGACAGCTTAAAAGAAATAGAATAATCAAACTATGGATTTATATACTGAAATAAGTTTACCTTATTTTTCAATTTAAAAATGCATTCAGTGAATTAGAATATGTACAAAGCAACCACAAACAAAATGCCCCATCCCCCTTCCTTTCATTGGTTACATCTAACTATTGGTTACATCTTTTACAAAAATATTCAAATAGTACAAAGCAAGCCTTTTGCCTATTTTAGTAAATTCCCAAAGTAGTTCTATTATGTTTACAGAAAAATGTTTTGTTAGCGTTTTTAAAGAATAGATATTAAGTAATAAAATGGTAAAAAATGATGAACTTAGAAGGAATAAGGATGGGAGATATAAATGATAACTAAAAGGCTTGAAAAATGAATGTTTAAAAGCCGAAGGGGGGGGGGGGGTAGGCTTTGATTAAATACTCCTGAAGTAAAGCCCTAACACTTAGCAAAAGTTCAGCTCGTCTCGGATTTATTCTGATTAAAAACTTCATTGCCTGGGCTGTATTCATTAAATAGTGAAAATATATCTTTCTCGATATTCCAATTTTTTTAAATTTAAATGACAAAATGTTTATTTCTATGATTCAAAAGCAGAAAGTTCCTACTTTTATTGGCTTTGTTACTATACAGATAGGCATTTTAATCCAATTAACACTAACATTTTTGCATAATGTTGTCTGTTAAAGAATTCTTTGGTTTTGGTCATTTTATATGAGATTTGTATTTTTTTTTTCAACTACTTAATTTTTAATTACTGTGCTTAAGTGTTTCTGTTAACTTATCCTCTCATTGGAAATTTTTTTAACGTTGTGTCTGATATATTTATATACATTTTTATGATGATTGGATGAATTATTTTTAACATGAACTTCATCTGTTAGTTTTAATTAATCATAATTGTTTTTACTGTGTAACTATTTCGTTCTACATATGGGTGCAGCGTGTATTTATAACTTACGTTTTAGGTTAAGCTATATAACTACTTTCTAAACATTATCGTTTGTAATTGAGTTTAATTTCTTTGCTCTAACTGGTAATTTTGAAAATTAAAGGATTTTTGATAACTTATTTTCAGTTGTCCAGCCAGATCAACAAATATGTACAGCTCTACCTCTAGTTCGTGAAACTGTTGCATTTTTAAATAACTTAGCAGACTCTCAACTGGAAAATATTGTAACAAATTCAATCCTTACTTATTTAAAAACTCACCCTCGAAGCATACTTCTTCTCCCTTGTCTTCAAACTGCATGCCAGTGCCTTAATCAAATGACAAGTGCTGTGATAATTGTGGAATGTTGTATCACAACTCGTTTTAATATAGGTAATGATGCTTTAGATTATCTTAGTCTTGTATAATTAAATTTTCTTTACGATTTTAAATTTACTTTATTTTTATTTTAGATCTTTATGAACCAGCAGATGCACAGTCCATTTGGAAACTAATTTGGATGAATTTTGAAGTTCCTGTATCTATGATTGATGAATTCATCCATGCTTGTGTCAATAAGAATGCTTTTTTGTCTTTGTACTGTTATGTGGTAGACAAAATTCCTAGAACTTCTATTGAAGGGAAAAAATTATTACTAAACAGCTTAATAGATTGGATACAAAAATGTGAACTGAAGTAATTATATTGTTTCTGTGTAGATTTTATTTGATTCTTTGTTCACATGGAAAAACATGTAAACAGTGCGTCCCAAAAGTTTATAGACAACAGGTTTATTTTTTTATTATTTTTTTTTTTTTTTTTACAATTAAAAAGTTGAGTAACAATTTTAAAATCATTTTTAACTATAAATAACATCAAGGCAATAATAATATACAAAAATAATATCACACAATCCCAGACTTTGTGATATAAATTAAAAAATAAATTTTACTGTTCCAAAAGTTTATAGACAACTATTTTTTTTTTCTTTAACATCCAAAATTTTTAGCTGTATTCCTAATCACTTCGAAAAATCGACCTGACGTGCTCAAAACAAAAGTTTAAAGAAATTCTGGTTTTAAAGGAAACCAACTTCATTCAATTTTAGGTAGTTTTTCAGTAATGGACCTGTCCCATTTTGAATTCAAGCTCCTTGATAGAAAATGAAGCTTGAACTAATATTTTATTAAAGTAGATTTCACTTCTACCCACTCATTTCTATACATTTCTTCATACTTAGCTGATATATTGGTATTCAAATTTAATTTCAAACCAACCTACTTAGAGATGAACTTGAGACTCCATACATATACTGTCTTGCTTTAAATGTTCTTGTTCTTTGGTTAGTACTATAAAAATTCATTTCCTTCTTCCATGACTTAGCATCATTATACTATTTATTTTTGAACTAAATTTAAAGTAGCTGAGTAATTGCAATTATTTGTTCTTCAAACGTATTTTGTATCAAAACATTATATTTCAATTTTAACTGGAATCAAATTAGTATATCATCATTCATAGTTGAATTATTATCTGGCATTTGTTCATATTAAAAATCTATAGTAAATAAAACTAGAAAAATTTATTTTTAATAATTGTAATTATGTTTGGGAAATTTTACTTCTTGAATTTTTCATCCTTCTCAATCTTGTCCTAGTATCAGTTCAAATCTTTCTTAATCTGCAATATTTGTGGACAGCTAATTTTGGGTATTTGTTTTGTATATTACTTAATAAATAATAATCTTAAAAAAATGTTATTTATCCAGGTTAATATTGAATAATATTTTTTACATTGTATATAACTGATTATAAAGAGGTAAAAAACAGTTTTAGGGCTTTATTAAATGCTCCTTAAACTCTAAAGATATGTTAGTGATGCAACATTATTATACTGATTTTCTATAACTTAACTTCTAGGTTGTATTAGTTCTTGTAATTCTGGTGTTGTTCTTATACCCTAATTTTGTTCTTGTAGAGAAAACGAAGAACCAAAATGTCTTCTTTTGTGGGATAAGATTTTGGAGTTGAGTATCATCATAGCCATTGAAGATAATGTACAAGTAAATATTATATGTTATTATAATAGAAATCAATTTATTTATTGTGTTTATTTGAACCAATTAACCCAAGAACTATAAGTTTACATGTAATTCAGCTCTTTATTGTGACTAAGTAAATCAAAATATTAAAAACAAAGAATCAAAATACTTATTTCTTTAAAGTTGAATAGCTTGAGAAATTATTTTAGTTTGATAGTTAGATAAAAGAAATAAATCTACTTATATCAACAAATACTGCTTAAATAATTGTACCTTCCTTGCAGAGGCACTCTTACTTTCCAAAACAACTGCTAATTTTTTATATGTTGCATGGTCAAATAACTTTTTCTACTAAAAGATACAAGAAAAACTTAAAAGAAATAGCACAATTTGGATAATTCATAGATAAACATTTAAGTGGTACATATCATAAGCATCGATATAGATAAACAACTGGATAGACTGCTTAATGCTGGGAAAATGAAGCCGTTGCCAGATCCAATTGGTGGGATAAAAAATACGGATTGCTGAGGATTGAAAATAAAATTTTGGGTTGTACACAGCAGAAATGTCAATAGTAGACCTTAATTAGTAATGTGTAAAAATATATATACTCTAACATTTTACAAGGTTTTTCGCATTCCCATCCAACTATAAATGTGAACTGTGATTGGTTAATCTTCCCACCAGCTTCGCAATCCCCGGCGCGTTTTTCTCTTTGCATTGACAATGGAGCAGTCTATCCAGTTGTTTATCTATATCGATGATCATAAGCCAGAACTTGTTTTCATAATGAGCACTTCTGCCAACCCACAAGCATAAATTTTTTTTTAATCTTCACGAGTCATTTCCTTCAAACTTGGAACAACTATCTGATCAGCAGTATTCCTTATATAGCCCTTTCAGAAGGAAACATTTTATCCCTATCTGATCTATTTGATCTCTCTACTTCTTGATATTCATGATTGTCAAAATGTTTGACTTGTTTATATTCTAGTAAACAAATCAGCGATTTATAGCTCTTGATAATTATTTTTAAATAAGGATCACCAACTTTTGTGACTCAAAGAAAATTGATTATAACTAAATTTCCTTTTCACAAAATAATAAAATATGTTATGATCATAAAACATGTTTGTTTTTCTTATTATATGGCTGTAACCTTGTAATTATACTTAATATAATAAAATTTGTAGTAGTATCAAATATATTTAGTTTTAATATTTGATCTTAAGCATCTTGTATTTATAATGAAAAAATTGAAGATTAGCATTACAAATGATATGCATAAGTTTATATTGAAAATATTGTTTTTTAATGATTTTTGGCTACTACAGTCAATATTGATTTTGCAGGGGTCTATCCAGGTTTTTTTACAGGGTCCTATTTTTGTGAGAGAAAAAATTATTTTTTAAAGAAATTGAATTTTGTGAGGAAAAAAAATTATGAATAACATAAAGCACATGCACAGCATATAGGGTTCCCACGGTCATTGAAAGTCATTAAAAGTGCTCAATATTTTTGAACTTGTTTTCAAGGCAATGAAAGTGCTTGCAAATGCTTTGAGGAGCTTAAAATTCCTTGAAAATGCTTAGAGGTCCTTAAAAGTCCTTAATACTTGCAGATGTTGTGTGGCCAACTGCAAAATTTATAAAAATATAACTCGGACTTGCTATCCCTGTGTGACCACTACGTATCTGCACTGTATCAAAATTTTCCGACATATTTGTATTATGCATCCACTAATTTGTAACTTTTTTGGCAAAATATACTTTATTAAAAATTTATGTATAGACATGATGCTTGAAAACAAACTTTCAAAGGTCCTTAAAAACATTAATTAGGTCCTTAAAAGTCATTGATTTCATTCTGTGATTTGAGTGGGAACCCTGAGCATAGGTTGCCATAAAAATAGAAGTAGTTTCAACCATATATGCATCATACATGTGTGGAAGGTTAAGAGAGAAGCTGTTTACCGGGAAAATTTACAATATCAAGCTTTCTCACAGCAGCTATTGCTTCAATTAGCATTGTATTACCTTTTAGAATTTTAAGAACTGTATTACTCATTTTTAAAGAAGAATATTGCATTGTATTTTTTTTTGTTTCAAAGGTGATAAAAAGATCACTAACTTTATTTTGCCGTCACATATCAACATTTGGTGAAGATAAATCAAGTGATGGATTCCTTGGAGCTGTAGGATTCGGTCGAGCCTCAAATTTATCTGTGAAGTAAGAATATGCTTCCTTTATTTTTACATTATTGAATACCAATATAAATTAGAATCTATTGAGATGGCAAGGTTTAGGTTTTCTTATGGATTTTCAAATGCAACTTTAAGCGGATAACCTAGATATTAATTTAGAAATTATAAAAAAGATAATAAATTTAAATTAACAATTGATGACCGTGAAATATATTTTGATGTTTCCATTTTCACAGTGTGCATGAACATTTAAGTTATAGTGATGCCAAAAACTCAAACATAATATTAAAATAGTTACGTGAATAAATTTTTTGTGAAATAATTAGGTTTTTTTTTTCTTAAAGTCTAGTAAAATAGGCATTTATGAAATAATTGTTAACATAGAGAAAACAACAGTTTAGTTAAATTACTGAGAAAAAGCTTTATTGAGTAAAAATCATACTAGTAGTTTACCATGAATAGGGAGTAAGGTTCAAGTTCAGAATTACCACTCTTGTAGATTTGAGTTTTAAACATTTGAATGCATAAATTATTTGTGACTAGTGGTCTTGAACTAATTGCTGCACATTCATTTCAATATCATAAAAATCCTTTATTTCACCTTCATTTTCTCAAAAGCAAAGCACATCATCTATTACTGTATCTCATCAACATCCATCTCTCCTATTATTGTGAATTATATTATAAAATTCCAGAAGCCCAACATCAAAATATATAATCTACCTCGAATCTCTAACGTAGTTTTTACTTAAAAATGTATAGGTAATTTATACTTATGTATTTTATACTTCTAAATGTAATTATACTTATATTATACCATTATACTTATAAATGAAATGTAATCTATTCTAATAAATTTCCTTATGCAACTTTACACAATTACAAGTAGTTCACTAAAAAACTTGTACCCAAGCTTCAACTATTGGGTTTGCTTATATAAGATTCTTGCCCTGGGATAAATATAGTTTGTTTCCCTCTTTTCCAATATCAGATAGTCCTTTATGGGTGAAAATTTGAAAAATTCATTGAAAATTAATAAAAAATTATTTAAAAGTAAGGGGAGAAAATAGTAAAATTCACAGAAAAAAATTTCAGATAACCTGCACTCTTATATTCAATCTGAAACCCGCATACAGGGCAATCCTGCTAGTGTCCATTCTGATAGTTAACTGTAAGAATAGCAGCATTCAATCAATTTCATAAGTATATAATATTTCTTATTGGGATTTTATTTTGCTATTGACTTTTGCTTTTTTCATCTTATTTCTTTTTCAACTTTTTATTCTGGTGCTAACAAAAAATATATTTATCGTTAAAAGCTTTAACAATTTGATGAGCTCATGTCATCAACTATAATGCTATCCCACAAGAAAGATTTTGGCTGATTATAATATTATTAATATGATATTGTATAATATTTGGATTCTACACCATCAAATATGAAGCAAGACATAGTTTTTTAATAGCTAATTCCCAGTAAATATATGCATTATTGGTTTGGATATACATTTAAATTTTGTATATTTGTACTATAAATATGGTGCATTGTACATTTATCATTTTCAATTTTTATATCCACCTTAAACACTTGGAATATCAATACATACAAGTATAATATACGTGAATACAATAGTTTTTTTAATTTATAGTATTTTTCACAAAAAAGCATTTATAGACTCGGAAGGATTTTTATTACTAGTAGTTAAAAAATCTGTGACTGACAAATCTTTATATTCTCCGTTGGCAGATTTTAAGATTCCAGCTTATATCCTTATAGCTCTAAAACAAAACATTTTCCTGTAAAATTGGTATTTTTTAAACAATAGTGTTGAAAAGGGATTTTTGTTTAAACAATTACACATACAGATTATACATCTCTTGCAATATTTTGATAATATTTTTGACATTTTTATAATATCGCATTAATTTTTAATACAAATTTTGGGGGTTTTAAATTTAAATTAATGTCTTATTTTGTTATTTCAGCTTTAGATTCTTATGCCGTATCATTGTTGCATATTTGCTCCTTCAAATGCCTTCAAATGCATCAATACGACTAGAAGCTATGGCTCCAGGTTATTTGCCTACCATTGACTTAAAAAAATCTACAGGAGCATCATCTGACTCTAGTGAACCGTCCCCATCCCCCTCAGCATTAAAAGCTGTTGAAAATTTGAAGGCCTTGCTAAAAAATAAACCCTATTCTGCTCTTCTTGATTTGATAAACCGTGCAATGGAATTTGCTTTGGATCCAAAACATTGCCTAATGGAAAGCCGAGAGTTTTTAAAAGAATTTTCTCTTTTTGTGTTTCCAAAGCATGCCTATTTATATGTTATTGCTTCATAAACATTCCAAACATTATCATGATCTAAATAAAATTTCATTAAAATAATTGTATCACCTCTATACTTTTTTTACTGATCTACCATAACAAAAATAACAATGAGCATTTCTCAAAATAATAGAAACATCAAGGAATAACATGAAATTCTTTACTAACATGAAGTGAAAGAACCAATCCCTACTGTCTGAATTTGTCTCATAATAGAATACACTAGTAATAAATGATTATTAAGCAATTGTTATATTATTTTTTTATTGATAAATAGTGGAAGTTCTTAAATATATGCTGCTGTAGGGCATTTAGATTCCTAGCTATATTCTCTAAATTTGATCACAGGGATTTAATAATAAGAGTGAAAGTCTGCTAAGACCAACTGATTGGGAGGAGTATTAGACTGGAAAAAAATATGGCCCAAAGTCAAAATAAAAATTTAACTGTCGGTGCATGAAGTTAAATTTCCAAAAATTATTTGCTATGTTGAAATACTAAATTTCATCTTTCATAATTTTTTAATAAGTGGCTTCAAGTTATTATACATTTATAATTTTCTACACTAAGTGATTGTAAATGAATATTTGACCAAGTTAAAATAATTATTTTCCTACATAACTTTGTCACCAATTAATATGAAAAACAAAACTAGTAGATTCATCCTAATTTCACAATTCTTATCTGTTTAAGTAGAAAAAAATGCAAATCCATGCATTTCCAATTCATCAGCCAGAGAATTATCCTATTACGTTTCACTAGTAGATGCCGATATTTACAAAGGCATATTAAAATGTGTTATGCATTTTGTAATATGGAAGTTTTGGTAGGTGGGCATTAAGATCATTTCCAGGTGTGTTATCTATCCAGAGATCAAAGCTACACTTTTGGATTATGGTGAATAAAAGATAAACATGAGACGACTCTTGTTCAATTCTCAGCATTGCTGCTATGTAATCATTTCTTTAAAAAAAAATGACACTAGGAAACTTTGATAAAAATTGAAAATTTTAATTCCAACAAAACTGAACGCTTCCACATTATCATTGTGATACAAGAGCATATCTTAATTATAATCTTCCAAACAGATGATCATTCCAACTGTTTATAAATTTTTTGGGGACATCCTGTATATAAATTCATAGATGAAATCATTGATGAACAAGAAGTTCAATACCCCCACTAAATTTTTGGTTTTTCTTTGATCGTTTATTTATAATTCTTGGTACTTGCATATCATCCCGTCGACAAACTTGGGCAAAACCAAAACTATTGCCAAACTATGTGGTTTAGCATTAATAATGTATATATTTTATTATTATTATTATTATTTTTTTTTTTTTTCGCTTTGGTAATGATGCAGTGAAGCTTTTGTTTTTTATTAACAATTTCGGTTCAACAGGATAATATGGGAAGGAACCAAATCCTTTTAAGAAGTATTCTTTGTTGGTATATACTGAAATCATTTGCCAAAGAGTCATGAAGATTATCAGAGTGGCCGCAGAATATGGAAATCAGGGAAATGTCGGGGAGCTTTCTGAACTTTTTTTCCTGAATTTTGTGGCCACCCTGATTATCTTTTGTTTTTATTGTGTTCATTTTGTATTATGTTATAACCAGATTTTTTGTCTAATTCAAAGACCTATATGCCTCAACAGGTACCCAGCAACGCGGGTCTATGCAGCTCAGAAAAGTATATTTCTGGATCATTATTAATAACACACTAAACTTGTCATTCTTAACCTGGAATCAGATTGCAGAACTGTATCAACAAGAGGACAGCCCTTATTGCTCATAACTTCCCTCAGGTTAAAAATCCCTTAGTATTTTTACGGTTACGTGGCTTTGGCGTAAATCTAAACGATCACCATGGTCTTAGGGTACAGATTCCCATTGTACCTGTTTTGACTCCCCCTTCCCCCAGAAACACTTTTCTCATTGTGAGACAAAAACCAACGAGTGTCGAAAACCCAAAACAGGAAATTGCGACAATAGCCAACACTTTTAAAATTTACGACCTCTTTTTGAAGGGAGAGGGATAGGTTGGAATACTGAACCAGTCCATTTTCCAAATACTGTGCTCTATCACCAAATACTAGTGACCAAATATGGCCACTCCTCTAAGTTTTGAATGTCATGTTGATGTGCCGATAAGGGTCTTTGGGGGCTGAGAATGCCTCCTGGCAATAGACAGGGGGGGGGGGGAATTCCACAATATTTCTTTAATTTGTCTTCAAAGAAAAGATAATTTGTTTAATTTTGGCTGTTGAATAATATTTTTAGTTAAGCCTAACACGTGTTTTAGACGAAACAAAAATTCCAATTATTTTAATCAAAATTCGCAAAGACATTTTAAAGAGTTTATCTGAATGTTATTTTTATTTTAACAGTTTAGGGTAGTTTACTTTAATAATAATCAAAATATATAAATGTTGTGATATATCACTTTCATTTTCAAGTCTTTCAAAAGAGTTTTTAGTTCGAAATTGTAAAATATTTATTGAAAAAGACCCATGGAAATCGTAAAATTAGTCGGAAATCTGTTTTGTAAGGTTTTTAAGTAACTCTTTTCTAAATTTTTTAAAGCTGTTCTTATGTCTTTCAAGTGATTTTTCGCCAAACTTGAATTTCAAAATTCCAGTAATTGAACTTTCTGGTTAATCACATACTGGATAACGCCAGAATTTTACTGTCAACTGCATCAGATCAAGAAGTTCTATTTCTTACAGAGATAAAAATAAATTTTTTAAAAATTTCACAAAATATATATATAAAAGACTCCGTACGGAAGCCAAAGGTACAAATAAATTAGAATAATTTCTAATCTTTTGTTTCATATCTTCAGTAACTACTGAAATATTTCCAATTTGATTCTTTAAAATTAGTTTATAATAAATGTCTGTTTTTACAAAACGCAGCAACTATTAAATTGAATTATTTAGGAGATGTTGCTAAGTGCCATGCAAAAAAAAGTTTCCGTATGCAATATGAAAATTAATTCTGACGTCTTCCACAACAGATTTGCAGGAAATTTTCAAAACTGAAGTGTACGCAAGTGTCATGAAGACATAATAGCATCTATTGTTTAATTTTAGATTGTAGCTGATCGTCTTAAAATGGAGTTCCTAAACCTATTCTTGAGTTGGTGATTCAGTTATGAAGTGTTGGATTATCTATAAAAAAAATTGGCGAAATCTTTAATATATTGAAGTCTATAGTACAATATATTTTTGAAAGACACCATGAGCTTCAAAATTTTGAGAATAGAGATCGATCGGGAAAATTTTAAAAGCTAATACGCTTGCATAAAAGAAATATCCTATAGTAAGTTTCAAGATAATCCGCGAATAAGTACACCTCAAGTCGTACATGGCTTAAGAATTAATAAAAATACTGAAGACAATTCCCAAGTGACAATTTATGTGCACTGGTTAACACGTTTTGCGTTGGAATTTCAAGATACACGTACCTATGGTTATTTCCTTCTCCATATCGTAAATTGCCGACACCAGCCGCTCTCATACACCCCCACACCTTAACGCCTCCTCCACAGTGTTTGACAGTTCCACATAAATTATAAGTTAACATTTGTTGATTTCATTTTCTTCTGACCATAAAGCAATAATCTGACCCTTGTATATTTAATTTTAATTCATCACTAAAAAGGACTTGCCAAGATCGATGCGCTTTTTTCTGTTACAGGTACTTATATAAAGCTTCTTACGGGCTGCAAGTCCATTCAGACCCGCTTTTTTACACAACATTTCTCACCATTTGAGATGTCACTTCAACGTTTTTATCAATTTTTAAGCCATGTGTGATTTAAGGTGCACTTATTAGCGGATTATCTTGAACCTTACTATAGGATATTTCTTTTGTGCAAGCGTTTTATCTTTGAAGATCTTCCGGATCGATATCTATCCTCAAAAGTCTGAAGCTCATTGTTCTTTCAATAATATAATGTACTAGACTTCAATATATTAAAGATTTCGTCAATTTTTTTCATGGGAAATTCCTCATTTCATAACTGAATCACCAACTCACAAATAGATTTAGGAACTTCTTACAATTAACCAATTGATAATTTAAACAATTGATGCTATCATGTCTTCATGACAATTGCTTACACTTCAGTTTTGAAAATTTACTGAAAGTCTGTTGTGGAAGACGTCAGAATTAATTTTCATACTGCGTACGTAAACTTTTTTTGCATGTCACTTAGCAACACGAACACTAAAATACGTGTTTGTGATATTTCATATATACTAGCTATATATAATACTAATTTCTTTTATTTCTAATAATGAAAATTAGAACATTATATAGGTTCATATTATATATTGTTAACATTAATCACTTGCTACAAGAAATAAAATGTAAGTATTCCAATACAAATAGAAAAGCTCTAAGTTATCAATATAACTTGCATTAAAACACAAATCGTATTTTAGAAATTAATCCAATACGAAATTATTCAAGACAAAAATCATGAGTTTATCAATTTCTTATAAATAATAATAGTCTTCTCGGAGTAACTGCCCACATAGCCACAACTCGTCCAATAGATATCCCATTTTTTTAAAAGCATATCCAGTAGATATCTATTGGAACATACGTTTACATATAATAGACCGCAAATGGATGGTCAAATGTCCCGGAAAACGCTGTACTTTATCCATCCATTGTACTTCCACAATGTCTACCGATAAGATTTTCTCTGGACATTGCAGACAGGGCCGTCGCTAAGAATTTCGTTTGGGGGGGGGGCGTTAGACATAATTTTGCCGACTAAAATTAAGACAAGTACGGTGTAAATGTAGAAAATATCCATTAAGATGTTAATCTATTATTAATTAAAAAATTTTAATGCAAAATTAACACATAATTTTTTTTAATTAATATATAATTATTTGTTAAATAATGCGTGATTAATCCTTAATGAGTTAATAACTAATCGTTAATTTTTTTAATTTAATTATGAATTATTTTATTTAAGGTGTAATTAATTTTAATTAGTGTTTTTAATATTTTATGACATTTTATTAATACGTAATTAATGTCACATTTTAAGTAAATTCTCATCACATTTTAGTTAAAGTTTCATCAAATTCAATTCATTTTTGTTTAATAAATAACTCTTTCTTTCCCGAACAAAGGGGATAATTTTTCGAAGTGCTTTTTTTTATGGTGGGGGAGGCATTTATCACTTGCAGAAATAGTGCGTTCTCACAATCTTGAACCAATGAGCAGTACAAAGGCTCCATTTCAATGCAATTATTTTTTAATTTTCAAATTGCAGTTTCGAAGAAATTAATTAAACGTGTAAAAGTGGATGGAAATCGCACTACAACACAGAATTAAATAAATGAAAAATATTTATCCCATAGGTGACTCGAATTTAGAATTGTAAAAAAAGTTAATCAAACAAATTCTGGAAAAATTATTCATTGTAAAGTCTTGGCAGATTATTGCTAAATTACAAAAAATTACCTTCGCGAAATACTGCGATTTTTATAATAGAGACAATGTCAGGGACATGCACTTACACTCCCTCCTGCCTTTCGAAAAATAAAGTAATGTGGAAGAAGTAATTCACAAGAACAAAATATATAGGTAGTAAATTATCAATTCGAGCAAAAAATTATGTACAGCTATTAGCTAACATCAAATTAGGGAGTCCAATTCCCATTTTTGAAAAATCTAGCATTAAACAAAGACTTTTGCCACCTTATATCTCCCTGTTAGCGATCTGCACATCCCTGCAAACAATCCTGTCGGCGCTCATGGACATTATAATTGCACTTCAAAATACAATAATTATTAAAAACGTTTTGTTAATTAATTTTTAAATACTTTTTTAAATATTTTCCTAACCAAAAAATGAAAGAGGATTTTACTTTTTCTTGAAAAGTATATTAATAGTAAAACTTAATTTCTTTTAGCAATTTAACACAAAAATTTACTTCTTAAAAATAGTTACTACGTGTTCATATTTTTTACCAAAACTGCTGGATTGAATTTAATGATTTTTTTTTAGGTTTTTCAGCAATAATTTCTGCAAATATTACTAGTTTTATTAATAATAATTATTTGTTCCAGAAGGAAAGTATAATGCTAATTTTCTCTAAGCAGGACTAAAAATGAAATGTATTACTTTAGCATTAAACCAAACTATAATATTATTTATATGTAAAAAAAATAATATACGTAAACCTCTATCCTAATAAAGCAGAAATCAAGTTTTATAAAGTAAATTATTCTCAACTAACTCACTACCCTTATGAACTTCGAATTTAGTTGCAAAATATTCAGCTCTATAAAAAAGCAAACCATAATTTTCGGCACACAAATCAAAACTAAGTAATGAATAGTATACCTGCGGAGTTGGTTTTTTTTGGGGGGGTGGGGGGAAGTGGGGGGGTATTCAAATCGCCAATGCTATTGTCTTGAGGAAGGAGAAGTTGCGCATATGATCTTCTAAAGAAAAGAAACGTCACAGTCACCATGATATTACTAAAAAAACCTCCCCCATTTCCCTTTCCCACCTTTAAAGGTTATGATCCTAATGTGAGATCTACTGATCCAATAAAAAATAAGATCCAATATCCAATTACTGATCCAATCTAACTTATCTGAAACGCAATGTCTTTCCGATGTTTAATGTATAAAGTGGTGAAATCGAGGATAGGTGTGAAAGGGTACTCATTACTTCTAATAGACCAAAACCTGGTTGTAAGTAGGACAACGTCAGGCCGCAGCTATTTGACAACAGGAAACATCAAGAAATTTAGATAGTATTATAACAAACCTTTCAACACTTTTCCAATGGTTATTTTATTGCAATAAATGCGACATTGCCTTCCAATTTACATGGCATATATTATTTCAGTAATACATTTGTTGTTGTCTCGTATACAAGTGACAGATACAACACCTAGGCACTAATGGTCACTTTTGCCTAGTGGTTAGCCCGCCTGTCTTCTGATCTAAAGAGTCCAGGATTCGATTCCCCGTTAGCTCACCGAATATTCGAACATATCAGTGGCACGACCTCCGCACTACCACCTCAGCATCTCTGGCAACTCACTGTCATACGCAACGCATTCAACATACACTAAACTCAATCACTCAACTCAATCGTTCCCCCCTTCGCAACTCACTGGGAAGGGGCTATGTGGTGGTCTCGTGTACAAATGACAGATACAACACCTAGGCACTAGTGATCACTTTTGCCTAGTGGTTAGCGCGACTGTCTTCTGATTTAGGAGTCCCATGTTCGACTCTCCATTACCACACACCGTTACACATTTTTAATAGATGAAGTACTATAAAACATCATTTATAGAGTTCTACTTGACATTAATTGCAATAATTTGGCAAAATGTAATAGAAATATATTTCAACAGAATTGTACGCTACTTTCATTTCACTCAACTTCTCGTTCGTAATAAGTAAAAACTAGGGGTGTGGAACATCGCACAACTTTCAATTGCACTATAATACTGACGTGGATTTGTGTCATCTACAGTATTTATATTTTCATCATGCATTTAGAATAAATGACCAGTTTGGAGGTAATTCTTGTACGGGTCTAAAATAATAATAATGGTGCTGAGAGTAGAAGAAAAAAAACTATCGTTGATGAGGTATGCTCAAGGAAAGAGAGCTCTGTGTTGAAGGCATTCATTTTCCAACTTTTTCGATATTAAAACATTTTTATGGGAATTTCGGAGGTGGGGATGTTTGGAACACCTTAAGAGGCATTACCACGTCAATTTTTATCAAAATCGTTAGGGCCGTTTTTTTTTGCAATCATTGAAAAACATGATTTTTCAATGATAGTGGCATCATCATCATCACATCATGATAGTATCAGTGATTTTTGATAGTGGCAGCTACCTTATGCGCATGAGCGATTTTGACGAAAACCTTAATGGTAAGTCCCATGGTCGCCACTAACCCTCATACCAAATTTGAACATCGTAGGTCAATTTGGTCGGGAGTTATGCTGACCACAGACATACATTTTTCTATATCACTTTTTTAAAATCAGAATGTTCCAAAAAGTGATTTTTTTTTTTTTTTTTTTTACACCGAATGCTATACTTTCATTACTCTATGTATATATATGGGTAATTGAAAGTAATAAACCTCGTTGAATAACCTTATAAAATGTATTTTTATCTTTATCTAAAAATATGCAAGTTTTATTCGAAATTAAAACTTCTCGCCAGACCAGTGGTGTACGTAAGGTATGTATTTGATAAAAGAGGGCTCATTTTCTGGATGTTAAAATTTAGATGTTTTGAAATTTTCTGTAAGACTTTCAATTCATATGACGTACAATACATACTTTATGTAAATGACGTTTAATAGGCATATCATGGTTTTTGAGGCGTTACCTGACGAACTAAAAATATGTCATCTACTGTAACCCATCAGAGTTATCTATTAATTGGAAGAATAAGTAATTATTGTCAGTTTCTTCCTAAGGATATAGTATGTACTTATCAGGTGACTGAATTAAAAAACTTACGACAGTCGACTTGAAGATTTATACAATTAACTGTTCTGATTTGAACTTGAAGGAAAAGTATTCATTCTGAAGAGAATTTGTGGAAATTGATACTTGTGCAACAGTACGGGGTACGGAAGTTATGTTCATATTTAATTTATTTAGAAGCTGTTAGTTACGATATCAACTTAAATGTTCCTGCAAAAAAAGGATATACTTACTCCCTTTGAAAAGAACCTGCGGTTATTCTGCCTAGAGCCTCTCTAACATCCTGTATTCGGATAATCATTTTACCCCCCCACCCCTCTTCTTCTCAACTCCGGTTGTCACTGGTCAGCTCCTGAGGCCAAAAAACGAGATTAAGGAAGGTATCGCACTTAACTTCAGACGAAAAGCGTATCTTCTCACTCAAAAAGTTTGGGGGAAAAAAGGAAAGTTTGTTTTAATTGGTATTTTTTTCTGACTTCGGAAGTTGTGGAAAAAAAAGGCTAAAAATAAGGCCAAACGTAGATTCTTAAGGCCAGGCACTTCTAAAAAAGGCCAATATAGAAACCCTGATCTAAACAAGTAACAAAAGGCATAGACCAAATAATAAAGCAGACTGATCATAAACATCCAAATCCCTGACCGAAAACGGGCGAGGAATTGGGGGCACATAATTCCAAAACATAAACGCATTTTGTATAGACAATGGCTGCTTGCTCCGTATTTGGATGCACAAATCACCCGTCAAAAATAATACGTACTGCTTCAAAAATTTCATTTTACAGGTAAGTTCTTTTCTAATACTGTCTCATTATAGTTTGCATTGATTTTAGTTTCTAAAACTATTTATTTGTGTTTGAATGACTTCAAAATGAAAGTTCGTGTGGGTACCCGTTTCGTTTTCCTTGATTATTGTGTGTATCGCGGAAATTTCGATTAAAATTCAATTAGCCTACAGACTGCCATTTAATAATTAATTAATAACTACCACTTTAGAAGACGCAATTGAGGTGTCTGAATTTTTAAGAATCGTTTTCGTGAAGTCAGTATTTTCTTAAGAGGAAGGATTTGAGTCACGTTAGGTGATCAAGTTTTGAATGAAAGCATGTGTGCTCTTCTCTCCGGAAATGGAAAAACGTAGTTGATTCTCTAATTTGGTTTCAATGTTAAGAAACCAGTCAATGAATATGATGCAGTGCATTCAATAAATAAAAGTCACAGTTCATAAAGAACTCGTTGTGTAAAAGGATTAGTTTCCCATAAGATGAAAAAGTGAAACCGAAAGTTATATTTACATGTTTACCTAACAATACAAAAATTTTCAGCTATGTAATTGTGAATGTGTAATTATGTTATACATCTGTCCAATTCCTACAATATAGTTATTATAACATACATTAAAATTATATGCTAAATATTATTAACAATATGTTAAATTTTTGGAAAGACAATGAAAAAATTTAATTTCTTGAACATTTGTTAATTGTTAAATGGGATTTCCGTTTTATGAAATTGGTATTATCAATTTTTATCAATTATCATTAATTTTAGTCGTATTCAAAATAAGAGATGACATTTTTCTTTACACTTTTTCAAAGCCATGCTATTCTACTGTGTTTAAGCTTCAACACAAAAACTTGGTCTTGGAAGAAATATTTAAAAAAAAATTAAATCAATATTTAAAAAAAAATGTTAAACCAATTATTTGAAAAAGCATTATGATACTTAAATAATGAGATTTTCATTATCAAATATTTTTCCATTTTTCATTATCTAGTAATAAATAGTTTTTTTATTTGTAATTATTGAAAGGTGAACTTAGTAAGAATATGTTCGCTTGTAAAATAACATTTTAAAGATGTTAAAGTTCTTTTTAATAAACAGTGTACATTCATGCTAATGTGGGTTGGAGATCCCTCCAATAGATGGCATTCCCTGCTACGGATGTCGCCCCTGGCGGAGAAGTTGTGAAGTAGGAGTACGGGATGACGGAAGGAGAGAGGGGAAGGACATTCTTCTAGAGAGAGAAAGAGAGTACGAGAACGGAAGGTGGAGTGGGGTTTTGTCCCCCTGACGATGTATAATAACCTAAATAGATGTTGTTAATTAAAGTTTAAAGCACAATTAACTACTACTGCCTGATTATTCAGCCCCACTAGCCTTCCCACATGGGGGCTCGGCCTAAGGAAAAAATGGAAAGATCTTCGGCCTACAAAAGCCAACGGTAAACCTGCCGCTTGGAAAAATTGTTAGATACGGTCGCCTAGCCGCGGAGTATCAAAAAAGTAAAATTGGACACTTGCGAGTCGTCTCACCTGCACAGCAGCCCATAGAAAAGATTTCCCTATTACAATCCGGCATAATCGAAACTACGGAGAGCCAAAGCAGAACTGATACCTCGAACTATGCCAGCACTGGAGCATTGGGGATGAAATGATGAAAACCAACCTGAATACTACAGACGGACTGCAAAATCAACTAAAAGAAATTGAAATGTGCACAGGGTGCATGAAAACACAAGGCATTAAAACCGAAACGACGAGTGGAAGCAACGAGTGGCTATATCTACGGGGTTTCTATAGTGTCTGCACGGGTGTCTACACTGGATCCTGTGAGTAGAAATTTTTGATTTTCGAAACTAACCATGCCGCTAAATTAAGCTGCAACTTCAAATAAACCAGTTATGACCTTTTTGGCGAAGGCACGAAAATGTGATTTAATAGTCCTTGTTAGAGAACTTAACTTAACTGTTCCTGAACATGCGACAATTGCACAGATGAATAAATTAATCACAGAATCTAGTGATTATTCTGCGGAAATCACTAAAAATATGTTAGCTACTATAGTTAGCGAACGTGAGGAGGAAGAACGACAAGCTCAACTCGATATTGAAAGGGAAGAAAGACAAGCCCAACGCGATTTAGAACTAAAAAAAATTAGAAGCCGAAACTGCAAACCGACAAAATCAGCCGATAGAAAATTCCGGAACAAAATATGATGTTTTAAAAATTATGAAACCTTTTGATATGAAAAGCGACGTAGCTATATTCTTAACATTATTCGAAAGACAAATTTCTAGAGCAGAAATAACAAAAGAGAACTGGGTTACCCATTTGTTAACACTACTTCCATTAGAGATCGTTAATTTAATTGCACGGGAACCAGAAATCAAGGCTAATGATTACGATCATATAAAAAAAGTACTTCTAAAGCGCTTTTATTTATCACCAGAACAGTTTCGTCAAAATTTTGCTAGTCATAAAAAAGACATTCAAGCTTCATGGAGAGACTTCGCTTTTGAGCTGACAAGCTTTTTAGAAGGATGGCTACAGGGATTAAAAGTAGAAACTTTTCAAGATTTAAAAGAACTAATGATCGTAGATCAACTGAAACGAAAAATGCCAAAAGAAACTAGCGAACATTTTCTAAATGACCTGCCTAAAATATCTCGAGTAGAAGAGTTGATAGAAAAACTCGACGATTTCGATTCGGTTAGAAGAAATATTTCAAACACAAATTTACGAGGAAATAGGGGGTACGAAACAAAGTATAATGATAGTGAACATGTAACAGGTCATTATAATAAACGTGCCCAAACCTGGTCAAAAAAGCAGCTTACTAACCCGTGTGTATATAATAAAAATAATAGTGCATCTTGTGGCTATAACAAATATAGTAGTGCATCTGGTGGTTATAGTAGAAATAATGATTCTTCTTGTGTAAATAATGGTAGAAGTAATACTGTAAATAATGATAGATATAATACTGTAAATGATTATGATAATACTAATAGAAATAAAAGTAGTTCAGTTGATAAGAACAACAGTGTAGTCTGCTGGCACTGTAACAAGTTTGGACATAAAAGTTTTGAGTGCCCAGACAAAAGGGTAGTTAACAGTGTAAATAAAGCTTTACCAGTATGTAATAAAACTTGGAAAAAGTTAATTATTAGAGGTAATGAAGTTTTATCTTTGGTGGATACAGGGAGTGATTTATGTCTATGTAATCTAGAATTTTATTCAAGTATTGGTAATCCGGAATTATTACATGAAAGTATTACTATTAATGGGGTTAACACACAAGGTATTATGCCTAAGGGATATTTTTACTGTGATATTGAAATTGATGATTTTTCCATATCAAATAAAGTGTATGTGATGAATAATCTGAGTACCACATTCATTCTGGGAATGGATTTGCTTTCCAAAGTAAATTATGTTTTAAGCGATCAAGAACTCGTAATTCGTAGTATTAAAGATCATAAAACAATCTCTTTAGCTCAAATGAAACAGATCAAAATGCCCAAAGAACAGGAAATAAAAAGTAACTTTATTTCCAGTGTTTTTATAAAAGAGGCAATTCCGTCTTACGATAAATTCAAGGTCAAAAGGTATCACTCTTCAGAAATTAATGAGCTGCATGATTCGCAAATATCTTTGGGAGGTAAACAGGGCCACGTGAGTAGTTAGAAATTGGGCATCCTGAGCCAGGGCGGTGCCGGTGCAGGGACGAGGGACGATGACGTCACCGGAAGTGGGCGTGACCGGAAGGGGCGTGACCGGAAGGGGCGTGACCGGAAGGGGCGTGACCGGATATGACGTCACAGGAAGTGATATCACCGGATATGCCGTCACCGGAAGTCAAGTGACCGGAAATGGTGTTGAGTTGTTCCCCTCCTGCTGTTGTTTTAGTTTCATTATAAGCTGTTTGTGTATGACGTCACAGTAGGTATGACGTCATAATGTGTTTTATATTAAAGTTTAGAGCGATGGCAACACTTTTTAGTTTCGGTTTATCTAGCAGACGGAGTTGAGTTGTTCTAGGACTGCTTCTTAGCGAATAAGTTAGAATGATAGGTTTTTATTGCATCACGTCACAGTAAGTATGACGTCATAATGTGTTGTATATCAAAGTTTAGAGCGATGGCAACACTTTTTAGTGTCGATTTACCTTTAAGATGGAGCTGAATTGTTCTAGGGCTGCTTCTAAACGAATAAGTTAGAGTGATAGGTATTTTTAGTAATGACGTCACAGTGGGTATGACGTCATTCTATGTTAAGATTTACGTTTTAAGTGGTGATAACATTGGATATATACTAAATTTAGTTTTCAGGTGTTGGCAACGAATTCTGATCGGTCAGCTAAATGCTCGCTTGTGACTGATAAGTTTTAAACATGTGATCAAAAGCTAACTCCTGATTGACTGTTTGGTTTTCTAGCGAGTTACTTACATATCCTTTAGTCAAGTTAAAATACCTGCAACAAAGTTACACAAATAAAAAAAAAAAAAAAAAAAAAAAAAAAAAAGAAATGTTAAATTTGAAAAGTTAATAAAAGTGAAGGCCATTTGCTAAGGGTCAAAAAGAACCCTAACCCCGAGCTACACGTGACATTTCAATATTTTACCAAATAATTGTTAAAATATCGACTATCGGACGTTGCCTTCATGGTAACTCATCTACCCACCCCCCTTCCCTAACTAATTTTGAATAAGTTAAGACTTTAGAATTACAATTAATAAATTTTGAAAAATTATTTATTAAAGGTGAGGACCCACCTCCAGCCCGATACCTCTTTTAGGAAGAATTGGTACCGCCTCACTCCACCCTATCAACAACAACAACAACAACAACAACAAAAAACTTATTTCAAAGAACGTATATTTCCTTGAAATATGAGGTCACTAACCAACCATACAATAATATCTTTTAAGAAGACATCATTACCTTAAATCCTAAACAATTTTAAATTTTAAAAAATCTGAAAAGAAGACTTGTGAGAACGTATATTTCTCTCATGAATTAAATTTAATGGTCACATACAAAATCCTGGAAAAAAAAAATTAACGCTAAATAAGTTTTTAAAAAATTAGTTAAAGTAATATTTTAGTTAAATTAAGGCTTAAAGAGATAAAAAAAAAAATAAGGATTAAATGAATGATTTAAGGAATTTTGAAGTGACCATAGGCATAGCTGGTTATGCCATCTTCCAGCAGATACCGCTTGTCGTCATAGGCCGACAAGGCTCTCTTGGTTTGTTGGAGTGAGAAGATGTTTAAAAATTCACTTACCGAATAATCGAAACGAAATCTGCGAAGCTAAAATAACTGTGAATAACTACACAAGTACGAACAAAATCGCGATGAGAAAAAAAAACACGAAGTATTAAACACGTCTTTCACACTCAGGTATCTAAATAGAAATGGCGAGACGGCAACCGGTAGCGTCTATATATGAGGGGTGATCACGTGACTTCACCGACCAATCAGGTTTCACGGTAGAGGCTGCTACTGACTATCGACCCGTCAGAAGGGAGGGGAGCGAGACTAGGGATGTTTCAACACGCTTCAACGCGTTTGCGAGTTGAGTTGTTGTGTAACGATCTTGCTTGAAACAGTTAAAGTGATAGATAATTTGTTCGTGACGTCATAGTGTAGCGAATGGGTTTTTAGCGTAGACAGTTGTTGCAATTGGAGTAATTATGAAATTTATTAAATATAAAGATAATATTTAGTAATAATTATCAGATTTTATTATTATTATTATAAAAAATAAACTTATAAAAAAAGTGAACGTGAAAATTTACTTTACGAATAAAAATCATGTCTTTAAAATGTGTACGAATATCACTAAATAAGAGAAAAAAGTAACATACTTAAACTCTTTAAAATAAATAACTTTAACATTAACGTAAAAAATTTACTTTTCACATAAAAATCACTTTAAAATGAGTAAAAATATCGCTAAATAAGAGAAAAAAAAGTAACTTACTTAAAATTTCTAAGATAAATATTTAACCTTTACTCTAAAATTCCCTTCATATATAAAAATCACGACTTTAAAATATGACATGCAAGAGAAAAGTAACGTACTTAAACTTTCTACGACAAATAACTTTAACATTAACGTAACATTTTACTTTACAGATAAAAATCCCGACTTTAAAATATGTAGAAATATCGCTAAATAAAAGAAGAAAAAAAAGTAACATACTTAAACTTTGTACGACAAATAACTTTGACATTAACGTAAAAAATTTTCTTCACATATAAAAATCACGACTTTAAATTTGACATGCAGGAGGAAAGTATAACATACCTATAATTTCTACGACAAAGAATTCAAACATTGCCATTCATGTCTTTAAAATGTATAATGACAACTCTAACTTTTAGAAAAAAGAAACACTAAAAATTTACAAGGCCAAGAATTTAAAATTGAACGTGAAAATTAACTTCACATGTACAATCATACTCTTATATCAACGATAAATAAGATAAAAAAGAAGCTCTAAAAATTTATAAGGCAAATAATTTAAATAATACGCGAAAATTTACCACACATATAAAAATTATGTCTTTCAAATGTGTAAGAATAACGCTAAATTAGAGAAAAAGAAATACTAAAAATTTATAAGGTAAGGAATTGAAACAATATGCGAAAATTTATTTCACGCATAAAATTTTTATCTTTAAAATGTGTAAGAATAATGCTAAATTAGAGAAGAAAAAAAAAATAACATACTTAAACTTTCTTCGACAACAATTTAAACAATACGCGACATTTTCATACACAATTATTTTCTTAGGTTAATGTTAAATAATGGGAAATTTAACAGAAGAAAAATTTCAAAGATAAAGAATTTTAACCTTTACACGAAAATTTACCTCACAAAAATATCATATCCTTAAACTTTAACGTGACAATTTACTCTTCATATACAATTAAACTCTTAGGTTAATGTTAAATAAGAAAAAAAAAATATACTTAAAATTTCTAAGATAAACATAAAGTAAAAATTTCGTATCATGTGTTTAAAATTTAACATATAAGAGAAAAAAAACTAACATACTTGAACTTTCTATAGCAAAGAATTTAAGCATTAGCGTAAAAATTCACTTTACATATAAAATTCACATCTTTAAATGGGAAGATAAGCAGGTGACGGTAATTAGCCAATCAGGGTAGCGGTAGGTGATACGCCATTCGCCGGCATTTTTAGATCGGAGGATGAGTCACGCTAAAACTTGATGGAACAGGTCGGGAGATTTGTACAGCAAGAACAACAGCATCGACGCGCAAGCAGCGGGTGATGCTGTGATGTGTCAGCAGGTCTTTGAGATTATCGTTTTCCTACTTTGCCGTTTTCATAATGAAATGTTTGTGAAAACTTGGAATGAATAAAGTGGATTTCAAAGACATATTAGTAAGTGAAGGTAGAATTCGCATGGACTTTCTTCCAAAAAGTATGATTCACTTGGAGAATTTAAGATCATTTCTACTTGACAACTTTTCTATTATTTAAAACATTGAATATTGTTCAAACTCAGTGGGATTATATGCTACAATACGGCTAAAACTTAACAAAATTGTTACATAGAAGAAAAATAGTAAGAGATTTAAAATAAATATTAGTTATAGATACTCCAAAGAAAAAATTTCACCTCTACTTTTCAATCGGAAAATCAATACAAGTTGGAAATTTATGTTACTTCAAGAAAGACTTAGACAATTTACTTTGTAATAATATACGTTAAGGTGTCGTATTAACTCGTGCAATACATGCTGACTAAGGTTTATTTTACTTGAAAGGTGAATTGGGGGAAAATATTAAATAAATTGTAGATATTAAATACATTGTAGATATGAATTCAAGTTTTGAAAATCACCTGCAAGACTTTTAAAACATCTTAAGATAAATTGAAAGAAACTTTTTATACTCTGAAAGGAAATCACAAGTAATTTAGTTAACTTTTTTCATGGTAACACTCATATTCAACGACATGTTTTTAAAATTTAACCTTCTTTACATGATAATAGTTATAAATTTTTTCAATCTCAGATGCGATATACTATTATTTCTAACATATATGTTACGAATTGTGTAAAGTTTTTAAAAGAGTATATGCAAATCACCAATCAGAAACATAAAAATCTAACATCAATCAAACACACTAAAATAATAAGATATTTTCCTTAGTGGAAATAGTTAACTACTCATGTGATGGAATGTACTTAGAAAATTTAAATACTGAAAAAAGTTTGCTAGGCAAACTTAAAGAATATATATATTTTTTTTTTCTTGTGAAAAACTAGCATAAATTTGAAAAATATAGAGTTTGTTACTACGTAAAATTGAACATCATCTGGACATACTAAATTATACATGAATTTTTTTTTATTTGAGAGGTGCTGACAATATATCATTAATACAGAGATTTTTAACTTCCACCCATAATTTCTAAATAACTTATACATAAATTTCAGAAAACTGAAACGGAATGTGTTTTACAAGACGCTTATTTTGTAAGATGAATATTCAATATTAATATAACTAAGCAAAGTTCATTACGGAAAAAACTTGTAAAAGATACTTATATTTTGAAAATAGTTTGAAATATCCTTTTAAATTTATGAATGCTCGCTTTCGAAAGACACAAATAAAACTGATATTACACATGATAATTAACACATGCATAACATTAATCAAACAAAGTGGAATTTTTATTGCTTGTGACCGATAACTTTTCAGTGAAGTAGAACTTACATAGGAAATTTGTGCAAACTTTTTCAACTTTTAAACCAAGTATTATGTAAAATTATAAATTACGATAGGAAATAGCACACTTCAGAATCGGAACAAGTCTTCTAGTTAAGCTAAATTTATTTCTCAAGGAATTGAAAGCATACCAGACAAGTCCTTATCATTTCGCATCTTTTCTCATGTTGCAAGAAGACATACTTTGTAAAAGATCGTCGTTGCACTTAACAAAAATCAGTAAAAATAAATGTATTTTCTATGGCAAAGATAAAACTTCACAACTTAATTACTGAAATTTAGCTAAGTTGCATATGGTTTATTCACATAACTCGCATATGCTTCGAATGTTGAAATACATTTGTCATTTGAAATCAAACTAATCGAAAATAAATGCTACCTACATTTTCAAGTCGGAAATTACTATTAAATAAACTTTACATGTAAAACATTGTCATGTTAAAAAGAAAAATCTACAAAAATGTAAATGATAATTTTACTGTTGGTACATAAATGATGAATAATTTATGATTTTATTCTAGGAAAACGTTTTATTGTCTAACAGAGAACTTAAACTTTAACAGAAAAATAAAAAAATACAATTTTTATATCCTATCATGCTTGTCGAAAATTGAATTTATTAGCTGTTGTAATAGATTTTTATTGTCCAAATTTCTATAGTTTTTCTTCCCGGTGCAATAAAATTAAGTTCATGTGTAATGATTAGGTTTTTTTTTTTTTATGAATCTTATAAATTTAATGAAATTATTATGACCTAAGAGATTGAGTGAACTGAATAAATCAATGATGTAAATTTAAACAGTGACTTGAACTGATACATACTATAACTGTAAAGAAGTATGACAAAGTGATAGATGAAGTAAAAATAGAAGTTGAATGAAATGTGTTGAAAAAAGTTGAAGACGACAAGAAATTCGTAATTGAGAATTATCATTGACTTATATTAACTTCGTTTTCTTGCTTATGACAAGAAAATACACTCTTTCTTATTAAGAACCAACTTGATATCTTATCATAGAATGACAATGATGAAATATCTATACATTAAAAAAAAAAATACCAAACTTAGACATAGCAAATTTCTTGAAATTCATGTATAATGCGAGAAGTTTTACTGGAAATATAGAAGATACAACATTGAAAGATGTGAATGTTTCGAAGTACTTTATCAGAAATAAAAAAAAAAATGCGCTGAGATTCGCTATAAAAAATTTTAGGAGAAAGTTTAAACAAAATTTAAAATCAAACATGCTTTTAAATGGGAACACAAATATTAAAACTATAGCACATTAAACAATTTATATTACGTCATCTCAGTTGTATCAAACTGGATAACATGAAAAACAACCACAAACTGAATAAACATGAAAATTATCAATATATGTGGAAAAGTTTCCTTTTTTCACATATAAAAAAAATAACACATTGACGTACGTTAAGATCACGAAACATGCATAATCATATACGGATAAGAGCAACCAATGTTGCGGGGAGATATTCACATGATGGTCAATATCCCATGAATAAATTGATTGATTGAATTTATAATGCTAATTCCAATAGTATTCCACGTAACTTCAACTTCATATGTTACACTATAGATATATTTTTTCAAATATATTGACTTTCAAAAAATCATCCTTCAATACAAGAATGATCATAGTAAGAATAAAAGAAAAGATACTAAGCATTGATTTAAAGTGTATTTATTTCAACTTAGCAACAAATCATATGCTTGAAACGAAAATTGCTTCGAACCAAAGTATAACCATCCAATTTCATTGATTCCTACAAGGACATTTTTCTCATCTAGTAATTGAATTTTTTTTTTTCCTCATACACATTATAAGTGATGTCCAATCAGGTGTAGAATAGTTGAAGATATCCGACCTCTTTCTAAATATTAATAAGTCACTGTTGAAAAACTTATAAAAATTTCAATTTACACTTAAAGTTTTTTTTTTTTTATATATATTTCAAAGAATTTTTTCAAATCAATATGTATATTTAAATACTGAAACTTATTCACTTCAATAAATGTATGTTTAAGTTATAAAACTCTTCGTATGTATTGAAAAATTGTAACTTTTCGTCTTCTTTGTATAAATCGATAACTTATACACTAGTTCTTCATCAATTAATCTTCTAAGTAAATCTTTCAAAGGTAAAAACATACTTATAGCTTTGCATTTGTAACAAGTTAAATTGTACATGTTTCTCGTGAAATTAAAATTTTATATGTTTTCCATGAAAATATCTGAAATTTTGTAACTTTCACATGAAACATGTACAATTTAACATGTTACAAATGCAAAGCTATAAGTATGTTTTTACCTTTGAAAGATTTACTTAGAAGATTAATTGATGAAGAACTAGTGTATAAGTTATCGATTTATACAAAGAAGACGAAAAGTTACAATTTTTCAATACATACGAAGAGTTTTATAACTTAAACATACATTTATTGAAGTGAATAAGTTTCAGTATTTAAATATACATATTGATTTGAAAAAATTCTTTGAAATATATATAAAAAAAAAAAAAACTTTAAGTGTAAATTGAAATTTTTATAAGTTTTTCAACAGTGACTTATTAATATTTAGAAAGAGGTCGGATATCTTCAACTATTCTACACCTGATTGGACATCACTTATAATGTGTATGAGGAAAAAAAAAAATTCAATTACTAGATGAGAAAAATGTCCTTGTAGGAATCAATGAAATTGGATGGTTATACTTTGGTTCGAAGCAATTTTCGTTTCAAGCATATGATTTGTTGCTAAGTTGAAATAAATACACTTTAAATCAATGCTTAGTATCTTTTCTTTTATTCTTACTATGATCATTCTTGTATTGAAGGATGATTTTTCGAAAGTCAATATATTTGAAAAAATATATCTATAGTGTAACATATGAAGTTGAAGTTACGTGGAATACTATTGGAATTAGCATTATAAATTCAATCAATCAATTTATTCATGGGATATTGACCATCATGTGAATATCTCCCCGCAACATTGGTTGCTCTTATCCGTATATGATTATGCATGTTTCGTGATCTTAACGTACGTCAATGTGTTATTTTTTTTATATGTGAAAAAAGGAAACTTTTCCACATATATTGATAATTTTCATGTTTATTCAGTTTGTGGTTGTTTTTCATGTTATCCAGTTTGATACAACTGAGATGACGTAATATAAATTGTTTAATGTGCTATAGTTTTAATATTTGTGTTCCCATTTAAAAGCATGTTTGATTTTAAATTTTGTTTAAACTTTCTCCTAAAATTTTTTATAGCGAATCTCAGCGCATTTTTTTTTTTATTTCTGATAAAGTACTTCGAAACATTCACATCTTTCAATGTTGTATCTTCTATATTTCCAGTAAAACTTCTCGCATTATACATGAATTTCAAGAAATTTGCTATGTCTAAGTTTGGTATTTTTTTTTTTAATGTATAGATATTTCATCATTGTCATTCTATGATAAGATATCAAGTTGGTTCTTAATAAGAAAGAGTGTATTTTCTTGTCATAAGCAAGAAAACGAAGTTAATATAAGTCAATGATAATTCTCAATTACGAATTTCTTGTCGTCTTCAACTTTTTTCAACACATTTCATTCAACTTCTATTTTTACTTCATCTATCACTTTGTCATACTTCTTTACAGTTATAGTATGTATCAGTTCAAGTCACTGTTTAAATTTACATCATTGATTTATTCAGTTCACTCAATCTCTTAGGTCATAATAATTTCATTAAATTTATAAGATTCATAAAAAAAAAAAAAACCTAATCATTACACATGAACTTAATTTTATTGCACCGGGAAGAAAAACTATAGAAATTTGGACAATAAAAATCTATTACAACAGCTAATAAATTCAATTTTCGACAAGCATGATAGGATATAAAAATTGTATTTTTTTATTTTTCTGTTAAAGTTTAAGTTCTCTGTTAGACAATAAAACGTTTTCCTAGAATAAAATCATAAATTATTCATCATTTATGTACCAACAGTAAAATTATCATTTACATTTTTGTAGATTTTTCTTTTTAACATGACAATGTTTTACATGTAAAGTTTATTTAATAGTAATTTCCGACTTGAAAATGTAGGTAGCATTTATTTTCGATTAGTTTGATTTCAAATGACAAATGTATTTCAACATTCGAAGCATATGCGAGTTATGTGAATAAACCATATGCAACTTAGCTAAATTTCAGTAATTAAGTTGTGAAGTTTTATCTTTGCCATAGAAAATACATTTATTTTTACTGATTTTTGTTAAGTGCAACGACGATCTTTTACAAAGTATGTCTTCTTGCAACATGAGAAAAGATGCGAAATGATAAGGACTTGTCTGGTATGCTTTCAATTCCTTGAGAAATAAATTTAGCTTAACTAGAAGACTTGTTCCGATTCTGAAGTGTGCTATTTCCTATCGTAATTTATAATTTTACATAATACTTGGTTTAAAAGTTGAAAAAGTTTGCACAAATTTCCTATGTAAGTTCTACTTCACTGAAAAGTTATCGGTCACAAGCAATAAAAATTCCACTTTGTTTGATTAATGTTATGCATGTGTTAATTATCATGTGTAATATCAGTTTTATTTGTGTCTTTCGAAAGCGAGCATTCATAAATTTAAAAGGATATTTCAAACTATTTTCAAAATATAAGTATCTTTTACAAGTTTTTTCCGTAATGAACTTTGCTTAGTTATATTAATATTGAATATTCATCTTACAAAATAAGCGTCTTGTAAAACACATTCCGTTTCAGTTTTCTGAAATTTATGTATAAGTTATTTAGAAATTATGGGTGGAAGTTAAAAATCTCTGTATTAATGATATATTGTCAGCACCTCTCAAATAAAAAAAAATTCATGTATAATTTAGTATGTCCAGATGATGTTCAATTTTACGTAGTAACAAACTCTATATTTTTCAAATTTATGCTAGTTTTTCACAAGAAAAAAAAAATATATATATTCTTTAAGTTTGCCTAGCAAACTTTTTTCAGTATTTAAATTTTCTAAGTACATTCCATCACATGAGTAGTTAACTATTTCCACTAAGGAAAATATCTTATTATTTTAGTGTGTTTGATTGATGTTAGATTTTTATGTTTCTGATTGGTGATTTGCATATACTCTTTTAAAAACTTTACACAATTCGTAACATATATGTTAGAAATAATAGTATATCGCATCTGAGATTGAAAAAATTTATAACTATTATCATGTAAAGAAGGTTAAATTTTAAAAACATGTCGTTGAATATGAGTGTTACCATGAAAAAAGTTAACTAAATTACTTGTGATTTCCTTTCAGAGTATAAAAAGTTTCTTTCAATTTATCTTAAGATGTTTTAAAAGTCTTGCAGGTGATTTTCAAAACTTGAATGCATATCTACAATGTATTTAATATCTACAATTTATTTAATATTTTCCCCCAATTCACCTTTCAAGTAAAATAAACCTTAGTCAGCATGTATTGCACGAGTTAATACGACACCTTAACGTATATTATTACAAAGTAAATTGTCTAAGTCTTTCTTGAAGTAACATAAATTTCCAACTTGTATTGATTTTCCGATTGAAAAGTAGAGGTGAAATTTTTTCTTTGGAGTATCTATAACTAATATTTATTTTAAATCTCTTACTATTTTTCTTCTATGTAACAATTTTGTTAAGTTTTAGCCGTATTGTAGCATATAATCCCACTGAGTTTGAACAATATTCAATGTTTTAAATAATAGAAAAGTTGTCAAGTAGAAATGATCTTAAATTCTCCAAGTGAATCATACTTTTTGGAAGAAAGTCCATGCGAATTCTACCTTCACTTACTAATATGTCTTTGAAATCCACTTTATTCATTCCAAGTTTTCACAAACATTTCATTATGAAAACGGCAAAGTAGGAAAACGATAATCTCAAAGACCTGCTGACACATCACAGCATCACCCGCTGCTTGCGCGTCGATGCTGTTGTTCTTGCTGTACAAATCTCCCGACCTGTTCCATCAAGTTTTAGCGTGACTCATCCTCCGATCTAAAAATGCCGGCGAATGGCGTATCACCTACCGCTACCCTGATTGGCTAATTACCGTCACCTGCTTATCTTCCCATTTAAAGATGTGAATTTTATATGTAAAGTGAATTTTTACGCTAATGCTTAAATTCTTTGCTATAGAAAGTTCAAGTATGTTAGTTTTTTTTCTCTTATATGTTAAATTTTAAACACATGATACGAAATTTTTACTTTATGTTTATCTTAGAAATTTTAAGTATATTTTTTTTTTCTTATTTAACATTAACCTAAGAGTTTAATTGTATATGAAGAGTAAATTGTCACGTTAAAGTTTAAGGATATGATATTTTTGTGAGGTAAATTTTCGTGTAAAGGTTAAAATTCTTTATCTTTGAAATTTTTCTTCTGTTAAATTTCCCATTATTTAACATTAACCTAAGAAAATAATTGTGTATGAAAATGTCGCGTATTGTTTAAATTGTTGTCGAAGAAAGTTTAAGTATGTTATTTTTTTTTTCTTCTCTAATTTAGCATTATTCTTACACATTTTAAAGATAAAAATTTTATGCGTGAAATAAATTTTCGCATATTGTTTCAATTCCTTACCTTATAAATTTTTAGTATTTCTTTTTCTCTAATTTAGCGTTATTCTTACACATTTGAAAGACATAATTTTTATATGTGTGGTAAATTTTCGCGTATTATTTAAATTATTTGCCTTATAAATTTTTAGAGCTTCTTTTTTATCTTATTTATCGTTGATATAAGAGTATGATTGTACATGTGAAGTTAATTTTCACGTTCAATTTTAAATTCTTGGCCTTGTAAATTTTTAGTGTTTCTTTTTTCTAAAAGTTAGAGTTGTCATTATACATTTTAAAGACATGAATGGCAATGTTTGAATTCTTTGTCGTAGAAATTATAGGTATGTTATACTTTCCTCCTGCATGTCAAATTTAAAGTCGTGATTTTTATATGTGAAGAAAATTTTTTACGTTAATGTCAAAGTTATTTGTCGTACAAAGTTTAAGTATGTTACTTTTTTTTCTTCTTTTATTTAGCGATATTTCTACATATTTTAAAGTCGGGATTTTTATCTGTAAAGTAAAATGTTACGTTAATGTTAAAGTTATTTGTCGTAGAAAGTTTAAGTACGTTACTTTTCTCTTGCATGTCATATTTTAAAGTCGTGATTTTTATATATGAAGGGAATTTTAGAGTAAAGGTTAAATATTTATCTTAGAAATTTTAAGTAAGTTACTTTTTTTTCTCTTATTTAGCGATATTTTTACTCATTTTAAAGTGATTTTTATGTGAAAAGTAAATTTTTTACGTTAATGTTAAAGTTATTTATTTTAAAGAGTTTAAGTATGTTACTTTTTTCTCTTATTTAGTGATATTCGTACACATTTTAAAGACATGATTTTTATTCGTAAAGTAAATTTTCACGTTCACTTTTTTTATAAGTTTATTTTTTATAATAATAATAATAAAATCTGATAATTATTACTAAATATTATCTTTATATTTAATAAATTTCATAATTACTCCAATTGCAACAACTGTCTACGCTAAAAACCCATTCGCTACACTATGACGTCACGAACAAATTATCTATCACTTTAACTGTTTCAAGCA
This sequence comes from Linyphia triangularis, assembly GCA_963978545.1. NCBI lineage: Eukaryota > Metazoa > Arthropoda > Arachnida > Araneae > Linyphiidae > Linyphia > Linyphia triangularis. The sequence continues at coordinate 35,465,097 of OZ021721.1, forward strand.
AGATCGTTACACAACAACTCAACTCGCAAACGCGTTGAAGCGTGTTGAAACATCCCTAGTCTCGCTCCCCTCCCTTCTGACGGGTCGATAGTCAGTAGCAGCCTCTACCGTGAAACCTGATTGGTCGGTGAAGTCACGTGATCACCCCTCATATATAGACGCTACCGGTTGCCGTCTCGCCATTTCTATTTAGATACCTGAGTGTGAAAGACGTGTTTAATACTTCGTGTTTTTTTTTCTCATCGCGATTTTGTTCGTACTTGTGTAGTTATTCACAGTTATTTTAGCTTCGCAGATTTCGTTTCGATTATTCGGTAAGTGAATTTTTAAACATCTTCTCACTCCAACAAACCAAGAGAGCCTTGTCGGCCTATGACGACAAGCGGTATCTGCTGGAAGATGGCATAACCAGCTATGCCTATGGTCACTTCAAAATTCCTTAAATCATTCATTTAATCCTTATTTTTTTTTTTATCTCTTTAAGCCTTAATTTAACTAAAATATTACTTTAACTAATTTTTTAAAAACTTATTTAGCGTTAATTTTTTTTTTCCAGGATTTTGTATGTGACCATTAAATTTAATTCATGAGAGAAATATACGTTCTCACAAGTCTTCTTTTCAGATTTTTTAAAATTTAAAATTGTTTAGGATTTAAGGTAATGATGTCTTCTTAAAAGATATTATTGTATGGTTGGTTAGTGACCTCATATTTCAAGGAAATATACGTTCTTTGAAATAAGTTTTTTGTTGTTGTTGTTGTTGTTGTTGTTGATAGGGTGGAGTGAGGCGGTACCAATTCTTCCTAAAAGAGGTATCGGGCTGGAGGTGGGTCCTCACCTTTAATAAATAATTTTTCAAAATTTATTAATTGTAATTCTAAAGTCTTAACTTATTCAAAATTAGTTAGGGAAGGGGGGTGGGTAGATGAGTTACCATGAAGGCAACGTCCGATAGTCGATATTTTAACAATTATTTGGTAAAATATTGAAATGTCACGTGTAGCTCGGGGTTAGGGTTCTTTTTGACCCTTAGCAAATGGCCTTCACTTTTATTAACTTTTCAAATTTAACATTTCTTTTTTTTTTTTTTTTTTTTTTTTTTTTTTTATTTGTGTAACTTTGTTGCAGGTATTTTAACTTGACTAAAGGATATGTAAGTAACTCGCTAGAAAACCAAACAGTCAATCAGGAGTTAGCTTTTGATCACATGTTTAAAACTTATCAGTCACAAGCGAGCATTTAGCTGACCGATCAGAATTCGTTGCCAACACCTGAAAACTAAATTTAGTATATATCCAATGTTATCACCACTTAAAACGTAAATCTTAACATAGAATGACGTCATACCCACTGTGACGTCATTACTAAAAATACCTATCACTCTAACTTATTCGTTTAGAAGCAGCCCTAGAACAATTCAGCTCCATCTTAAAGGTAAATCGACACTAAAAAGTGTTGCCATCGCTCTAAACTTTGATATACAACACATTATGACGTCATACTTACTGTGACGTGATGCAATAAAAACCTATCATTCTAACTTATTCGCTAAGAAGCAGTCCTAGAACAACTCAACTCCGTCTGCTAGATAAACCGAAACTAAAAAGTGTTGCCATCGCTCTAAACTTTAATATAAAACACATTATGACGTCATACCTACTGTGACGTCATACACAAACAGCTTATAATGAAACTAAAACAACAGCAGGAGGGGAACAACTCAACACCATTTCCGGTCACTTGACTTCCGGTGACGGCATATCCGGTGATATCACTTCCTGTGACGTCATATCCGGTCACGCCCCTTCCGGTCACGCCCCTTCCGGTCACGCCCACTTCCGGTGACGTCATCGTCCCTCGTCCCTGCACCGGCACCGCCCTGGCTCAGGATGCCCAATTTCTAACTACTCACGTGTTTGAGGAACAACATGGCGGTGTGCTCACATCACAACAACAAATCCACGTGCGTTTGTTGACAAACAGAAAAAGCTGCGGATTAAAGTTCAATGAACAACTACTGCCTAATTATTCAGCCCCACTAGCCTTCCCACACTAATGAGTTATTTTTTCTTTCATAACTAAACTAAATACCTTTTAAAATATCTAAAAAACAAATAAAAATATGATACGTTTGTTTGCATCATGAAGACAGATCAAGATAATATTTTATGTGTTTTGTTGCCATTGTTGTTGTTTTTTAAAGAATTTTAATAATGAATTTTTGTAATGCTACCACTTTTTGAATTTCTTAAATATTATTCAAAAACATAAAATTACGATTCTTTGTTATTTTAATGAATAGTTAGAAAAAATAAACCTGTTGAGCCGAAACTTTTTCCTTTATTCAAATTTATAGTTTCAATGGTAATTGTATGGCGAACGATGCTGCCACGATCCGTCACGGATGCGGGAAGAATGTGTTTGAAGAACCTCCACACTTTCCCGTCGACGGCCAAATAGGTGAACTTCTTGAAGTCAAATTTAATAAAATTATCCGAAACTTTCTTCTTTTCTTCTTAATGCAGCATAATGTATACATTCTAAGGAAAATATGTGTATTTTTTCATAAGATTTATTCATATATTAGGTGGATAAAATGCTATTTTTAAAATGCGAAATTTTACACAGTACGCAAGGCGTTTGCTGTTTCTTTTGGAATTATGTTACCCATGATGCCTCAAAACATGCAATGTTTTTCTCCGATGAAGGTCAATGGGAAACGCCGCCTCTGCTCCTATAGGCGATGCCCATGTTTACCAACAAAGCAACTCCGGAGGGGAAAAAAACCGGTTCCTAGACATTTTGGTTGGTAGAAAGCTGGCTTGTAAAGCACAGGATTCAATGGGAATTTGTGACTGTATTGCAATAAAACTGTAAATAATCAAGTTTCAATTGAGTAAATCATTAAACAGACGTTCTAAATGGATTTTAGACATTCTGAAATATATTTTTACTTAGTTAAAATTGCAGTTTTTATTTATTAATGGCTCTTAATGATCGAATTTCGGTGAAATCGCGGTGAAAAGAGCTGATTTCGGCGTGATTTTGGTTGGCGGCGTAACGAATTACCGGTCGTATGATGTCACATGCCCCTCGAGTATTCTTTGCTTTATGACAAAAGGAGACTTCGGGCGCGAAATCATTGCCAATTCAAAAATACAACAGCACCCAAGGAAGTTGTAATAAAAGAATTCCAGAAATTTTTTTAAACTTTTAAAACATGTAATTGAAAAACACTAATTAAAAATTCAACCAAGTAAAAGCCGACAGTCGTTTTCAGCCGAAAGTCAATTAAAAGTATCAATCAACCTTTTATTCTCAATGACGTCACACTTGAAGTTGTGCACGCAAGCTGTAAAAATGACGTAATTCCTCTCCCTCCCTTACACCACTATACCTCGAAAGAAGAAAAAAATCTCTTTCCGAAGAAAACTCGAAGCTCAAAAAATTAGATTTAATGTTCACTAAAACAGGATGTATCTTAGTAATATTTTTTTATCATCCAACAATATTTTTAATTGCATTTATGATTTCAAAGATTCTAACCATAGTTTTTTCAATGGAAAAAAGTAAATATTTCAAGTATTTATTGAGATAGAAGAGTAGGGGGAACCTTTTCCCATTGAATTACTATAACGGCCAAATTTTAAAATTCAATTAAAAAAACTAATTAAAATTTTGCCATTTTGCGATAATACATGGCGAGATAGAGAGGAAATCTGCTTATCTTAAAAATTGCATAGTTCTCCATGCACCAGGAGAAGAGAAATGTTAGTGACAACACGTCAGTTCCTCATTTTTTTTTTAATATAGAGAGATAATATGCTTTTATTTAGTATTACCACCAACATTAAGTATTTTCATGCATCTCGACTGAAATCCCTTCCGACACTTTTCCCATATTTACTTTCTAGTCAGCTTCACCATGTAATTATTTTCATGGTAGAGCATATTAGTCAGAACTATTTGAAACCCTCCCAGGATTGCAAATCATTTAATCACTATTGCGTCATGGAACTAGTTTTAATGTTAGGGGCGCAACCAGTAAATTTCTGTGGAGGGGTTTTTCCATCAAGTTTACTTCCGTATTTCTCTTAGAAAAACAACTTTAACACAAAAATTCCACATCTCATATTTTTCACATATCATCAATATATTTGCAGTTTCTTAATCTGTCACTTACATATGCCAAAATATTAAAATGGTTTAGTCCACTATTCGAATTATACACAACAACCCAATACGGTAAATGTTATCTATGTTTCGTAAATTCCACGTAACCTAGATCATAAATCGATGCAAAATGTTTCTTTATTCAATTTAAGAAGGTGTAATATTTTTAGATGAACGGACAAACACCAATATCAGAATCATTTTATTATATATTAATAGCGTTTGAAATAAAAGGCATGTAGCACTGAAACACAATAACAGCATTTGGAAAACAGACATCTATGTTTTTAAAATTTTTAAACGACACTTTATTTTGGACTTTATTTTGGACCCAAGTAGTCAAAAGGCAATCTACAATGACTTTTTTTTATAGTATGAATTTACAAATATGTCATTTATTTCAGTTTTGGGGTCTAGTACCTACTTTTGTGCAATTCAGTAACCTACTCTGTCTAAATGACGGTAGATTAAAAATGTGTCCCTTTGAAATTATTTTCGGTTACCAAGTTATCTTATTCGTTCATAACAAAAGACCGGGGAGCATTCCAGAGGGGGGGGGGGGGGGGAGACTAAAAACTTATCCCCTGGTTGCACACCTGTTGAAAGCTCCTGCAATCTTTGTATTTTTTATTTGTACGATCGACAATTTATTTTTGTACGTAATACCGGTTAATCAGTCCGGGACCTACAACTTAACATGAATTCTGAATAACAATGAACACTGATGCCTGACGCAGGATTCGAAGCTGGTACTATTGGGAGGCGAGGCCGGAAATGAGATGGGGACTGCTTTACTCAAAGGCGTTTTTTTCCAACAAATTTGATCATTGGCGATACTTTTTTAATCGACTTCTGAATCTTGACCAACTTGGTCTTGTCGTCAATCCCTCAAATCCTTGGTTCGTGTTAATAAACTTTCGAATGATCTCGGATGATTCTTTTCAAAATTAAAAAAATAAATAATAATAATAATAATATTTTATATATATATATACACTCGTGAAATGCTTTTTGTAAAAACTTATAGTTCTGGTGGTATTTAAGTGCAAATTTAAATGTTTTTATTTAATGACTGTCATATTTTCACGATTCAAAGGAGGACCCATCTGATGGCTGTGTGGTTAACGATCTGGCCTTGCATGCCAAAGGTGCCTGGTTCGAATCCCGGGTAAGGCATGGATATTAGTAGTAGTTCGGAATCCTCATTAAACTGTACGTACTGGCTAGATTAGCCGTCATTGTGCCTAAAAATAGGTCGTTGAACCTTATAAACATTTTGTCTTATAAGGAAAGTACATCATAAGGCATCGGCCTAAGAGTAAAGAACAATGAAAATGAGCCTACATATCTAGCGTACATGGATGAAATAGTATTTAGGGAAAAAAAGAAATAAGAATTTATTGGAAAAATTATGGCAATCAAATAAGACTCGTATGACATGAAATTTAAAAAAAAATCCAAGCTTGACAAGTTTTATGTTTTCTCTGATATGGAGCTCACCGACCTCATTAGAAATAGCCAGACAACAGAAATTTTAAATAAATTAGCATTCAACAATAGAAGACATTATAATTTTGCCAGATTTTGAATATTAATAATAATAGTATTTTGCAGTCATTAAGTGTAAAATGGAGAAGAATGGGATTTAAATGCATATCTTATAAAAAAACATTCGAGTAGGATGTATTAACTAATTTCAGACTAAAAAAAGAGTTTTAAATGATTTTATAGCTTAATATATAACCTTTCCTATTTCATTAGGCTTGTGCTTTCTATTGATTTATATTTACTTATGGTTTATTATTTATTCTATGATTTTCATTATTAAACTATAGTACACCCATCCCATTTTACCCCACACTATACCCATTCTCATCTGCGTGGGGTAAAATGGGTTTAGTAAACATGTACTTATAAAGTGTTTTCTTACAAACATATTTTAATAATTAAAAATTATGTATTTTTATTCCCAAGACATGCAATGTAAAGAAAAACTAAAATAAAAATTTAATTGTTAAACATTTACAAGAAAACACCCGTTACCCCACCCTACCCTATAAAAACTTATTGCACAGAAAAAACGAATAGTATTTACAACTTTTAATTCAACATCAAAATACAATAACATATGGTAAGTGTCAAGAGAAGGAAAAGGGGGAATTACATTTAAATTCCTTTGTTGGACATTTTTTCTGAAGTAATTAAAATTTATTTCATACAAAAGCATTTTCTAAGATTTCCACCATTTTTTCCTTGTCATGCAAACTCACATTTATAACTCAATATTACAAACAAAATAGAGAATTGTTTAGAAAACCAAGAAACCATAAATTTTTTTCCGAAATGTTATGTATATGAAGGTTTTAGAAATTGCAAGGGAGTAGAAAACTGTACCAAGTTATTTAAAAAAATTATTAAATACAATGATAATCCAAAAGTTCTAATTAGAGATCAGTAAATGTAAAATGTTCAAATACTGAAGTCAATTACAACACAACGAAATTTTATTGCAATATACCCAAAAGAGGCAATTTTGCAAGTATCTGGTAACTCGTTGTCGCCACATTTTGCCAAACTAGTCAAATTACGATTTTGAAACAGATATTAAATAGGAAAGATAAAAATTGCGCGAAGAGTCTATAACAGTTTTAAAAATGAACATAATTGAAGAAAAATTGCATATTTAAAAATTTTAAGAAATGTAAAAAAAGGTAATGAAAATCACCGGAAGTTCCATTCAATGGAGAAGTTGCGTATTTTTTAAAAATGGTCGAAAGCAATACCTATTAATAAAGAAAGCAAAGCTGATTTCGAATATGTAAGTTATATTGCGATTAAAAATGTATTTAATTAAATATCGAAAGAAGAAAAATCGTAAAAACAGTGGAATCGTGACGTAACCGCAAAACGTTCCATCATTGGCTGGTTAGATTTGACGTCATAATGTGATGGAAAATTTCCTCATTCATTTGCTTACCTACGACGACCTACGAATTTCATAGGAGCTGATATTCGTGGTGTAAAATCTGAAAGGTATGTACCCATTTTACAAACAGTTTTTCATTTGTCTTTAACTTGATTGAATATGACTTATTTTTATTGTAAGTTTTTATTTTCAATTATCATTCCATCCAGTTAAACTGAAGAACATAGCAGTGACCTTGCCTTTTCGACTACGAGCCATTTTAAATAGTAAATAGATTATAATGAATTGAGAAAACAAATATTATAGCCAATCGATTTTTTACATGTTTCCAGAATACAAAAATTAAAAAAAAGTGTTGGAAAAAAATTCAACTAATGAAATTATCAGAAAATGGAACGCCTTACAAAATAGGAACGGACTACCCATAGCATGAAAGTATACCAATGGCAACCATGCTCGATTCAGGTTTGCCAAGTTGGCTAGATTATCTAATTTTTGAAAAGAAAACAAATTCTGGCGTTGTGTTTGGCTTAATTTTATCTAACTTGGCTTATTCTTGACTGAAAGCTTTTGTTTACATTTTGTTATGTAGGTTTGATGTTAGTTTTTATAATGAAGTTTTCCACTTAGAAAGATAAAAACTTTTAGATTGCTTACAAATTAATTAAAATGTAATAATTTTTTTAAAAATTGCCTAGTTTTTGTCGTTGAATTCATTGTTTATTTTATGATTTGACTGTTTTGTATATTGCAAAAATATCTGTTTGACAAAAGAACAGTGATCCTCAGTATATTTACGATATAATAAAATGGAAGTCTTTAGTTTAGTAAAAAAAAAAGTTTATCATTTTCGTTGTTGCTCTTTCAAATTATTAAGGAATAACTTGTTTTATAGAATCATTTATAATGGACAATTGGTACTTTTCAGAATAAGCTTCGATCTGGATTGTTAGTAATGCTGTTGAAATAAAGTTGCTTAAAATAAACTTTTTTGCTTTTTGAAACAATATTCCTTGAAAGATAATTGGTTTTACAACTCTAACTTTATTAATGAATAACCTTTAACCAACAGCATTTATTTTTAAAGTATAACTATATAATGTGTTATTTGCATTATCTTTTTCAATTTTCGTTTTAAATTGTGTGTTATATAAATTTTGAATGTTAAAAATGTGCAGTGGCAATTATTTTGTAATAAAATATTTCCAAACATAGCTCAATTATTGCTGGAAGGGGCAAGGAAGGCAAAATGACGTTAATCTTAGCATATTAAGCTTTTCCTTTTGTGAAGTGTGAAAGTAAAATTTTGATATTTTTCCTTTTTTGTTCGAGTTGTTGCATATCAATCAAATTCCTCTTTCATGTATTACGTTTTTAGATAATCTTAATATTTATCAATTTATATCTTTCTATATTAATAACCTAATTATTATGTTGTACAACAAGTGCAAAATAAACTTTGCATTTATGCTTCTAGAAAGTCAAATATAATCCATAAAGTAAATATTATAAGACAAGTTCAGCATTAAATAGAAAGCACCAGCAAAAGTGACAGATAATAGGAATAAAATTATAGAAGAAATAGAAAGGAACTTTCATAAGCATTCTCGTAAATTTTCTACTATACCTACAAACTAATTGTTCAAGTGCTCATTTACTATTTTGATATTGAAAATTTAACTTTTTACTTAACATTTAAAAAGTGAATTCAGTGTATCTCGGTTATTCAGTGTGTCCTTTCTCGCTTCATTTTAAATTGATTGGTTCTTATTGGCATGCATGATAAAAAGAACAGCTAGAAAAAATAATTTTTTATGTGTTTTTCTATTTTAGATTTTAAAATATAAAAAAAGTTTCTGTAATAAACATTTTCACTCAACCTCGGAAACGTGTCTATACCTAAAAAAATGTCAACAACCTTTAGGAAAACTTTATAGTCTTAACAGATTTGATATGCAAGAATTCTACTTTGCAAAAAGGCAAGATAAATGCTCTGCACTTTTTATCACATTTAAATGTTAACTTGTCTTTTGTTAAAAAATAAAGAAATTAGTGGGATTGAATAAAATCAAAAAATTATTAAAATGCTACATAGGTAGCACATTACAAAAGAACTATTGTAACTTTCTATAATTTGGGGTGATAAAATATTGAATATTTTGTTTTAGACTAGATGTCTTACACAAAAGTAACTAATGTTGATCCACCCAGAGATGTGACAAAAAATATTAAAGTAACTTTAATTGTAAAAATTACTGCACTCAATAACATTTAGTATTTTTATCAAGTACTTAATTTCTTGAACTTTTTAATTGAATTAACACCTCAAATGCCTAATTTTGTGGAATGCAATACTTGTGTGTTTTGTTGCATTATATTTCCAAATTGACATAATTTAGATACCTTTTTAAAAGTTGATGACTGAAGATAGAATAATAGAGCTAAGTATTGTTGCAATACCCTATGAAGAGGAGAATCAAGGAGTTACAAAATATTGAATTATTTATTATTTTTTAAAAACTTCTGAATTAGTATTGTAATATGATATTTGCCCCTAATAGTTTGTTTTTGTGAGAAATATATTTTTCAATATGCATGTTATATTTTCTTAAAATTAACTGATTTTTTCTTGCAGTTTTCTAAGTATTTGAGACATTTTCAGTTGTTTTTCTATTTTAGTGTTAGTTCTATTTTAGTGGCAAATGATTGTCATGTTTATTATTATTATATAGTTTGATTGTCAACTCTATCTTCTATCAGTCTTAGGTTTTTAATTACATACAAATACCATTATATGTTTCATCCAGCCAATCTCTCAAACCATGAGTTTCTATAAAATAACATTGCCACTTAAAAAATTTCAACCAATTGTTTTAAATTGTTTGGCAAGCAAAAACTTAAAAACTATGCCATTTATTTTCACCTTAATGTCTTTTGATTTTTTTAACTCTATGAAAAAGTAAACCAAGTTAATGAAAATTCAAATGGAAAAATATATAATTAGTTTGAAATAAAGAATGTAGTAAGAGAGTAACTGTCCGTTCATTTATTCTATATATATTTATGTTTTAATCCCAACAGGTTGAAGTTGAATCTTTAATTATTATTCTCAGGTAATAATTGTGTGGATGTACATTTTAATGTAGATATTTCTTTATTAGACAAGTAACCATTAAAATTCGTCCCACAACTATATGAAATGAATTTCTCAAATGGAACTACATCAGTGTCTTAGCTGAGAAGACAATAAGTCACTGATAGAGAGAATAAGCTGGAATTACTAATAAATCTGTATAGTTTATTGTTGAGTATTTTCTATAATAAAATATATAATTTATAAAATTATATAAAATGAATGAATATTTATGCAATAATCTTTTGTAATGTGTTAGATTAAATAAGTAAAAAGTCTTATTTTGGAATTATTTCCTTATTCGGCCAAATATAAATAAACTATGAGGCAAATTGCATTTGGTAATTTTTTATTCCTTTACTTAAGGAAATGTTAACTTAATTTTAATACTGCTAAATTAAATGGTTGTGTTTTCTATAATGGGGAATGTTTAGACAATTCTTGATCTTCAACTACATGTTTGACATGAAGAATATGTTACTTTTAAAGGTTAAGAGTTTTAAAATACATCATTTACTGTACATATATCAAGTCGTTAGTTATTTTCTGGTAACACAAATAATTAACTCCTCCTAAAAGTGTGTAATATATAAATTCTTACAGAAAAATAATAAAAGTAAATAAGATTTTTTTTTCTTCTATGAAATTCAAAGCTTTTCTACACTTTTAATTTCAAAAGCCAGATAAGTACCAGTGCAATACCCCTGTGCCTTTCTCTGATGAAACGACGACGAATTGTAAAAATCATGTATTGAAATGGAATAAATTTTTTAATAACTTTACTCAAAGTTATAATGCTTAACTCCCTTCTGGGCGAGATTCAAAGTGATGGTCATGCCAGCTTATAGGTAAATGCAGTACTGTTTCCAGGGTCAGTGTTTCCAAAAAATGGGACAGTCCAGTATAGAAATATTTTTTCAATTTAAGTAGCTGCTTTTCTTAACGCTTTTTTTTTTAAAGCCCTATGTGTTCAAATCCTAATCACTCCCACTAGAATGAGAATAATATGTGAATATGCAATGATAATAATTATCAGAATGAGGAAATATTACAAGCGCTATGGTGACAGTAAATTGGACTGATTAGTTTTGTTGAAATTTCTTATGCATTTGTATTCTATACAATATTATAAGTTATAGACTTAAATAAATGTTTTGTTTCAACAGGTAGCGATAATAATACAAAATTTAGACTATTACATTAGTTTGATAGAGATATTTTGTATACATATTCAAAAATTGTATAACATTTCATATTTTTATACATTGTGTTGTATATAGAAAATAGCATTGATGAATTTTGACTTATTCTATAACTTTTAAATAATCATTTTGGATGTCATTTTCGAATTAACATACTAGTTATATACCTGGACATTCGTTATTTTGCAATTCAGATTTCTTTATTTTAGATTTTGCAACAACCTATCTATGGTTTATGAAAACTAAATTTATCCATTGGAGGTATAAATGGTAGAGACAGAAAATTTGATCTAATTAAACTAATATTAAAACTATTCAATTATTAAAATTAGTAAATAAAACTTTTTAATTATTGAAATTATTATTAAATATAAATATTTAAATAATGAAATACATTAATTATTATAATTAATTGTTCAGCTTATTTTATTAATGAAAATTATTGAAGTTATTAAATATAAATAATGAAATACATTAATTATTATAATGAATTGTTTGGCTTATTTTATTAATGATAATTATTGAAGTTATTATTAAATATAAATATTTAAATAATGAAATACATTAATTATTATAATTGTTCGGCTTATTTCATTAATGATAATTATTAAAATTTGATTAATGATCATATTGAAAATTTGTGTTGGCATACTTCTGATATAGATTTTGCACAAGAAGTCAGGTTAATATTCTCATGTGTAAGACATGAAAAACTTATAGAGATACTTATTTCGACGATTTGCTTAGTTGGGTTACACTGACATCTCCATTTCTACTCGCACAAGCACTAAATTGGAATCAAATGCGCAAGTGACCATTATGGTTTCAATGGGACGATATAATCTTAAAAAAATCAATTAGAAACCAGTATCATTTGCCTTATCTGTTTTTTGCAGGAACCTGTCTCCATGACGTTATTAAAATAGCAATAATTATGGGAGAAAGGTTCAGTTGCAAAATGTTGATATCGCAGTTAAGGCCCAACATGTTTTCACAGTGGCGGAGTTCTAGAACTCCGCCACTGTTAAAACATGTTGGGCTGCTTTGAACGTAGTAGCTATAGAATAATTCAAGAAGGCAATTTCATCTTACCCTAATCAAGGCTCGACTTCAAATGCAGGGGCCCAGAGCACAAACCCGAGGGTTCCCTTCTCGTGATAAACGATTTTCGAAAGAACATACCAATAAAAGAGGCCTTAAATACTAACTGTAATAAAATAACAGTGAGTAATAATTTAGAATAGCAAAAAATTGCATCAAATGAATTGCACCATATGAAATGACGTTTTTTGCAGTAAAATGGATACTCTAAAAAAAAAAATATATATATATATCACGCTCTGAATTTCAAAAGCTGCCAAATTATAAAAATTATTCTATATAATGGAATTAAACAGAAATCTCTCTCTACATTCTAAGACACATTCTTAAGTTCTTTAAAAAAATATAGTTAAAAGCATTCGAATAAAACATAAAGTTGAATGTGCTTGCGGACGATAAGTTCAAAGAGTCTCCTTTCCAAAAAAAGCTATAAATAAACTTTTTGAATTTCCCAAAATTTCGGTATGCAGACCTGAATAATTTAGGGCCCCCAAAGTTCGGGGTCCTGGTCACATGCCCCAATCAGCCCTGTGTAAATTCAGCCTCTGATCCTACTAGTCGCCAATGAAAACACATGAAAAGTCTTTTATGTAATATAGTATTAAAAATGGGCTTTCAAGAGTTTTCATTAAATGTTTGGTATTAATTGTAAGAAAACATTCTAGTGACATATCATTCAAAGGGAAGAATACACAATTGAGGATTTGATGCTTTGACTTTTGTAAATTATGCATAAAATCTGACCATCCTGATCTTGGTTGTGATATAATGTTAAAATTTCCCGAAGTACAACTGGGAATAGATTAATTGGCACTTGTCTAAAAGTTTCTTACTTCAGAACTATCAATGGCGCCATAAATGACTGGCCAGCAGGGATCGCTGGCGCATCCGACAGTCATTACGTTCCTGAAAACTTTATAAAACTAAATTTCAAAATGATATTTGAAATGTAAGTAAAACAGGCTGCAATGAGTGCTGAGAAGTTTGTTATTGCTAATGCCCAGTCTATCGTCCACAATAACACAGCAAAAGTGTTTTTGATAATAAAACCATCATATCAATGACAACAGATAAGTGACCTAAATTTACATGAGAAACAAGATATAAAGGCTTTGGCTTTTATATATCGAGATAGGTTTTGTACACAACTGCAAAAATGTCCGCTGTCAACCAGACAGAACATATAGTCATTGTATAAAATAAGAAAAGCTAAGTGAAAGTAACGCGAGAAGCTATTGATATCAATGATATTCTCACTACAGTTTTTTGTTCTCTGTTATGACTCATCTTAAATAATTTTACGGAAGATAATTATAAGATTTAATCTCAGAAGCTGTATTATTGGATCTCAGAACTAGAATTAGAGAAAGTCAAAATAAGAAATTTTCAAAAACCCATAACTCTCCAAGAAATAAAGTATCTAGTTTTCAGAGGCACAATAATGATGTTGAATGTATAGTGCAAGAGACTTTCTTTTAATTTGAAGCCTTACATTTTTCGTTCTTGCAGTCCCTGATGATCTGCTAACCAGTCATCATTTACTCCGCAACTATTAGGTTTAGTAAAAGAAGCTTTAGAAGAGCAAATAAATAAACTATTCACTGATGTACTTCGAAAAATTTTAAATTTCCATCTCACCCAAGACCAGGAGGGTCGGATTATGTATATGATTATCACTCGGATTCAGATTAATGGTCTATCTTATATTCTTTCCTATAATGTCAGATCTCGACAAATATATCATATGTACCTATTTTAATCTTCATATCCTGAAAAATCTTGTTAGTAAACGAATGTACACCTAACATTACATTCGTTCAACCTTATGGTGGAAGGCTTTACAATTGTTTCGGATGCAAAGAGATAGAAGAGGACGCATAACCCAATCGGCCCTAAATGGGTATATAAAAGTACCGGAGGTTAATTTTTTTTCTCTATTGGGTAATTAATACTATTTGTATATAGGTTTTTATGTTTTCTGGTATTCTGAAGGAATTAGAAAATAAATATATATATTATAAAACATGGAAACACTCTCAGATTGTAAATGACGGACTTGTTTTTGAGCACGCACATTACTCATGTTTTAATGGGTTTATATTAATTTAAATTTTACAGTTAGTATATATATATATATATATATATATATATATATATATATATACACACAACTATATTTATGACATACTTAGTGCAAAAGAGTACTTATACATTATTATATCCATATCCTAGACAATTGGGACATATATAGTCCCAGTTGATTGTACGATTTTCGAATACATTATTTACTGTCCCAGCTAGTCGACTATATATGATTGGGATATATCCTAGAAGATTTCAAGAAAATGGGAAAAATTAAACTTAAAGTAGCCAAACCCCGTTAACGCGAAATCGCTTAGCATGAAATTCCGTTTAACGTGAATAAAAAGCAATTCTCCGTACTTAAAACTTAACGTTAATTTATGCGTTTAAGGCTGTTATCGACACGCCACCTACATTTTGAATCTCAATGTTAAAGTATAGGAGATTTTCATATAAATAATCACAACACTGTGCTAAAAAATTTTAAAATATTCGAATTATTTTTTCACCATAAAAAAATTCGAAATGTTTTTTAAGGTGATGCGTAATGATGGCTTAGTATTTTATTGAGAAGTATTTTTTAAATATTTTCAAAAAATTCCATCTTTTCAAGTTGAAGTTCAAACTCTAATAAAAATTCTTTACAACACCAAAAAGAAAAAAATAAATGCAGCAATCTGTAGAATTATTCATTTTCTTTCAAATGGTCCAAAATTTATAATTTTAAGAATTGTATTTAAACGGCTACAATTTAATTACTCTAAATTTTATGATTTTCTTGAATGCGCGCATGAATACATCGTAGGTGACAGTGATTTATAATGGCTTCAGTTGTAAGAAAAGTATAAACATAACGAGGTTTGTTTTGTCTTTTTCATTCATGGAACGAGAGGCACCATTTGGGGTTATTTTTTTTTTTCCTTCTTTTTTTCTTATTGCATTTTTAGGCCGACACGAAGTGTTCAATGTTTACAAGTACATTTAATATTTCTTCTACGCTACGATTTCTACGCTCTACGCTTGGGATGGAGTTTAGTTATTCTTTTATTTTTTAATTGTTAGCTAGTTGTAAAGAAGTGACTAAATCTAAAGAATACGATATTGGATAATTTTATTTATGTGATTTTTGGTCAAATAATTTAAACAATATTTTTTAAATCCTTTATATTCACTTCGATTTATTTTGTGTGTGGTTATGTTCAGGGGTGTAGTGGAGCGGGAACGCGTGGGAACGGCGATCCTTTACCTTTTTAGAAGGAGGAACGGCGTTCCCTCACTTAATTTTTTTTTTAATTTGCATCATTTTTTTATTTTTTTTTTAAGTTTATTTATTTATTAATTTTTTTTTCCCTTTACTTGACATTTAACGGAAACTTCAAGTAAGAAAATGAAAAAGTTCTTTAGTGAGAACTATGCCTTCATTTTCGATCCACAACTTCAAAGCTGAGCAGGCAAGTTCAAGTATTTTCAAAACACTTGAAAGAGGCGCGACAACCCGCACATGGCCATTCCATCACCAATCCGATTGATGCATAGACTCCCCTTCCAGTCTTTCAATGTTTTAATGCTACTTCATTAGGAACGAACTGACGTATGTTTACATCCAAGATTCATCCAATAAGATAAACCTAGGCTCTGAAAACACAGATCAATTGACTCCCCTATTAGGATGAGTTCTAAGTCAAATGTGTCTGAATCTAAACTCGATCTTTTATGGAAATTTTTCTGAATGAAAATTGTTTTAAAAAACTTATGTAAATAATCTGTTTACAAATTATTGTAAAAAGTCTGTTTAAAAATGTGTGTCAGTAATACATTTGAAAATGTCTAATAATCCATTCACAAAGTGTCAAATAATCTGTTAAAGTGGGTTGTGTGAAGCAAATTGTTTAAAAATCCATATAACTTAATAGTTTAAAAAAATTATTTAAATAAAAACTGTTTAAACACAAATTTTTTTCTTTTAAATTTTTAAGCGGCTCATAATCTGTTTTGAGATTACTAAAATAGTATAAATAAAGTTATTTATTCTTAGTTGTTAATTTTACTCCCCCCCCCCCTCCTCGCATCCCCACAGAAAAAAAAGTAAACGTTTGTAACGACGCGACATAGCGTTCCCACACCCTTTTATTTTACACTACACCACTGGTTATGTTTGTGGCAGATAAATATGTGGAGAGTTAATTAACCGCCTTGGGCTGTCACCCAATCAAACCGAAACTTTGCAGACAGATTCGTTTTCGGTGAGAATGTATTCTATCAAGTTTTGGGGACTTTCACTAAAAGGACTCTATTACAAACGCTGTTATTGTTGCTTTGTAGGGTTAAGGGCCACTTCATCCAATCGATCTTAAATTTGGCGGATGAATTCGTTATCAATGACATTTTGCTTTCTATCGTTTTGGGTGCTATCGTTTAAAAAGGTAGCTTTTACACACGTTTCCATTTTTTTTCGGAGGACTAATTAATCTACTTGCCTTCATCCAATCGAGATAAAACTTGGCTGATGGACACGCTATCAATGACAATGCATTTTCTTAAGTTTTGGAGGCAAAAAGGTGTTAGTTCAATTGCATGGAATGAATGATTTTTTTTTTACATTGTGGTCAAACACTATGAAAAGTCGATCTGAGTTCAAAATTATTTTAATTAGTTGCACATAAAAGTTGGCAATCTAAATAAAGTATTAATTTTAAAACCTTTGTTTTTAGGGTAAATTATTACTTTCAATTGCTCATACGTTAACATACTGATGAAAGAATTGCATTCGGTAAAAAAAAAAAAAAAATCGATTATTATTAATATTTTTTTTTCTTTTTTTTTTTTTTCAATACCACACGTTTAGCTGAGTTCAAGAAAGTGGTCTAGAAAAGTGTCCGATGTGTTTGTGTGTGTGTGCGAGGTCAAAATTTCTCCCGAATGGATTTACCTATGATGTTTAAATTTTGTATACGGGTTAGCGGTGGCCATGGAACCTGATGTCATTAAGGTTTTCGTGAAAATTGCGCATGTGCAAAAGGTAGTTGTTATTGAAAAATTTAAGTTTTTCAACAATTGTCAAAAAACTGATCTTAGCGGTTTCGATCAAATAAGTGCACTAAATCTCATCCGCCACCTCCAAAATCCCATTAGAATTTCGATTATGGTGTAAACAGTTAAAAAACGAGTTCACAAAGTTCTTTTTAATTGAGCATCGCCCATCAACGACTGTTTCTCCTCTGTTTCACTTACATCAAAGTCTTATCTATTATTTATTGTAAAAATTTCCATTTAGGCGGTGGTTTTTTTTTGGGAAGAGGTTGTCAATGAGATAATTATCACCAAATTGAATTTTTTTTTTAAATTAATGAAAAACGGTCAATTGCACCGTGGCTGGTATTAAGTGTAATTGAAAGTTGTACGGTGTTCCATAATCCCAGTTTTTAAATCATTTTACATTAAATTCGATGTCATTTGTTTGTGGCCGGGAAATTTGCGGATGGCTAAACTCACTTGTTATCATCCAATCAAATTAAAACTTGGTAGTTAGATTCGTTGCTCGTGATAGTGCAAAAAAGAGTTACTCCATAGCAAAGAATCTGTGGTTTCTTAGTAGTGATCAAACCCTAGGAAAACTCGAAGAGCACAAAATCGCTTAAATAAGTTGCGATTGCACATAAAAGTTTACAATGCACATTATTGACTTCCATTAAAAAATTTTTGCTGGCCGCCTGTGAATGTTGCAGTCTCTTTCGGTTAACTGCTCATATGTCTGATCATAAGCTATAAAATTTTAAAAACCAAAAATGAAAGAGCACACGAGTTTAGAATAAGACTTACGATCTCTCGCACCCAATGTGTGTATTGTTTTTTTGCGAGCTATGTGTTCATTGCACTAAATCAGATTTTTAGTGCAAACACAACTCTACTTGATACAATCTTAAAGAATATACAGTCTCTTTTGAAAGAGAATATACTTTAAAATTATTTTTGCTGCCTCCACTATTTGAAGCCTGTAGCCTTTCTTGTTACTTTTTTTAAAAATTATTATTATTTTCAGCTATAGATTTAAATGTTTTCAATTGCAATGTCAATTTTTTCCGATGTCCTAGCGAAGTGTGGGTGGTGATGTGGTAGGGGGGCTTGTGTTTCCCGTATAGCTCCGCCTGCAACAAGGTAAGGCTGTGTTGCGCTGGTTTGTGTCATTTTTTAAAAAAAAATTTTTATCGTGGATCGAACTCTTTCAAAGTGAAAATGTTAATTTTTTGGTGATTTAAGTAATATTAAATGCATTATGTTACTAGTCTACGATGATGTTAGAAAGTTCTATGACTGAAACCGGCATAAGATATATGGAAATATGGAAATAGAGGACATTGTCGTGGCAAAGACCAAAAAAATATGGTCAAGAGTTTCCATATCCTACTGTCAAACGAGTAAACGTGATGTTGAAGGCACATAATTTAAAACACATCTTTTTTAAATCTCACTCCCAAAGGAGAATTTAGAAGACTTTATCCAAATCCTTCTAGAAGACTAGTAAGTATTGTTTGACATTTTATCCTGCAAGTTTAAGAAAATTTATGAGTGCATTTGTCCCAGGCACTAAAATGTACCAGTCGGAGAATTAAGATTCCTAATCGATCAAAATGGTGGTCGAAGACTTAGATATTGCTATCTATAATAATAAAATAAGCTGTGTGTCTTGTCTATCCGTTTCTGGATCTATAGAAACCTACTTAAAATTGGAGTAGAGCTCTGAAATTTTCAGCACAAGTAATTTTGGCCTTCTGATTGGACTTTTGAAAAACAGAATTTTAAACTTTTATTTAGTTTTTTTTTTAAGTAAATTTCTTTAATTAATTAATATATATTTTACAAAACGATTTCAAATAGGGCTACAGCTTTGAAATTTTCAACATAAGTAGTTGTGGCCATCTAATTGGATTCTTAAAAAACAGAATTTTAAAATTTTATTTGTTTTTTAATTTTTTTTAATTAATTAACAAGTATTTTACATGTAAATTTGTAATTGAGCTACAGTTGTGAAATATTCAACACACGTAGCTTTGGCCTTCTAATTAGACTGACAAAAAGAATGTTAAAATTTTAATTTGTTTTTTAATTACTTTTTTCACAAAAAGCGACTTTTAATAGGCCTGGAGCTCTGAAAGTTTCAACATAATAAGTTTTGGCTTCTAATTTTACTTTTCACAAACACGTGTTAAAATAATCTTAAAGGGGTGTTGTATTATTGTATTAACGGGGAATTTTTTTTTCTCGACAAGGGATAGGCTTCCAATATTAAGGTTTTACGTAGCAAGTAGATTTTAGTGAATGAAGCTAGCTTATGCTTACGCAGCAATGAACCTTTGAGCGAGGGAAGCGAGCTCGATTTTGCGTAGCGATGAAACATCCTGCGGGCGAAGCGTCAAAAACTGGGACCTATACACGAATGACAGGTTTTCGCAACGCGAGACCTCAGAGCTAACTAAAATACTGCACATGTTAAAATTTCGTAGCGAAGCATGGGTATTAAACTAATAATGAATAAAATGAAGAACACTTTGAGAAGGGAAATTCTGAAGTAAAAATCACAGTTTCAGCTTCAAAAAGTAAACATATAGAAGTCTATAATGATTCAACTTTATCTGAATCTAGTCATTTGGACAGTGACGATGTACTCCAGGCACATTCTTCAAGAACGTGTATAATAGATATGAAGTATCGGATAGGGCTGGGACAGTTATTGCTTCAGCAGTTCTTCTAACATCCACTTCGAAAATTGTTAAAAATACGTTTCACAGAAAAATCTAGATAGCACGAAAATTGACCGCAGAAAAAAACGAAGTTCTACAAATACCTGCTTTGTACTTCAGACAAAATGATAAAATTTAAATTATATCAGAAAAGAATGACAAAATGTATTTATAGAGCATTCTTGGAGAAAATATTTCATTGATTATTAAAGAGCATATTTCTTTATAATGGAACCAAAGTCGATGCTCTTGGGTTATATTACTCCATCATCCAGCACATCTGAATCACTGATTTCTTCCTGGAATTAGAATATCTATGGTGGCATTTAGGTGGGGTGGAACTAACGTGAACGTTGAAAAATTTGGAGGTTTACCCGAGGTTTTTTTTATTAAAGGTTTTAGCACAGGACAAACATATCGCCTCAACGATTTTAACAGGCATATTTTCTAAAAATTTAGCAAACAAATCTCTAGGTAAAATGTCTTATGGTCGATGGCTAACTCAAGCTAATCAAATTCTATGTGTCTAACTTTCTATGAGGGTTTACGCTTTGGTTTGCAATAAAAACTCACTCTTCTTGTAGCCTCTTCAAACTCATCAGTGCAACTATAGGTATTTGTCCATGTAACTGAAAACTAAAATATATCCAGTAATTCAAAGAAAAAGTTTCCTTGCGCACCCTGTAAATTTATTGACCGCAATGTTGACCGCCTTTAAACCATGAAATGGCAGCCGTCGCATTTTGAAATTCCACAGCATTCATACAAATAAAACTAAAACTGTTTCAACTCCCCACTATTAAAAATTTTAGGAATCAACTTACACCTATCTCATTGATTGTCAAGAGACTATATCTGATCCACAATTATTGTGATCCATTCCTGATGAAGATATCCAATTGTTTGTTGCTGAAAAAGGCAGAAGGAGAACTGTCTTTACACAATATTGTAATACAATATTTGAAAATGCGATCAAGACTGTGTCAGAAACTTCAGCCACAGAGCGCAAAAAATCTGAGAGAGAAGGCTTCATAAAAAGAATTAAATGCAGTCTTGAAAAGACATGCCGAAATTCTATGACAAGAAGGATTTTCGCGTTATTTGAAATATTATAATAGTAATAAAAATTTAATTTTTGTCAACATTTTACTGTAATAATACTGTAATAAATAAAAGTAACTCTTATAATTTAATTATATATATATATATATATATATATATATATATATATATATATATATATATATATATATATATATATATATATATATATATATATATATATATATATATATATATAATTTAAACTTATGTGTAACACAGGGATGAGAGTTTTCCTCCTTTTGGAGGATTTCTTTGTTTTTTATGTAACATTTTCCTTGTCTTCATCCCTTTTTCGAGGATCCGCATTTTTATGATCTGTATCAGTTTTTCCTGCAAAAATTATACTTTTCCTCATATCTAAACAAAAGATTTTCCCTCTTGGCTCCCCTTTCCTCACAGATTACTTCACAAGTTTCTAATATTTGAAATATAATTATTATATAGTATGAGAAATGTCATTATATCTTTAAAATTATTGAATCATCCTTCCTGCATACTTTTTTTTTTTATTAATTTGTGTGTATTCCTTCCACGAACTTTTTTGATGAAACTTTTGGGTATCGTCCTTTCCGCTTGCTTTTTAAAACCAATTTTTGGGCTTCCTCCTTTTTGCTCTCTGATCACTCTCATCCCTGTAGTAGTAAAACATCAAAAAAGAGGTTTTTTTTCTTCTTCAAAATTTGCATTCTTTAACGTCAATCCGGAAGCAGAAGATGACATCCCATTCTAATAAAATTTTATATGTACTTTAAGAACATCATTTGGCACCCTTTCCTTGCTGTACCGGACAGAAATCTGAAACTTTTCTTTAGAACATGGAACGGTGAGTCATCCTCATACTACGCTAGTATGACGGGTCCCATGGCCACCACTGGGCCGTATATAAAGTTTGAACATCGTTCCTTGCCTTATGCTAACATATGGGAAATTGAAAGTAAAAAGTTTCACTACACTATTTTTATAATGTGTGTGTATGTATTTATGGTGCTAACTGATGCACCGTACTAGGTACAGAAACCTTGAGTATTCGCAAATGTTAGTTCATAAAGAATAGTTTTTCATTAAATAGTCAAATGCCACGTAAGTGATGTATGATTGACAAAATGTGTAAGGCAGCTATCGATAACATTTACAACAGTCTACAGGAGTCTGTACAAATCAATTGATTTTCATAAAACTTTGTATACGCATATAGGAACCAAATCATTACAGAATAATTAAAATTTTCAAAAAGATTAAAATATTGTCCACTTTTGATTACTAAGTAAAATATTCGTTAATATTTGTGTAAAAATATTTAAATTGCAATACCAGTGATTTTTAGAAATATTTTTGTATTTAGCTAATTTTATTTGAGTAATCGACTGACATTTATCTAGAGATAAATTTTTATTTATTTTATTACTCTCGGTATGCAGTCTATTATTACTCAGCAGATTGTAAAAAAGTTTTTTTTTTTTTTTTTTGTAGGTTGAGACCCATTGATGGGTCGTGAACCAGTTTTTTTATACGAGAGTCGTTTTTAAACCTGTGAGTTTTTCATATACTTAAAGTAGAAGTTAGAAGAAATACCAAAATGGGGGGGGGGGGGGGAATTTAATAAGCAGCGGCTGAGCGATAATTTTGTGACACGTCTATCAATACTAAATTGTTTTATCACAGTTCTTACCATTTTGTAACTAAAAAGCAATTTAAAAATTACCATTGAATTATACGCTTTTTCAAACCATACAATAAGTGTGCATTACTTTTAAGAACTGGAGATATATTTAGTAATTTTAACTAATTTAATTATTTTTAGTAATTAAAAATTAAGACATTTAATATTTTTTTTTTTAAATTACAATTTGAATTAAGTTATTTTATGGGTAATCCAAAGTAATGTTAAAATCAATGAGGTAGTGAAAAAGTGGGTCGCCATTGTTCATCTTTCTAAAAAGGTGGGTCTTGATCTGTGAAGGACTGATTTGTAATACATATTTGAAAAGATAAACTGTAGGATCATTGCAATTTAAGAAGGGGGGGGGGGGGGGGGGGGGGCTTGATTTTTATTTTTGGGAACCAATCAGTGTCTAATTTCCTTATTAGTTGGCGGAATACTTGGTCAGGGCCAACTTTATTTGGATGGGCAACTTTTACCTCATCGAAATTAATTACAATTTTTTTTACGCATCCGACAATTGTATAATATTTTCATTTCACGTATACTTTAAATTTTTTTTATTTCAGATTCAGTTTTTTTCATGTTTAAATTAATGTTGATCAGAAAGACAAATTGAAAACTTGTCCTCTTAAAAAATTATTAAAAATCCACTTTTAAAACTTTTTTTTTATTTTGTAATTTTTTAATTATCCGTTCTCAGTTGTTTCTATAAAACACTTATTATTTTTTAGATATATCACTATTTCTATTACTTATCAATCCACTGCTTGGAATCATTATTTTTCCTTTAAATAAAACAGCACGATCATTTTGCAAAACACTCCCATAAAATATAAAGAAGCAAAAATGCTGATGTTACAGTCAGCTGTATTTTGAATTATGACGCTTTCGAAGTGGCCTTGGCTCTGGCTATAATGAAAGAGATTCTAAGTGGATTTCTCCCGTTCAAATTTTAATACGTGTATTTTAAATAAAGAATATAACCATAGCTATTTCTAGTCATAATGGAACTGAAAAAAATTTCTGACTAATATTTGTGAAATGAATACTTGATAGTAGACTTAATCAAGAAAAAACTACCGTTATAATGCGGAACTCTTTACTAGTAGCGGGGGTGGGTAAACCTAACCTAAATTGAAGATGTGATTCGGTTAATTTTGCACACGCCTACTGCTCCACCCATTGTAGAGGCGCTGACATCGTTTTCTAGTTTCGGTTTAACTAGATAGCGCCCTTAACTCGCAATTCGGTTAACGCGAACAATTTCAGCGGCCCCATCGACTTCGAGCTAACGGTGTTGGACTGTATATTTCTTTTGGTATGTCAACATTATAAACTACTTTTCAGAGTTAAATAAATTTTAATCAAGCAAAAGTCGGGTCGAAAAGATTGTGTGTAAGTTGGCACAATCCAGATCAAACAAAATTTGTCAGATATGAGATTGAAGATCTTGCTGATAGATAAAAAAAATTGTGGATGAGAAAGTATTATCTGGAGAAAAAATGGATAATGAGTATTGTCTATAAATGATATAAATTGACTCATGACATAGTTGACATTTAAAGAACTATCTCCGAGCAGAACGTATTGGCATTTACACTAGCAAAGATATGCATAACATTTAGGAATCCACTCAGTCATATAAGCATGTTCAAAAAGATTAATTTGCTATGCGTCGTAGTAATAAGTATTTGGCAGCTTTTTCCAGTGATCTCGTAAATGTACTAACAGATTCGATTTCTCTGTATTCTAGACGTTTCATAAACGTGAAGATCTTCTCTTAGTTCAGACAGTAGTTAGTGCTTGAGAGAGAATTTTTTTTTTTCATTAAGTCGTTTCAAATGTTATGTAGCAGGGTGATGATAGTAATAACGTATGTTATAATAAAAAATATATATATTAAACCAAGTATTTACAACTCCTGTCTAACCCTCTCATTTTGTGGTTAAAATGGCTTCCACACACTTAGATTTTTCATGACTATTGTTATACCTCGGTTCTGCCAATCTCACAACACTGTTACAAGGCTTTTGTTGCAATTTGATGTTTTCAACCAAAATTACTGCACTTGTTCCATGTTTGTTTAAAGGCAAAAATTAGATTGCTTAAACTTGAACCAAAAATGATTTTATATTTCTTTAACCTGTTCAGGACCGTGATCGCGTATATGTGATCAGACGATTCTTCCCTCACGGCCCGCGATATCGTATTTGTGATCAGTGTTTCCGTGCCAGCCGGCCCATCATCACACAGACGTGATTTCAGATTGGAACGTTTTATTTGAATTTAACGGGGCAAAATGCTTAACGGGGAAAAATGCCCGGTCCCGTGCGTGCGTAGTCTCTTTGAGCGCGCGGGCCTGGGGAAGCGCTTCTTTCTCCTTTCGCCGGTCCTGAACAGGTTAACAAAGTCCAAATTATATCTCCTTGGTGAAGAACTGTGAAGTCAAACGTATACCGTATTTTATAACTAACATCTCTTAAATTAGGAAGGTTTTTGTAACCAGAGGTCATCAACCTTATAAGATAACAAGTGTTGATTTCTGACATTAAACTGTATATGTTAGGTATATCCGTTTGTAATAATTTCTCATTTCAATGTATCTAAGGCAATTAAATTCTTCCCAATGAAGCACTTATTCTTAGGTGAAAGCATATCCCAATGTGCACAGAAGCAGGAATTTAGCGACATACAACCCAACATCATTCAAATATTATTAAATTGGATATGCATAAGTGAAGAGAAAAAAAAATTAATGAAATAAGTTTCCACGCTTAAGGCCCAGTTTAAATTACAAATGTTACAGATAACAGCATTTTTAAATTACCTCAATCAACAAGAACATAATTCAATTGGTATAGAAGCGGCGTTTCTTTCATTGATAAATTTTCAATAATAGTCCTACAATAATTTTTTTTAACCACAACAATAATTTTTCACCTTATTGAAGTAGTATTTAAAGTAAAATATTTTGTTGAGTTTATTCAATTATATTATAAGATTTTAAATGCCTTTCTTTTGAGTGAATTTCATCAAACAAGGTTCCCACTTAAATCACAGAAAGAAAATCAATGACTTTTAAGGACCTTTGAAAATTTGTTTTCAGGCATCATGTCTAGATATAAATTTTTAATTAAGTATATTCCACCAAAAAAGGTACAAGTTGGTGCATGAGTAACACAAATATGTCAGAATTCTGATACGATGCGGATAAGTGGCGCTCACGCGGGGATAGCAAGTCTGAGTTGTATTTTTATAAATTTTGCAGTTGGGCACACAACATCCACAAAAATTAAGGACCTCTAAGTATTTTCAAGGTCTTGAAAACCAGTTCAAAAATATTAAGCACTTTTAATGACAGTGGGAACCCTGTGCAATGACTTCTAATAATCTTCTGCACAGATCATTCAAGTACATAGTTGATTTAAACAAATCAACAGCATATATATTTTGGGGAAGGGGGGGGGGGGAAGCAAAAATAAACCTGAGGATCAATAATTAATATAAATTTATTATTCAAAGGCTTTATATAAGTAACAAAATGGATTTAATATAAATCAAATTACACTTTTATTTTACTAGGAGTTTCTTAAATAAAATATTTATAATTGACAATGAATATTGGCTGATTTTGTTGCTTTCTTTGGCTCTTGAATGTCTTGTTGCGAGTCAACCAAAAAATATTTGTGATTGATGTCATATTTAAAATGAACATACAAACACAAACCTTTTTTTAGTCAGTCTTGAAATTTCACAGGATGATTTGCCAACAGCCAGCTTAGTATCCTCTTCTTGGAATAGGATAACATACATTATTACAAGACAAAATTACTTTTAACACACCACCTATAAATCAGAATAATTCTGTTAAATAACAGCAAAACATGAATTAAAAAATATACATATTGGACTAAATATGTATATCATACCAAATTAACAGCATACTTACATGTAAGGTAACAGAGTTAAATAAACATAAATGCCTTAAAATGTGAATATTAGTTGATAATGTTGCTTTCTTTGGCTCTTGTATGTCTTGCCGTGAGTCAACTGAAAAATATTTGTGATTGATGTCATTTTTAAAATGAACATACAAACACAAGCCCTTTTCAGTCAAAATTCACAGGATTACTTGCCAACCCTCTTCCCCGTTAATGCCCTCTTCTTGAAATAGGACAACCCATATTATACAAGATAAAAATATTTTTAACATACAACTTATGCATTAGAATAATTCAGTAAAATAACGTTATTTTAATGTTAAATTATATTCTTTTTAATAGTTTATTAATTATTTTAGTATTAGTTATTAATAATCTTTCAGTTAATATAATTAGTTAAATAATATTCATTTTAATATTATATTATTTTAGTATTAGTTATTAATATAATCTTTTAGTTAATATAATTAGTTAAATAATACTATTTTTAATATTAGCTATTAGTACTATTATTTAAAATTAGTTAGTAATAATCTTTCTGTTAATATAATTAGTTAAATAATATTCTTTTTAGTATTAGCACTATTTTTTTAGTATTAGTTATTAATAATCTTTCAGTTAATATAATTAGTTAAATAATATTATTTTTAATATTATATTATTTTAGTATTAGCTATTAGTACTACTACTTTAATATTAGTTATTAAAAAATTTTCTGTTAATATAATTAGTTAAATAATATTCTTTTTAGTATTAGCACTATTTTTTTAGTATTAGTTATTAATAATCTTTCAGTTAATATAATTAGTTAAATAATATCCTTTTTAGTATTAGCACTATTATTTTAGTTTTAGTTATTAATAATCTTCCAGTTAATATAATTAGTTAAATAACATTCTTTTTAATATTATATTATTTTAGTATTAGATATTAGTACTATTACTTTAGTATTAGTTATTAATAATTTTTCAGTTAATATAATTAGTTAAATAATATTCTTCTTAGTATAATTATTTTAGTTTTAGATATTAGTATTATTAATTTAGTATTATCTATTAGTACTATTATTTAGTATTAGTCGTATTATTTTAGTATTAGTTATAAATTTTCATTCAGTTAAATAATATTCTTTCTTAGTCAGTCTGAAACTTCAGAAAAAGATTTGTTAACTACCAGCTTAATGCCCCTTTCTTGGCACAGGACAATGCATATTATAAAAGATAAAGTGACTTTTAACAAACAACTTATAAATTAGAACAATTCACTTAAATAACATTATTTTTAGTATTTTATTAATTATTAGTACTATTATTTTGTAGTTATTAATATTTTTTCATTCAGTTAAATATAAGTTTTTAATCTGAAACTCTACAGGATAACTTGCCAACTTTATTATCCACTTATTGGCATAGGATAAGACAAAATTACTTTTGACACACCACTTATAAATTTAGTTAAATAATAGCAAAACATGAATTAAAATATATATTGGAGTAAATACATATATCATATCAGATGAACAGCATGATTGCATGTAAATTAATACAAGTCAAAATTACATTCACCTTTAGTAATGCAGTCAAATATAAATGCCCTAAAATTCTGCGTGTTGAAATCACTAGTTAAAGGACCATTCTTTAGTTTCTGAAACACATAAAAACATGTAAAAACACCACAATTAAAATCATCAGTTTGGATAACATGGGGTGGAATTAAAGGGTGAAAACCATTAGAAGGATTTATTTCATTTAGCACTAGGCACCAATTACTCAATAGTTTGGAAGTTAGTTTACATGGGGCCTGATGTAATGGGTCTAAAAATTCCAACACTGCATTTTGCACATCAGCTATAATTAGCATCCAATGACAATTTACATTGAAAGGAATAAATATCAGTCGTGAACTCTTGAACTCTTCCAGCTGAGAATAAGTAAAGCAATTTTTACTTCGTAAAAGACGCATTGAATCTACACATGTAAATGATTGAGTCATTAAAATTTTCAGATATTTTGAAAATAAAAGCATCAATAATAGTATCATAGAGGAATCCTTTTTTAAATTGGTTTGAAACTGACTGATAAGTTAATTCTTGTTTTTGTGTGATTGAAGTGTCTAAGGATTTCAACATGTAAGAAGTTATTGACCTTCAACAAACCCACTGAAATATCTTTACTATCACTAATTGGTAATACTTACTTTTATTTCGGGCCATACTTGGAGATATTTCCTCCACAAACATTGAGCTTGTTAAAGTATCATAGATGTATTTTCGAAATTCAAATTTATCAAATGTTTTTAAACTCAGGTTATAAAGTAGTTGATGAGCATAATAGCAAATGAATACACCACAACTAATTGTATTGTATCCTGTTGCAAACAATGAATAGGGCTGCAAACGTGCAAGCTAAGGTTCAGGTTATTTGCTAAATTTGTTAATAAAGGTTGATATGTATTTTTACACACACTACTATTTGGATCCAAAAAGTAAAGTACTTCCTCTTCTTTATTTATGACAATTAAAACCCAGTGGTTCTCAACAAGAACAGGAAGCAACACCTTAGTAGTTGCAAATATATCAATTGAGTAAGCTCCATTGGATATTAGTAACTGCGTAACACAAGCTTTTTCAAAACAAAACTCTGTACTGTTTAAATATAAATTTTGAAAATAAAAATTGATGACATCATCGTACAACCATCCTTTTATAAAATCAGGGTTCATAGATTTTAATTCCCTTTCTTCATTTTCATCAATGCATGGATCTAAGGATTTCAAACCAATATAACAAACAGACTTACTTTTTAAAGAACTGCCTTGCAAGTCTTGTGAAAACGAATAATTGTAGCCAACCTTTATGCGCTTTTGTGGAGGAATATTTAAAATGCTAGAATCATTTTTAAATGAATTCTTACCATTATTAAATTTCCTTTTTAAGGATTGTCCTTTTTTGCATCTATTGCTTGTTTTAAACAAATTTTTCTGACATTGAAGCTTCTGATTAGGAGGTACTTTAGAAAAAGAGTCAACAAGATTAAGTTCTTTGCTAATATTGGAATTGATTACACCACGACAGCCTGAAACTAAAGTATTTAAGGATGACATGACATTTTTTAACATAGACTCCTCTAAATTTGGATGCTCAATCAAGTCTAACAACTTGAAAGTTAATTTTTTGCAAGC
Source organism: Linyphia triangularis (assembly GCA_963978545.1). Lineage (NCBI taxonomy): Eukaryota > Metazoa > Arthropoda > Arachnida > Araneae > Linyphiidae > Linyphia > Linyphia triangularis. The sequence continues at coordinate 35,495,341 of OZ021721.1, forward strand.
TGTTTGAATTCTCTGTTGTCGTTGCTCATTGGAATGAGGAGTGTTAACACTAAAAGTGGGATTTGCATCTTTACACTGCAGAGGTGAATTAGGTTTAATATCTTCAGTTAATTCTGGTTCAAAATCGTCAGTGTGATATGTAACGTTACTCTGACAGTTAAGAAAAGAGTGAACTTTGTGAATATGTTTACACAAGTTGTTGCTGTCAATATCAGGGCAGGTACAGTGATACAAATGACTGCATAAAGACGCACAACAAACCTGAACACATTTAAAAAAAACAGAAATCTGTTGAAGTACATGTTTCATTCATCCTTGTAACAATGTAATTCTTATGTTTTGTTGTCTGTGAAAGAACACTCCACGAATTGTGATCACAACTAGTTACATCTTCATCTGAAATTCGCCTTCCTTTGTCATGTTTGTTTTTGTTTTTTGAATCTGCTTTCAAAGGAACACCAGCAATACGTACCTTATATGTATGCTGTAGAAAACGATCTTTTTCCATTTTAAATAATACTTCGAGAAGACTGTCGATGCGGCGGTTAAACCGCCTTTCAAAGTAAACAGTCTTTAGCTGATTATGGAACGATTCACAGTAATTGTTTGTATCAGCGGATGCATGTGGAAACGTTCGGTAACATCCTGCCCATTTTGTAACCCTTTCAAAATAATTTTTAATGAAATAAAGTATGAAGCTTTGGGTTTGGGGGGAATAATATTCCAGAAGTTCTCCAAGAAGTTTATAGAATACCGGATATGACTTTTCATTTAGACACTTCGTTAAGAGTTCTTCGATTTTACTTCTAAGTTCGGGGCAGGATACCCTCGTGCTTAACTGCTTTCCCCATGTTTTGGAGAGATGCCACTTGCATAGTAAATGCTTTACTGTCGAGCCAAATACAGCCACAAAAGCTCGCCAAGTCACAGCATCATCATCAGTCATGATACAATGTATGTTTAAATTAAGACACCTGGCTTTTAAGCTTTTAAATAAACATGTAACTACTTCTAAATTGTGCAAGTTTGTTATAAAATGATCAACAGCATACCCTTCTTTTAGTTCATCAGAAATAATGACATTAATTAAGTAGAAATCATATTGATTAGTATGATGGGTAGCATCAATGAAAAGAACCCTGTGGTTTGAATTTAACATAATTTCCTGTTGCTCTTTAGTTTGAATTCCCAAGGCAAATAACGAATCACAATAAGGCAAATTATCCAAATCTGTAGGGCCAATTTCAGTTCCAGAATTTTGCTTCTTAAAAATCAAAACAGGATTATATTTCTCCCTGGTTAGTTTATCTACCATAGCAGAAACAGAAGTAATATCAACATTAGGACGAAGAGCATTTTTGGATCTGTTTTTATAGGCCTGAAGCAAACTTCGGTTTACAAAATATTCTTTTCGGACAGGAATCATACCTCTACTGTCTCTGTCACCCAAGCCATCCCTTAAATTTTCCTGAATCTTTGATATATGCACTGATAAAGCCAGCTGAGCTTTTATATAATCACGCACACTGAGCTTTAAAGGATGAAATCGAATGTTTGCCATTCCAACATAGTGGTTATGATTAGGATAGTAAGTAACATTTACTAAGCCATCTTCTTCACAAGCAGAAATCTTAACTGGACATTTGAAGTGAGTAGGTATAGTGCCTTTACTATTTTTGCAGGAAACACATTTCTGAGAATTTACACTTCGATTAGATACATTAAATTGGCAGCAATAATAATGATATACCTTTGAGCCTTTAACCTTACTCCCTGTTAACTTTTTAAAGGTACAAAATGTTGTTGTGCCTTCCAATTCAAGCCAATCTTGTACACTCTTCATTGAATCAAATGAAAGCATCCTTAGATTAGTTAGGTTATTATTGTTTAGCATATGTTTCTGTAAATTGCCAATACAATGAAAAGCTTCCCCGCAACTTACTTTTTTCGGTGACTAATTTTTAAGTCACTTTGTGGTACATGACATGAAATAGTTTTAATAGCATTAGTACAACTTTTGACATGACGACTATAAAATGGTTGAGTTTTGTATTCTTTTTGGCAAAATTCGCATTGCTTTGGATATTTGCTAGGTTTAGTTTTGAAACCTATAGCTTTCAATTTAACTACATTTTGTACATTTAAATCTTTTGCAATTCCACATAGCTGATCATGGCTTAAGAATTCATCTTCTGTTAAATAAGAATTTGAACACAGATCACACTGACTTGGATATGCAAGAACACGTTTACAATCTTTAAGATGACGGCTAAATGAAGACTGTTTGGAATAAGTTCTATGACAAATATCACACTGCCTAGGATAAATAATTTTCCCAGGCCCACCTCCTGTTATATGTGAAACTACTGCCAAAGAAGAGCAAGCATCATTCAAAACTGTACTGGCAACTAGAAAACAGTTAAGAAACATTGGTAGGTAGTTCCAAAGAACTATAAGCATCTGATACAGAAGCTGACTGAATTTGTTTAGAAATTTTCAACATTAAAGGCTGTATAGCTGAAACTTTCCAAAAGTGGAAAACACGTAGGCCAGTTCTTCCAAAGAATGACAACCAGAACCTTCCAAACCTAGAGAAAGAGAGCTGTTTGAACAGGCAAAACAGAAACTTTCCAAACAGTGAAAGCAGGAGTCGTCCACAGGGACGGAACTAGGTCACTTTTTACCCGGGGCAAGAATTCATTTTGGCGCCCCCACACAATAATTTTTTAGATTTGAAGCTAACTATATATACATTGAAAATTAACAAAGGTTTTTCCTTTGTAAAATTCTGTTTTGAAACAAACAATAAAAGAATTAATTAATTGAAATTTTAAATAAATATATTTGACAAGCCCTTATTAATGACCAGGGTTCATTCTGCTTGCATAAAGATTTGCATAAAGACAAAAAAAACAACTAATGAATCAATACAAATAATGTCAGTTACAATGAAATAAAAGAACATAGTTGAATGATATGTAACACTTTTTAACACAAAATCTGGTTAACCTGGTTTCAAAACGTCTTAGATCATAAACAATTAAGCTGTTTTACATTTCAAAAAATATTTTCTTCTGTAAAATACTAATACAAAAATTTAAAAAGCTTCCGAATATTACCAGAACTCATTGAACACAAAAGCAAATTAATTTAATGACTTGTCTACAAAAATCATTGAATAGTTAGTAAACACATAAATGTTAATTTTAGAACAATTAATTTAAACTTATTGAAACTCATTTTAATAATAGAATGAATAATATATTACTTACTGGTGCTATGTGTGAGTTCTCCATTTTCTTGGAGAATTTAAAATTCTCACCAATGCAATGGACAAAATTTGACGAACATGACATCTGTTTGGTGAAAAATAATGTCGTCAAAATGACACTATAACTCTGTGCAAATGCAATGGCACACGCCTAGAAATCCTTACAATTTGGCGGGTTTTGTGGTCTCAACTGGGAAAATCCGCGTGATATCTTTACTTACGCTTTGGCGAAGCTTGCCTTCTTATAGCCATAAGTTCTTTGACATTTCAAAAGTTGCGCCTTTTTCTCGTAGCATGGAGACTGGATTCTTTTTATTTTGTTTATCACTTCCTGGAAAATACTTTCTTTTTCGTTATTTTTTATGAAAAATAAGGCATTGAGATCTATTTTTAGAATTCATGCCTTGATGTTTTATTATTTTTTCATTATTTAGGAATAGACCAGCATCCGCAGATTTGTACGCCAGGCTCAAACGCACACTCAAACAAAAGTGAAGTTAATATAAGAGATTTAAAAATATATAGTAAAATATATTGTTAAAAATATATAGTCACATATTTAGTCAGTGCATTTAAATTGAGATTTGGATAGGATGTAATTTACTGTTTTCGTTTTTATTTTTAAAAAATCGATATGTTTTGCGATAAATAGGAATTCTTGTGCTCAATAGGAATTCTTGTGTCAACTTTTTATCGCATAATTTTTTTGCATTTCTTCACGTTTCAGAACATTCTGAATCAAAAAGGTGTTCTAGAAAAAAAGTTTGTGGGTCCGTGTGTTGTCTGTGGTCAGCATTACTTTCAAACGGATTGACCTACTTTGGCCATTACACCTGGCGTTACGGTTTTTGTCAAAATCGTGCTTGCGCTGTCATTTTTACAGCCAAAATAATTGCTAAATTAAATGAAGGAAACAGTGGGAATTGAAAGTTGTTCAAACTTCAACACCCCCAGTTTTTTTAAACTCAGCACGATTCAAAATGTGTAAAAATGAAAAAAAATCTGTTTTTAGCTGAAGAAATACTAAATTATTCTCTTAAAGAAAACGTTTCAATCGTTAATTATTTCAATTTTTAATTAACTTTTTGCTAATTAATTTTCATTAGGAATCGCAATGAACCTTTAAAGTTAATGATAATCAACCTCAAAAACAAAAGTAAACGATTTCTAAACAATTCAACATCTTGCAGCCCCCTGTAAAAATTCCTGCGGACTCCTAGAGAACAATAAATATATTTGGCAAGAGATATATCCCAAACGTAACCCTTGTCCTTAATACACATCTTCCGAAGTTTATTAGGTTACAAATTTAAAAAAATTCTTACCTTCATTGGTTTCAGTCTCGTGAACTAGCCAAGATGATAAAAGGTTGGGATATTCTTGCAGTTTCTTTTGCTTTTCTGCGATTCTGCGCCCCAGATAATTTCATCGACATATTTCAATTTACGAAAATTTCAACAGCATTAAATTGTTGTAATGCTAAATTTTATCTAACTACATTGCGACTATATTACCAATGCGATTTTAAATTAGCATTTCTGGCAGCCTGCCATGTAGCACAAACCTATTCTTCATCAGGGGGTAGGGAGAATTCGTTGTCATTCTTTTGGAAAAGGATAGATTATTACTTTCTTTGTACAGAAATGTATTTTTTTTTTTTTTTCTAGTGGATTTTTTCTTCTGTTGGATATCTTAGAGATCATCCAGAATTTTAAGAAAAAATGAAAATTTATTTATGAAAAATTATCCTTTCGTCCAAATATTAAAATTTATACAACAAATAGTGCTTTGTTGGCTTTTCGGCGCCCCCTCTGGTTAGCGCCCGGGGCAGCTGCCCCGCCTGCCCCCCCCTAGTTCCGGCACTGGTCGTCCATGCAGATAAAGATCTTGCAGGACTAGAAGCTGCAAGCATAGGCACATCAAGTACAAAAGGAAACTTCTGACCAGGGAAAAAGTAGCTTTAGGCAAAGGTAAAAAAGGAACTTCCCAAAAGGAGGAGGTAGATGGCACTACAGGTAGAGTAGCAGATACAGCTTTAGTAGCCGACCCTGAAGGTAGAGCAGATGGTCGTGGAGGCAAGACAGTAGGAAAAAAAGGTAAAGATACTGTAGTTGGCTTTATGGGCCTTGAAGGAGATTCAGAGTTTGATCCTGAAGTGGAAAAAGTAGGAACAGAAGTTGGCTGTGGAGACAAAAGAGTAGGCAAAGCTACTGTAGTTAACCGCACAGGTACAAAAGAAGTAGGTGGTAGAATAGTTATAGCAGAAGTTAGTGGAGACAAAACAGCAGGTACAGCTTCAGAAGCTGGCTGTCTAGATAAAATAGAAGTTGGAAGAGCAGGTAAGGCAAGTGGCAGGTTAGTAGGCACAGCAGGTAACTGGGGAAACACAAGAGGAGGTAAAACTGCTGTAGTTATCCGAATAGGCGCAAAAGTAGGTGGCAATAGATCTAGAAATGTTACAGCAGAAGGTTGGGGAGAGAAAACAGATGTTGGAAGAGCAGGCAAGGTAAGAGGCAGAACAGTAGGTGGATGAGGCAAAACAGCAGTAAAAACTACTGTTGTTGACTGCACAGGCACACAAGGAGGAAGTGTAGGTGACAGTGGAGGCAAAATAATAGGTAGAGTAGGTGGTTGTGAGGGTAAAACAACAGGTAGTATAGGTACAGTTGATGGCTGTGCAGATACAAGAGAAGCTGTTACTGTTTTAGTAGATGGTAATGAAGTCAAAACAGAAGTTAGAGTAGGTAGCAGTGGAGGTGGAACAATAGATAAAATTAGTGAATTGGGTGGCAGAAAAGAAGGAACAGCTTCAGTAGCTGGCAATTGAGACAATGGAGACAGAGAAGTAGCAGACTTAAAAGAGAAATCACTAACCTTTTTTACACTAACTTTTTTGCAATTCGATTCAACAAGGGAACTCAAAGCATACCCGAAAACTTGAGCGTAACGACGATTTCCCTGGAAGTTCAGATGAAGTCCATCAGCATGTAGATAACGATTCCAAGACAAGTTATCCGATCTACAAAAGAAAAATGTTTCTCGGACAAGGCAAAGCCTTTCTACTCGAGCATTAATATCTCTAATCTTACGATTTAGTTCATAAAGCATGGGAGGTGTACCTTTAAAGTACTTCCCATAATTACGAGGCAAAATCGCAGAAACAACAACCTTGAATATTGGATTTAAACGCACTATTTCCTCAAAGAGACAATTATACTTTTGAATAATCAATTCAACATCTTGACTGGTGTTATTTGTGCCAACATCCCAAGCAACACACTCATGTTGTTTCTATGTGGTTTTTTGGTGGATACGTTGAAAGTGAGAAAGGCACATTGTAACCACATTGTATCAATGTGCAATTCCAATGCATTTTTAAGGAAGCTGATATTTTATAACAGATATTAGAAGAAATCAATTTATTTCGTATAATTTTTAGGGGTTTTAATTATGTAGTACGAATAAAGTCAGAATTTCGTTTTCTTTACTTTTCTAATGTGATATCACAAATGTTGTTTCAATGTGATATTTCAACCAGACATGAAACAAGTGTCTTCTTTGGTTTTTGGAAAGCCCCAATCCTGTCCAAGAATCATATTAATTGAAAACTTTGGTAAAAGCAATTTATAAAAGCAAAAAGTAAAAATCCGTTTACTCAATGTGGTTTTTTAATATGGCTTCAATGTGATAATTCAACATTACACCACTGATCCACGATTTGTATCATCCTACGCATGCGCAATACGCTTTTACCTTCAGTGATGACGTAGTTGGCATCACTTTTGAAGTTGATTTGAAACTTGACGATGTCTGTTGACGATTGGATTTATGCCTTTTCTGGTAAGTTTTCTTCATTACATTATTAAATTATACTCTATTATTTGCCGGTTTTCTAAATTAGATGTATTTCTATTTATAAATGAAATTAGATAATGATGTTCTTATCAGTGAGGTTTGTTGATTTTTGGGACACACGTGTGACATAAATAAAAAAACCTATTGTATATTTCACGTATTTTTATGAACTATAAAACTGAATGGGCTATCTTGTAGAAGTATGTTTTTCTAAAACGATTGATCACTGAGAATTAAACATGCTGTATAAATATTATTTCTATACTTGTTGAAAGAATTTTTGCGGTAATTAAATGAACTAATTCAGTTAAAAAAAACCTCCACCGTAATATTATAAATTGTCAACAGGGCCGGGAATTTATTTCAGGTGGAATACAGATGTAGTATAGAATATTTCTTAATGTTATATAATATAATTGAAAGTTATGTGATTTTCCACACCCGTAGTCTCTTTAACATGTTTAATTCGATCACACATCTGGAAAAGTTCAGGAAATTTGAAGAAAACTTGCTGTAAAATCAGAGAATTTTTAAAAATCTATCAGGGTATTATCAGAAAACTTTATTTCCTGAATTTTGTGGCCACTCTGTGTAATGTGTTGTTTTAATTAATGTAAAATTAAGTGTTTATTTAAAAACATAGCTGCAAAATGAACTGATGTTTAGTGTGCAAAAAATGAATTTCTTTCGTTAATTTTCTTTTTCAAGCAGTGATGGATAACAAATTGAGAATTTCTCCCTATCCCACTTGGTAATCAAATCGATATTTCAAAGTAAGGTTTAAAAAAGACGTCATCAGTGTAAATATATACATGTGCATAAGGATGATACATTTTATAATAGTTATCATATTTTCAGTTTACTGCCACCATGTACAACACTGTGGAATGCGGAACAGGTATAGTGCCTGGAATCTGATCGCTGGCTCCTAACAACTGAAACCTATCCTTTTCAGGTACTGTGGTAAATTGAAAAGATCTAGTACAGTATAGGATATTTCGCTATTTAAAAATTTACAAAAAGAACTTTCTAAAAAACTAAAATTAGAAAGTGGAATTCTGTTCTTTTGCAAAAAATATATATATATATTTTTTTAAATCTCCCTTTTATGTTATACAGTCGAACAGGGTTGGCATGGTTTAAACCAAATAGTTTTTCCTCTTTTTAAAGATTAATTTAAAATTGCACCTTTTTTGTGTGTTTATTTATAATTAGATTTTTTAAATTATTTGTTGTAAATAACTTTTTTAAATAAATCTTATAGTGAAAGTCTGTAGAACTTTTTTTTTATAAGTATCAAAAATAACTTTTTATATTAATCTAAGTGTTTTATTACTGTTTTATAATAATATTCAAAATTATTAATTAAAATTAAATTATATACTGCATTTTAAACTTGTTTGTGAAATAGAGATTTTGTGCTTAAATAACTTATTTCTAAACCTTAAAAATATAATTATGTATAACTTATCACCATTACTGATGAATCTAAGAGCAACATTCCATGTAGAAGTAGTAAACAATTACTATTGTATTATATAGTTTCCGTTCGATTTAAAAAAACATATCTCTAAATATAATATTAAAATTTAATGATTTAATTGTTCACATAAGTAGCAATTGTTTATTTACTTAGTGTAAATTATTTTCAGAAGAAATATTATTTGTTATTTAAACATTTATTATTCTAGTTAATGTAAAATTTTATTTATAAATATGTATACATTTAAATTAGAAAAGGATTTAAAAAAAAAAAAAAAACTTTTAAACAAAAAAAAACCCCATTTTTTTTGGGGAGGGGGGGGGGGTCCAACTCTGCGGCTAAACTTCATTAACACGAAGTCGATGGGGCCGCTGAAATTGTTTGTGCTAACTGAATAAATTAACGCTAAGTTTTAAGTACGGAGAACTGCTTTTACTTTGCGTTAAACTGGAGTTCAGGTTAACGGATTTCGCATTAACAGGGTTTGACTGTAATTAGATTTGGGAATACTTTTTAGAATAAATTTACTTATTGTATTAGAATTGAACATTCTTCTTTTTTTTTTCAGTGTTCAGTGGACTTGCTTATACAGCTGTTGTACTTAAACAGTGTGGCTACAGAACCTGGAAATCAAGAAACTTTTCGATTGTGGAAAAAATCAGGGAATTTTTTTAATATTCAGGAAAATTTACTGTTACTGTTTAGGGTATGTTTTTCCATTATCCCTATTTTGGTACCATTTTCCTGATGATTTGCTGTGATAATCATTAGAAGTTTTAATGTTATGGAATAATTTTAACTTTTAACTACCACCAAAACTATTTTTAAAAAATTGGCATATTATCTCTTTAGCATACATGTTCTATTCGATAAATGTGTCAACATATCTGGAAAAATTGGGGGAATTTGGAAAAAGTTTGCAAGAAGGGAATTTTTTTTAAATCTGTCAGGGAACTTTTTACCTGAATTTTGTGGCCATCATGTTAAATGACACTGATAGTTCTTTTGATAATCCTCTATAATTTATATATTAAGTATAATTTTTTTATTTTTAAATTAGTTTTGCTGTTGTGAACATGTCTGAATTATGGCAGTATTATAACAAGGCTGCTAGTGGCGTTTACTAAAGTGACTATTTTAGCCTCCAGAAAACTTTTTTTGGTAAGAAAAATATCGGTACTTACGTATTAACGCCACTGCAGCTACAGATTTAACGGTTTTTCAGTGCCACCAATAAAGAGCAATCTTGTTGTTCGCACGCAGTTATCTTTTGGATTCCTTGTAAGTATAAAACTATAATTCCTTGTAAGTAATTAAAAACCGCCAAATCTGTAGCTGTGGTGGCGTTAATACGTAGGTACCAAAATTTCCTAATTGACTATTTTAACCTCCAGGCGACTATGTAATGAAAAATGAGTTCCTGACTTTGAACTGGAAACCAATAGAGAGCATGGCTTCAACTTGGTTGCAGCAGCTCATTTAATTTATCCTCAAAGTAGTAAAGAGTGTTTTTGAATTTAAAGCAAAATTTGTATGATACAGTAAATTTTTCTAAAAGTATACCGAAGAGTAAAAGGCAACTAAGTTGTTTGAATCTAGAATTTTCAAAAATTATAATTGGTTTCCTATTGAAATATAACATTAATAAAAACCTATATTATACGTTTTTCCTGTAAATTTTTCTACTCTTCATTTTAGTTTTCAAATACTGGGGTGGGAGTAGGTAACATTGGTATTCTGCATCTGCCTTCGAATTTTTTTTTACATAATCTACTTTTGATTAAACTATATTGTGTATCGTCATTGCATGATATTCTGAAATAAGTCTGTTGTTGCCTTAAATGGTCATGTGATCTTTGGTCAGTCCAATGTGCACACCATAATATGAAGGGTGCTTCCGCATACTGGCATTGACTTAAAACCATCCAAAACAAGGGGATCGCTTTCAACACGAGAGAGGGATTTTTTTAAGTCATAAAAAAGGGATATTATTTTGATTAATATATTCAATCTTTGAATTTGGTTGGCGATTTAAGTAGCAGAGTTGGATTTGAGCATTTTTACACGTCGTATTTCTTTATTATTATTTTTGGCATGGTGTCTACTTTTAAAAATTGGAAAACAGTTATATCTATATAAATATATGTTTGAATGGTTTTTGTATTAAATAAAGGTAATTTTATTTTAGAGATTATGAAAACAACCAATGAGGAGGCGAAAGAAGCTCGTGGAGTGACATTAAGGCTGCTGATGGTGACAGAGATGTGGAATATTTTTGGGAATGATATTGAGGATTGTAAACATGGTTTATAACATATGGTTCATAAACTTAAATAATTATTTTGTATCTCCTTTCTTATTTTACTGTTATTAAATGGGGTCTTGAAGTTAAGATCCTACTGTTGCTCTGAATGGGATATGTCATTAAAAATTAGCACATATATATTTAATCATCTTATAATTTTTCATTTGCTGGTTTAAAGTGTGAACTTAAAAACAATTTGAAAGGTATTTGTACCTATGTAATTGTGTTAGGACCATGTGTGTTACTGTTACATGTAATTATTAATATTTGTTTTATTAACATTTGTTTTAATGTTATGCGTGCTATTTTTGAAATAAAATTATTTTGAACATTATGTAATGATTTATTTTTACAGTTAAAATATATATATATATATATAATTTTTATTCAAATTCGATTAGTTCAGAGATAATTAAGTAGCAGATATTATAAGTAATTTTAATTGTGGTTCATTGGAGCAAAATTAAATTTTTGTACAGAATAATCCTCTGCATATAAAAGGAAAGTTTAATTTTTCACAAAATGATATTCTACCTACTAAAAGATGATACATTGTGTAACAGTAGTTGGAAACTCATAAAGCCAATACTTGGAAAATATTCTAGTTTTAACTTTTTCTTTTCATTAAATGAGAGTTTCTATAATGCATATACTCTTAAACTTTACAGTGCTAATAAAACTAAACACATTCATGTGAAAAAAATGTGTCAAAACAAGCGCTTAGGAAAGTAGGCAGGATACATTCGCTTCCAAATTTTTTCTGTTATCTATTAAAATACAAAAATCAATAATTTGTTTTGCTTAAAATTGCAACTTTAAATGGTATTTTGAATTTTAATTTCATAACCCCTTCCAAAAAATATGAGCAATGTGAATATGAAAAATATGAGCAATACTGTTTTAACATGGGTGTTCCACATTGTTACCACATGATAGTGTTCACTTTTACCAATGTTGTTTAAATATGAATCTTCCACATGAGTGTTCAATCTTGATTCTTGCCAATGTTGTTTCAAGACATACTTTCCAGAAAAACTGTTTCTACAGCACTAGTTCTTGGGCTCAAGAACTATAGTGCTGTAAAAACAGCATTATGGGATGTGTGTCTTGAAACAACATTGGTAAGATTCAATATTGAATACTCATGTGGAAGATTCATGTTTAAACAACATTGGTAAAAGTGAACACTATCATGGTGGTAACAATGGGATGCATCCATGTTGAAACAACATTGACATTCAACGTGGAAACCACATGGGCAAAAATGAACACTCTCACGTGGAAACAATGTGACAAATCCACGTTGAAACAATATTGACATTCAACATTGAAACCACGTGATATATCTACGTTGAAACAACGTTGGCACACAACATTGCATCCACGCTCCTTTAAGTGAACACTTCCACTTGAAAACAACGTTGCAGTTCCACGTTGAAACAACATTGTGCATGTTGGTATTTAACGTTGACACCACATTGAAACAACATGGTTGCGTTGCTTGGGATGCACCAAAACCCAATCGTATGTATTGTCCAGAGAGGAAATTTTACGTGTCAATCCTTCAATTCGTTCACCACGCAAACACACAAGATCTATATCATAAATTGGTAATTCTTTGAACAAATATTCTTTCAAACCTTTGATCATCGAATCCCCAATCACAAGCAATCTCATTTTTAAATAATTTCAATTCAAAGAAATTAAAAAAAATAACTCACGTGCATTCTCGATAAAGCAAGACAATGAAAAGAAAGATTTCCCGCCAGAAGGCGAGAAATTGGCATAATTTTTGCTGCCAAGCCTTTGTTTACTTACGATTGTCGCCAGTTTGTAGAAAACAATGCGATAATATAGCCAATATAGCACACCTGTATCCGTACTGGCCGGTCATGGTTGCCATGGTATAATTTTATGCTATGGGTAAACCGTTCCTGCAAAATCCAAAACCCCAGAAGATGTAGGGCACGAACACATTTGTGGAATTTTTTTCTTTAATTTTATAAATTTGTATTGTTATAAAAATATTAATTCATAAAAACTATACAAGATTTTCTTTAAAGTATTAGGTTTGATTCAGAATTATATAAAGATTAAAAAAAAAGTATAGGAATTAATATTCGAATTCAATTCCAGGCTACAGGACTTTTTCTTTAAACTGTACGAAAACTTTTTCGAGTCACTGTATTCATGAGCTACTCTAAATGATAGAATTCCAAAATAATTAAATCATTATGTAAAAATAAAAGTAATAGATGTAAACTACTCAGATAAAATGATTTTCACAAACGCATAGGGTACTTTTTGCAGAAACATCGTCACGTTTAATGGCTTTACACCACTTTTTGCGGATGTCAGTGTATTTAAGAACACTCATACATAATTTAGAAGTGTTGGTGATTGAATTATTCCTACATTTCGGGACGAGGCAATGTTTGTACGCTGAATTTGAGGACATAATTTTAAATAGATTAAAAGAATACAAGATTTAAAAAAAAAAGCTAAACGTGCTATAGCAATGCGAATAATCACGATAGTTTCCAAGATCACGCAAAACAAAAATAGGATTAGGACGTATTTGACTTCATAGCTAAGCTAGTCTCGGTTTTCCGCGCTTTTAAAAGTGGGAAATTGATACTCGTATTAACTCGAGGAATATGGAACGGATTTCAAAAAATTTCATAGTTTTGATTGTTTTTCGTAACTCTTAATAAAAAAAAATAAAAAAAATTATCAACTTGTCCATTCTTATTAACTGGAAGTAAGTATAATTAATTCAATTCTTGGCTGGGTTTGTTATGGTTGACAAAGAAATAGCGTAATTCCCTTTTTAGGAAATGTACCGCACGCCACTGGTGCTTTTAACCTTAGAATAATCAGACTTCGGACAGTTTCACTGTATAAACGCGAAAGGAAGGTAGTGTGATTGCAACGACTGATTGCAGAGGATAAATTTATAGCATATTTCTAGAATTTTGCAACTTCAGCGTCATCCGTTGGCAACATTTGTAACTAATTTCTAAACCTCAGTTTCAGATTTTTTCAGCTTTCAAAATAACTAATGTACTTTCTGTTTCATTGCTGTACTTTAACATTGAGATTCCAAATGTAGGTGGCGTTAATTACCTTAACAACAGACCTTTAAACGTCAGACTTTAAATACGAAATATGACGTCAAAATAAAAAAATTCCTTTTTTTTCACCTAAGGAACAAAAAGACTGAAGTGAACTAAAATCTTGCTCTTTTTGATTGGCTAATCGGCCTTTTGTATCCATATGTTGCGTTTGCATTAGAGATGTGATATTTACGTTCTTTTTGCTGAACAGGTGTTCTCTGCTCCTGTTCTTTTAAAATGAACTACTCATTAACCCGTTCTTTTGAAGAACCAGTTCTTTTTTTCCATTTACCGAAATCATTGCGAAGAAGTGCCGGTCGGTCTTTGGGGTAGATCACAAGGGTCAAGGACGAATCTTCCCGCACTCCGCTGCTCTGATGACGTTGCGTTTTAAAGAATGAGAGGGAAAGTTACTAAGTTTTTGTTTGATTTTCCTATGACTGCGTCAGAATAATATATACAAATTAGAAGACTTTTTGATATTTTCGAAAATATGATTGTGACAGTCACACTCCTTAAATTATAAGCTCTACATATAATTTTAGGCTGAATATTTGCATTTATAATGTAGTAATTTTAAGTGAATGGAGTTTTTAATATATAAAGTTTCCAAAACACTGGGACTCAAAGAATGTTCAAAACCTCAATGGACAAAAACAAATATTATTGCATTTTATTTAGTCTATAATTTATTAAAAGGGATAAATAAATAAATTAAAACTTTAAATTAGAAATTAATGGAGGTATACAAAATCACAAACGATGGTGAATATTGTATAATTTTTTTCCCGACACCCTAGAAATGATTTTTTTTTACTTTCATTTACCCCAAGGGCGTAGCCAGAAGAAAAAAATTTCGGGAGGGGATATGAAATCATATCAATAAATCATACAATCCTCTTTATCAATGCCGCATGTATTTAGTAATCAAGATAATAGCTATTTTGTCTGTATCCTTAGACATTCAAAAACATCTATAATAGTAAAATAAGCTGTGTGTCTGTCTGTCTATTTGTCTGTGGATCTATAATAGAAACCTACTTAAAATTGGAGTAGAGCTCTGAAATTTTCAGCATAAGTAGTTTTTTCCTTCTAATTGTATACATCACAAAACAGAAAGTTAAAATTTTAATTAGTTATTTTTTAATTAATTGTTTTAATTAATATATATGTTACAAAACGATATCTAATAGGGCTACAGCTCTGAAATTTTCAACATAAGTAGCTTTGGCGTTTTAATTGGATTTCTAAAAAACAGAATTTTAAAATTTTATTTTGTTCTTTTTTGATTAATTCTTTTTAGTTAATAAATAAACATTTTACAAAACGATTACTAATGGGGCTACAGCTCTGAAATTTTCAACATAATTAGTTTTGGCTTTCTAATTGAACTTTTGAAAAACAGAATTTAAAATTTTTATTTAGTTTCTTTTTAATTAATTAATTAATATTTTACAAAACGATTTCTAATAGGACTACAGCTCTAAATTTTTCAACATAAGTAGTTTTGACCTTCCAATTGGACTTTAGAAAAACAGAATTTTAAATTTTTATTCAGTTTCTTTTTAATTCATTAATTAATTAATATATATTTTACAAAACGCTTTCAAATAGGGCTACATTTCTGAAATTTTCAACACAAGTAGCAAAGTCCTTTTGTCAGTCCAATTAGAAAGCCACAACGGCTTTCTAATTGGACTGACAAAAGGAAGGTTAAAATTTTAATTTGTTTTTTAATTAATTTTTTCCTAAAGAGCGACTTCGAATAGGCCTAGAGTTCTGAAAGTTTCAACATAAGTAGTTTTGGTCTCTAATTTTGCTTTCCACAAACTCATGTTAAAATAATCTTAAAGGGGTGTTGTATTATTGTACTAAAGGGGAAATTTTTTTTCTCGACAAGGGAGAGGCTTCCAATATTAAGGCTTTACACGTAGCAATTAGATTTTAGTGAGTGAAGTGAGCTTATGCTTACGCAGCAATGAAACTTTCAGCCAGCGAAGCGAACCTATGCTTGCATAGCAATGAACCTTTCAACGAGTAAAGTAAGCCTGTGTTTATGTGTCAATGAACTTTTCAGCAAACGAAGCGAGCTCGATTTTGCGTAGTGATGAACCTTCCTACTAGTGAAGCGCCAAAAACTGGTTCCTATACACGAATGACAGTTTTCCGCAACGCGAGGCCTCACAGGTAGCTGAAATATTGCACATGATAAAATTTCGTAGTGAAGCACGGGTATTCAGCTAGTTTTAAATAAATTTAATATTTTAAACAAAATATAAATTGATTTTTGTGTTTTAATGGCAAACCTAAAAATTTTGGGACTAAAAAAACGCTTGAATTACCCATATGTATACATAGGGTAATGAAAGTATAGCATTCGGTCAAAAAAAAAAAATCGATTTTGTATTTGCATTTCACCACGTTTTGAAACATTCGGCTTTCAAAAAAGTGATCTAGAAAAAATATACGTCTGTGGTCAGCATAACTCCCGAAAAAGTTGACCTACGATGTTCAAATTTAGTATGCGGGTATGTGGTGGCCATGGATACCATTTAGGTTTTCGTCAAAATTGCGCATGCGCACAAGGTAACTGCCATTGAAAAAATCATGTTTTTCAATTATTGCTAAAAAACGGCTCCAACGATTTTCATCAAAATCACTGTGGAAATGCTTCTTAAGGTGTTCTAGATATACCCACCTTCGAAATTCTTATAAAAATGCTTTAATGGCGTAAAAAGTTGAAAAATGAATGCCTTCTACAAAAGTTCTCTTTCCTTGAGCATACCTCATCAACGATTGTTTTTTTTCTTCTCCCCTCAGATTCACTTATAATAAAGGATAATATATAAAAACGGTAAATGACACAAGTTCACGTCAGTATGTAATTGAAAGTTGTGCGATGTTCCACACCCCTAGTTTTCATTTCAATGGTAAACTATGCTAAGAAAAACACGCATTTAATCGGCGCCATCTGAACAACGTTTTAGTTTTTTTTTTTTTTTTTAATTTCTAGAAAGTTATAATTTTATATAAGTAACTCAAAAATTTAAATTATTTTTGAACATACTCGTTTCTGAAAACAAAATTCTTATAATATTATAACTATCTTGCTATATAACACTTATTATACTGGAGAAAATTAAAAAAAACAAATGTAACACCTTCACAACTAGTGAGAGATAATTTGTTACAATCACTGTCGTGCCTACTCGTTTCTGGATAGTAGAAATTGCATTGGCCCGATGGGGCGATAGAGTATGAGTAATTTGTGAAAGATTCCCACAGTGATAATGTAGTGTAGAAAAAATTAACTTGAAACAAAAATGTTAGAGATAGCCCAGGTCCTTTTACCAAAATAATATTTCACAATAGATTTACAATATAATGGGACACACTAGTTTTATTACACATTATATAAAAAATACAACCTTCATTACAGTGGATTTCGAAACACAACGAACAACTCAGCCTGCTATAAGGATTCGAACCTAGCACCTTAAGAGTATGACAAGCAACCTTTGGAATTGCGTTAAACAAAATACGACATTTCGTTTCTTTCTTAATTAATACAAATTAGAAGACCAAGAAGAGGCTTATGATCCAGGAGGGTTGGTCTAGACAAAATAAAATACTGAATTTATAAAATACACATTATAAAAAACCGAATATGCAGAATGCATAATAGAAAATACCGAAATTGCAGAATTCAACATTTTCAATTATGTATTCCTATTATGCATTGTGTATATATTTCGTAAGTAAAGAAAGTCAAACTGTTTGCAAGTCCTCACATGCCGAGAATTCTGTGAAAGAACATGTTCTTGACAAATTTATTATAAACTCCGCAAATTTATTTTTTTAATTCTTTCAAAACTAGCTTTTATTTGTTACATACAAATCTAGTGAAAAAAAATTATAATAATTTCAATTTAAAACCAGAGTAAAAAAAAAATATTTTGTTTTTTTGCCGGATGGGATTTACCGGACCAATGTAACATAGACCTAATACATTAAAAATTAAAAAAAAAAAATTAAAAATTCCAAAGTTAAATATTCCACAACATTTTGTTATCATAAATTATGTTTCCTTTTTCCAAATTTACCAAAAATTAAGTTTACTTAATTTAAAAACACACTTGTAACACATTACAATATAAGAAAAACGCAGTTTCATTCAATGCATTGATAGTTTGAATATAAACGAGAAATGAAATAATTACCTTATTATTATTAAAACAATAAAAAACAACAACATATAAGCATTATACCTGCTGAAATTAATTGAAAAGATCTCCCCCCCCCCCTCCCCGCGAGCATTTCAACACAGTCCTAATAATGAAATCAACAGCATATCCGAGAAACACGGAACCAGTTCTGTAGAAGCTCCCGTTCCGACACAGAGCGGGAATGAGCAGAGAACAAGTGAACGGGAATAGTTCAAATGAACTAGATCTTTACGGAGCAGTTCAAACTGAGCCGTTCGGAAAGAGCAACTCAGCTCAACTGTTCTGAACAGAGCTGGTTGAAAAGAACTGGCTCTTTGAAACAAACCTGCTCATCGATAGTACTCCATACCGATGTTGTTCATCTACTCTGCGCCTGCGCAACGCAGCCCTGCTGTTGGGAGATAGATCACGGATGAGGAATGTGTGTGTGGAGGGAGAGGGGGAAACGAAACCTTCTTCCTCAAGTGCGACGTCAGAGGTGTGACGCATAGGATCGGAGCTGGAAGGATATCATCGAAGAATGTTAAGGAACAGGGTTTTGGTGAGATCAAAGAACAGGATGTTCTTGCTCTTTTTAAGGAACAGGCTCAAAATAGCAGACTGTTCTTTTATTTCCCATCCCTAGTTTGCATGTGTTTCGTTTTAGGTAGTGTCTTTTTACTTGGCCAAATATCTATATTGTCCCCCCTCCCTTCTTTTTTTAAAATTTTTTTATTTAAGTGACTAATTGTGCCTTGAAGTTTTTTTTTACGTGAACAAATTGCTTTGATCTATCGAAAAATGTTAAGTATAAAGACCATGATTCAGTGGTGCTCATTGGCACCAATGAAAAAAAATCGCAAAAGAAAAAGATCCTATATTCACAGTGTATTGGACGACAATGAATGGGATGCTTCTCTAATAGAAACTCAACTTCAATATTTTTCTTCCGCTGATGAAGAGAATGAAAAAGGCGAAACACCTCTAATAAGAGTTCTGGAACATGCAAACTGTTCACTTGAAATTATTGAAATATTGCTTCGTTACGGCGCGGATGTGAATTTAGAGGCTACGTGTAAACGATCCCCTTTGCTTTGTGCACTTGTCTACTGTAAAGACAAAGTAATCATCGAAAGACTGATGAATGCATTTGCTGATGTCTCACAGCTATACTATAACCGTTCTTTGCTCTGCATTGCAATTGAATGCTGCTCTATTGAAGTAGTCACACTTTTATTAAGGTTCGCGTGTTCTCTAAAGGCATGTAGGATGCACCCCAGTGCATTGCACTGTGCCTTGGATTATAATACATCGGCAACTAGTATCGAAGCTTACAAGCTCTTTCTTAAGAAAGGCTCTGAGGAAAAACTTTTTGATGAACTCTGGCCAGATATTTTGTGCTACACACTTCAGAAGGGACTGGCATGCCAGGTACAACTGCTTTTGGAGGCAGGTGCAGTGGTGGACAGTTGCCAGGCACATGTTTCATCTTTATTTTGTGCATGCATTGACCGATCTAATCTGTTAAAAGCAGATATGATTGAACTTCTTGTTAATGCTGGTGCAAACCTTCGCACACAAAATCTTGTTGGCAGCATTCCTGTGCAGCGAGCTCTCCTATTTAAGATCAGCGAAACCAAAGCAATCAGGCTATTAATTGACGCCCCAAAATTAACTGCCACTGAAATCAATGATTACAACCTTCTGTATACAGCACTAGGCAACTGTGATTGCAAGATTGATGTTATTAAACTTTTACTACAGAAAGGAGCACTTGTAGACAAACTTGACGACAACAGAGGAGAAATTCCATTACACGCCGCTGTTAGGAATTCAACATTTAATATAGTCAAGTTGTTATTGGACTGTCGTTCACCAATTGATATACGAAATCTTGAAGGCCAAACTCCAATGCATATAGTTTTGAAAAACATAAGGGATCCCAATCTGGTCATGATTTTGTTTCTTGCCGGTGCCCGAATTGAAGAAGAATCATTAAGTATCGCTTTAAAAAGTTATGTTACAATGAAAGATAAGGATACATTGGACTGTCTCAAATTGATTATAAAGATATCTCTTCTCGTAGACCCTGAAGCTGAAATTTTGAAACTGATTTGGAAAGAGACCTCTGATGAAAGTCTGGTTGTATTTTTTTGCAATTGTCAGAAGGAGATAAGAAGAATGGATCACATTCATGGCCTCGGATTACGGAGGTATATTGCAAGAGGTGCAGCTTTGCCAAGTGATGAACAGCGCTTTTCATTTTTTAACTTAGTCAAATTAAAGCCACATATAAACTTTCCTCTCATTTGTGATGTAATTGCTAGTAGAATTGGTAAAGCAGCAATGCTGCCGAAGTTAGATCTCGTTGAGGTTTACCCTAAACAAGGGAGCAGTGACGTTATGTTAAATTGTGATATTTTACGCATACTTGCTAAATACATACCTGAAGTTGATTTACTCAGTTTCTTTCAGGCATAATTTCCAAAGAAGTTAAGTGTGGATTTGAATTGGTCCTGAATATAGAGATGGAAACAAAGCTGTAGTTTTTGCACAGTTTGCGATATCTAGGTTAGGTTTTTTTATTTAAATAATTTTGCAATAACTAAGCATTGGTGAAAAAAATATAACAGTCACAAATCTTGTCCTGGAATTATAAGTTTAAAATGTTGAATTCAAAAGCATCTTGATGGTCTTTTATATATTTTAATCCTAATTATTTAAAGCTCTATAATGCTTCTAAAAGTTTTATCAAGCTTTTTGCTTATACCTTGTAATATTTACCCTTTCAACCCTAATGGGTGTGTCGCAGTTTTTGTGAGGTATATTGACCTAATCGTTTGTAATAGTGGGTCAATATATCCCATCAGTGATCAATATTAGATACTATAGAAGTCTTAAATATTATAGAGTTTTTTGTGTTGAACATCTATCTATTGGTTAAATTAGTGTATTGTATCTAGTGCACATCTTCTTAAATTCTGCCTTGTATAGCTAATGAAGTAAAAGCCTAGGTTTGTACTTTGCTAATCTTCACTTTTGTTGTATTATGCAATCTACGAAAGAAGGAGAAATACTACATTGCATGGTTTTGTATATAGTATTTGTTTAAAATGCATAAAAATCATGCTGTGCCCCTTTTCAGTTAGATGTATGAAAACAATCGCATTTAATGTGTTCTTTTACTGACAATTATGAATGGTTGTAACTGTCAGAAATTTATTCCTTTTAATAATGTTGCATGTAACTAAAGATATTTTTTCTCTAAATGCAGGAATTTAATTTCTATAAAATGTTGTTTGCATTGTTTAAAAAATATTGTATTAAATTTTAACTAATTTTTAGCATATTAATTGTGTTCATTCTATTTACGTATATGTAATATGAAAGTATATTGCATATATATTGTTCATATGCTGTTTATTATATTAATTAAATTATATATTAAACAAATTCAATTAAAACTTAGTAATTGCTAAATTAGAAAGTTTGTTAGTTTTAAAATCTTCTTTTTCTTCTTTTATAATTATTCTAATGTTTATAAATTATGTATTTAACTGTAATTGTTAATTACAACATCTATCTGCAACTATGAGGTTTATTTTTAGTTTTAAAAAATCTACTTGTTGTTTGTTAGTTATTGTGTTTTGTGAATGTATATAGTCCATGCTCTTTTATATAAAATAATGATCTCTAGGCAGGGCCGTCACTAAGAATTTTGGTTGGGGGGGCGTAGACATCCTTTTGCCGACTGAAATCAAGGCATGTCCGGTGTAAATGTAGGAAATATAAATTAAAGTGCTAATAAATTATTAACTAATTTTTATTAATGTAAAATTAACGTATAAATAATTTTTAATTAATATATGAATAATTCCTGCATAATTAATTATTAATTAATGTAAAACTAATTGTTAATGTATTCTTTTTAATTAAGTGTGAATTGTTTTATTTAATGTGAAATTAGTTTGAATTATTTTTAAATTACCGTCTAAACAATTTTTAATATTTTATAGCATTTTATTAATACGTACTTAATGTCAAATTTTAAGTAAATTCCCATCACATTATAGTTAAAGTTCCTTCAAATTCATTTAATTTTTCATTTCTTTTTAGTAAATTAACCCTTCCTCTCCAAACAAAGGAGATTATTTTTGGAAGCGTTTTTATTTGGGGGGAGACATTTATACCTTGCAGATAGATAGAATTTCCCCCCAGAATCTTAAACTAATTCAGTAAACTGAAAAGTACAAGTGCTTCATTCCGATACAAGTTGCATTGCAAAAGACAATTATTATTAAAAACGATTTGTTAATTATTTAATTTTTAAATACTTTTTAACACATTTTCCTAACTAAAAAAGAAAAGATTTTGATTTTTCTTGAAACGTGTATTAATAATAAAACTTAATTTTTTTGTAATAATTCAATCCAGAAACCTACTTCTTAAAAGTAGTTACTTCGAGTATATATTTTTATCAAAATTGCTGGATTTAATTTAATGATTTTTTGTGGTTTTTCACTGACGTTGTATGGTTTTTCAGCAATAATTTCTGCAAATATTAGTCGTTTTTTGAACTATAATCATTTGTTCAAGAAGGAAAGTATACTTGAAAATGCTAGCTTTTTTTTCCTTAAGCGGGATTAAAAATAAAATGGATTACTTTAGCATTAAACCAAACTACAATATTTATGTGCAAAAAGGTAAGTTATTTGCAACTAATTGAACTTCGAATTTAGTGACAAAATACTCTATAAAAAAAGCATGCCATAATTTTTAGCACAACATACCAAACTGTATAAGAAATAGTACGTGTGGGGTTTTTGGGAAAGGTGTGGGGAGGGGTATTCAAATCTACAATGTTAATCCGATCTTGAGGAAGAACAAGTTGCACATTTGATCTTCAAAGCAAGAGAAACATCACTGTCAACATGAAATTTCCAAAAACCTACCCCCATTTCCCTTACCCACATGTAATGGTTATGATCCTAATTTGAAATTTATTGATCCAATTTGAAATATTTTTAAAGGTATTTAGACTAAAAATCTAGGATAGGTTGGTTGTTTGTTTTTCAAATTTATTAGGCGCAAGGGCAACACAAAGGCCAAATTGCGTCAGATATCGAGGATAGGAGTGAAAGGATACTCACAATTTGCAATATACTGAACCTGGTTGTATTGGACAATGTCGGTCCACAGCTATTTGAGCACGGGGAACATTAAGAATTTTAGATAGTATTATAATAAACCTTTCAATACTTTTCCAAAGATTATTTTGTTAGAATAAATTCGATATTGCCTTCCAGTTTACAAGTGGCATGCATTATTTTGGGAATGCATTTTCAATATATGAAGTACAAGGTGGTCATAAAGAAACTTTGCCGATATATGGGCCTCTAGCTTCCGTTCCGTTTAACAGATCGAGATGAGATTTCAAGTATAGTTATTCAGAGGTATGAGCTCGAGATTCTGTGAATTTCAATAAATGGCGCTCACGGTTATGGTTATAGTTATATGCAGGAAATTTTCAAATGACAACGTCTACTATTTTCTGTCGCAAAATGCTCAGCGCATAAGGAAACCCTAAAGAGAGATGGAACGGTACGTGTATAAAAAAAAACGGACGCATTATGCTCGCACAAAAAAAAAAGCTCTGCGAACTGCCAACAAAAACGCGATTGAGGCGCACGGTGGAAATTTGCATTTGACAGAGGCCAAAGTTCACATGAGTGCCATCACAGGCAATTTAATCGGTTTTCCAAGCTGAATATTTGGTGAGCGGCCTCCATTGCTCCGATCGTGTTTTTGTTGGCAGTTTGCAGATCTGCATTTTGTGCGTCCGTTTTTTGTGATACACGTACCATTCCAACGCTCTTTAGGGTTTTCGCAAGCGGTGATCATTTCTCGATTAGAAAAAGTAGGCGTTGCTATTCGTAACTATAACCAGGGTAATCGTGAGCGCCATTTTGCCGAAATTCACAGAATTCCGACCTCATATCTCTGAATAACTATACCTGAAATCTCATCTCGATCTGTTGAACGAGACTGCCTTTAGAGATCCATATATCGGCAAAGTTTCTTTATGACCATCCTGTACATAACATCATTTATGGAGTTCTACTTGACATTAATTGCAATAACTTTGTAAAATGCGGGTCAATTTTCGCATACAAAATTTTGGTGTTTTGAAATTTTGTATGAAACCTTTAACTCATATGATGTACATTACATATTTTATGTAAATGACGTTTAATGTGTATGTCCTGGTTTTTGAGGCGTTGTCTGACGTACCACAAATAAAAGTATATCATCTACTGTAACACATCAAAGTTATTTAATGTCAGTGAAGATATCAATGATGATATTATTTTAATGTTCCTGTCAAAAAGGATATACTTACTCCAATTCAAAATTGTCGACGTCAACTGAGGCTGCATTGTGATCACAATTTTATAATACTAATAATGGTTTTAATTATTTGTACTTTTTCCATTCTATATGTTTTGAAACATCCGTCAGTAGGGATTTTTAAAAGAAGGGATAAAATTTCAGAAATTTGCCAACTACCAGCCTTTCTAAAAACTTATGGTAATATTTATATGGTAATATTTGCGTTCGCAGTCCATCATTGTAGCCGGCAAAAAAGACACCGACTCCCCTATAATAGACTTCTATTGTAAAAATGTCGATTCGTCAAACTCGGGTCACGCTGCATTCAGATATTTTTAATTCCCCCCCCCCCCCCCATTTAATTCGATTTTATTGTGGATCGACTTTTGAAAAAGAAAAATCTCGATACAATTTTTGAAAATTTGCCGACTGTCCAACTTTCTAAAACTTTGGGGGGGTGAGTCGCCCCCTACGCCCCTCGTTCCCGTCGTCCCTGTCTCTAGGGGTGTAGTGCATCGGAAACGGCAATCCCTTACCTACTAATTTTGAAAATTTTATATAATATTTTGAATTTTTTTAAATAAGTCTGAAAATTGTCGACCATTTTAAAAGATGTAAGTGAAATTTTTATATTATATTTTCTATAGGATATTTTGTACATGTATTGCACTTTGTGCATTATCTTTAATTACTTTTATATCAATATAAAAAACAGCATAAACATTTTGTTTTCACTCTTGGCATACAAAGTGACCAATGAATCTTGCTGTTCATTGAATATTGAATGTACAATTCTTGGATAATGAAGCAAAAAGCTAGTTTTATAACTTATTGTCTTAGAGATTTAAAAAAAAAAATATATATATATATTTCTGAATGTTGTAGTTTATAAGAGGACTTTATTAATTTTGTAAACCTTATATAAGACAATGTTTTGTCCTACATTTTTCTACTGGCTAAACAATTCTGTTGTATCTCACACACAAAAATCCTTAAATTACTGCTCTATAGATTTAAAAAAACGCTAGTGAATTTGTTTTCATATCGCTTAATGAGCTTACAAGTGAAAGTACAAAACCTAACTTTACAAAAATGAAGAGAAAAAAAAAATCTAATTTCATGATTGGCTAACATTTTTCTTCAATACTTTAAACTTTATTAAATAAATTTTTATTTTCAGTGAACATCTACATTTTGTGAGATGTTTAGCCCGGATAAGCAAATAACTCTAAAATTTGAAAAACTAACTTAGTGTTTCACTTGTAAGTTCTCGTTATAAAACTTTTATTCTTGGCTAATGAAGAAAATCCCAAGTTTTATGATTTGTTGGTTTTATTCCATGCTATTTGGTGTGAAAATCCCTTCAAAAGAGGGAGAGTAAGAATAGCATTTGGAATGGAATTTTCAGAAGGTGATGTGATATTGCTTCATTAAACTAATTGGAAGTGTGTGCATACAATTTTTTCTTTTAAAGATGTACTATATTGTTCTGAATATTTTTTTTGTAAATTTTTATGAAATAGTTAAAAATGGTGCTCCTCCCCATAATTCTGAGCTAGGAAGAAATTTAGTTTATCAATTTAAATATTACCCTTTTAAATTTTTTTTATCAAGATGCTGGAATTCCATTTTTAAAAATTAATATTTTGTTATTTGAAATTTATTCAATTTTAAAAGGAAGACTATTAAGGCATTACTGTTCCTTTATTCTAAAGCAGATCTTTTTAAAAATACAATATTGTATGTTAATAGTATTCTATTATAAATGTTTTTGTTAATATTATATATTGTCTTATAATTGATATATACTATAGAATAAATGTTGCAGTGCTATAAAATATTGTATGAAATAAATATTAGATGTGTTGTGCAGATTGTTTATTTTCTTGTAGTTTTGCTACTCAGTTTTAAAATTCCAAAATGAAATTTTGATTCGTCATTTTGAATAGGTATCTATAGTTTATTTGAACAAAGCAGTACAGTTTTTAAATGAGACTGTGCTACATTGATATTGCTCAGTGAAAATTTTACCCTAGAGATGTAAAAGTCAAGTTACTAGAGTGACAATGAATACAGTGCTACCCTTAGAGAGATTAGGCTGCACAGAACTCCATGGCTTTAGGCATTTACTTTTTTTTTTTTTAAATAATATTATTTACAGTCATTTACTCTAGATCAAGGTTGAATATCAAATGCGTGTTTTTTTATCAAATATGTTTTTTGCTGATAAAAGCTTTGATAATAACTAGCAATAGATGTCTAGTTTGTGACAGTAGTGAAAAAATTTAAGTTTTTTTTTTCTTGATTAAAAACAATCCACCAAGAATGCATATTTTTTATCTTCAAGAAGCAAAATTTCAGAAAGAAAAAATTCCATTTATAGCTTGCAATGCTATTGTTGAAAATTTCAATTTAATTTTCAATAAGTAACATCAATTAAGAGGGAGCACCTTTTTTACTTTGTTTTCGATGACAGTAAGGTCAAAATTTTGTAGTTTGACTCCATCTCCCTCTCACCTTTGTCACTTTTTGTTTTTATGTCAATTTTTACAGTTTTATATTTTTGTGATGAAAATTGTTTTAACTATGCAGTATTAAAATGGTAAGTAAATTTGCGCAAATATGATGAATTTCATACGTGATGTGTTAAAAGTAAAGATCTTTATTTACATTAAAACAAAACATTGTAAGTTGTTCTGGTTTTGTTAGAGAAATAGTACTATGCATAATTTTGTTTTATTTTTTTGCAAAGCAAGATATTTAATACACTCTTGTGTTATACTTACATTAGATTTAATGAACATTTTTAAAAACATTTTTAGTTTATAGCTTAAATAAATTTTCTAACAATTAAAATTCTAAAAAAAATTGTTTTTTAAAATAATAGAAATATGAAACACGAAATTGTAATCATTAATTTTTGTTATGTATTTGTAAAACTAAAAGCATTCTTGAAATGTTTTTATGGGACAGCACAAATATTTTAGCCCTAACAGTTGAAATACTATTGCAAATTTGCCATTGTGGTATTCAAAATTTCATGTGCAATGCATGTATGCCATAAAACGAAATTTGTAAAATTTCTAGCATATCTGAATTTAAAGCTGTGTGTCTTGCAATTCTTCATTCTCATTAGTCTTAACTCTAATTAAACTTTTTCAAATCGATATAAAGTTGCATTTTAATTGGAAGTTGATAGCTAAAAAGTAACGTTTTCATTTACTCGTTCAATTATTTTCATCGATTCACCTTGACATTTTATTGTATTTTCGCCAAATTCTCATGGAAACGATCAACGGACAATCACCCAATGGATATTTTGACCCAGTTGCAGATAAGTTCAATGAAGTTAAGGGTGCAAGGCTGATAGTCGGCCACTGATTATGTGATTAAAGGTGATGAAAGGTTGATCATCAGAGGGAGAAGTTAATGCTACTAGAGTAAGAACCATTAATGGATAATAAAGGTTTATAATGAACTTTTTAATGTTAAATACATTTTGAATAATGCAAGTTTACGAGCTTAAAGTATTCCACGTTAGAATTTTAAAGAGTTTTTTATGATACACATTTAATTTATTTTTTAAACCATGTTATGAAAACGAACACCTTAATGGAATCCTTAACTTTGAAAAGGTATTCCACTGATAAATATCTAAATCATAGCAACTGCGATTCAAAGCCCAATTTTTGGGCGTCAATTATTTAATTGCTAATGTATAAATGAATTGTAACTAAATAAAAATTTAATATAAAGTTAATATATAAATTAATAAAAACCAGAAAAAATTAATAAAAACCCTCAAACCAGATTCTGTATGATCTGTTTTCTTGGCTATTCTGAGTCATATCTCTGCTCTGCAGCATTCAGTGAAATCCTTTTGTACAGTTTTATTGAGAAGTGTTTCTCTCAATTAAAACTGAAAAACTAAAGCCCAAATTAAAAATTTTCTCTTTACTAACAATCCAAAAAACAAAACTTATTTTACGACTGAAATACTTAGTCGCTCTTTTCTCTAGGATAAAAACTGCATCAGTTTTTTTTTTAAATTGAATTTTATTAAAATCTATTTTTACAAGTACAGATTATCTTTCAAGAAGTAACGAATTTTCCCTTGTTTATTCAATTGATTTATGCTGACACCTCGAGTGCTCCTATCCCAGAATTCGGTGCTATGTGCTACTCCATGTCTTTCAGAAATGAGCTAAAGTTTTTTGGTTTGCATGATATAACAATTGTGTCTGATGTTATTATTGCTCCCCTCCCTCTTCTAACCCCATAACTATTTTTTTGAATAAAAAGAACGTTAAAGTGGTTGGTTGCTTGCGTGGATTTTAATGGCACAAGAGCCAATATTAGCTAAGCTGCGCCAAACATATTTTAAACGTTATAGTGAAAAGTTTTATTTTATCAAATTTTTAATACTGTAAGAGCAATGTCCATTTTTCTCCTTCAGTTTGAATTATACTTTATCATTTTTAAATAGGTGCTTGCCACATGGCAGTGACTGATGCTTTCTATCTAAATCTCTTTCCCTATCTTAGTTTAGGTAACTATAACCGCAATGTTTTTTGATACTGTTTTTACAGTAAAGAAAATTGGAATAAAATAAACTTATTTACAAAGATTAGTTTAAATTTTGATAAAAAAATATAAAAATCCATAAATTTATATAATCACCCTATTTGTGTAGCCACTTGTTTTTAGCTTACATGGGTTGAATAAATTAAAATCTGTCAATATATATACAAATGTCTTTTAACACAAATTTGACAAAAACAACTAATGTTATTTCATGGGTATTTTATAGATTTATCTATCAGCTGAGAAACTTTCCTAACAGATACTTTAAGATCTTTATTTGTAGAATCTTGCCATGTATTTTATTGAATTTGGTTTGGATAAATCTATTTTATCCATGTAGTATATATATTTGATCAATTTTAGATCTCTCTTCCCAAGTAGCACAGCAGTATTGGCCAATATCAGCCCTACATTGGCCAATCCCGATGTGGAATGGCGCAAAATCGGCCGTTCGATGCCGATATTGCCCAATCTCGCCCAATATTGGATAGACGATACTCAAAAGTTTGAAAGGTTGATCGACAGTTTTAAAATTAAAATATTTTATGTTTAAGAAAGGAAGGTTTGCATTAATATGTTTTGTGATATTTTTGCCACGGTTTTAAGCATTTTTAAAAAAATCATGTATTTTGGAACGATCTCGACTTACGGCCAAATCCGATATAAAACGATGCGCAGAATTTCTCAAAAAGAATCGCCACCGAGTGGCTGAAGGAACTGAAGTGCCCGGATGTGTGTTTACTAAGTTTATTTATGTCGGTTATTTGTAACATTAAAATTGGATCGAAAACTTATTACTGGTAAGTGTTGTCACAATAATTTGTCGATTTCATGGGGTATCTACGTATTACATTATTGGTTTAAGTTGGTTTTAGTTAATTTCAACGATACTTGATTGCCGACTTGGTTTGATCTACCTACAAAAGCGATGTTGACAAAGGTGATTGATATTCACATTAAACTTGATTAGGAATCGAGTTGGTTTCAATTATTTATTTAATGCTGCTGTTTAAAATATAAACAAGATTTTCAGCTTTTATGTCATCTGGACAAGATTAAAAGTGCTTTTAGGAAATCCGAGCTATTATCTCATCCATACATGGATACAAACTAATACTCATTTAGCCATTCCCCCCTACCCCTCCATTGCTTGTTTCAAATTATACTTATACTACATGTTACATTCTAGTTTGTCTTCCTATTTATCATATTTGTTATCGTTAGTTTATATTGCTTCTTATAAAATTCAATATCCAAGCTCCAGCATGATTAGCTCTGTTAATAGAATATATTGTGAATTGGGCATATTGAGGAAACCACATTAAATTAAAACACATCTATTACTCAATCTCAAAGGTGGTGTGGAATAGGGTGCATTATCTCAATCAACCGCTTGGCATAAAAAGTAAATGTTCTAAAAAATGTCAATTTTAACAATATTTATAACTAATGTTATTATGCCTCCTATTTTTGAAAAAATTCAGCAAACCCTGTTAACGCAAAAGTGCTTAGCATAAAATCACATTTAATGCGAAGGAAAAGCAGTTCTTCGTACTTAAAACTTAACGTTAATTTATTTAACACAAAATTCAGTTAAAGCGAACAATTTCAGTGGCCAGATCGACTTAGCGTTAACAGGGTTTTACTGTATATGTACATTCCCCTATTCAAAAGGTCTGTCTTGTGCAAATATTGATTTCTCAGAAAAGAGCAAAATGAATGGAAATTTTTGAAATATCTACAAAAATATATTTTGAATGCCTAACTTCATTTGTGTTAATTTAAACACACTATGCAAAGATGTTGTTTTTATAAAATAAAAATGTTTTGTTCATTTAAAGAAAAGACTTTCCATTTGAAAAGTAAACATCAAATATTGTAATCAAGTATTATTGTTAGTGCTATTTTCTGTCTTAGAATGAAAAGTGTAATAGTTGTAGCCTTCCTTCCCTCGGCAGTAAATTGCCAGTATGGCCTTTTAATAGTTAATTTGTTATTCGGTTCAGTTTAAAATAAAGAAATATACTGTTGTAGGGTTCATTGATGGAAATGGAGAACCCGTAGAAGTAATTCCTTCATCTTGGTTCATCTCAGACAAAAGTTGTCTTTGGTATGAAGGGGGGAATGAACATGATTAAAGAATATATGCCCTCAAGTATAACATGGCAAACATTTAATTTTAAAATCTATTGTACATACAGTAATTAAATTACAATTTTTGTATAGGGTATATACAAATAGTTCAAGGTATCACAAATAATGTTTCATAAGTCATTGATCTACTTATCAGTTCAAGTTTTGATGGTATAGATTTTTGAAATGGTGGACATGAATAACAGATTTAAATAATATTCTATTTTAATTTCTCAAACTGAAGTTTGTTTTTTTAGTGAGTGATATTATAAGTGCTTTAAATAAGATATTTAATTGTATAAATAAATTGTATATAAAGTTTTGCAACTAGTTTGAGATAGCATATATCCATAATTTTCCTATTTAGATTCATTTTAACAGGCATAAGATAAAGCTGAGCTTGCTCGTTCAATTGGGAGCGATTCTTCAGAAGATGAAAATTTATTAACCAAGAAAAGCCGAACTAATATTCCAGCCCATTTCAAAGACGATCCCCCTTCTTTGGAATCCCACAAAGAAACGAGCAAAAACTTGTTTGTGAACCAAAAAGCGTGAAAACTTCCTCTACCAGGTAAGAATATATGATAATCAATTAGGTAACGCTCCAAGGAATTTCAATTTGATGTTACAATAATTTATATTTTAAAATATAATAAGCAATGGAGAATCTCTGGTCTTTTAATAAAAAAAAATTATCTGTTTCTTTAAACAATTTTGAACAAATCACCTTTGTCATATGCTTATAATTGAGAAATTAGTTCAGTAGAAAAAACAACAAAAACACTACGTTCTAAATTAGTTCCTATAAATTTTCAAGTGCAACAGTGTATTTTATCACAGACTTTTCAACAACACTTTTTACTATTTATTTTGATTTTATTTGGTGGTTAATTTAACAGTTTAAAAGAGATTTTTCTCTCTTATAAATTATTTATTACAATTTTAAACGGCTTAAGCCAAAAATGAACGAGTTTATAAAAAAAACAGAATTAGCATTTATTTCGTGATTGATAGTTTTTTTGTGTGCTTGGTTGAGGTTGGTGCAAACATATTTGCAGAGAACTTTATATAAATTAAATTCATACAAGCTCAATATATACAATTGAAATTTAAATACCAGTTTAAAATGATTTTCTTAAATGTTAGTAGAAAATGTTTTCTGATGTAACAATTTAACAAAATGTTAATAATTTTATGCTTTTGTGCAAAATTGTGTTTTTCATTTTGCAATTCTTTTTTTTTTTTTTTTTTTTTTTTTTTTTTTAATGGGCAGTAAATGCTGCACTGCATGATTTCTTTTATTGATAACAAATTCCAGTTCCGTAACAAAAAGAGCTTGGACAAAATAAAAAGAGCTTAAGATTAGAAAAAGTTTGATGCAATAATTTGATTTTTAAATTTTAATGTAATCTTAATGCAAACAGAAATTAACAATTTTATATTTCAGGTTCGTTTTCTTCGCCGAGGTAGAAACTTCAAAGGAAGATAAAATATGTAAAATAAAATATGTATTATAATAAACAGCTTGTATTAAATTTATGTTTTTATTATAAATATGCACTGCAGAAAGTGACAATTAATTTAAGAGTGCATGGTTTTTAAGCCATAAAATATCAATTAAATTATATTGGGTTTCAATTATCGGTCATTAAAATGCAATTAAAATAGGAATGAAAGTATGAAAAATTATTCATTATATGAGTATTCATGTAAATATTATTGTGGATTTTTTTAAATAATAGATGTTTTTGTCAAACAATTTTTGGATGAAAACTTTTTCAATGGGGGGGGGGGGGGTCTGCAATTTTAATTCACTTTATTGCTTTTACATTTTTACAATATTATGATTGAAGTGAATGAACTAAAGCATTAAAATGAGGTTTATTTACTATCTATTTGATTCTTAATGCATCGAGAAAAATTATGTTTTAAAAATGAAAAGGGACTTCATAAATGAAGTTGATCGGTGCAGAAAAAATATACTTCACAAGTTTAAAATTCAACCTTATATTTTTATGAAACCTTAGCATAAAAAGTTCAATGAGTATTGATTGACCAATAGGGATTTTAAATTCTACTGTTTTCTAGTTTAAAATTGCATGTATCTTTCTAAATCCTTGAATGTCAGACATTTTATTATCTAAATGGTTTTTTTTTGGTAGGGGATTTGAAAAAATTATTTTAAAAATGTTTAAGTATAACTTAACAAATTATTAAATGTTTTTGGGCAACAATGTGTTACTAAACATTGAACAGCTCAAAATTGAATCTAAACGCATATAAGAATTATCATTTGCAACCACGTCTTCCACCAAAAAGAAAGTTCAGATATGTTGAGTGGCAAATTTACCCTAAACTGCTCTGTGATATAATAAAAAAATAGTAGCTAAAATTGCTCTTCCAGGGTTGGAAAAAAACATGTTTTTTTGGTTTAAACAGAGGTCTTTTTTTTTTATCCTTTTCTAATTACATCCCAAGCAACACACTCATGTTGTTTCTATGTGGTTTTTTGGTGGATACGTTGAAAGTGAGAAAGGCACATTGTAACCACATTGTATCAATGTGCAATTCCAATGCATTTTTAAGGAAGCTGATATTTTATAACAGATATTAGCATAAATCAATTTATCTCGTATAGTTTTTAGGGGTTTTAATTATGTAGTACGAATAAAGTCAGAATTTCGTTTTCTTCACTTTTCTAATGTGATATCACAATGTTGTTTCAATGTGATATTTCAACCAGACATGAAACAAGTGTCTTCTTTGGTTTTTGGAAAACCCCAATCCTGTCCAAGAATCATATTAATTGAAAACTTTGGTAAAAGCAATTTATGAAAGCAAAAAAAAAAAATCCGTTTACTGAACGTGGTTTTATAATATTGCATCAACGTGATAATTCAACTATACTTCAACAATTCACCACTGATCCACGATTTCCATCATCCGACGCATGCGCAATACGCTTTTACCTTTCAGTGATGACGTAGCTAGCGTCACTTTTGAACTTGATTTGAAACTTGACGTTGTCTGTTGACAAATGGATTAATGCCTTTTCTGGTAAGTTTTCTTCATTACATTATTAATTTGTACTCTATTATTTAGCGGTTTTCTAAATTAGATGTTTTTCTATTTATAAATGAAATTAGATAATGAATGATGTTCTTATCAGTGAGGTTTGTTGATTTTTGGGACACACGTGTGACATAAATAAACCTAAGGTTATATTTCACTTGTTTTGTATGAGCTATAAAACTGAATGGGCTGTCTTGTAAAAGCATGTTTTTCTAAAACGATTGATCACTGAGAATTAAACATGCTGTATAAATATTATTTCTATACTTGTTGAAAGAATTTTTGCGGTAATTAAATGAACTGATTCAGTTAAAAAAAATCTCCACCGTAATAGGGATCGGGATAACAGAGCCAGTAATTTATTTCAGGTGGAATACAGATGTAGTATAGAACATTTCTTAATGTTATATAATATAATTGAAAGTTATGTGATTTTCCACACCCGTAGTCTCTTTAACATGTTCAATTCGATCACACATCTGGAAATTTGAAGAAAATTTGCTGTAAAATCAGGGAATTTTTAAAAATCTATCAGGAAATTTTTTAAAAATCTATCAGGGTATTATCAGAAAACTTTTTTCCTGAATTTTGTGGCCACTGTGTAATGTGTTGTTTTAATTAATGTAAAATTAAATGTTTATTTAAAAATATAGCTGCAAAATGAACTGATGTTTTGTGTGCAAAAAATGAATTTCTTTCGTTAATTTTCTTTTTCAAGCAGTGATGGATAACAAATTGAGAATTTCTCTCTATCCCACCTGGTAATCAAATCGATATTTCAAAGTAAGGTTTAAAAAAGACGTCGTCAGTGTAAATATATACATGTACATAAGGATGATACATTTTATAATAGTTAACATATTTTCAGCTTACTGCCTCCATGTACAACCCTGTGGAACAGGTAGTGCCTGGAATCTGATCGCTGGCCCCTAACAACTGAATCCTATCCTTTTCAGGTACTGTGGTAAATTGAAAAGATGCAGTACAGTATAGCATATTTCGCTATTTAAAAATTTACAAAAAGAACTTTCTAAAAAACTAAAATTAGAAAGTGGAATTCTTTTGCAAAAAAAAAATTGTTAATTTTTTTTTTAAATCTCCCTTTTTGTTATACAGTCGAACAGGGTTGGCATGGTTTAAACCAAATAGTTTTTTTTCTCTTTTTAAAGACTAATTTAAAATTGCATTTTTTTTTTGTTTATTTATAATTAGATTTTTTAAATTATTTGTTGTAAATAACTTTTTTAAATAAATCTTATAATGAAAGTCTATAGAACTTTTTATAAGTATCAAAAATAACTTTTTATATTAATCTAAGTGTTTTATTACTGTTTTATAATAATATTCAAAATTATTAATTAAAATTAAATTATATGCTGCATTTTAAATTTGTTTGTGAAATAGAGGTTTTGTGCTTAAATAACTTATTTCTAAACCTTAAAAATATAATTATGTATAACTTATCACCATTACTGATGAATCTAAGAGCAATATTCCATGTAGAAGTAGAAAACAATTACTATTGTATTATGTTTTTTTAAATCCAATGGAAACTATATATCTCTAAATATAATATTAAAATTTAATGATTTAATTGTTCACATAAGTAGCAAATGTTTATTTACTTAGTGTAAATTATTTTCAGAAGATATATTATTTGTTATTTGAAAATTTTTTATTCTAGTTAATGTAAAATTTTATTTATAAATATGTATACATTTTAATTAGAAAAGGATTTAAAAAAAAAAAAAAAAAACGGGGAAAAAAACCCTGTTTTTTTTTTATAAACAACACAAAAAAAACATTTTTTGGGGCAGGGAGGGGTCCAACTCTGCGGCCAAATCTCATTAACACGAAGTCGCTGGGGCCGTTGAAATTGTTTGTGCTAACTGAATAAATTAACGTCAAGTTTTAAATACGGGGAACTGCTTTTTTCTTTGCGTTAAACGGGAGTTCAGGTTAACGGATTTCACATTAACAGGGTTTGACTGTACCAAAGTTATATTTGGGAATACTTTTTAGAATAAATTTACTTATTGTATTAGAATTGAACATTCTTTTTTTTTTTTCAGTGTTCTGTGGACTTGCTTATTTCACCTTTGTTAGAGCTGTTGTACTTAAACAGTGTGGCTACAGAACCTGGAAATCAAGAAACTTTTCGATTGCGGAAAAAATCAGGGAATTTTTTTAATATTCAGGAAAATTTACTGTTACTGTTTAGGGTATGTTTATCCATTATCCCTAATTTGGTACCATTTTCCTGAAGATTTGCTGTGATAATCATTAGAAGTTTTAATGTTATGGAATAATTTTAACTTTTAACTACCACCAAACCTATTTTTAAAAAATTGGCATATTATCTCTTTAGCATACATGTTCTATTCGATAAGTGTGTCAACATATCTGAAAAAATTGGGGGAATTCGGAAAAAGTTTGCAGGAAAGGAATTTTTTAGAAATCTGTCAGGGAACTTTTTACCTGAATTTTGTGGCCATCATGTTAAATGACACTGATAGTTCTTTTGATAATCCTCTATAATTTATATATTAAGTATAATTTTTTTATTCTTTTTAAATTAGTTTTGCTGTTGTGAACATGTCTGAATTATGGCAGTATTATAACAAGGCTGCTAGTGGCGTTTACTAAAGTGACTATTTTAGCCTCCAGAAAACTTTTTTTGGTAAGAAAAATATCGGTACTTACGTGTTAACGCCACTGTAGCTACAGATTTGACGGTTTTTCAGTGCCGCCAATAAAGAGCAATCTTGTTGTTCGCATGCAGTTATCTTTTGGATTCTTTGTAAGTATAAAACTCTAATTCCTTGTAAGTAATTAAAAACCGCCAAATCTGTAGCTGCGGTGGCGTTAATACGCAAGTACCAAAATATCCTAATTGACTATTTTAACCTCCAGGCAACTATGTAATGAAAAAAGGGCTCCTAACTTTGAACTGGAAACCAATAGAAAGCATGGCTTCAATTTGGTTGCAGCAGCTCATTTAATTTATCCTCAAAGTAGTAAAAAGGGTTTTTGAATTTAAAGCTAAATTTGTATGATACAGTAAATTTTTCTAAAAGTATACCTAAGAGTAAAAGGCAACTAAGTTGTTTCAATCTAGAATTTTCAAAAATTATAATTGGTTTCCTATTGAAATATAACATTAAATAAAAACCTATATTATATGTTTTTCCTTTAAATTTTTCTACTCTTCATTTTAGTTTTCAAATACTGGGTGGGAGTAGGCAACATTGGTATTCTGCATCTGCCTTCGAATTTTTTTTACATAATCTACTTTTGATTAAACTATATTGTGTATCGTCATTGCATGATATTCTGAAATAAGTCTGTTATTGCCTTAAATGGTCGTGTGATCTTTGGTCAGTCCAATGTGCAAACCATAATATGAAGGGTGCTTCTGCATACTGGCATTGACTTAAAACCATCCAAAACAAGGGGATCGCTTTCAACGCGAGAGAGGGATTTTTTTTAAGTCATAAAAAAGGGATATTATCTTGATTAATATATTCAATCTTTGAATTTGGTTGGCGATTTAAGTAGCAGAGTTGGATTTGAGCATTTTTACACGTCGTATTTCTTTATTATTATTTTTGGCATGGTGTCTACTTTTAAAAATTGGAAAACAGTTATATCTATATAAATATATGTTTGAATGCTTTATTGTATTAAATAAAGGTAATTTTATTTTAGAGATTATGAAAACAACCAATGAGGAGGCGAAAGAAGCTCGTGGAGTGACATTAAGGCTGCTGATTGTGACAGAGATGTGGAATATTTTTGGGAATGATATTGTGGATTGTAAACATGGATTATAACATATGGTTCACAAACTTAAATAATTGTTTTGTATCTCCTTTCTTATTTTACTGTCATTAAATGGGGTCTTGAAGTTAAGATCCTACTGTTGCTCTGAATGGGATATGTCATTAAAAATTAGCACATATATATTTAATCATCTTATAATTTTCTATTTGCTGGTTTAAAGTGTGAACTTAGAAACAATTTGAAAGGTATTTGTACCTATGTAATTGTGTTAGGACTATGTCTGTTACTGTTACATGTAATTATTAATATTTGTTTTATTAACATTTGTTTTAATGTTATGCATGCTATTTTTGAAATAAAATTATTTTGAACATTATGATTTATTTTTACAGTTTAAAAATATATATGTATAATTTTTATTCAAATTTGATTAGTTCAGAGA
The DNA here is from genome assembly GCA_963978545.1 of Linyphia triangularis. Classification (NCBI taxonomy): domain Eukaryota; kingdom Metazoa; phylum Arthropoda; class Arachnida; order Araneae; family Linyphiidae; genus Linyphia; species Linyphia triangularis. Next base: position 35,533,980 of record OZ021721.1, read on the forward strand.
TAATTAAGAAGCAAATATTATGATTAATTTTAATTGTGGTTCATTGGAGCAAAATTAAATTTTTGTACAGAATAATCCTCTGCATATAAAAGGAAAGTTTAATTTTTCACAAAATGATATTCTACCTACTAAAAGATGATACATTGTGTAACAGTAGTTGGAAACTCATAAAGCCAATACTTGGAAAATATTCTAGTTTTAACTTTTTCTTTTCATTAAATGAGAGTTTCTATAATGCATATACTCTTAAACTTTACAGTGCTAATAAAACTAAACACATTCATGTGAAAAAAATGTGTCAAAACAAGCGCTTAGGAAAGTAGGCAGGATACATTCGCTTCCAATTTTTTTCTGTTATCTATTAAAATACAAAAATCAATAATTTGTTTTGCTTAAAATTGCAACTTTAAATGGTATTTTGAATTTTAATTTCATAACCCCTTTCAAAAAATATGAGCAATGTGAATATGAAAAATATGAGCAATACTGTTTTAACATGGGTGTTCCACATTGTTACCACATGATAGTGTCCACTTTTACCAATGTTGTTTAAATATGAATCTTCCACATGAGTGTTCAATCTGATTCTTGCCAATGTTGTTTCAAGACATACTTTCCAGAAAAACTGTTTCTACAGCACTAGTTCTTGGGCTCAAGAACTATAGTGCTGTAAAAACAGCATTATGGGATGTGTGTCTTGAAACAACATTGGCAAGATTCAATATTGAACACTCATGTGGAAGATTCATGTTTAAACAACATTGGTAAAAGTGAACACTATCATGTGGTAACAATGGGATGCATCCATGTTGAAACAACATTGACATTCAACGTGGAAACCACATTGGCAAAAATGAACACTCTCACGTGGAAACAATGTGACAAATCCACGTTGAACCAATATTGACATTCAACATTGAAACCACGTGGGCAATAGCTAGCATGTGGAAGCAGTGTGATATATCTACGTTGAAACAACGTTGGCACTCAACATTGTATCCACGCTCCTTTAAGTGAACACTTCCGCTTGAAAACAACGTTGCAGTTCCACGTTGAAACAACATTGTGCATGTTGGTATTTAACGTTGACACCACATTGAAACAATATGGTTGCGTTGCTTGGGATGTATACATATTTATAAATAAAATTTAACATAAACAAGAATAATTTATGTTTTATAAACAATGAATATTCCTTTTGAAAGTAATTTGAACTAAGTAAATAAACAATTGTTGCTATTTATGGGGACATTAAAATCATATTAAATTTTAATATTTTATTTATAGGTACTATTTTTTAAATTCAATATATACAATAGTAATTGTTTACTACATAATACATAGAATATTACCCTTCGATTCATTTGATACTTATAAAAACTTCAATAGTTTTTAATTGGAAGATTTATTTTAAAATACATTAGAACATATTGTATTTCAGCTAAAAATAAAAGTCATCTACAACATCAAATAATTTAAAAAATCTAATTATAAATAAAAATACAATTTTAAATTATTCTTAAAAAAATATTTCGTTTTTCTGAGGGAAAAAAACAAAAACATTTGGTTTAAACCAATGCTCATCGATATTGCCCAAGATTGCACATCAATACTGGCCAAAACTACTCCTCGATATCGGCCAAAACTGCTCCTCGAGATCGGCCAAAACCGCACTGCGATATTGGCCAATATTGCAAAAATGTTAGCCGTTCGGTGCTGGCCGTTCCGACATTACCCAGGATTGGCCAATCTTCCAGAGCTCCGGTTTCCGACATTGGCCAATACTGCTGTGCTACCTGGGTTCTTGCGTTGTGCATTTTTCTCAGGAAATTAATGTGGGAAGGGATAGAAATAAATCCTCTTGCAACTTCTGAATCATACGGAATCGAGAGTTTAAACTTTAGCAGAGTGATATAAATATGTTTAACAAACAATAAGTTTCAGATTCATTCATACATTTTTTAACTTGATTGAATATGACTTATTTTTATTGTAAGTTTTTATTTTCAATTATCATTCCATCCAGTTAAACTGAAGAACATAGCAGTGACCTTGCCTTTTCGACTACGAGCCATTTTAAATAGTAAATAGATTATAATGAATTGAGAAAACAAATATTATAGCCAATCGATTTTTTACATGTTTCCAGAATACAAAAATTAAAAAAAAGTGTTGGAAAAAAATTCAACTAATGAAATTATCAGAAAATGTAGGGCACGAACACATTTGTGGAATTTTTTTCTTTAATTTTATAAATTTGTATTGTTATAAAAATATTAATTCATAAAAACTATACAAGATTTTCTTTAAAGTATTAGGTTTGATTCAGAATTATATAAAGATTAAAAAAAATATATAGGAATTAATATTCGAATTCAATTCCAGGCTACAGGACTTTTTCTTTAAACTGTACGAAAACTTTTTCGAGTCACTGTATTCATGAGCTACTCTAAATGATAGAATTCCAAAATAATTAAATCATTATGTAAAAATAAAAGTAATAGATGTAAACTACTCAGATAAAATGATTTTCACAAACGCATAGGGTACTTTTTGCAGAAACATCGTCCCGTTTAATGGCTTTACACCACTTTTTGCGGATGTCAGTGTATTTAAGAACACTCATACATAATTTAAAAGTGTTGGTAATTGAATTATTCCTACATTTCGGGACGAGGCAATGTTTGTACGCTGAATTTGAGGACATAATTTTAAATAGATTAAAAGAATACAAGATTTAAAAAAAAAGCTAAACGTGCTATAGCAATGCGAATAATCACGATAGTTTCCAAGATCACGCAAAACAAAAATAGGATTATGACGTATTTGACTTCATAGCTAAGCTAGTCTCGGTTTTCCGCGCTTTTAAAAGTGGGAAATTGATACTCGTATTAACTCGAGGAATATGGAACGGATTTCAAAAAATTTCATAGTTTTGATTGTTTTTCGTAACTCTTAATAAAAAAAAATAAAAAAAATTATCAACTTGTCCATTCTTATTAACTGGAAGTAAGTATAATTAATTCAATTCTTGGCTGGGTTTGTTATGGTTGACAAAGAAATAGCGTAATTCCCTTTTTAGGAAATGTACCGCACGCCATTGGTGCTTTTAACCTTAGAATAATCAGACTTCGGACAGTTTCAATGTTTAAACGCGAAAGGAAAGTAGTGTGATTGCAACGACTGATTGCAGAGGATAAATTTATAGCATATTTCTAGAATTTTGCAACTTCAGCGTCATCCGTTGGCAACATTTGTAACTAATTTCTAAACCTCAGTTTCAGATTTTTTCAGCTTTCAAAATAACTAATGTACTTTTTGTTTCATTGCTGTACTTTAACATTGAGATTCCAAATGTAGGTGGCGTTAATTACCTTAACAACAGACCTTTAAACGTCAGACTTTAAATACGAAATATGACGTCAAAATAAAAAAATTCCTTTTTTTTCACCTAAGGAACAAAAAGACTGAAGTGAACTAAAATCTTGCTCTTTTTGATTGGCTAATCGGCCTTTTGTATCCATATGTTGCGTTTGCATGTGTTTCGTTTTAGGTAGTGTCTTTTTACTTGGCCAAATATCTATATTGTCCCCCCTCCCTTCTTTTTTTAAAATTTTTTTATTTAAGTGACTAATTGTGCCTTGAAGTTTTTTTTTACGTGAACAAATTGCTTTGATCTATCGAAAAATGTTAAGTATAAAGACCATGATTCAGTGGTGCTCATTGGCACCAATGAAAAAAAATCGCAAAAGAAAAAGATCCTATATTCACAGTGTATTGGACGACAATGAATGGGATGCTTCTCTAATAGAAACTCAACTTCAATATTTTTCTTCCGCTGATGAAGAGAATGAAAAAGGCGAAACACCTCTAATAAGAGTTCTGGAACATGCAAACTGTTCACTTGAAATTATTGAAATATTGCTTCGTTACGGCGCGGATGTGAATTTAGAGGCTACGTGTAAACGATCCCCTTTGCTTTGTGCACTTGTCTACTGTAAAGACAAAGTAATCATCGAAAGACTGATGAATGCATTTGCTGATGTCTCACAGCTATACTATAACCGTTCTTTGCTCTGCATTGCAATTGAATGCTGCTCTATTGAAGTAGTCACACTTTTATTAAGGTTCGCGTGTTCTCTAAAGGCATGTAGGATGCACCCCAGTGCATTGCACTGTGCCTTGGATTATAATACATCGGCAACTAGTATCGAAGCTTACAAGCTCTTTCTTAAGAAAGGCTCTGAGGAAAAACTTTTTGATGAACTCTGGCCTGATATTTTGTGCTACACACTTCAGAAGGGACTGGCATGCCAGGTACAACTGCTTTTGGAGGCAGGTGCAGTGGTGGACAGTTGCCAGGCACATGTTTCATCTTTATTTTGTGCATGCATTGACCGATCTAATCTGTTAAAAGCAGATATGATTGAACTTCTTGTTAATGCTGGTGCAAACCTTCGCACACAAAATCTTGTTGGCAGCATTCCTGTGCAGCGAGCTCTCCTATTTAAGATCAGCGAAACCAAAGCAATCAGGCTATTAATTGACGCCCCAAAATTAACTGCCACTGAAATCAATGATTACAACCTTCTGTATACAGCACTAGGCAACTGTGATTGCAAGATTGATGTTATTAAACTTTTACTACAGAAAGGAGCACTTGTAGACAAACTTGACGACAACAGAGGAGAAATTCCATTACACGCCGCTGTTAGGAATTCAACATTTAATATAGTCAAGTTGTTATTGGACTGTCGTTCACCAATTGATATACGAAATCTTGAAGGCCAAACTCCAATGCATATAGTTTTGAAAAACATAAGGGATCCCAATCTGGTCATGATTTTGTTTCTTGCCGGTGCCCGAATTGAAGAAGAATCATTAAGTATCGCTTTAAAAAGTTATGTTACAATGAAAGATAAGGATACATTGGACTGTCTCAAATTGATTATAAAGATATCTCTTCTCGTAGACCCTGAAGCTGAAATTTTGAAACTGATTTGGAAAGAGACCTCTGATGAAAGTCTGGTTGTATTTTTTTGCAATTGTCAGAAGGAGATAAGAAGAATGGATCACATTCATGGCCTCGGATTACGGAGGTATATTGCAAGAGGTGCAGCTTTGCCAAGTGATGAACAGCGCTTTTCATTTTTTAACTTAGTCAAATTAAAGCCACATATAAACTTTCCTCTCATTTGTGATGTAATTGCTAGTAGAATTGGTAAAGCAGCAATGCTGCCGAAGTTAGATCTCGTTGAGGTTTACCCTAAACAAGGGAGCAGTGACGTTATGTTAAATTGTGATATTTTACGCATACTTGCTAAATACATACCTGAAGTTGATTTACTCAGTTTCTTTCAGGCATAATTTCCAAAGAAGTTAAGTGTGGATTTGAATTGGTCCTGAATATAGAGATGGAAACAAAGCTGTAGTTTTTGCACAGTTTGCGATATCTAGGTTAGGTTTTTTTATTTAAATAATTTTGCAATAACTAAGCATTGGTGAAAAAAATATAACAGTCACAAATCTTGTCCTGGAATTATAAGTTTAAAATGTTGAATTCAAAAGCATCTTGATGGTCTTTTATATATTTTAATCCTAATTATTTAAAGCTCTATAATGCTTCTAAAAGTTTTATCAAGCTTTTTGCTTATACCTTGTAATATTTACCCTTTCAACCCTAATGGGTGTGTCGCAGTTTTTGTGAGGTATATTGACCTAATCGTTTGTAATAGTGGGTCAATATATCCCATCAGTGATCAATATTAGATACTATAGAAGTCTTAAATATTATAGAGTTTTTTGTGTTGAACATCTATCTATTGGTTAAATTAGTGTATTGTATCTAGTGCACATCTTCTTAAATTCTGCCTTGTATAGCTAATGAAGTAAAAGCCTAGGTTTGTACTTTGCTAATCTTCACTTTTGTTGTATTATGCAATCTACGAAAGAAGGAGAAATACTACATTGCATGGTTTTGTATATAGTATTTGTTTAAAATGCATAAAAATCATGCTGTGCCCCTTTTCAGTTAGATGTATGAAAACAATCGCATTTAATGTGTTCTTTTACTGACAATTATGAATGGTTGTAACTGTCAGAAATTTATTCCTTTTAATAATGTTGCATGTAACTAAAGATATTTTTTCTCTAAATGCAGGAATTTAATTTCTATAAAATGTTGTTTGCATTGTTTAAAAAATATTGTATTAAATTTTAACTAATTTTTAGCATATTAATTGTGTTCATTCTATTTACGTATATGTAATATGAAAGTATATTGCATATATATTGTTCATATGCTGTTTATTATATTAATTAAATTATATATTAAACAAATTCAATTAAAACTTAGTAATTGCTAAATTAGAAAGTTTGTTAGTTTTAAAATCTTCTTTTTCTTCTTTTATAATTATTCTAATGTTTATAAATTATGTATTTAACTGTAATTGTTAATTACAACATCTATCTGCAACTATGAGGTTTATTTTTAGTTTTAAAAAATCTACTTGTTGTTTGTTAGTTATTGTGTTTTGTGAATGTATATAGTCCATGCTCTTTTATATAAAATAATGATCTCTAGGCAGGGCCGTCACTAAGAATTTTGGTTGGGGGGGCGTAGACATCCTTTTGCCGACTGAAATCAAGGCATGTCCGGTGTAAATGTAGGAAATATAAATTAAAGTGCTAATAAATTATTAACTAATTTTTATTAATGTAAAATTAACGTATAAATAATTTTTAATTAATATATGAATAATTCCTGCATAATTAATTATTAATTAATGTAAAACTAATTGTTAATGTATTCTTTTTAATTAAGTGTGAATTGTTTTATTTAATGTGAAATTAGTTTGAATTATTTTTAAATTACCGTCTAAACAATTTTTAATATTTTATAGCATTTTATTAATACGTACTTAATGTCAAATTTTAAGTAAATTCCCATCACATTATAGTTAAAGTTCCTTCAAATTCATTTAATTTTTCATTTCTTTTTAGTAAATTAACCCTTCCTCTCCAAACAAAGGAGATTATTTTTGGAAGCGTTTTTATTTGGGGGGAGACATTTATACCTTGCAGATAGATAGAATTTCCCCCCAGAATCTTAAACTAATTCAGTAAACTGAAAAGTACAAGTGCTTCATTCCGATACAAGTTGCATTGCAAAAGACAATTATTATTAAAAACGATTTGTTAATTATTTAATTTTTAAATACTTTTTAACACATTTTCCTAACTAAAAAAGAAAAGATTTTGATTTTTCTTGAAACGTGTATTAATAATAAAACTTAATTTTTTTGTAATAATTCAATCCAGAAACCTACTTCTTAAAAGTAGTTACTTCGAGTATATATTTTTATCAAAATTGCTGGATTTAATTTAATGATTTTTTGTGGTTTTTCACTGACGTTGTATGGTTTTTCAGCAATAATTTCTGCAAATATTAGTCGTTTTTTGAACTATAATCATTTGTTCAAGAAGGAAAGTATACTTGAAAATGCTAGCTTTTTTTTCCTTAAGCGGGATTAAAAATAAAATGGATTACTTTAGCATTAAACCAAACTACAATATTTATGTGCAAAAAGGTAAGTTATTTGCAACTAATTGAACTTCGAATTTAGTGACAAAATACTCTATAAAAAAAGCATGCCATAATTTTTAGCACAACATACCAAACTGTATAAGAAATAGTACGTGTGGGGTTTTTGGGAAAGGTGTGGGGAGGGGTATTCAAATCTACAATGTTAATCCGATCTTGAGGAAGAACAAGTTGCACATTTGATCTTCAAAGCAAGAGAAACATCACTGTCAACATGAAATTTCCAAAAACCTACCCCCATTTCCCTTACCCACATGTAATGGTTATGATCCTAATTTGAAATTTATTGATCCAATTTGAAATATTTTTAAAGGTATTTAGACTAAAAATCTAGGATAGGTTGGTTGTTTGTTTTTCAAATTTATTAGGCGCAAGGGCAACACAAAGGCCAAATTGCGTCAGATATCGAGGATAGGAGTGAAAGGATACTCACAATTTGCAATATACTGAACCTGGTTGTATTGGACAATGTCGGTCCACAGCTATTTGAGCACGGGGAACATTAAGAATTTTAGATAGTATTATAATAAACCTTTCAATACTTTTCCAAAGATTATTTTGTTAGAATAAATTCGATATTGCCTTCCAGTTTACAAGTGGCATGCATTATTTTGGGAATGCATTTTCAATATATGAAGTACAAGGTGGTCATAAAGAAACTTTGCCGATATATGGGCCTCTAGCTTCCGTTCCGTTTAACAGATCGAGATGAGATTTCAAGTATAGTTATTCAGAGGTATGAGCTCGAGATTCTGTGAATTTCAATAAATGGCGCTCACGGTTATGGTTATAGTTATATGCAGGAAATTTTCAAATGACAACGTCTACTATTTTCTGTCGCAAAATGCTCAGCGCATAAGGAAACCCTAAAGAGAGATGGAACGGTACGTGTATAAAAAAAAACGGACGCATTATGCTCGCACAAAAAAAAAAGCTCTGCGAACTGCCAACAAAAACGCGATTGAGGCGCACGGTGGAAATTTGCATTTGACAGAGGCCAAAGTTCACATGAGTGCCATCACAGGCAATTTAATCGGTTTTCCAAGCTGAATATTTGGTGAGCGGCCTCCATTGCTCCGATCGTGTTTTTGTTGGCAGTTTGCAGATCTGCATTTTGTGCGTCCGTTTTTTGTGATACACGTACCATTCCAACGCTCTTTAGGGTTTTCGCAAGCGGTGATCATTTCTCGATTAGAAAAAGTAGGCGTTGCTATTCGTAACTATAACCAGGGTAATCGTGAGCGCCATTTTGCCGAAATTCACAGAATTCCGACCTCATATCTCTGAATAACTATACCTGAAATCTCATCTCGATCTGTTGAACGAGACTGCCTTTAGAGATCCATATATCGGCAAAGTTTCTTTATGACCATCCTGTACATAACATCATTTATGGAGTTCTACTTGACATTAATTGCAATAACTTTGTAAAATGCGGGTCAATTTTCGCATACAAAATTTTGGTGTTTTGAAATTTTGTATGAAACCTTTAACTCATATGATGTACATTACATATTTTATGTAAATGACGTTTAATGTGTATGTCCTGGTTTTTGAGGCGTTGTCTGACGTACCACAAATAAAAGTATATCATCTACTGTAACACATCAAAGTTATTTAATGTCAGTGAAGATATCAATGATGATATTATTTTAATGTTCCTGTCAAAAAGGATATACTTACTCCAATTCAAAATTGTCGACGTCAACTGAGGCTGCATTGTGATCACAATTTTATAATACTAATAATGGTTTTAATTATTTGTACTTTTTCCATTCTATATGTTTTGAAACATCCGTCAGTAGGGATTTTTAAAAGAAGGGATAAAATTTCAGAAATTTGCCAACTACCAGCCTTTCTAAAAACTTATGGTAATATTTATATGGTAATATTTGCGTTCGCAGTCCATCATTGTAGCCGGCAAAAAAGACACCGACTCCCCTATAATAGACTTCTATTGTAAAAATGTCGATTCGTCAAACTCGGGTCACGCTGCATTCAGATATTTTTAATTCCCCCCCCCCCCCCCATTTAATTCGATTTTATTGTGGATCGACTTTTGAAAAAGAAAAATCTCGATACAATTTTTGAAAATTTGCCGACTGTCCAACTTTCTAAAACTTTGGGGGGGTGAGTCGCCCCCTACGCCCCTCGTTCCCGTCGTCCCTGTCTCTAGGGGTGTAGTGCATCGGAAACGGCAATCCCTTACCTACTAATTTTGAAAATTTTATATAATATTTTGAATTTTTTTAAATAAGTCTGAAAATTGTCGACCATTTTAAAAGATGTAAGTGAAATTTTTATATTATATTTTCTATAGGATATTTTGTACATGTATTGCACTTTGTGCATTATCTTTAATTACTTTTATATCAATATAAAAAACAGCATAAACATTTTGTTTTCACTCTTGGCATACAAAGTGACCAATGAATCTTGCTGTTCATTGAATATTGAATGTACAATTCTTGGATAATGAAGCAAAAAGCTAGTTTTATAACTTATTGTCTTAGAGATTTAAAAAAAAAAATATATATATATATTTCTGAATGTTGTAGTTTATAAGAGGACTTTATTAATTTTGTAAACCTTATATAAGACAATGTTTTGTCCTACATTTTTCTACTGGCTAAACAATTCTGTTGTATCTCACACACAATTTCCTTAAATTACTGCTCTATAGATTTAAAAAAACGCTAGTGAATTTGTTTTCATATCGCTTAATGAGCTTACAAGTGAAAGTACAAAACCTAACTTTACAAAAATGAAGAGAAAAAAAAAATCTAATTTCATGATTGGCTAACATTTTTCTTCAATACTTTAAACTTTATTAAATAAATTTTTATTTTCAGTGAACATCTACATTTTGTGAGATGTTTAGCCCGGATAAGCAAATAACTCTAAAATTTGAAAAACTAACTTAGTGTTTCACTTGTAAGTTCTCGTTATAAAACTTTTATTCTTGGCTAATGAAGAAAATCCCAAGTTTTATGATTTGTTGGTTTTATTCCATGCTATTTGGTGTGAAAATCCCTTCAAAAGAGGGAGAGTAAGAATAGCATTTGGAATGGAATTTTCAGAAGGTGATGTGATATTGCTTCATTAAACTAATTGGAAGTGTGTGCATACAATTTTTTCTTTTAAAGATGTACTATATTGTTCTGAATATTTTTTTTGTAAATTTTTATGAAATAGTTAAAAATGGTGCTCCTCCCCATAATTCTGAGCTAGGAAGAAATTTAGTTTATCAATTTAAATATTACCCTTTTAAATTTTTTTTATCAAGATGCTGGAATTCCATTTTTAAAAATTAATATTTTGTTATTTGAAATTTATTCAATTTTAAAAGGAAGACTATTAAGGCATTACTGTTCCTTTATTCTAAAGCAGATCTTTTTAAAAATACAATATTGTATGTTAATAGTATTCTATTATAAATGTTTTTGTTAATATTATATATTGTCTTATAATTGATATATACTATAGAATAAATGTTGCAGTGCTATAAAATATTGTATGAAATAAATATTAGATGTGTTGTGCAGATTGTTTATTTTCTTGTAGTTTTGCTACTCAGTTTTAAAATTCCAAAATGAAATTTTGATTCGTCATTTTGAATAGGTATCTATAGTTTATTTGAACAAAGCAGTACAGTTTTTAAATGAGACTGTGCTACATTGATATTGCTCAGTGAAAATTTTACCCTAGAGATGTAAAAGTCAAGTTACTAGAGTGACAATGAATACAGTGCTACCCTTAGAGAGATTAGGCTGCACAGAACTCCATGGCTTTAGGCATTTACTTTTTTTTTTTTTAAATAATATTATTTACAGTCATTTACTCTAGATCAAGGTTGAATATCAAATGCGTGTTTTTTTATCAAATATGTTTTTTGCTGATAAAAGCTTTGATAATAACTAGCAATAGATGTCTAGTTTGTGACAGTAGTGAAAAAATTTAAGTTTTTTTTTTCTTGATTAAAAACAATCCACCAAGAATGCATATTTTTTATCTTCAAGAAGCAAAATTTCAGAAAGAAAAAATTCCATTTATAGCTTGCAATGCTATTGTTGAAAATTTCAATTTAATTTTCAATAAGTAACATCAATTAAGAGGGAGCACCTTTTTTACTTTGTTTTCGATGACAGTAAGGTCAAAATTTTGTAGTTTGACTCCATCTCCCTCTCACCTTTGTCACTTTTTGTTTTTATGTCAATTTTTACAGTTTTATATTTTTGTGATGAAAATTGTTTTAACTATGCAGTATTAAAATGGTAAGTAAATTTGCGCAAATATGATGAATTTCATACGTGATGTGTTAAAAGTAAAGATCTTTATTTACATTAAAACAAAACATTGTAAGTTGTTCTGGTTTTGTTAGAGAAATAGTACTATGCATAATTTTGTTTTATTTTTTTGCAAAGCAAGATATTTAATACACTCTTGTGTTATACTTACATTAGATTTAATGAACATTTTTAAAAACATTTTTAGTTTATAGCTTAAATAAATTTTCTAACAATTAAAATTCTAAAAAAAATTGTTTTTTAAAATAATAGAAATATGAAACACGAAATTGTAATCATTAATTTTTGTTATGTATTTGTAAAACTAAAAGCATTCTTGAAATGTTTTTATGGGACAGCACAAATATTTTAGCCCTAACAGTTGAAATACTATTGCAAATTTGCCATTGTGGTATTCAAAATTTCATGTGCAATGCATGTATGCCATAAAACGAAATTTGTAAAATTTCTAGCATATCTGAATTTAAAGCTGTGTGTCTTGCAATTCTTCATTCTCATTAGTCTTAACTCTAATTAAACTTTTTCAAATCGATATAAAGTTGCATTTTAATTGGAAGTTGATAGCTAAAAAGTAACGTTTTCATTTACTCGTTCAATTATTTTCATCGATTCACCTTGACATTTTATTGTATTTTCGCCAAATTCTCATGGAAACGATCAACGGACAATCACCCAATGGATATTTTGACCCAGTTGCAGATAAGTTCAATGAAGTTAAGGGTGCAAGGCTGATAGTCGGCCACTGATTATGTGATTAAAGGTGATGAAAGGTTGATCATCAGAGGGAGAAGTTAATGCTACTAGAGTAAGAACCATTAATGGATAATAAAGGTTTATAATGAACTTTTTAATGTTAAATACATTTTGAATAATGCAAGTTTACGAGCTTAAAGTATTCCACGTTAGAATTTTAAAGAGTTTTTTATGATACACATTTAATTTATTTTTTAAACCATGTTATGAAAACGAACACCTTAATGGAATCCTTAACTTTGAAAAGGTATTCCACTGATAAATATCTAAATCATAGCAACTGCGATTCAAAGCCCAATTTTTGGGCGTCAATTATTTAATTGCTAATGTATAAATGAATTGTAACTAAATAAAAATTTAATATAAAGTTAATATATAAATTAATAAAAACCAGAAAAAATTAATAAAAACCCTCAAACCAGATTCTGTATGATCTGTTTTCTTGGCTATTCTGAGTCATATCTCTGCTCTGCAGCATTCAGTGAAATCCTTTTGTACAGTTTTATTGAGAAGTGTTTCTCTCAATTAAAACTGAAAAACTAAAGCCCAAATTAAAAATTTTCTCTTTACTAACAATCCAAAAAACAAAACTTATTTTACGACTGAAATACTTAGTCGCTCTTTTCTCTAGGATAAAAACTGCATCAGTTTTTTTTTTAAATTGAATTTTATTAAAATCTATTTTTACAAGTACAGATTATCTTTCAAGAAGTAACGAATTTTCCCTTGTTTATTCAATTGATTTATGCTGACACCTCGAGTGCTCCTATCCCAGAATTCGGTGCTATGTGCTACTCCATGTCTTTCAGAAATGAGCTAAAGTTTTTTGGTTTGCATGATATAACAATTGTGTCTGATGTTATTATTGCTCCCCTCCCTCTTCTAACCCCATAACTATTTTTTTGAATAAAAAGAACGTTAAAGTGGTTGGTTGCTTGCGTGGATTTTAATGGCACAAGAGCCAATATTAGCTAAGCTGCGCCAAACATATTTTAAACGTTATAGTGAAAAGTTTTATTTTATCAAATTTTTAATACTGTAAGAGCAATGTCCATTTTTCTCCTTCAGTTTGAATTATACTTTATCATTTTTAAATAGGTGCTTGCCACATGGCAGTGACTGATGCTTTCTATCTAAATCTCTTTCCCTATCTTAGTTTAGGTAACTATAACCGCAATGTTTTTTGATACTGTTTTTACAGTAAAGAAAATTGGAATAAAATAAACTTATTTACAAAGATTAGTTTAAATTTTGATAAAAAAATATAAAAATCCATAAATTTATATAATCACCCTATTTGTGTAGCCACTTGTTTTTAGCTTACATGGGTTGAATAAATTAAAATCTGTCAATATATATACAAATGTCTTTTAACACAAATTTGACAAAAACAACTAATGTTATTTCATGGGTATTTTATAGATTTATCTATCAGCTGAGAAACTTTCCTAACAGATACTTTAAGATCTTTATTTGTAGAATCTTGCCATGTATTTTATTGAATTTGGTTTGGATAAATCTATTTTATCCATGTAGTATATATATTTGATCAATTTTAGATCTCTCTTCTTGCGTTGTGCATTTTTCTCAGGAAATTAATGTGGGAAGGGATAGAAATAAATCCTCTTGCAACTTCTGAATCATACGGAATCGAGAGTTTAAACTTTAGCAGAGTGATATAAATATGTTTAACAAACAATAAGTTTCAGATTCATTCATACATTTTTTAACTTGATTGAATATGACTTATTTTTATTGTAAGTTTTTATTTTCAATTATCATTCCATCCAGTTAAACTGAAGAACATAGCAGTGACCTTGCCTTTTCGACTACGAGCCATTTTAAATAGTAAATAGATTATAATGAATTGAGAAAACAAATATTATAGCCAATCGATTTTTTACATGTTTCCAGAATACAAAAATTAAAAAAAAGTGTTGGAAAAAAATTCAACTAATGAAATTATCAGAAAATGTAGGGCACGAACACATTTGTGGAATTTTTTTCTTTAATTTTATAAATTTGTATTGTTATAAAAATATTAATTCATAAAAACTATACAAGATTTTCGGTAAATTCCTAGTTCACGTTTATGGGTTGGCGCACTTTTGAAAAGTTGGCGACAAAGCCAGAATGTCGCCAATTCGGAATTCCAATATGAAAAATTGAGAAACGAACCAGCTCCATGATTTGTGGTATAGAAAGGTTGAAGCCAAAGCACGTCAATAAAAAAAATGGGGTTGCCAAAATTTGAACTGTATCGCCTACAAAACAGCGCCAAATTGGCTTGGCGATATTTTAACGTCAACTAGGAATAGACCAGATTTTCTTTAAAGTATTAGGTTTGATTCAGAATTATATAAAGATTAAAAGAAAAGTATAGGAATTAATATTCGAATTCAATTCCAGGCTACAGGACTTTTTCTTTAAACTGTACAAAACTTTTTCGAGTCACTGTATTCATGAGCTACTCTAAATGATAGAATTCCAAAATAATTAAATCATTATGTAAAAATAAAAGTAATAGATGTAAACTACTCAGATAAAATGATTTTCACAAACGCATAGGGTACTTTTTGCAGAAACATCGTCCCGTTTAATGGCTTTACACCACTTTTTGCGGATGTCAGTGTATTTAAGAACACTCATACATAATTTAAAAGTGTTGGTGATTGAATTATTCCTACATTTCGGGACGAGGCAATGTTTGTACGCTGAATTTGAGGACATAATTTTAAATAGATTAAAAGAATACAAGATTTAAAAAAAAAGCTAAACGTGCTATAGCAATGCGAATAATCACGATAGTTTCCAAGATCACGCAAAACAAAAATAGGATTATGACGTATTTGACTTCATAGCTAAGCTAGTCTCGGTTTTCCGCGCTTTTAAAAGTGGGAAATTGATACTCGTATTAACTCGAGGAATATGGAACGGATTTCAAAAAATTTCATAGTTTTGATTGTTTTTTGTAACTCTTAATAAAAAAAAAATAAAAAAAATTATCAACTTGTCCATTCTTATTAACTGGAAGTAAGTATAATTAATTCAATTCTTGGCTGGGGTTTGTTATGGTTGACAAAGAAATAGCGTAATTCCCTTTTTAGGAAATGTACCGCACGCCATTGGTGCTTTTAACCTTAGAATAATCAGACTTCGGACAGTTTCAATGTTTAAACGCGAAAGGAAGGTAGTGTGATTGCAACGACTGATTGCAGAGGATAAATTTATAGCATATTTCTAGAATTTTGCAACTTCAGCGTCATCCGTTGGCAACATTTGTAACTAATTTCTAAACCTCAGTTTCAGATTTTTTCAGCTTTCAAAATAACTAATGTACTTTTTGTTTCATTGCTGTACTTTAACATTGAGATTCCAAATGTAGGTGGCGTTAATTACCTTAACAACAGACCTTTAAACGTCAGACTTTAAATACGAAATATGACGTCAAAATAAAAAAATTCCTTTTTTTTCACCTAAGGAACAAAAAGACTGAAGTGAACTAAAATCTTGCTCTTTTTGATTGGCTAATCGGCCTTTTGTATCCATATGTTGCGTTTGCATGTGTTTCGTTTTAGGTAGTGTCTTTTTACTTGGCCAAATATCTATATTGTCCCCCCTCCCTTCTTTTTTTTAAATTTTTTTATTTAAGTGACTAATTGTGTCTTGAAGTTTTTTTTACGTGAACAAATTGTTTTGATCTATCGAAAAATGTTAAGTATAAAGACCATGATTCAGTGGTGCTCATTGGCACCAATGAAAAAAAATCGCAAAAGAAAAAGATCCTATATTCACAGTGTATTGGACGACAATGAATGGGATGCTTCTCTAATAGAAACTCAACTTCAATATTTTTCTTCCGCTGATGAAGAGAATGAAAAAGGCGAAACACCTCTAATAAGAGTTCTGGAACATGCAAACTGTTCACTTGAAATTATTGAAATATTGCTTCGTTACGGCGCGGATGTGAATTTAGAGGCTACGTGTAAACGATCCCCTTTGCTTTGTGCACTTGTCTACTGTAAAGACAAAGTAATCATCGAAAGACTGATGAATGCATTTGCTGATGTCTCACAGCTATACTATAACCGTTCTTTGCTCTGCATTGCAATTGAATGCTGCTCTATTGAAGTAGTCACACTTTTATTAAGGTTCGCGTGTTCTCTAAAGGCATGTAGGATGCACCCCAGTGCATTGCACTGTGCCTTGGATTATAATACATCGGCAACTAGTATCGAAGCTTACAAGCTCTTTCTTAAGAAAGGCTCTGAGGAAAAACTTTTTGATGAACTCTGGCCTGATATTTTGTGCTACACACTTCAGAAGGGACTGGCATGCCAGGTACAACTGCTTTTGGAGGCAGGTGCAGTGGTGGACAGTTGCCAGGCACATGTTTCATCTTTATTTTGTGCATGCATTGACCGATCTAATCTGTTAAAAGCAGATATGATTGAACTTCTTGTTAATGCTGGTGCAAACCTTCGCACACAAAATCTTGTTGGCAGCATTCCTGTGCAGCGAGCTCTCCTATTTAAGATCAGCGAAACCAAAGCAATCAGGCTATTAATTGACGCCCCAAAATTAACTGCCACTGAAATCAATGATTACAACCTTCTGTATACAGCACTAGGCAACTGTGATTGCAAGATTGATGTTATTAAACTTTTACTACAGAAAGGAGCACTTGTAGACAAACTTGACGACAACAGAGGAGAAATTCCATTACACGCCGCTGTTAGGAATTCAACATTTAATATAGTCAAGTTGTTATTGGACTGTCGTTCACCAATTGATATACGAAATCTTGAAGGCCAAACTCCAATGCATATAGTTTTGAAAAACATAAGGGATCCCAATCTGGTCATGATTTTGTTTCTTGCCGGTGCCCGAATTGAAGAAGAATCATTAAGTATCGCTTTAAAAAGTTATGTTACAATGAAAGATAAGGATACATTGGACTGTCTCAAATTGATTATAAAGATATCTCTTCTCGTAGACCCTGAAGCTGAAATTTTGAAACTGATTTGGAAAGAGACCTCTGATGAAAGTCTGGTTGTATTTTTTTGCAATTGTCAGAAGGAGATAAGAAGAATGGATCACATTCATGGCCTCGGATTACGGAGGTATATTGCAAGAGGTGCAGCTTTGCCAAGTGATGAACAGCGCTTTTCATTTTTTAACTTAGTCAAATTAAAGCCACATATAAACTTTCCTCTCATTTGTGATGTAATTGCTAGTAGAATTGGTAAAGCAGCAATGCTGCCGAAGTTAGATCTCGTTGAGGTTTACCCTAAACAAGGGAGCAGTGACGTTATGTTAAATTGTGATATTTTACGCATACTTGCTAAATACATACCTGAAGTTGATTTACTCAGTTTCTTTCAGGCATAATTTCCAAAGAAGTTAAGTGTGGATTTGAATTGGTCCTGAATATAGAGATGGAAACAAAGCTGTAGTTTTTGCACAGTTTGCGATATCTAGGTTAGGTTTTTTTATTTAAATAATTTTGCAATAACTAAGCATTGGTGAAAAAAATATAACAGTCACAAATCTTGTCCTGGAATTATAAGTTTAAAATGTTGAATTCAAAAGCATCTTGATGGTCTTTTATATATTTTAATCCTAATTATTTAAAGCTCTATAATGCTTCTAAAAGTTTTATCAAGCTTTTTGCTTATACCTTGTAATATTTACCCTTTCAACCCTAATGGGTGTGTCGCAGTTTTTGTGAGGTATATTGACCTAATCGTTTGTAATAGTGGGTCAATATATCCCATCAGTGATCAATATTAGATACTATAGAAGTCTTAAATATTATAGAGTTTTTTGTGTTGAACATCTATCTATTGGTTAAATTAGTGTATTGTATCTAGTGCACATCTTCTTAAATTCTGCCTTGTATAGCTAATGAAGTAAAAGCCTAGGTTTGTACTTTGCTAATCTTCACTTTTGTTGTATTATGCAATCTACGAAAGAAGGAGAAATACTACATTGCATGGTTTTGTATATAGTATTTGTTTAAAATGCATAAAAATCATGCTGTGCCCCTTTTCAGTTAGATGTATGAAAACAATCGCATTTAATGTGTTCTTTTACTGACAATTATGAATGGTTGTAACTGTCAGAAATTTATTCCTTTTAATAATGTTGCATGTAACTAAAGATATTTTTTCTCTAAATGCAGGAATTTAATTTCTATAAAATGTTGTTTGCATTGTTTAAAAAATATTGTATTAAATTTTAACTAATTTTTAGCATATTAATTGTGTTCATTCTATTTACGTATATGTAATATGAAAGTATATTGCATATATATTGTTCATATGCTGTTTATTATATTAATTAAATTATATATTAAACAAATTCAATTAAAACTTAGTAATTGCTAAATTAGAAAGTTTGTTAGTTTTAAAATCTTCTTTTTCTTCTTTTATAATTATTCTAATGTTTATAAATTATGTATTTAACTGTAATTGTTAATTACAACATCTATCTGCAACTATGAGGTTTATTTTTAGTTTTAAAAAATCTACTTGTTGTTTGTTAGTTATTGTGTTTTGTGAATGTATATAGTCCATGCTCTTTTATATAAAATAATGATCTCTAGGCAGGGCCGTCACTAAGAATTTTGGTTGGGGGGGCGTAGACATCCTTTTGCCGACTGAAATCAAGGCATGTCCGGTGTAAATGTAGGAAATATAAATTAAAGTGCTAATAAATTATTAACTAATTTTTATTAATGTAAAATTAACGTATAAATAATTTTTAATTAATATATGAATAATTCCTGCATAATTAATTATTAATTAATGTAAAACTAATTGTTAATGTATTCTTTTTAATTAAGTGTGAATTGTTTTATTTAATGTGAAATTAGTTTGAATTATTTTTAAATTACCGTCTAAACAATTTTTAATATTTTATAGCATTTTATTAATACGTACTTAATGTCAAATTTTAAGTAAATTCCCATCACATTATAGTTAAAGTTCCTTCAAATTCATTTAATTTTTCATTTCTTTTTAGTAAATTAACCCTTCCTCTCCAAACAAAGGAGATTATTTTTGGAAGCGTTTTTATTTGGGGGGAGACATTTATACCTTGCAGATAGATAGAATTTCCCCCCAGAATCTTAAACTAATTCAGTAAACTGAAAAGTACAAGTGCTTCATTCCGATACAAGTTGCATTGCAAAAGACAATTATTATTAAAAACGATTTGTTAATTATTTAATTTTTAAATACTTTTTAACACATTTTCCTAACTAAAAAAGAAAAGATTTTGATTTTTCTTGAAACGTGTATTAATAATAAAACTTAATTTTTTTGTAATAATTCAATCCAGAAACCTACTTCTTAAAAGTAGTTACTTCGAGTATATATTTTTATCAAAATTGCTGGATTTAATTTAATGATTTTTTGTGGTTTTTCACTGACGTTGTATGGTTTTTCAGCAATAATTTCTGCAAATATTAGTCGTTTTTTGAACTATAATCATTTGTTCAAGAAGGAAAGTATACTTGAAAATGCTAGCTTTTTTTTCCTTAAGCGGGATTAAAAATAAAATGGATTACTTTAGCATTAAACCAAACTACAATATTTATGTGCAAAAAGGTAAGTTATTTGCAACTAATTGAACTTCGAATTTAGTGACAAAATACTCTATAAAAAAAGCATGCCATAATTTTTAGCACAACATACCAAACTGTATAAGAAATAGTACGTGTGGGGTTTTTGGGAAAGGTGTGGGGAGGGGTATTCAAATCTACAATGTTAATCCGATCTTGAGGAAGAACAAGTTGCACATTTGATCTTCAAAGCAAGAGAAACATCACTGTCAACATGAAATTTCCAAAAACCTACCCCCATTTCCCTTACCCACATGTAATGGTTATGATCCTAATTTGAAATTTATTGATCCAATTTGAAATATTTTTAAAGGTATTTAGACTAAAAATCTAGGATAGGTTGGTTGTTTGTTTTTCAAATTTATTAGGCGCAAGGGCAACACAAAGGCCAAATTGCGTCAGATATCGAGGATAGGAGTGAAAGGATACTCACAATTTGCAATATACTGAACCTGGTTGTATTGGACAATGTCGGTCCACAGCTATTTGAGCACGGGGAACATTAAGAATTTTAGATAGTATTATAATAAACCTTTCAATACTTTTCCAAAGATTATTTTGTTAGAATAAATTCGATATTGCCTTCCAGTTTACAAGTGGCATGCATTATTTTGGGAATGCATTTTCAATATATGAAGTACAAGGTGGTCATAAAGAAACTTTGCCGATATATGGGCCTCTAGCTTCCGTTCCGTTTAACAGATCGAGATGAGATTTCAAGTATAGTTATTCAGAGGTATGAGCTCGAGATTCTGTGAATTTCAATAAATGGCGCTCACGGTTATGGTTATAGTTATATGCAGGAAATTTTCAAATGACAACGTCTACTATTTTCTGTCGCAAAATGCTCAGCGCATAAGGAAACCCTAAAGAGAGATGGAACGGTACGTGTATAAAAAAAAACGGACGCATTATGCTCGCACAAAAAAAAAAGCTCTGCGAACTGCCAACAAAAACGCGATTGAGGCGCACGGTGGAAATTTGCATTTGACAGAGGCCAAAGTTCACATGAGTGCCATCACAGGCAATTTAATCGGTTTTCCAAGCTGAATATTTGGTGAGCGGCCTCCATTGCTCCGATCGTGTTTTTGTTGGCAGTTTGCAGATCTGCATTTTGTGCGTCCGTTTTTTGTGATACACGTACCATTCCAACGCTCTTTAGGGTTTTCGCAAGCGGTGATCATTTCTCGATTAGAAAAAGTAGGCGTTGCTATTCGTAACTATAACCAGGGTAATCGTGAGCGCCATTTTGCCGAAATTCACAGAATTCCGACCTCATATCTCTGAATAACTATACCTGAAATCTCATCTCGATCTGTTGAACGAGACTGCCTTTAGAGATCCATATATCGG
Source organism: Linyphia triangularis (assembly GCA_963978545.1). Lineage (NCBI taxonomy): Eukaryota > Metazoa > Arthropoda > Arachnida > Araneae > Linyphiidae > Linyphia > Linyphia triangularis. The sequence goes on from OZ021721.1 coordinate 35,555,623, forward strand.
CAAAGTTTCTTTATGACCATCCTGTACATAACATCATTTATGGAGTTCTACTTGACATTAATTGCAATAACTTTGTAAAATGCGGGTCAATTTTCGCATACAAAATTTTGGTGTTTTGAAATTTTGTATGAAACCTTTAACTCATATGATGTACATTACATATTTTATGTAAATGACGTTTAATGTGTATGTCCTGGTTTTTGAGGCGTTGTCTGACGTACCACAAATAAAAGTATATCATCTACTGTAACACATCAAAGTTATTTAATGTCAGTGAAGATATCAATGATGATATTATTTTAATGTTCCTGTCAAAAAGGATATACTTACTCCAATTCAAAATTGTCGACGTCAACTGAGGCTGCATTGTGATCACAATTTTATAATACTAATAATGGTTTTAATTATTTGTACTTTTTCCATTCTATATGTTTTGAAACATCCGTCAGTAGGGATTTTTAAAAGAAGGGATAAAATTTCAGAAATTTGCCAACTACCAGCCTTTCTAAAAACTTATGGTAATATTTATATGGTAATATTTGCGTTCGCAGTCCATCATTGTAGCCGGCAAAAAAGACACCGACTCCCCTATAATAGACTTCTATTGTAAAAATGTCGATTCGTCAAACTCGGGTCACGCTGCATTCAGATATTTTTAATTCCCCCCCCCCCCCCATTTAATTCGATTTTATTGTGGATCGACTTTTGAAAAAGAAAAATCTCGATACAATTTTTGAAAATTTGCCGACTGTCCAACTTTCTAAAACTTTGGGGGGGTGAGTCGCCCCCTACGCCCCTCGTTCCCGTCGTCCCTGTCTCTAGGGGTGTAGTGCATCGGAAACGGCAATCCCTTACCTACTAATTTTGAAAATTTTATATAATATTTTGAATTTTTTTAAATAAGTCTGAAAATTGTCGACCATTTTAAAAGATGTAAGTGAAATTTTTATATTATATTTTCTATAGGATATTTTGTACATGTATTGCACTTTGTGCATTATCTTTAATTACTTTTATATCAATATAAAAAACAGCATAAACATTTTGTTTTCACTCTTGGCATACAAAGTGACCAATGAATCTTGCTGTTCATTGAATATTGAATGTACAATTCTTGGATAATGAAGCAAAAAGCTAGTTTTATAACTTATTGTCTTAGAGATTTAAAAAAAAAAATATATATATATATTTCTGAATGTTGTAGTTTATAAGAGGACTTTATTAATTTTGTAAACCTTATATAAGACAATGTTTTGTCCTACATTTTTCTACTGGCTAAACAATTCTGTTGTATCTCACACACAATTTCCTTAAATTACTGCTCTATAGATTTAAAAAAACGCTAGTGAATTTGTTTTCATATCGCTTAATGAGCTTACAAGTGAAAGTACAAAACCTAACTTTACAAAAATGAAGAGAAAAAAAAAATCTAATTTCATGATTGGCTAACATTTTTCTTCAATACTTTAAACTTTATTAAATAAATTTTTATTTTCAGTGAACATCTACATTTTGTGAGATGTTTAGCCCGGATAAGCAAATAACTCTAAAATTTGAAAAACTAACTTAGTGTTTCACTTGTAAGTTCTCGTTATAAAACTTTTATTCTTGGCTAATGAAGAAAATCCCAAGTTTTATGATTTGTTGGTTTTATTCCATGCTATTTGGTGTGAAAATCCCTTCAAAAGAGGGAGAGTAAGAATAGCATTTGGAATGGAATTTTCAGAAGGTGATGTGATATTGCTTCATTAAACTAATTGGAAGTGTGTGCATACAATTTTTTCTTTTAAAGATGTACTATATTGTTCTGAATATTTTTTTTGTAAATTTTTATGAAATAGTTAAAAATGGTGCTCCTCCCCATAATTCTGAGCTAGGAAGAAATTTAGTTTATCAATTTAAATATTACCCTTTTAAATTTTTTTTATCAAGATGCTGGAATTCCATTTTTAAAAATTAATATTTTGTTATTTGAAATTTATTCAATTTTAAAAGGAAGACTATTAAGGCATTACTGTTCCTTTATTCTAAAGCAGATCTTTTTAAAAATACAATATTGTATGTTAATAGTATTCTATTATAAATGTTTTTGTTAATATTATATATTGTCTTATAATTGATATATACTATAGAATAAATGTTGCAGTGCTATAAAATATTGTATGAAATAAATATTAGATGTGTTGTGCAGATTGTTTATTTTCTTGTAGTTTTGCTACTCAGTTTTAAAATTCCAAAATGAAATTTTGATTCGTCATTTTGAATAGGTATCTATAGTTTATTTGAACAAAGCAGTACAGTTTTTAAATGAGACTGTGCTACATTGATATTGCTCAGTGAAAATTTTACCCTAGAGATGTAAAAGTCAAGTTACTAGAGTGACAATGAATACAGTGCTACCCTTAGAGAGATTAGGCTGCACAGAACTCCATGGCTTTAGGCATTTACTTTTTTTTTTTTTAAATAATATTATTTACAGTCATTTACTCTAGATCAAGGTTGAATATCAAATGCGTGTTTTTTTATCAAATATGTTTTTTGCTGATAAAAGCTTTGATAATAACTAGCAATAGATGTCTAGTTTGTGACAGTAGTGAAAAAATTTAAGTTTTTTTTTTCTTGATTAAAAACAATCCACCAAGAATGCATATTTTTTATCTTCAAGAAGCAAAATTTCAGAAAGAAAAAATTCCATTTATAGCTTGCAATGCTATTGTTGAAAATTTCAATTTAATTTTCAATAAGTAACATCAATTAAGAGGGAGCACCTTTTTTACTTTGTTTTCGATGACAGTAAGGTCAAAATTTTGTAGTTTGACTCCATCTCCCTCTCACCTTTGTCACTTTTTGTTTTTATGTCAATTTTTACAGTTTTATATTTTTGTGATGAAAATTGTTTTAACTATGCAGTATTAAAATGGTAAGTAAATTTGCGCAAATATGATGAATTTCATACGTGATGTGTTAAAAGTAAAGATCTTTATTTACATTAAAACAAAACATTGTAAGTTGTTCTGGTTTTGTTAGAGAAATAGTACTATGCATAATTTTGTTTTATTTTTTTGCAAAGCAAGATATTTAATACACTCTTGTGTTATACTTACATTAGATTTAATGAACATTTTTAAAAACATTTTTAGTTTATAGCTTAAATAAATTTTCTAACAATTAAAATTCTAAAAAAAATTGTTTTTTAAAATAATAGAAATATGAAACACGAAATTGTAATCATTAATTTTTGTTATGTATTTGTAAAACTAAAAGCATTCTTGAAATGTTTTTATGGGACAGCACAAATATTTTAGCCCTAACAGTTGAAATACTATTGCAAATTTGCCATTGTGGTATTCAAAATTTCATGTGCAATGCATGTATGCCATAAAACGAAATTTGTAAAATTTCTAGCATATCTGAATTTAAAGCTGTGTGTCTTGCAATTCTTCATTCTCATTAGTCTTAACTCTAATGAAACTTTTTCAAATCGATATAAAGTTGCATTTTAATTGGAAGTTGATAGCTAAAAAGTAACGTTTTCATTTACTCGTTCAATTATTTTCATCGATTCACCTTGACATTTTATTGTATTTTCGCCAAATTCTCATGGAAACGATCAACGGACAATCACCCAATGGATATTTTGACCCAGTTGCAGATAAGTTCAATGAAGTTAAGGGTGCAAGGCTGATAGTCGGCCACTGATTATGTGATTAAAGGTGATGAAAGGTTGATCATCAGAGGGAGAGGTTAATGCTACTAGAGTAAGAACCATTAATGGATAATAAAGGTTTATAATGAACTTTTTAATGTTAAATACATTTTGAATAATGCAAGTTTACGAGCTTAAAGTATTCCACGTTAGAATTTTAAAGAGTTTTTTATGATACACATTTAATTTATTTTTTAAACCATGTTATGAAAACGAACACCTTAATGGAATCCTTAACTTTGAAAAGGTATTCCACTGATAAATATCTAAATCATAGCAACTGCGATTCAAAGCCCAATTTTTGGGCGTCAATTATTTAATTGCTAATGTATAAATGAATTGTAACTAAATAAAAATTTAATATAAAGTTAATATATAAATTAATAAAAACCAGAAAAAATTAATAAAAACCCTCAAACCAGATTCTGTATGATCTGCTTTCTTGGCTATTCTGAGTCATATCTCTGCTCTGCAGCATTCAGTGAAATCCTTTTGTACAGTTTTATTGAGAAGTGTTTCTCTCAATTAAAACTGAAAAACTAAAGCCCAAATTAAAAATTTTCTCTTTACTAACAATCCAAAAAACAAAACTTATTTTACGACTGAAATACTTAGTCGCTCTTTTATCTAGGATAAAAACTGCATCAGTTTTTTTTTTTTAAATTGAATTTTATTAAAATCTATTTTTACAAGTACAGATTATCTTTCAAGAAGTAACGAATTTTCCCTTGTTTATTCAATTGATTTATGCTGACACCTCGAGTGCTCCTATCCCAGAATTCGGTGCTATGTGCTACTCCATGTCTTTCAGAAATGAGCTAAAGTTTTTTGGTTTGCATGATATAACAATTGTGTCTGATGTTATTATTGCTCCCCTCCCTCTTCTAACCCCATAACTATTTTTTTGAATAAAAAGAACGTTAAAGTGGTTGGTTGCTTGCGTGGATTTTAATGGCACAAGAGCCAATATTAGCTAAGCTGCGCCAAACATATTTTAAACGTTATAGTGAAAAGTTTTATTTTATCAAATTTTTAATACTGTAAGAGCAATGTCCATTTTTCTCCTTCAGTTTGAATTATACTTTATCATTTTTAAATAGGTGCTTGCCACATGGCAGTGACTGATGCTTTCTATCTAAATCTCTTTCCCTATCTTAGTTTAGGTAACTATAACCGCAATGTTTTTAGATACTGTTTTTACAGTAAAGAAAATTGGAATAAAATAAACTTATTTACAAAGATTAGTTTAAATTTTGATAAAAAAATATAAAAATCCATAAATTTATATAATCACCCTATTTGTGTAGCCACTTGTTTTTAGCTTACATGGGTTGAATAAATTAAAATCTGTCAATATATATACAAATGTCTTTTAACACAAATTTGACAAAAACAACTAATGTTATTTCATGGGTATTTTGTAGATTTATCTATCAGCTGAGAAACTTTCCTAACAGGTACTTTAAGATCTTTATTTGTAGAATCTTGCCATGTATTTTATTGAATTTGGTTTGGATAAATCTATTTTATCCATGTAGTATATATTTGATCAATTTTAGATCTCTCTTCTTGCGTTGTGCATTTTTCTCAGGAAATTAATGTGGGAAGGGATAGAAATAAATCCTCTTGCAACTTCTGAATCATCTTCACGGAATCGAGAGTTTAAACTTTAGCAGAGTGATATAAATATGTTTAACAAACAATAAGTTTCAGATTCATTCATACATTTTTTAACTTGATTGAATATGACTTATTTTTATTGTAAGTTTTTATTTTCAATTATCATTCCATCCAGTTAAACTGAAGAACATAGCAGTGACCTTGCCTTTTCGACTACGAGCCATTTTAAATAGTAAATAGATTATAATGAATTGAGAAAACAAATATTATAGCCAATCGATTTTTTACATGTTTCCAGAATACAAAAATTAAAAAAAAGTGTTGGAAAAAAATTCAACTAATGAAATTATCAGAAAATGTAGGGCACGAACACATTTGTGGAATTTTTTTCTTTAATTTTATAAATTTGTATTGTTATAAAAATATTAATTCATAAAAACTATACAAGATTTTCGGTAAATTCCTAGTTCACGTTTATGGGTTGGCGCACTTTTGAAAAGTTGGCGACAAAGCCAGAATGTCGCCAATTCGGAATTCCAATATGAAAAATTGAGAAACGAACCAGCTCCATGATTTGTGGTATAGAAAGGTTGAAGCCAAAGCACGTCAATAAAAAAAATGGGGTTGCCAAAATTTGAACTGTATCGCCTACAAAACAGCGCCAAATTGGCTTGGCGATATTTTAACGTCAACTAGGAATAGACCAGATTTTCTTTAAAGTATTAGGTTTGATTCAGAATTATATAAAGATTAAAAGAAAAGTATAGGAATTAATATTCGAATTCAATTCCAGGCTACAGGACTTTTTCTTTAAACTGTACAAAACTTTTTCGAGTCACTGTATTCATGAGCTACTCCCCAAGCAACGCAACCATGTTGTTTCAATGTGGTGTCAACGTTAAATACCAACATGCACAATGTTGTTTCAACGTGGAACTGTAACGTTGTTTTCAAGTGGAAGTGTTCACTTAAAGGAGCGTGGATGCAATGTTGTGTGCCAACGTTGTTTCAACGTAGATATATCACGTGGTTTCAATGTTGAATGTCAATATTGTTTCAACGTGGATTTGTCACATTGTTTCCACGTGAGAGTGTTCATTTTTGCCCATGTGGTTTCCACGTTGAATGTCAATGTTGTTTCAACATGGATGCATCCCATTGTTACCACCATGATAGTGTTCACTTTTACCAATGTTGTTTAAACATGAATCTTCCACATGAGTATTCAATATTGAATCTTACCAATGTTGTTTCAAGACACACATCCCATAATGCTGTTTTTACAGCACTATAGTTCTTGAGCCCAAGAACTAGTGCTGTAGAAACAGTTTTTCTGGAAAGTATGTCTTGAAACAACATTGGCAAGAATCAAGATTGAACACTCGTGTGGAAGATTCATATTTAAACAACATTGGTAAAAGTGAACACTATCATGTGGTAACAATGTGGAACACCCATGTTAAAACAGTATTGCTCATATTTTTCATATTCACATTGCTTTTTCATATTGCTCATATTTTTCGGAAGGGGTTATGAAATTCAAATTCAAAATACCATTTAAAGTTGCAATTTTAAGCAAAACAAATTATTGATTTTTGTATTTTAATAGATAACAGAAAAAATTTGGAAGCGAATGTATCCTGCCTACTTTTCTAAGCGCTTGTTTTGGCACATATTTTTTTTTTCACATGAATGTGTTTAGTTTTATTAACACTGTAAAGTTTAAGAGTATATGCATTATAGAAACTCATTTAATGAAAAGAAAAAGTTAAAACTAGAATATTTTCCAAGTATTGGCTTTACGAGTTTCCAACTACTGTTACACTATGTATCATCTTTTAGTAGGTAGAATATCATTTTGTGAAAAATTAAACTTTCCTTTTATATGCAGAGGATTATTCTGTACAAAAATTTAATTTTGCTCCAATGAACCACAATTAAAATTACTTATAATATCTGCTACTTAATTATCTCTGAACTAATCGAATTTAAATAAAAATTATATATATATATATTTTTTAACTATAAAAATAAATCATTACATAATGTTCAAAATAATTTTATTTCAAAAATAGCACGCATAACATTAAAACAAATGTTAATAAAACAAATATTAATAATTACATGTAACAGTAACACACATGGTCCTAACACAATTACATAGGTACAAATACCTTTCAAATTGTTTTTAAGTTCACACTTTAAACCAGCAAATGAAAAATTATAAGATGATTAAATATATATGTGCTAATTTTTAATGACATATCCCATTCAGAGCAACAGTAGGATCTTAACTTCAAGACCCCATTTAATAACAGTAAAATAAGAAAGGAGATACAAAATAATTATTTAAGTTTATGAACCATATGTTATAAACCATGTTTACAATCCTCAATATCATTCCCAAAAATATTCCACATCTCTGTCACCATCAGCAGCCTTAATGTCACTCCACGAGCTTCTTTCGCCTCCTCATTGGTTGTTTTCATAATCTCTAAAATAAAATTACCTTTATTTAATACAAAAACCATTCAAACATATATTTATATAGATATAACTGTTTTCCAATTTTTAAAAGTAGACACCATGCCAAAAATAATAATAAAGAAATACGACGTGTAAAAATGCTCAAATCCAACTCTGCTACTTAAATCGCCAACCAAATTCAAAGATTGAATATATTAATCAAAATAATATCCCTTTTTTATGACTTAAAAAAATCCCTCTCTCGTGTTGAAAGCGATCCCCTTGTTTTGGATGGTTTTAAGTCAATGCCAGTATGCGGAAGCACCCTTCATATTATGGTGTGCACATTGGACTGACCAAAGATCACATGACCATTTAAGGCAATAACAGACTTATTTCAGAATATCATGCAATGACGATACACAATATAGTTTAATCAAAAGTAGATTATGTAAAAAAAATTCGAAGGCAGATGCAGAATACCAATGTTGCCTACTCCCACCCCAGTATTTGAAAACTAAAATGAAGAGTAGAAAAATTTACAGGAAAAACGTATAATATAGGTTTTTATTAATGTTATATTTCAATAGGAAACCAATTATAATTTTTGAAAATTCTAGATTCAAACAACTTAGTTGCCTTTTACTCTTCGGTATACTTTTAGAAAAATTTACTGTATCATACAAATTTTGCTTTAAATTCAAAAACACTCTTTACTACTTTGAGGATAAATTAAATGAGCTGCTGCAACCAAGTTGAAGCCATGCTCTCTATTGGTTTCCAGTTCAAAGTCAGGAACTCATTTTTCATTACATAGTCGCCTGGAGGTTAAAATAGTCAATTAGGAAATTTTGGTACCTACGTATTAACGCCACCACAGCTACAGATTTGGCGGTTTTTAATTACTTACAAGGAATTATAGTTTTATACTTACAAGGAATCCAAAAGATAACTGCGTGCGAACAACAAGATTGCTCTTTATTGGTGGCACTGAAAAACCGTCAAATCTGTAGCTGCAGTGGCGTTAATACGTAAGTACCGATATTTTTCTTACCAAAAAAAGTTTTCTGGAGGCTAAAATAGTCACTTTAGTAAACGCCACTAGCAGCCTTGTTATAATACTGCCATAATTCAGACATGTTCACAACAGCAAAACTAATTTAAAAATAAAAAAATTATACTTAATATATAAATTATAGAGGATTATCAAAAGAACTATAAGTGTCATTTAACATGATGGCCACAAAATTTAGGTAAAAAGTTCCCTGACAGATTTAAAAAAAATTCCCTTCTTGCAAACTTTTTCCAAATTCCCCCAATTTTTCCAGATATGTTGACACATTTATCGAATAGAACTTGTATGCTAAAGAGATAATATGCCAATTTTTTAAAAATAGGTTTGGTGGTAGTTAAAAGTTAAAATTATTCCATAACATTAAAACTTCTAATGATTATCACAGCAAATCATCAGGAAAATGGTACCAAAATAGGGATAATGGAAAAACATACCCTAAACAGTAACAGTAAATTTTCCTGAATATTAAAAAAATTCCCTGATTTTTTCCACAATCGAAAAGTTTCTTGATTTCCAGGTTCTGTAGCCACACTGTTTAAGTATAACAGCTGTATAAGCAAGTCCACTGAACACTGAAAAAAAAAAGAAGAATGTTCAATTCTAATACAATAAGTAAATTTATTCTAAAAAGTATTCCCAAATCTAATTACAGTCAAACCCTGTTAATGCGAAATCCGTTAACCTGAACTCCAGTTTAACGCAAAGTAAAAGCAGTTCTCCGTACTTAAAACTTAGCGTTAATTTATTCAGTTAGCACAAACAATTTCAGCGGCCCCATCGACTTCGTGTTAATGAAGTTTAGCCGCAGAGTTGGACCCCCCCCCCCCCAAAAAAATGGGGTTTTTTTTGTTTAAAAGTTGTTGTTTTTTTTAAATCCTTTTCTAATTTAAATGTATGCATATTTATAAATAAAATTTTACATTAACTAGAATAATAAATGTTTAAATAACAAATAATATTTCTTCTGAAAATCATTTACACTAAGTAAATAAACAATTGCTACTTATGTGAACAATTAAATCATTAAATTTTAATATTATATTTAGAGATATGTTTTTTTAAATCCAATGGAAACTATATAATACAATAGTAATTGTTTACTACTTCTACATGGAATGTTGCTCTTAGATTCATCAGTAATGGTGATAAGTTATACATAATTTTTAGAAATAAGTTATTTAAGCACAAAATCTCTATTTCACAAACAAGTTTAAAATGCAGCATATAATTTAATTTTAATTAATAATTTTGAATATTATTATAAAACAGTAATAAAACACTTAGATTAATATAAAAAGTTATTTTTGATACTTATAAAAAAAAAGTTCTATAGACTTTCACTATAAGATTTATTTAAAAAAGTTATTTACAACACTAATTATAAATAAACACACAAAAAAAGTGCAATTTTAAATTAATCTTTAAAAAGAGAAAAAACTATTTGGTTTAAACCATGCCAACCCTGTTCGACTGTATAACATAAAAGGGAGATTTAAAAAAATATATATATATATTTTTTGCAAAAGAACAGAATTCCACTTTCTAATTTTAGTTTTTTAGAAAGTTCTTTTTGTAAATTTTTAAATAGCGAAATATCCTATACTGTACTGCATCTTTTCAATTTACCACAGTACCTGAAAAGGATAGGTTTCAGTTGTTAGGAGCCAGCGATCAGATTCCAGGCACTATACCTGTTCCGCATTCCACAGTGTTGTACATGGTGGCAGTAAACTGAAAATATGATAACTATTATAAAATGTATCATCCTTATGCACATGTATATATTTACACTGATGACGTCTTTTTTAAACCTTACTTTGAAATATCGATTTGATTACCAAGTGGGATAGGGAGAAATTCTCAATTTGTTATCCATCACTGCTTGAAAAAGAAAATTAACGAAAGAAATTCATTTTTTGCACACAAAACATCAGTTCATTTTGCAGCTATGTTTTTAAATAAACACTTAATTTTACATTAATTAAAACAACACATTACACAGAGTGGCCACAAAATTCAGGAAATAAAGTTTTCTGATAATACCCTGATAGATTTTTAAAAATTCTCTGATTTTACAGCAAGTTTTCTTCAAATTTCCTGAACTTTTCCAGATGTGTGATCGAATTAAACATGTTAAAGAGACTACGGGTGTGGAAAATCACATAACTTTCAATTATATTATATAACATTAAGAAATATTCTATACTACATCTGTATTCCACCTGAAATAAATTCCCGGCCCTGTTGACAATTTATAATATTACGGTGGAGGTTTTTTTTAACTGAATTAGTTCATTTAATTACCGCAAAAATTCTTTCAACAAGTATAGAAATAATATTTATACAGCATGTTTAATTCTCAGTGATCAATCGTTTTAGAAAAACATACTTCTACAAGATAGCCCATTCAGTTTTATAGTTCATAAAAATACGTGAAATATACAATAGGTTTTTTTATTTATGTCACACGTGTGTCCCAAAAATCAACAAACCTCACTGATAAGAACATCATTATCTAATTTCATTTATAAATAGAAATACATCTAATTTAGAAAACCGGCAAATAATAGAGTATAATTTAATAATATAATGAAGAAAACTTACCAGAAAAGGCATAAATCCAATCGTCAACAGACATCGTCAAGTTTCAAATCAACTTCAAAAGTGATGCCAACTACGTCATCACATCACTGAAGGTAAAAGCGTATTGCGCATGCGTAGGATGATACAAATCGTGGATCAGTGGTGTAATGTTGAATTATCACATTGAAGCCATATTAAAAAACCACATTGAGTAAACGGATTTTTATTTTTTGCTTTTATAAATTGCTTTTACCAAAGTTTTCAATTAATATGATTCTTGGACAGGATTGGGGCTTTCCAAAAACCAAAGAAGACACTTGTTTCATGTCTGGTTGAAATATCACATTGAAACAACATTGTGATATCACATTAGAAAAGTAAAGAAAACGAAATTCTGACTTTATTCGTACTACATAATTAAAACCCCTAAAAATTATACGAAATAAATTGATTTCTTCTAATATCTGTTATAAAATATCAGCTTCCTTAAAAATGCATTGGAATTGCACATTGATACAATGTGGTTACAATGTGCCTTTCTCACTTTCAACGTATCCACCAAAAAACCACATAGAAACAACATGAGTGTGTTGCTTGGGTCTAAATGATAGAATTCCAAAATAATTAAATCATTATGTAAAAATAAAAGTAATAGATGTAAACTACTCAGATAAAATGATTTTCACAAACGCATAGGGTACTTTTTGCAGAAACATCGTCCCGTTTAATGGCTTTACACCACTTTTTGCGGATGTCAGTGTATTTAAGAACACTCATACATAATTTAAAAGTGTTGGTGATTGAATTATTCCTACATTTCGGGACGAGGCAATGTTTGTACGCTGAATTTGAGGACATAATTTTAAATAGATTAAAAGAATACAAGATTTAAAAAAAAAGCTAAACGTGCTATAGCAATGCGAATAATCACGATAGTTTCCAAGATCACGCAAAACAAAAATAGGATTATGACGTATTTGACTTCATAGCTAAGCTAGTCTCGGTTTTCCGCGCTTTTAAAAGTGGGAAATTGATACTCGTATTAACTCGAGGAATATGGAACGGATTTCAAAAAATTTCATAGTTTTGATTGTTTTTTGTAACTCTTAATAAAAAAAAAATAAAAAAAATTATCAACTTGTCCATTCTTATTAACTGGAAGTAAGTATAATTAATTCAATTCTTGGCTGGGGTTTGTTATGGTTGACAAAGAAATAGCGTAATTCCCTTTTTAGGAAATGTACCGCACGCCATTGGTGCTTTTAACCTTAGAATAATCAGACTTCGGACAGTTTCAATGTTTAAACGCGAAAGGAAGGTAGTGTGATTGCAACGACTGATTGCAGAGGATAAATTTATAGCATATTTCTAGAATTTTGCAACTTCAGCGTCATCCGTTGGCAACATTTGTAACTAATTTCTAAACCTCAGTTTCAGATTTTTTCAGCTTTCAAAATAACTAATGTACTTTTTGTTTCATTGCTGTACTTTAACATTGAGATTCCAAATGTAGGTGGCGTTAATTACCTTAACAACAGACCTTTAAACGTCAGACTTTAAATACGAAATATGACGTCAAAATAAAAAAATTCCTTTTTTTTCACCTAAGGAACAAAAAGACTGAAGTGAACTAAAATCTTGCTCTTTTTGATTGGCTAATCGGCCTTTTGTATCCATATGTTGCGTTTGCATGTGTTTCGTTTTAGGTAGTGTCTTTTTACTTGGCCAAATATCTATATTGTCCCCCCTCCCTTCTTTTTTTTAAATTTTTTTATTTAAGTGACTAATTGTGTCTTGAAGTTTTTTTTACGTGAACAAATTGTTTTGATCTATCGAAAAATGTTAAGTATAAAGACCATGATTCAGTGGTGCTCATTGGCACCAATGAAAAAAAATCGCAAAAGAAAAAGATCCTATATTCACAGTGTATTGGACGACAATGAATGGGATGCTTCTCTAATAGAAACTCAACTTCAATATTTTTCTTCCGCTGATGAAGAGAATGAAAAAGGCGAAACACCTCTAATAAGAGTTCTGGAACATGCAAACTGTTCACTTGAAATTATTGAAATATTGCTTCGTTACGGCGCGGATGTGAATTTAGAGGCTACGTGTAAACGATCCCCTTTGCTTTGTGCACTTGTCTACTGTAAAGACAAAGTAATCATCGAAAGACTGATGAATGCATTTGCTGATGTCTCACAGCTATACTATAACCGTTCTTTGCTCTGCATTGCAATTGAATGCTGCTCTATTGAAGTAGTCACACTTTTATTAAGGTTCGCGTGTTCTCTAAAGGCATGTAGGATGCACCCCAGTGCATTGCACTGTGCCTTGGATTATAATACATCGGCAACTAGTATCGAAGCTTACAAGCTCTTTCTTAAGAAAGGCTCTGAGGAAAAACTTTTTGATGAACTCTGGCCTGATATTTTGTGCTACACACTTCAGAAGGGACTGGCATGCCAGGTACAACTGCTTTTGGAGGCAGGTGCAGTGGTGGACAGTTGCCAGGCACATGTTTCATCTTTATTTTGTGCATGCATTGACCGATCTAATCTGTTAAAAGCAGATATGATTGAACTTCTTGTTAATGCTGGTGCAAACCTTCGCACACAAAATCTTGTTGGCAGCATTCCTGTGCAGCGAGCTCTCCTATTTAAGATCAGCGAAACCAAAGCAATCAGGCTATTAATTGACGCCCCAAAATTAACTGCCACTGAAATCAATGATTACAACCTTCTGTATACAGCACTAGGCAACTGTGATTGCAAGATTGATGTTATTAAACTTTTACTACAGAAAGGAGCACTTGTAGACAAACTTGACGACAACAGAGGAGAAATTCCATTACACGCCGCTGTTAGGAATTCAACATTTAATATAGTCAAGTTGTTATTGGACTGTCGTTCACCAATTGATATACGAAATCTTGAAGGCCAAACTCCAATGCATATAGTTTTGAAAAACATAAGGGATCCCAATCTGGTCATGATTTTGTTTCTTGCCGGTGCCCGAATTGAAGAAGAATCATTAAGTATCGCTTTAAAAAGTTATGTTACAATGAAAGATAAGGATACATTGGACTGTCTCAAATTGATTATAAAGATATCTCTTCTCGTAGACCCTGAAGCTGAAATTTTGAAACTGATTTGGAAAGAGACCTCTGATGAAAGTCTGGTTGTATTTTTTTGCAATTGTCAGAAGGAGATAAGAAGAATGGATCACATTCATGGCCTCGGATTACGGAGGTATATTGCAAGAGGTGCAGCTTTGCCAAGTGATGAACAGCGCTTTTCATTTTTTAACTTAGTCAAATTAAAGCCACATATAAACTTTCCTCTCATTTGTGATGTAATTGCTAGTAGAATTGGTAAAGCAGCAATGCTGCCGAAGTTAGATCTCGTTGAGGTTTACCCTAAACAAGGGAGCAGTGACGTTATGTTAAATTGTGATATTTTACGCATACTTGCTAAATACATACCTGAAGTTGATTTACTCAGTTTCTTTCAGGCATAATTTCCAAAGAAGTTAAGTGTGGATTTGAATTGGTCCTGAATATAGAGATGGAAACAAAGCTGTAGTTTTTGCACAGTTTGCGATATCTAGGTTAGGTTTTTTTATTTAAATAATTTTGCAATAACTAAGCATTGGTGAAAAAAATATAACAGTCACAAATCTTGTCCTGGAATTATAAGTTTAAAATGTTGAATTCAAAAGCATCTTGATGGTCTTTTATATATTTTAATCCTAATTATTTAAAGCTCTATAATGCTTCTAAAAGTTTTATCAAGCTTTTTGCTTATACCTTGTAATATTTACCCTTTCAACCCTAATGGGTGTGTCGCAGTTTTTGTGAGGTATATTGACCTAATCGTTTGTAATAGTGGGTCAATATATCCCATCAGTGATCAATATTAGATACTATAGAAGTCTTAAATATTATAGAGTTTTTTGTGTTGAACATCTATCTATTGGTTAAATTAGTGTATTGTATCTAGTGCACATCTTCTTAAATTCTGCCTTGTATAGCTAATGAAGTAAAAGCCTAGGTTTGTACTTTGCTAATCTTCACTTTTGTTGTATTATGCAATCTACGAAAGAAGGAGAAATACTACATTGCATGGTTTTGTATATAGTATTTGTTTAAAATGCATAAAAATCATGCTGTGCCCCTTTTCAGTTAGATGTATGAAAACAATCGCATTTAATGTGTTCTTTTACTGACAATTATGAATGGTTGTAACTGTCAGAAATTTATTCCTTTTAATAATGTTGCATGTAACTAAAGATATTTTTTCTCTAAATGCAGGAATTTAATTTCTATAAAATGTTGTTTGCATTGTTTAAAAAATATTGTATTAAATTTTAACTAATTTTTAGCATATTAATTGTGTTCATTCTATTTACGTATATGTAATATGAAAGTATATTGCATATATATTGTTCATATGCTGTTTATTATATTAATTAAATTATATATTAAACAAATTCAATTAAAACTTAGTAATTGCTAAATTAGAAAGTTTGTTAGTTTTAAAATCTTCTTTTTCTTCTTTTATAATTATTCTAATGTTTATAAATTATGTATTTAACTGTAATTGTTAATTACAACATCTATCTGCAACTATGAGGTTTATTTTTAGTTTTAAAAAATCTACTTGTTGTTTGTTAGTTATTGTGTTTTGTGAATGTATATAGTCCATGCTCTTTTATATAAAATAATGATCTCTAGGCAGGGCCGTCACTAAGAATTTTGGTTGGGGGGGCGTAGACATCCTTTTGCCGACTGAAATCAAGGCATGTCCGGTGTAAATGTAGGAAATATAAATTAAAGTGCTAATAAATTATTAACTAATTTTTATTAATGTAAAATTAACGTATAAATAATTTTTAATTAATATATGAATAATTCCTGCATAATTAATTATTAATTAATGTAAAACTAATTGTTAATGTATTCTTTTTAATTAAGTGTGAATTGTTTTATTTAATGTGAAATTAGTTTGAATTATTTTTAAATTACCGTCTAAACAATTTTTAATATTTTATAGCATTTTATTAATACGTACTTAATGTCAAATTTTAAGTAAATTCCCATCACATTATAGTTAAAGTTCCTTCAAATTCATTTAATTTTTCATTTCTTTTTAGTAAATTAACCCTTCCTCTCCAAACAAAGGAGATTATTTTTGGAAGCGTTTTTATTTGGGGGGAGACATTTATACCTTGCAGATAGATAGAATTTCCCCCCAGAATCTTAAACTAATTCAGTAAACTGAAAAGTACAAGTGCTTCATTCCGATACAAGTTGCATTGCAAAAGACAATTATTATTAAAAACGATTTGTTAATTATTTAATTTTTAAATACTTTTTAACACATTTTCCTAACTAAAAAAGAAAAGATTTTGATTTTTCTTGAAACGTGTATTAATAATAAAACTTAATTTTTTTGTAATAATTCAATCCAGAAACCTACTTCTTAAAAGTAGTTACTTCGAGTATATATTTTTATCAAAATTGCTGGATTTAATTTAATGATTTTTTGTGGTTTTTCACTGACGTTGTATGGTTTTTCAGCAATAATTTCTGCAAATATTAGTCGTTTTTTGAACTATAATCATTTGTTCAAGAAGGAAAGTATACTTGAAAATGCTAGCTTTTTTTTCCTTAAGCGGGATTAAAAATAAAATGGATTACTTTAGCATTAAACCAAACTACAATATTTATGTGCAAAAAGGTAAGTTATTTGCAACTAATTGAACTTCGAATTTAGTGACAAAATACTCTATAAAAAAAGCATGCCATAATTTTTAGCACAACATACCAAACTGTATAAGAAATAGTACGTGTGGGGTTTTTGGGAAAGGTGTGGGGAGGGGTATTCAAATCTACAATGTTAATCCGATCTTGAGGAAGAACAAGTTGCACATTTGATCTTCAAAGCAAGAGAAACATCACTGTCAACATGAAATTTCCAAAAACCTACCCCCATTTCCCTTACCCACATGTAATGGTTATGATCCTAATTTGAAATTTATTGATCCAATTTGAAATATTTTTAAAGGTATTTAGACTAAAAATCTAGGATAGGTTGGTTGTTTGTTTTTCAAATTTATTAGGCGCAAGGGCAACACAAAGGCCAAATTGCGTCAGATATCGAGGATAGGAGTGAAAGGATACTCACAATTTGCAATATACTGAACCTGGTTGTATTGGACAATGTCGGTCCACAGCTATTTGAGCACGGGGAACATTAAGAATTTTAGATAGTATTATAATAAACCTTTCAATACTTTTCCAAAGATTATTTTGTTAGAATAAATTCGATATTGCCTTCCAGTTTACAAGTGGCATGCATTATTTTGGGAATGCATTTTCAATATATGAAGTACAAGGTGGTCATAAAGAAACTTTGCCGATATATGGGCCTCTAGCTTCCGTTCCGTTTAACAGATCGAGATGAGATTTCAAGTATAGTTATTCAGAGGTATGAGCTCGAGATTCTGTGAATTTCAATAAATGGCGCTCACGGTTATGGTTATAGTTATATGCAGGAAATTTTCAAATGACAACGTCTACTATTTTCTGTCGCAAAATGCTCAGCGCATAAGGAAACCCTAAAGAGAGATGGAACGGTACGTGTATAAAAAAAAACGGACGCATTATGCTCGCACAAAAAAAAAAGCTCTGCGAACTGCCAACAAAAACGCGATTGAGGCGCACGGTGGAAATTTGCATTTGACAGAGGCCAAAGTTCACATGAGTGCCATCACAGGCAATTTAATCGGTTTTCCAAGCTGAATATTTGGTGAGCGGCCTCCATTGCTCCGATCGTGTTTTTGTTGGCAGTTTGCAGATCTGCATTTTGTGCGTCCGTTTTTTGTGATACACGTACCATTCCAACGCTCTTTAGGGTTTTCGCAAGCGGTGATCATTTCTCGATTAGAAAAAGTAGGCGTTGCTATTCGTAACTATAACCAGGGTAATCGTGAGCGCCATTTTGCCGAAATTCACAGAATTCCGACCTCATATCTCTGAATAACTATACCTGAAATCTCATCTCGATCTGTTGAACGAGACTGCCTTTAGAGATCCATATATCGGCAAAGTTTCTTTATGACCATCCTGTACATAACATCATTTATGGAGTTCTACTTGACATTAATTGCAATAACTTTGTAAAATGCGGGTCAATTTTCGCATACAAAATTTTGGTGTTTTGAAATTTTGTATGAAACCTTTAACTCATATGATGTACATTACATATTTTATGTAAATGACGTTTAATGTGTATGTCCTGGTTTTTGAGGCGTTGTCTGACGTACCACAAATAAAAGTATATCATCTACTGTAACACATCAAAGTTATTTAATGTCAGTGAAGATATCAATGATGATATTATTTTAATGTTCCTGTCAAAAAGGATATACTTACTCCAATTCAAAATTGTCGACGTCAACTGAGGCTGCATTGTGATCACAATTTTATAATACTAATAATGGTTTTAATTATTTGTACTTTTTCCATTCTATATGTTTTGAAACATCCGTCAGTAGGGATTTTTAAAAGAAGGGATAAAATTTCAGAAATTTGCCAACTACCAGCCTTTCTAAAAACTTATGGTAATATTTATATGGTAATATTTGCGTTCGCAGTCCATCATTGTAGCCGGCAAAAAAGACACCGACTCCCCTATAATAGACTTCTATTGTAAAAATGTCGATTCGTCAAACTCGGGTCACGCTGCATTCAGATATTTTTAATTCCCCCCCCCCCCCATTTAATTCGATTTTATTGTGGATCGACTTTTGAAAAAGAAAAATCTCGATACAATTTTTGAAAATTTGCCGACTGTCCAACTTTCTAAAACTTTGGGGGGGTGAGTCGCCCCCTACGCCCCTCGTTCCCGTCGTCCCTGTCTCTAGGGGTGTAGTGCATCGGAAACGGCAATCCCTTACCTACTAATTTTGAAAATTTTATATAATATTTTGAATTTTTTTAAATAAGTCTGAAAATTGTCGACCATTTTAAAAGATGTAAGTGAAATTTTTATATTATATTTTCTATAGGATATTTTGTACATGTATTGCACTTTGTGCATTATCTTTAATTACTTTTATATCAATATAAAAAACAGCATAAACATTTTGTTTTCACTCTTGGCATACAAAGTGACCAATGAATCTTGCTGTTCATTGAATATTGAATGTACAATTCTTGGATAATGAAGCAAAAAGCTAGTTTTATAACTTATTGTCTTAGAGATTTAAAAAAAAAAATATATATATATATTTCTGAATGTTGTAGTTTATAAGAGGACTTTATTAATTTTGTAAACCTTATATAAGACAATGTTTTGTCCTACATTTTTCTACTGGCTAAACAATTCTGTTGTATCTCACACACAATTTCCTTAAATTACTGCTCTATAGATTTAAAAAAACGCTAGTGAATTTGTTTTCATATCGCTTAATGAGCTTACAAGTGAAAGTACAAAACCTAACTTTACAAAAATGAAGAGAAAAAAAAAATCTAATTTCATGATTGGCTAACATTTTTCTTCAATACTTTAAACTTTATTAAATAAATTTTTATTTTCAGTGAACATCTACATTTTGTGAGATGTTTAGCCCGGATAAGCAAATAACTCTAAAATTTGAAAAACTAACTTAGTGTTTCACTTGTAAGTTCTCGTTATAAAACTTTTATTCTTGGCTAATGAAGAAAATCCCAAGTTTTATGATTTGTTGGTTTTATTCCATGCTATTTGGTGTGAAAATCCCTTCAAAAGAGGGAGAGTAAGAATAGCATTTGGAATGGAATTTTCAGAAGGTGATGTGATATTGCTTCATTAAACTAATTGGAAGTGTGTGCATACAATTTTTTCTTTTAAAGATGTACTATATTGTTCTGAATATTTTTTTTGTAAATTTTTATGAAATAGTTAAAAATGGTGCTCCTCCCCATAATTCTGAGCTAGGAAGAAATTTAGTTTATCAATTTAAATATTACCCTTTTAAATTTTTTTTATCAAGATGCTGGAATTCCATTTTTAAAAATTAATATTTTGTTATTTGAAATTTATTCAATTTTAAAAGGAAGACTATTAAGGCATTACTGTTCCTTTATTCTAAAGCAGATCTTTTTAAAAATACAATATTGTATGTTAATAGTATTCTATTATAAATGTTTTTGTTAATATTATATATTGTCTTATAATTGATATATACTATAGAATAAATGTTGCAGTGCTATAAAATATTGTATGAAATAAATATTAGATGTGTTGTGCAGATTGTTTATTTTCTTGTAGTTTTGCTACTCAGTTTTAAAATTCCAAAATGAAATTTTGATTCGTCATTTTGAATAGGTATCTATAGTTTATTTGAACAAAGCAGTACAGTTTTTAAATGAGACTGTGCTACATTGATATTGCTCAGTGAAAATTTTACCCTAGAGATGTAAAAGTCAAGTTACTAGAGTGACAATGAATACAGTGCTACCCTTAGAGAGATTAGGCTGCACAGAACTCCATGGCTTTAGGCATTTACTTTTTTTTTTTTTAAATAATATTATTTACAGTCATTTACTCTAGATCAAGGTTGAATATCAAATGCGTGTTTTTTTATCAAATATGTTTTTTGCTGATAAAAGCTTTGATAATAACTAGCAATAGATGTCTAGTTTGTGACAGTAGTGAAAAAATTTAAGTTTTTTTTTTCTTGATTAAAAACAATCCACCAAGAATGCATATTTTTTATCTTCAAGAAGCAAAATTTCAGAAAGAAAAAATTCCATTTATAGCTTGCAATGCTATTGTTGAAAATTTCAATTTAATTTTCAATAAGTAACATCAATTAAGAGGGAGCACCTTTTTTACTTTGTTTTCGATGACAGTAAGGTCAAAATTTTGTAGTTTGACTCCATCTCCCTCTCACCTTTGTCACTTTTTGTTTTTATGTCAATTTTTACAGTTTTATATTTTTGTGATGAAAATTGTTTTAACTATGCAGTATTAAAATGGTAAGTAAATTTGCGCAAATATGATGAATTTCATACGTGATGTGTTAAAAGTAAAGATCTTTATTTACATTAAAACAAAACATTGTAAGTTGTTCTGGTTTTGTTAGAGAAATAGTACTATGCATAATTTTGTTTTATTTTTTTGCAAAGCAAGATATTTAATACACTCTTGTGTTATACTTACATTAGATTTAATGAACATTTTTAAAAACATTTTTAGTTTATAGCTTAAATAAATTTTCTAACAATTAAAATTCTAAAAAAAATTGTTTTTTAAAATAATAGAAATATGAAACACAAAATTGTAATCATTAATTTTTGTTATGTATTTGTAAAACTAAAAGCATTCTTGAAATGTTTTTATGGGACAGCACAAATATTTTAGCCCTAACAGTTGAAATACTATTGCAAATTTGCCATTGTGGTATTCAAAATTTCATGTGCAATGCATGTATGCCATAAAACGAAATTTGTAAAATTTCTAGCATATCTGAATTTAAAGCTGTGTGTCTTGCAATTCTTCATTCTCATTAGTCTTAACTCTAATGAAACTTTTTCAAATCGATATAAAGTTGCATTTTAATTGGAAGTTGATAGCTAAAAAGTAACGTTTTCATTTACTCGTTCAATTATTTTCATCGATTCACCTTGACATTTTATTGTATTTTCGCCAAATTCTCATGGAAACGATCAACGGACAATCACCCAATGGATATTTTGACCCAGTTGCAGATAAGTTCAATGAAGTTAAGGGTGCAAGGCTGATAGTCGGCCACTGATTATGTGATTAAAGGTGATGAAAGGTTGATCATCAGAGGGAGAGGTTAATGCTACTAGAGTAAGAACCATTAATGGATAATAAAGGTTTATAATGAACTTTTTAATGTTAAATACATTTTGAATAATGCAAGTTTACGAGCTTAAAGTATTCCACGTTAGAATTTTAAAGAGTTTTTTATGATACACATTTAATTTATTTTTTAAACCATGTTATGAAAACGAACACCTTAATGGAATCCTTAACTTTGAAAAGGTATTCCACTGATAAATATCTAAATCATAGCAACTGCGATTCAAAGCCCAATTTTTGGGCGTCAATTATTTAATTGCTAATGTATAAATGAATTGTAACTAAATAAAAATTTAATATAAAGTTAATATATAAATTAATAAAAACCAGAAAAAATTAATAAAAACCCTCAAACCAGATTCTGTATGATCTGCTTTCTTGGCTATTCTGAGTCATATCTCTGCTCTGCAGCATTCAGTGAAATCCTTTTGTACAGTTTTATTGAGAAGTGTTTCTCTCAATTAAAACTGAAAAACTAAAGCCCAAATTAAAAATTTTCTCTTTACTAACAATCCAAAAAACAAAACTTATTTTACGACTGAAATACTTAGTCGCTCTTTTATCTAGGATAAAAACTGCATCAGTTTTTTTTTTTTAAATTGAATTTTATTAAAATCTATTTTTACAAGTACAGATTATCTTTCAAGAAGTAACGAATTTTCCCTTGTTTATTCAATTGATTTATGCTGCCCAAGCAACACACTCATGTTGTTTCTATGTGGTTTTTTGGTGGATACGTTGAAAGTGAGAAAGGCACATTGTAACCACATTGTATCAATGTGCAATTCCAATGCATTTTTAAGGAAGCTGATATTTTATAACAGATATTAGAAGAAATCAATTTATTTCGTATAATTTTTAGGGGTTTTAATTATGTAGTACGAATAAAGTCAGAATTTCGTTTTCTTTACTTTTCTAATGTGATATCACAATGTTGTTTCAATGTGATATTTCAACCAAACATGAAACAAGTGTCTTCTTTGGTTTTTGGAAAGCCCCAATCCTGTCCAAGAATCATATTAATTGAAAACTTTGGTAAAAGCAATTTATAAAAGCAAAAAGTAAAAATCCGTTTACTCAATGTGGTTTTTTAATATGGCTTCAATGTGATAATTCAACATTACACCACTGATCCACGATTTGTATCATCCTACGCATGCGCAATACGCTTTTACCTTCAGTGATGACGTAGTTGGCGTCACTTTTGAAGTTGATTTGAAACTTGACGATGTCTGTTGACGATTGGATTTATGCCTTTTCTGGTAAGTTTTCTTCATTACATTATTAAATTATACTCTATTATTTGCCGGTTTTCTAAATTAGATGTATTTCTATTTATAAATGAAATTAGATAATGATGTTCTTATCAGTGAGGTTTGTTGATTTTTGGGACACACGTGTGACATAAATAAAAAAACCTATTGTATATTTCACGTATTTTTATGAACTATAAAACTGAATGGGCTATCTTGTAGAAGTATGTTTTTCTAAAACGATTGATCACTGAGAATTAAACATGCTGTATAAATATTATTTCTATACTTGTTGAAAGAATTTTTGCGGTAATTAAATGAACTAATTCAGTTAAAAAAAACCTCCACCGTAATATTATAAATTCTCAACAGGGCCGGGAATTTATTTCAGGTGGAATACAGATGTAGTATAGAATATTTCTTAATGTTATATAATATAATTGAAAGTTATGTGATTTTCCACACCCGTAGTCTCTTTAACATGTTTAATTCGATCACACATCTGGAAAAGTTCAGGAAATTTGAAGAAAACTTGCTGTAAAATCAGAGAATTTTTAAAAATCTATCAGGGTATTATCAGAAAACTTTATTTCCTGAATTTTGTGGCCACTCTGTGTAATGTGTTGTTTTAATTAATGTAAAATTAAGTGTTTATTTAAAAACATAGCTGCAAAATGAACTGATGTTTTGTGTGCAAAAAATGAATTTCTTTCGTTAATTTTCTTTTTCAAGCAGTGATGGATAACAAATTGAGAATTTCTCCCTATCCCACTTGGTAATCAAATCGATATTTCAAAGTAAGGTTTAAAAAAGACGTCATCAGTGTAAATATATACATGTGCATAAGGATGATACATTTTATAATAGTTATCATATTTTCAGTTTACTGCCACCATGTACAACACTGTGGAATGCGGAACAGGTATAGTGCCTGGAATCTGATCGCTGGCTCCTAACAACTGAAACCTATCCTTTTCAGGTACTGTGGTAAATTGAAAAGATGTAGTACAGTATAGGATATTTCGCTATTTAAAAATTTACAAAAAGAACTTTCTAAAAAACTAAAATTTGAAAGTGGAATTCTGTTCTTTTGCAAAAAATATATATATATATTTTTTTAAATCTCCCTTTTATGTTATACAGTCGAACAGGGTTGGCATGGTTTAAACCAAATAGTTTTTTCTCTTTTTAAAGATTAATTTAAAATTGCACTTTTTTTGTGTGTTTATTTATAATTAGATTTTTTAAATTATTTGTTGTAAATAACTTTTTTAAATAAATCTTATAGTGAAAGTCTATAGAACTTTTTTTTTATAAGTATCAAAAATAACTTTTTATATTAATCTAAGTGTTTTATTACTGTTTTATAATAATATTCAAAATTATTAATTAAAATTAAATTATATGCTGCATTTTAAACTTGTTTGTGAAATAGAGATTTTGTGCTTAAATAACTTATTTCTAAACCTTAAAAATATAATTATGTATAACTTATCACCATTACTGATGAATCTAAGAGCAACATTCCATGTAGAAGTAGTAAACAATTACTATTGTATTATATAGTTTCCGTTGGATTTAAAAAAACATATCTCTAAATATAATATTAAAATTTAATGATTTAATTGTTCACATAAGTAGCAATTGTTTATTTACTTAGTGTAAATTATTTTCAGAAGAAATATTATTTGTTATTTAAACATTTATTACTCTGCGGCTAAACTTCATTAACACGAAGTCGATGGGGCCGCTGAAATTGTTTGTGCTAACTGAATAAATTAACGCTAAGTTTTAAGTACGGAGAACTGCTTTTACTTTGCCTTAAACTGGAGTTCAGGTTAACGGATTTCGCATTAACAGGGTTTGACTGTAATTAGATTTGGGAATACTTTTTAGAATAAATTTACTTATTGTATTAGAATTGAACATTCTTCTTTTTTTTTTTCAGTGTTCAGTGGACTTGCTTATACAGCTGTTGTACTTAAACAGTGTGGCTACAGAACCTGGAAATCAAGAAACTTTTCGATTGTGGAAAAAATCAGGGAATTTTTTTAATATTCAGGAAAATTTACTGTTACTGTTTAGGGTATGTTTTTCCATTATCCCTATTTTGGTACCATTTTCCTGATGATTTGCTGTGATAATCATTAGAAGTTTTAATGTTATGGAATAATTTTAACTTTTAACTACCACCAAACCTATTTTTAAAAAAATGGCATATTATCTCTTTAGCATACATGTTCTATTCTATAAATGTGTCAACATATCTGGAAAAATTGGGGGAATTTGGAAAAAGTTTGCAAGAAGGGAATTTTTTTTAAATCTGTCAGGGAACTTTTTACCTGAATTTTGTGGCCATCATGTTAAATGACACTGATAGTTCTTTTGATAATCCTCTATAATTTATATATTAAGTATAATTTTTTTATTTTTAAATTAGTTTTGCTGTTGTGAACATGTCTGAATTATGGCTGGTTGGTTGGTAAGAGTTTAACGGCGCAAGGGCAACACATGGGCCATACTGCGCCCTGAATTATGGCAGTATTATAACAAGGCTGCTAGTGGCGTTTACTAAAGTGACTATTTTAGCCTCCAGAAAACTTTTTTTGGTAAGAAAAATATCGGTACTTACGTGTTAACGCCACTGTAGCTACAGATTTGACGGTTTTTCATTTCCGCCAATAAAGAGCAATCTTGTTGTTCGCATGCAGTTATCTTTTGGATTCTTTGTAAGTATAAAACTCTAATTCCTTGTAAGTAATTAAAAACCGCCAAATCTGTAGCTGCGGTGGCGTTAATACGCAAGTACCAAAATATCCTAATTGACTATTTTAACCTCCAGGCAACTATGTAATGAAAAAAGGGCTCCTAACTTTGAACTGGAAACCAATAGAAAGCATGGCTTCAATTTGGTTGCAGCAGCTCATTTAATTTATCCTCAAAGTAGTAAAAAGGGTTTTTGAATTTAAAGCTAAATTTGTATGATACAGTAAATTTTTCTAAAAGTATACCTAAGAGTAAAAGGCAACTAAGTTGTTTCAATCTAGAATTTTCAAAAATTATAATTGGTTTCCTATTGAAATATAACATTAATTAAAAACCTATATTATATGTTTTTCTTTTAAATTTTTCTACTCTTCATTTTAGTTTTCAAATACTGGGTGGGAGTAGGCAACATTGGTATTCTGCATCTGCCTTCGAATTTTTTTTACATAATCTACTTTTGATTAAACTATATTGTGTATCGTCATTGCATGATATTCTGAAATAAGTCTGTTATTGCCTTAAATGGTCGTGTGATCTTTGGTCAGTCCAATGTGCAAACCATAATATGAAGGGTGCTTCTGCATACTGGCATTGACTTAAAACCATCCAAAACAAGGGGATCGCTTTCAACGCGAGAGAGGGATTTTTTTAAGTCATAAAAAAGGGATATTATCTTGATTAATATATTCAATCTTTGAATTTGGTTGGCGATTTAAGTAGCAGAGTTGGATTTGAGCATTTTTACACGTCGTATTTCTTTATTATTATTTTTGGCATGGTGTCTACTTTTAAAAATTGGAAAACAGTTATATCTATATAAATATATGTTTGAATGGTTTATTGTATTAAATAAAGGTAATTTTATTTTAGAGATTATGAAAACAACCAATGAGGAGGCGAAAGAAGCTCGTGGAGTGACATTAAGGCTGCTGATTGTGACAGAGATGTGGAATATTTTTGGGAATGATATTGTGGATTGTAAACATGGATTATAACATATGGTTCACAAACTTAAATAATTGTTTTGTATCTCCTTTCTTATTTTACTGTCATTAAATGGGGTCTTGAAGTTAAGATCCTACTGTTGCTCTGAATGGGATATGTCATTAAAAATTAGCACATATATATTTAATCATCTTATAATTTTCTATTTGCTGGTTTAAAGTGTGAACTTAGAAACAATTTGAAAGGTATTTGTACCTATGTAATTGTGTTAGGACTATGTCTGTTACTGTTACATGTAATTATTAATATTTGTTTTATTAACATTTGTTTTAATGTTATGCATGCTATTTTTGAAATAAAATTATTTTGAACATTATGATTTATTTTTACAGTTTAAAAATATATATGTATAATTTTTATTCAAATTTGATTAGTTCAGAGATAATTAAGAAGCAAATATTATAATTAATTTTAATTGTGGTTCATTGGAGAAAAATTAAATTTTTGTACAGAATAATCCTCTGCATATAAAAGGAAAGTTTAATTTTTCACAAAATGATATTCTACCTACTAAAAGATGATACATTGTGTAACAGTAGTTGGAAACTCATAAAGCCAATACTTGGAAAATATTCTAGTTTTAACTTTCTTTTCATTAAATGAGAGTTTCTATAATGCATATACTCTTAAACTTTACAGTGCTAATAAAACTAAACACATTCATGTGAAAAAAATGTGTCAAAACAAGCGCTTAAGAAAGTAGGCAGGATACATTCGCTTCCAAATTTTTTCTGTTATCTATTAAAATACAAAAATCAATAATTTGTTTTGCTTAAAATTGCAACTTTAAATGGTATTTTAATTTCATAACCCCTTCCAAAAAATATGAGCAATGTGAATATGAAAAATATGAGCAATACTGTTTTAACATGGGTGTTCCACATTGTTACCACATGATAGTGTTCACTTTTACCAATGTTGTTTAAATATGAATCTTCCACATGAGTGTTCAATCTGATTCTTGCCAATGTTGTTTCAAGACATACTTTCCAGAAAAACTGTTTCTACAGCACTAGTTCTTGGGCTCAAGAACTATAGTGCTGTAAAAACAGCATTATGGGATGTGTGTCTTGAAACAACATTGGCAAGATTCAATATTGAACACTCATGTGGAAGATTCATGTTTAAACAACATTGGTAAAAGTGAACACTATCATGTGGTAACAATGGGATGCATCCATGTTGAAACAACATTGACATTCAACGTGGAAACCACATGGGCAAAAATGAACACTCTCACGTGGAAACAATGTGACAAATCCACGTTGAACCAATATTGACATTCAACATTGAAACCACGTGGGCAATAGCTAGCATGTGGAAGCAGTGTGATATATCTACGTTGAAACAACGTTGGCACTCAACATTGTATCCACGCTCCTTTAAGTGAACACTTCCGCTTGAAAACAACGTTGCAGTTCCACGTTGAAACAACATTGTGCATGTTGGTATTTAACGTTGACACCACATTGAAACAATATGGTTGCGTTGATTGGGTGACACCTCGAGTGCTCCTATCCCAGAATTCGGTGCTATGTGCTACTCCATGTCTTTCAGAAATGAGCTAAAGTTTTTTGGTTTGCATGATATAACAATTGTGTCTGATGTTATTATTGCTCCCCTCCCTCTTCTAACCCCATAACTATTTTTTTGAATAAAAAGAACGTTAAAGTGGTTGGTTGCTTGCGTGGATTTTAATGGCACAAGAGCCAATATTAGCTAAGCTGCGCCAAACATATTTTAAACGTTATAGTGAAAAGTTTTATTTTATCAAATTTTTAATACTGTAAGAGCAATGTCCATTTTTCTCCTTCAGTTTGAATTATACTTTATCATTTTTAAATAGGTGCTTGCCACATGGCAGTGACTGATGCTTTCTATCTAAATCTCTTTCCCTATCTTAGTTTAGGTAACTATAACCGCAATGTTTTTAGATACTGTTTTTACAGTAAAGAAAATTGGAATAAAATAAACTTATTTACAAAGATTAGTTTAAATTTTGATAAAAAAATATAAAAATCCATAAATTTATATAATCACCCTATTTGTGTAGCCACTTGTTTTTAGCTTACATGGGTTGAATAAATTAAAATCTGTCAATATATATACAAATGTCTTTTAACACAAATTTGACAAAAACAACTAATGTTATTTCATGGGTATTTTGTAGATTTATCTATCAGCTGAGAAACTTTCCTAACAGGTACTTTAAGATCTTTATTTGTAGAATCTTGCCATGTATTTTATTGAATTTGGTTTGGATAAATCTATTTTATCCATGTAGTATATATTTGATCAATTTTAGATCTCTCTTCTTGCGTTGTGCATTTTTCTCAGGAAATTAATGTGGGAAGGGATAGAAATAAATCCTCTTGCAACTTCTGAATCATCTTCACGGAATCGAGAGTTTAAACTTTAGCAGAGTGATATAAATATGTTTAACAAACAATAAGTTTCAGATTCATTCATACATTTTTTAACTTGATTGAATATGACTTATTTTTATTGTAAGTTTTTATTTTCAATTATCATTCCATCCAGTTAAACTGAAGAACATAGCAGTGACCTTGCCTTTTCGACTACGAGCCATTTTAAATAGTAAATAGATTATAATGAATTGAGAAAACAAATATTATAGCCAATCGATTTTTTACATGTTTCCAGAATACAAAAATTAAAAAAAAGTGTTGGAAAAAAATTCAACTAATGAAATTATCAGAAAATGTAGGGCACGAACACATTTGTGGAATTTTTTTCTTTAATTTTATAAATTTGTATTGTTATAAAAATATTAATTCATAAAAACTATACAAGATTTTCTTTAAAGTATTAGGTTTGATTCAGAATTATATAAAGATTAAAAAAAATATATAGGAATTAATATTCGAATTCAATTCCAGGCTACAGGACTTTTTCTTTAAACTGTACGAAAACTTTTTCGAGTCACTGTATTCATGAGCTACTCTAAATGATAGAATTCCAAAATAATTAAATCATTATGTAAAAATAAAAGTAATAGATGTAAACTACTCAGATAAAATGATTTTCACAAACGCATAGGGTACTTTTTGCAGAAACATCGTCCCGTTTAATGGCTTTACACCACTTTTTGCGGATGTCAGTGTATTTAAGAACACTCATACATAATTTAAAAGTGTTGGTAATTGAATTATTCCTACATTTCGGGACGAGGCAATGTTTGTACGCTGAATTTGAGGACATAATTTTAAATAGATTAAAAGAATACAAGATTTAAAAAAAAAGCTAAACGTGCTATAGCAATGCGAATAATCACGATAGTTTCCAAGATCACGCAAAACAAAAATAGGATTATGACGTATTTGACTTCATAGCTAAGCTAGTCTCGGTTTTCCGCGCTTTTAAAAGTGGGAAATTGATACTCGTATTAACTCGAGGAATATGGAACGGATTTCAAAAAATTTCATAGTTTTGATTGTTTTTCGTAACTCTTAATAAAAAAAAATAAAAAAAATTATCAACTTGTCCATTCTTATTAACTGGAAGTAAGTATAATTAATTCAATTCTTGGCTGGGTTTGTTATGGTTGACAAAGAAATAGCGTAATTCCCTTTTTAGGAAATGTACCGCACGCCATTGGTGCTTTTAACCTTAGAATAATCAGACTTCGGACAGTTTCAATGTTTAAACGCGAAAGGAAAGTAGTGTGATTGCAACGACTGATTGCAGAGGATAAATTTATAGCATATTTCTAGAATTTTGCAACTTCAGCGTCATCCGTTGGCAACATTTGTAACTAATTTCTAAACCTCAGTTTCAGATTTTTTCAGCTTTCAAAATAACTAATGTACTTTTTGTTTCATTGCTGTTCTTTAACATTGAGATTCCAAATGTAGGTGGCGTTAATTACCTTAACAACAGACCTTTAAACGTCAGACTTTAAATACGAAATATGACGTCAAAATAAAAAAATTCCTTTTTTTTCACCTAAGGAACAAAAAGACTGAAGTGAACTAAAATCTTGCTCTTTTTGATTGGCTAATCGGCCTTTTGTATCCATATGTTGCGTTTGCATGTGTTTCGTTTTAGGTAGTGTCTTTTTACTTGGCCAAATATCTATATTGTCCCCCCTCCCTTCTTTTTTTAAAATTTTTTTATTTAAGTGACTAATTGTGCCTTGAAGTTTTTTTTTACGTGAACAAATTGCTTTGATCTATCGAAAAATGTTAAGTATAAAGACCATGATTCAGTGGTGCTCATTGGCACCAATGAAAAAAAATCGCAAAAGAAAAAGATCCTATATTCACAGTGTATTGGACGACAATGAATGGGATGCTTCTCTAATAGAAACTCAACTTCAATATTTTTCTTCCGCTGATGAAGAGAATGAAAAAGGCGAAACACCTCTAATAAGAGTTCTGGAACATGCAAACTGTTCACTTGAAATTATTGAAATATTGCTTCGTTACGGCGCGGATGTGAATTTAGAGGCTACGTGTAAACGATCCCCTTTGCTTTGTGCACTTGTCTACTGTAAAGACAAAGTAATCATCGAAAGACTGATGAATGCATTTGCTGATGTCTCACAGCTATACTATAACCGTTCTTTGCTCTGCATTGCAATTGAATGCTGCTCTATTGAAGTAGTCACACTTTTATTAAGGTTCGCGTGTTCTCTAAAGGCATGTAGGATGCACCCCAGTGCATTGCACTGTGCCTTGGATTATAATACATCGGCAACTAGTATCGAAGCTTACAAGCTCTTTCTTAAGAAAGGCTCTGAGGAAAAACTTTTTGATGAACTCTGGCCTGATATTTTGTGCTACACACTTCAGAAGGGACTGGCATGCCAGGTACAACTGCTTTTGGAGGCAGGTGCAGTGGTGGACAGTTGCCAGGCACATGTTTCATCTTTATTTTGTGCATGCATTGACCGATCTAATCTGTTAAAAGCAGATATGATTGAACTTCTTGTTAATGCTGGTGCAAACCTTCGCACACAAAATCTTGTTGGCAGCATTCCTGTGCAGCGAGCTCTCCTATTTAAGATCAGCGAAACCAAAGCAATCAGGCTATTAATTGACGCCCCAAAATTAACTGCCACTGAAATCAATGATTACAACCTTCTGTATACAGCACTAGGCAACTGTGATTGCAAGATTGATGTTATTAAACTTTTACTACAGAAAGGAGCACTTGTAGACAAACTTGACGACAACAGAGGAGAAATTCCATTACACGCCGCTGTTAGGAATTCAACATTTAATATAGTCAAGTTGTTATTGGACTGTCGTTCACCAATTGATATACGAAATCTTGAAGGCCAAACTCCAATGCATATAGTTTTGAAAAACATAAGGGATCCCAATCTGGTCATGATTTTGTTTCTTGCCGGTGCCCGAATTGAAGAAGAATCATTAAGTATCGCTTTAAAAAGTTATGTTACAATGAAAGATAAGGATACATTGGACTGTCTCAAATTGATTATAAAGATATCTCTTCTCGTAGACCCTGAAGCTGAAATTTTGAAACTGATTTGGAAAGAGACCTCTGATGAAAGTCTGGTTGTATTTTTTTGCAATTGTCAGAAGGAGATAAGAAGAATGGATCACATTCATGGCCTCGGATTACGGAGGTATATTGCAAGAGGTGCAGCTTTGCCAAGTGATGAACAGCGCTTTTCATTTTTTAACTTAGTCAAATTAAAGCCACATATAAACTTTCCTCTCATTTGTGATGTAATTGCTAGTAGAATTGGTAAAGCAGCAATGCTGCCGAAGTTAGATCTCGTTGAGGTTTACCCTAAACAAGGGAGCAGTGACGTTATGTTAAATTGTGATATTTTACGCATACTTGCTAAATACATACCTGAAGTTGATTTACTCAGTTTCTTTCAGGCATAATTTCCAAAGAAGTTAAGTGTGGATTTGAATTGGTCCTGAATATAGAGATGGAAACAAAGCTGTAGTTTTTGCACAGTTTGCGATATCTAGGTTAGGTTTTTTTATTTAAATAATTTTGCAATAACTAAGCATTGGTGAAAAAAATATAACAGTCACAAATCTTGTCCTGGAATTATAAGTTTAAAATGTTGAATTCAAAAGCATCTTGATGGTCTTTTATATATTTTAATCCTAATTATTTAAAGCTCTATAATGCTTCTAAAAGTTTTATCAAGCTTTTTGCTTATACCTTGTAATATTTACCCTTTCAACCCTAATGGGTGTGTCGCAGTTTTTGTGAGGTATATTGACCTAATCGTTTGTAATAGTGGGTCAATATATCCCATCAGTGATCAATATTAGATACTATAGAAGTCTTAAATATTATAGAGTTTTTTGTGTTGAACATCTATCTATTGGTTAAATTAGTGTATTGTATCTAGTGCACATCTTCTTAAATTCTGCCTTGTATAGCTAATGAAGTAAAAGCCTAGGTTTGTACTTTGCTAATCTTCACTTTTGTTGTATTATGCAATCTACGAAAGAAGGAGAAATACTACATTGCATGGTTTTGTATATAGTATTTGTTTAAAATGCATAAAAATCATGCTGTGCCCCTTTTCAGTTAGATGTATGAAAACAATCGCATTTAATGTGTTCTTTTACTGACAATTATGAATGGTTGTAACTGTCAGAAATTTATTCCTTTTAATAATGTTGCATGTAACTAAAGATATTTTTTCTCTAAATGCAGGAATTTAATTTCTATAAAATGTTGTTTGCATTGTTTAAAAAATATTGTATTAAATTTTAACTAATTTTTAGCATATTAATTGTGTTCATTCTATTTACGTATATGTAATATGAAAGTATATTGCATATATATTGTTCATATGCTGTTTATTATATTAATTAAATTATATATTAAACAAATTCAATTAAAACTTAGTAATTGCTAAATTAGAAAGTTTGTTAGTTTTAAAATCTTCTTTTTCTTCTTTTATAATTATTCTAATGTTTATAAATTATGTATTTAACTGTAATTGTTAATTACAACATCTATCTGCAACTATGAGGTTTATTTTTAGTTTTAACTGATGATAAAATCTACTTGTTGTTTGTTAGTTATTGTGTTTTGTGAATGTATATAGTCCATGCTCTTTTATATAAAATAATGATCTCTAGGCAGGGCCGTCACTAAGAATTTTGGTTGGGGGGGCGTAGACATCCTTTTGCCGACTGAAATCAAGGCATGTCCGGTGTAAATGTAGGAAATATAAATTAAAGTGCTAATAAATTATTAACTAATTTTTATTAATGTAAAATTAACGTATAAATAATTTTTAATTAATATATGAATAATTCCTGCATAATTAATTATTAATTAATGTAAAACTAATTGTTAATGTATTCTTTTTAATTAAGTGTGAATTGTTTTATTTAATGTGAAATTAGTTTGAATTATTTTTAAATTACCGTCTAAACAATTTTTAATATTTTATAGCATTTTATTAATACGTACTTAATGTCAAATTTTAAGTAAATTCCCATCACATTATAGTTAAAGTTCCTTCAAATTCATTTAATTTTTCATTTCTTTTTAGTAAATTAACCCTTCCTCTCCAAACAAAGGAGATTATTTTTGGAAGCGTTTTTATTTGGGGGGAGACATTTATAATACCTTGCAGATAGATAGAATTTCCCCCCAGAATCTTAAACTAATTCAGTAAACTGAAAAGTACAAGTGCTTCATTCCGATACAAGTTGCATTGCAAAAGACAATTATTATTAAAAACGATTTGTTAATTATTTAATTTTTAAATACTTTTTAACACATTTTCCTAACTAAAAAAGAAAAGATTTTGATTTTTCTTGAAACGTGTATTAATAATAAAACTTAATTTTTTTGTAATAATTCAATCCAGAAACCTACTTCTTAAAAGTAGTTACTTCGAGTATATATTTTTATCAAAATTGCTGGATTTAATTTAATGATTTTTTGTGGTTTTTCACTGACGTTGTATGGTTTTTCAGCAATAATTTCTGCAAATATTAGTCGTTTTTTGAACTATAATCATTTGTTCAAGAAGGAAAGTATACTTGAAAATGCTAGCTTTTTTTTCCTTAAGCGGGATTAAAAATAAAATGGATTACTTTAGCATTAAACCAAACTACAATATTTATGTGCAAAAAGGTAAGTTATTTGCAACTAATTGAACTTCGAATTTAGTGACAAAATACTCTATAAAAAAAGCATGCCATAATTTTTAGCACAACATACCAAACTGTATAAGAAATAGTACGTGTGGGGTTTTTGGGAAAGGTGTGGGGAGGGGTATTCAAATCTACAATGTTAATCCGATCTTGAGGAAGAACAAGTTGCACATTTGATCTTCAAAGCAAGAGAAACATCACTGTCAACATGAAATTTCCAAAAACCTACCCCCATTTCCCTTACCCACATGTAATGGTTATGATCCTAATTTGAAATTTATTGATCCAATTTGAAATATTTTTAAAGGTATTTAGACTAAAAATCCAGGATAGGTTGGTTGTTTGTTTTTCAAATTTATTAGGCGCAAGGGCAACACAAAGGCCAAATTGCGTCAGATATCGAGGATAGGAGTGAAAGGATACTCACAATTTGCAATATACTGAACCTGGTTGTATTGGACAATGTCGGTCCACGGCTATTTGAGCACGGGGAACATTAAGAATTTTAGATAGTATTATAATAAACCTTTCAATACTTTTCCAAAGATTATTTTGTTAGAATAAATTCGATATTGCCTTCCAGTTTACAAGTGGCATGCATTATTTTGGGAATGCATTTTCAATATATGAAGTACAAGGTGGTCATAAAGAAACTTTGCCGATATATGGGCCTCTAGCTTCCGTTC
Organism: Linyphia triangularis; assembly: GCA_963978545.1. NCBI lineage: Eukaryota > Metazoa > Arthropoda > Arachnida > Araneae > Linyphiidae > Linyphia > Linyphia triangularis. The sequence goes on from OZ021721.1 coordinate 35,591,795, forward strand.
CGTTTAACAGATCGAGATGAGATTTCAAGTATAGTTATTCAGAGGTATGAGCTCGAGATTCTGTGAATTTCAATAAATGGCGCTCACGGTTATGGTTATAGTTATATGCAGGAAATTTTCAAATGACAACGTCTACTATTTTCTGTCGCAAAATGCTCAGCGCATAAGGAAACCCTAAAGAGAGATGGAACGGTACGTGTATAAAAAAAAACGGACGCATTATGCTCGCACAAAAAAAAAAGCTCTGCGAACTGCCAACAAAAACGCGATTGAGGCTCACGGTGGAAATTTGCATTTGACAGAGGCCAAAGTTCACATGAGTGCCATCACAGGCAATTTAATCGGTTTTCCAAGCTGAATATTTGGTGAGCGGCCTCCATTGCTCCGATCGTGTTTTTGTTGGCAGTTTGCAGATCTGCATTTTGTGCGTCCGTTTTTTGTGATACACGTACCATTCCAACGCTCTTTAGGGTTTTCGCAAGCGGTGATCATTTCTCGATTAGAAAAAGTAGGCGTTGCTATTCGTAACTATAACCAGGGTAATCGTGAGCGCCATTTTGCCGAAATTCACAGAATTCCGACCTCATATCTCTGAATAACTATACCTGAAATCTCATCTCGATCTGTTGAACGAGACTGCCTTTAGAGATCCATATATCGGCAAAGTTTCTTTATGACCATCCTGTACATAACATCATTTATGGAGTTCTACTTGACATTAATTGCAATAACTTTGTAAAATGCGGGTCAATTTTCGCATACAAAATTTTGGTGTTTTGAAATTTTGTATGAAACCTTTAACTCATATGATGTACATTACATATTTTATGTAAATGACGTTTAATGTGTATGTCCTGGTTTTTGAGGCGTTGTCTGACGTACCACAAATAAAAGTATATCATCTACTGTAACACATCAAAGTTATTTAATGTCAGTGAAGATATCAATGATGATATTATTTTAATGTTCCTGTCAAAAAGGATATACTTACTCCAATTCAAAATTGTCGACGTCAACTGAGGCTGCATTGTGATCACAATTTTATAATACTAATAATGGTTTTAATTATTTGTACTTTTTCCATTCAATATGTTTTGAAACATCCGTCAGTAGGGATTTTTAAAAGAAGGGATAAAATTTCAGAAATTTGCCAACTACCAGCCTTTCTAAAAACTTATGGTAATATTTATATGGTAATATTTGCGTTCGCAGTCCATCATTGTAGCCGGCAAAAAAGACACCGACTCCCCTATAATAGACTTCTATTGTAAAAATGTCGATTCGTCAAACTCGGGTCACGCTGCATTCAGATATTTTTAATTCCCCCCCCCCCCATTTAATTCGATTTTATTGTGGATCGACTTTTGAAAAAGAAAAATCTCGATACAATTTTTGAAAATTTGCCGACTGTCCAACTTTCTAAAACTTTGGGGGGGTGAGTCGCCCCCTACGCCCCCCGTTCCCGTCGTCCCTGTCTCTAGGGGTGTAGTGCATCGGAAACGGCAATCCCTTACCTACTAATTTTGAAAATTTTATATAATATTTTGAATTTTTTTAAATAAGTCTGAAAATTGTCGACCATTTTAAAAGATGTAAGTGAAATTTTTATATTATATTTTCTATAGGATATTTTGTACATGTATTGCACTTTGTGCATTATCTTTAATTACTTTTATATCAATATAAAAAACAGCATAAACATTTTGTTTTCACTCTTGGCATACAAAGTGACCAATGAATCTTGCTGTTCATTGAATATTGAATGTACAATTCTTGGATAATGAAGCAAAAAGCTAGTTTTATAACTTATTGTCTTAGAGATTTAAAAAAAAATATATATATATATATATTTCTGAATGTTGTAGTTTATAAGAGGACTTTATTAATTTTGTAAACCTTATATAAGACAATGTTTTGTCCTACATTTTTCTACTGGCTAAACAATTCTGTTGTATCTCACACACAATTTCCTTAAATTACTGCTCTATAGATTTAAAAAAACGCTAGTGAATTTGTTTTCATATCGCTTAATGAGCTTACAAGTGAAAGTACAAAACCTAACTTTACAAAAATGAAGAGAAAAAAAAATCTAATTTCATGATTGGCTAACATTTTTCTTCAATACTTTAAACTTTATTAAATAAATTTTTATTTTCAGTGAACATCTACATTTTGTGAGATGTTTAGCCCGGATAAGCAAATAACTCTAAAATTTGAAAAACTAACTTAGTGTTTCACTTGTAAGTTCTCGTTATAAAACTTTTATTCTTGGCTAATGAAGAAAATCCCAAGATTTATGATTTGTTGGTTTTATTCCATGCTATTTGGTGTGAAAATCCCTTCAAAAGAGGGAGAGTAAGAATAGCATTTGGAATGGAATTTTCAGAAGGTGATGTGATATTGCTTCATTAAACTAATTGGAAGTGTGTGCATACAATTTTTTCTTTTAAAGATGTACTATATTGATCTGAATATTTTTTTTGTAAATTTTTATGAAATAGTTAAAAATGGTGCTCCTCCCCATAATTCTGAGCTAGGAAGAAATTTAGTTTATCAATTTAAATATTACCCTTTTAAATTTTTTTTATCAAGATGCTGGAATTCCATTTTTAAAAATTAATATTTTGTTATTTGAAATTTATTCAATTTTAAAAGGAAGACTATTAAGGCATTACTGTTCCTTTATTCTAAAGCAGATCTTTTTAAAAATACAATATTGTATGTTAATAGTATTCTATTATAAATGTGTTTGTTAATATTATATATTGTCTTATAATTGATATATACTATAGAATAAATGTTGCAGTGCTATAAAATATTGTATGAAATAAATATTAGATGTGTTGTGCAGATTGTTTATTTTCTTGTAGTTTTGCTACTCAGTTTTAAAATTCCAAAATGAAATTTTGATTCGTCATTTTGAATAGGTATCTATAGTTTATTTGAACAAAGCAGTACAGTTTTTAAATGAGACTGTGCTACATTGATATTGCTCAGTGAAAATTTTACCCTAGAGATGTAAAAGTCAAGTTACTAGAGTGACAATGAATACAGTGCTACCCTTAGAGAGATTAGGCTGCACAGAACTCCATGGCTTTAGGCATTTACTTTTTTTTTTTAAATAATATTATTTATAGTCATTTACTCTAGATCAAGGTTGAATATCAAATGCGTGTTTTTTTATCAAATATGTTTTTTGCTGATAAAAGCTTTGATAATAGCTAGCAATAGATGTCTAGTTTGTGACAGTAGTGAAAAAATTTAAGTTTTTTTTTTCTTGATTAAAAACAATCCACCAAGAATGCATATTTTTTATCTTCAAGAAGCAAAATTTCAGAAAGAAAAAATTCCATTTATAGCTTGCAATGCTATTGTTGAAAATTTCAATTTAATTTTCAATAAGTAACATCAATTAAGAGGGAGCACCTTTTTTACTTTGTTTTCGATGACAGTAAGGTCAAAATTTTGTAGTTTGACTCCATCTCCCTCTCACCTTTGTCACTTTTTGTTTTTATGTCAATTTTTACAGTTTTATATTTTTGTGATGAAAATTGTTTTAACTATGCAGTATTAAAATGGTAAGTAAATTTGCGCAAATATGATGAATTTCATACGTGATGTGTTAAAAGTAAAGATCTTTATTTACATTAAAACAAAACATTGTAAGTTGTTCTGGTTTTGTTAGAGAAATAGTACTATGCATAATTTTGTTTTATTTTTTTGCAAAGCAAGATATTTAATACACTCTTGTGTTATACTTACATTAGATTTAATGAACATTTTTAAAAACATTTTTAGTTTATAGCTTAAATAAATTTTCTAACAATTAAAATTCTAAAAAAAATTGTTTTTTAAAATAATAGAAATATGAAACACGAAATTGTAATCATTAATTTTTGTTATGTATTTGTAAAACTAAAAGCATTCTTGAAATGTTTTTATGGGACAGCACAAATATTTTAGCCCTAACAGTTGAAATACTATTGCAAATTTGCCATTGTGGTTATTCAAAATTTCATGTGCAATGCATGTATGCCATAAAACGAAATTTGTAAAATTTCTAGCATATCTGAATTTAAAGCTGTGTGTCTTGCAATTCTTCATTCTCATTAGTCTTAACTCTAATTAAACTTTTTCAAATCGATATAAAGTTGCATTTTAATTGGAAGTTGATAGCTAAAAAGTAACGTTTTCATTTACTCGTTCAATTATTTTCATCGATTCACCTTGACATTTTATTGTATTTTCGCCAAATTCTCATGGAAACGATCAACGGACAATCACCCAATGGATATTTTGACCCAGTTGCAGATAAGTTCAATGAAGTTAAGGGTGCAAGGCTGATAGTCGGCCACTGATTATGTGATTAAAGGTGATGAAAGGTTGATCATCAGAGGGAGAAGTTAATGCTACTAGAGTAAGAACTATTAATGGATAATAGAGGCTTATAATGAACTTTTTAATGTTAAATAAGTTTTGAATAATGCAAAAAAATTCAAGTTTATGAGCTTAAGGGAGTATTCTACTGTAGAGGCATGAATTTCGCCCGGTTTTTGAAGCTGAAAAAAATTTTAACAAAGGAAACAAAACATATTTTTATCATCAATTTTTTTATCATTTGTTTATTGATGTTTTATTATTACATAAAAAAATTATTTAAAAAAAAAAAAAAATTAAAATTGACAAAGTTATGAGCAGTCAAAGTGGAGGGTCAAAAAAAAAAGAGGGTGTCCTGGCGTGCATTATTCCAACCCTCCTGGTGATCTGAAACATAAAACACAGACGGATTCTTAATTATCATAGATGCCGCTATCGTATAACCCTTGGATAAGTTAAAAAAAAAAAAATTTTAAATGGCGGCAGTTTGAAAAAAAATATTTTTTTTTCATATTTTTTTAACAATTCCGAATTTTTTAAAAATACTAAATGAGAAGTTATAGTTTTGGGCAGGGTTCACGAGATGAAGCGATGTATAGAGAACATCCTCTCCAAATTTGAAGTAAATCAGTTCATTAGAACTCGAGATATAGTAGTTCCGAGAAAAACGCGTTCAAAGTTTTGAGACAAGTTTTCGACAATTTTACTTATAGAATGGTACAGAATACTTACATATTTTTAATCGGCGATTCCTGCTCCATATAAGAATCCTTCCTCTACTTCAAAATGCTCATTAATGACATAAGTAGGGACTCGGGGACCTACCGTCTTTTGTTAACTTGTAGCGGTCGGACCGGAACCGATGCCACGTCACTAAAACGGCTATACCTCATGAAATAATAGGAATTTTGAAAAATCCTTTTAGTGACATATTTTTGAATATCTAAACTTTGAAAATATGAAAAAAAAAAAAAAAAAAAAAATCGATTTTTTCAAAATTCTACAGTAGAATACAGCCTTAAAGTATTCCATGTTAGAATTTTAAAGAGTTTTTTATGATACATATTTAATTTATTTTTTTAAACCATGTTATGAAAACGGATTCAATTCCCGGCCGAACCTTTTTAGCTTTTAGACCACGAGGTTGCGGGTTCGAGTCCCGTGTTAGGCATGGGTGTTTGTAAATGTATGTTGGCTTGTCTAATGACGAATGTTTCGGCACATTATAGCCCTCGTGTTGCTGACGGCGCCAGATAATCTGAATACAACCAACCAACTAGGATAAAAACTGCATAACAGTTTTTTTTTAAATTGAATTTTATTTAAATCTATTTTTACAAGTACAGGTTATCTTTCAAGAAGTAACAGATTTTCCCTTGTTTATTAAGTTGATTTAAGCACACACCTCGAGTGCTCCTATTCCAGAATTCGTACTATGTGCTACTCCATGTCTTTCAGAAATGAGCAAAAGTTTTTGGGTTTGCATGATAAAACAATTGTGTTTGAGGTTATTTTTGCTCCCCTCCCTCTTCTAACCCCATAACTATTTTTTTTGAAGAAAAAAGAATGTTTTAGTGGTTGGTTGCGTTGATTTTAATGGCACTAGAGCCAATATTGGCTAAGCTGCGCCAAACATATTTTAAACGTTATAGTGAAAAGTTTTATTTTATCAAATTTTTAATACTGTAAGTACAATGTCCATTTTTCTCCTTCAGTTTGAATTATACTTTATCTTTTTTAAATATGTGCTTGTCACATGGCAGTGACTGACGCTTTCTATCTAAATCTCTTTTCCTATCTTAGTTTAGGTAACTATACCCTCAATGTTTTTTTATACTGTTTTTACAGTAAAAAAAATTTAAATAAAATAAACTTATTTACAAAAAGTAGTTTAAATTTTGATAAAAAAATATAAAAATCCATAAATATATATAATCATCCTATTTGTGTAGCCACTTGTTTTTAGCTTACATGGGTTGAATAAATTAAAATCTGTCAATATATATACAAATGTCTTTTAGCACAAATTTGACAAAAACAACTAATGTTATTTCATGGGTATTTTGTAGATTTATCTATCAGCTGGGAAACTTTCCTAACAGGTACTTTAAGATCTTTATTTGTAGAATCTTGCCATGTATTTTATTGAATTTGGTTTGGATAAATCTATTTTATCCATGTAGTATATATTTGATCAATTTTAGATCTCTCTTCTTGCGTTGTGCATTTTTCTCAGGAAATTAATGTGGGAAGGGATAGAAATAAATCCTCTTGCAACTTCTGAATCATCTTCACGGAATCGAGAGTTTAAACTTTAGCAGAGTGATATAAATATGTTTAACAAACAATAAGTTTCAGATTCATTCATACATTTTTTAACAGTAGTGAAGATTGAAAATATTACCTGCAGCCTTCAGATCTAGATATTACACAAAATAAAATTAAAATGCAGCAGAAATTGGATGGTTCAGCTTTCAAATTAAAAATAGTTTCATATTCATTTTAAAGAAACATGGTTGAAAATAAATGAAGCCATTCTTGAGGAATAACTTTGCAACCTAGTCTAGAAGACGGCCCAGGAATTGGTTACAGAGCCAATTTTTGTAAGAAAGAGTACATAGTATATCTTATTTATATAAAAAAAGGATAATTCTTCCTTTGTTAATAGTTTTTATCTAAGTTCAATACAGAATGGATAACTAGGATAATTTCTGTTAAAAATTCTATGTTTGGAAGCAATGTCCCAAGAGGTATATTGTGCTTATGATAATATAGCCAATGCATTATAGGGAAAGATGGGCATTATTTTAGTTCAAAAAGAGACCACAGCATGTTTTAGGAAATCAGCAATTCACTGCTCTCCAATATAAATACTTGCATGTGTGTAGACCACAATGTCTAACCTGGTAATGTGTATTGCATATAAATTTCTTGACTTATGGAAATGTTTATTTTTTAATTAATCTTATAAATTGCAATAATATTTTTGTTAAAATTTGGAGAATATACGAGGGGCATCCAGAAAGTAAGTGTCCCTATTTAAAAGAACTCACTTTCAGAAACATATTTATTGGCAACAAGTACAGCAGTTTTTCAGCTATTTTTCAACATAGCCACCACCAAAATTGAGACACTTGCCGTATCGTGGGATCAACTTTTGTATCCCTTCGTCGTAGAACTCTGCCGTCTGTGAATGGAACCAGCGTGTGACAGACGTCTTCAGCTCTTCGTCGCTGCCAAATAGCTCACAGGAGGACAGGAATTTCTTGAGGTACAAGAAAACGTTAAAATCGCTGGGAGCAAGATCAGGGCTGTAGGGTGGATGATCAAACAACTCCCAGCAACACCTGCAATAAGCATTCCACGCCTCTTGTTTTGAATTCCGCAATGTTTCACAGTAATGGTCAGCATTTACTGTTTCACCATGTGGAAGGAAGTCAATGAGCAGAATGCCCTTCCTGTCCCGTGGGTGGAAATTTTTTTGAACAGCAGGTGCTTAGTGACAATCTCATGCAACAAGGATTGCGATATCTGCAGAAAATGGCTGCTTAGCTCCGTAATGGTGAGGCGACGGTTCTCAATCACGCACTGCCGCACAAGCTCATCATTTGAGGAATGTTCGCCCACTGCACTCTTCATCATGGATACTTAGACGACCTTCGGAAAACTGCCTACACCAGTGACGCACCATTTGCTTACTCGTGATGTTCGGCCCATAGACCTGACGGAGCTGACGATGAATTTCAATTGGTGCAATACTTTGTGCTTTCAAGAACTTTACCACCGACCGAACCTCGCAGGCAACGGGAGAAAGAATAAGAGCTTCCATTTCAGACCACTGCTACCACGCTAATGGCACGAGGCGGGACCTGTACGGCTGGCATGTGACTGATACATCATAGATCTGTTACGCATGTGTAATTCACACGGCTAATTACGTTTACTTGAAAGGAGAAACCATCGGGAAACTTAATTTCTGAATGAGCTACATACTTAGAAAAACGTGAGAAATAAATTGTGATACATCAATAATTTTCCATAATTTTTTTTCTATCTTAATTTTGATTTTTTTATTATTTATAAATCTTCTATTTTAATTTCTGGAATAAGAATGGAAAAAAACAACAGAAAGAAGATAAACCAAAACATGTAAACATTTATTGCACTACAGCCAACTATCTTGCGTGCATACCCTTCTAAGCTACTTTAAAATATAAATCACTTAAAATTATTTTCTTCCATAAAACATTTTATGTTACAAAATTTACATATTTGTCGTTATGCTGTTAATTTAATATAAGAAGCAATCAGTTTTATAAATATAGTAAAACTCAGATGAAACAAGCTCTAGGTATCTTCTAACTAAATTTTAAGAATGCACAGAAACGTGTTTTAAATATACACAACATATAATGCCTAAGATATTTTAAGGAATGGGAACTTAAACTTATTGTTTTGAAGCACTCAAAAATGGGAAAATAAAACATTTTATCAAGAATTTTATTATTGATGCTTCTTATATTCTTATACTTTAAGCAGAAAAATGGCTGTGAATTAAAAAATATACTAAAACAGAATTGAAATTTTTGACACTTAAGGTTTATTCATCCTGAATCCAAAAATATCGATGTGTCTGTCCATTTGTTTTGTTCTTTACTTGTAACACTCAACTGCACTCGAAACTGAGGGGCTACTGAATTCTTTGAATAAAAATAAAGTATTGTACACAGTGGTTATCCAAAACATTTCCAAGTTAATATTTTAGAAGATGAGAAATCTTTGTTTTAGTTTTTATTTAATGTGGGTGTTTTTGGGGAAGTTTCTTTTTACAAAATGCTAAAGCCTCCATTTTCATTTTATTACATGCATCCTCAATACTTTGCTTGCTATCAAATTTAAAAATGAAACTATTTCTGCAATTGATTAAAACTATACATTCTCTGTCCCACAAGACACTGTGTTGACTAGAATGAATGCACCAGTGAATGCTTGTTTGACCAGTTAAGAGAGGTCGCATTACATCAATATTTTACATATTTACTCAATAACTTTGTTGTGAATAGAACAAATTATAAACATTGCACATTAATTTTTGTTCTTTAAAACCTTGATAATTTATTTCCAAAATAAACATACAAGATATTATGATTTTCTTAAGAATTTTAGTTTACAATCCTGTATCTTACACAATGCTTTAATTTAATTTACTCCTATTGTTTTGAGTAAAGGTAGGCTTTTCAGTTGAGCATTAATTTTTAATACAACTTTAATTCAATAGATCTTGCTATACTCCACCCATAGACTTTGTACAGAAAGCTATACCAAACTTATATGTATTTAGGTGTTGCATAATATTGAATTCTAAAATTGATAATGCCTGTTTGTATATCTGAAGATGCGAAAGTTACAAGTAACTAAATAGATGATGAAAATTTCTGAACGGATTTTACTAAAGTCTAGGTTTGAAGTTTTTTTTTAATTGAATAAGGTAAAATATGCATGAAGCGAAAAGTTAAAATTAAATTTTGGGAAATATATATTATAATATGCTGCGTATACAATTGTAAAGGTTCCAAAAGTCAGATTTCAAAAATCAATAAAAATTACAAATAAGCTATAAGCATGAAGTTTCCTTTTAGACATTTCAATATATATCACAGCATTGAAATACATCATTTAGTTAAATAAAAATTTTCTGCTTTGTAAATGAAAAACAAATCTTGATATTAACTTGGGTAACATGAAAATATTGAAAAGTTTATCCTACATGGCATTAAAGCTACAAAAGAAAAGATATTTTCTATACAAAAACTAGCAGATTAAACACATACATGCAAATGTATGTGTTTAATCGACAATTTTTTATAGAGAAAATATCTTTTCTTTTTGGTTAAAATCAGATGAGTTACAAACATAACTGAAAGTAGATTTTATGAAATTATCTGACTTAAAAACAGATGTATTTGAATTCAAATTATTTTCACTGTACAAATTAAGCACTAATTCAAAACATACTCAAAGAAGGAGTACTAATGGAGAAAATAAAAGTGCTATAGTTTTAAACGCACTATAGTGCTGAAATTAGTATACTACTTGCCATAAAACAAAATATGTGTGCTTTGTAAAATTACATTATTTCCTTTTATGTTCTCCACTGTTTACATCACTGATGGATTAATGTAGCATCCATGACTCAATTCATAACATTTAAAGGAAATGAAATTTGAGTAATGTAGGGAATATACACAATGCAGCAGTTTTCATAAAAATGATCTTTGAATCAATTATATAAATGAACATACATAGAAGGCAATGATAAGTTATCAATGCAAAGGTTCCAGTCTATAAACTCCAAATAGTAAAGGAAATCAAAAAAAAAAAGGAGAGCCATTGAATAAATCCAAAGGCAAATATTCATCAAAAAAATATACAAGGTTGTTTTGACAAATCCAACTATTAAGGCAATCAATGGAAAATTTAAATAATTATGGGTCTAATTTGAAGGGGGAAAAGGAACAATATTATAAAGATTAAGACATTTGCAGTAACAGAACAGGCATTTTTAATAATTATCAAAATTGATGGAAATCCTTACAAAATAAGATGACTATCATTTATATAAAACATACCATTATTTAGGATCCAGGATGCAGAGGTCAGTTTTCATAAATATGTAAAATTAAGTAAATTGTTCAAGCACATGTGAATACACAAAGTCTTAATAGTATGCTAATTAACAACACTAAACATGTCTAAATCAATTTGCATAGAAATTTTTTAAAAAGAAATATGGAAAAAACACACAAAAAGTTATGATCTTATTCTATCATTATGTATTAGGTTTTTATTCTGTCTGAGATACATTTCCAGCCAAAATTCAGTTTAAAAAACACACTAATTAATGTTTTAAAGCATTACATGTAAACTTTCATTATCATAAATCCTTAAAAATTAAAATAATAATAATAAAAAACAGTGGGATTCTAGTTTACTAATATTTCAAGATAAATATTTATGAGACTACATTATACAAAATACGTAAATATGTGAAATTAAGATGTTCAATCAAAATGTATAAAAATACACAGCATAAATTTCTTCGTAAAATTCATTGTAATATGCAGCCACTGTTGTTTTTGGGATCTTGAGCAGTCTGATGAACATTAACTTCTTTCACTGGAGGTATGTCCCCTTCTGCTTTTACAGCAGCTTTCTGTTGAAAATAAACAAAATCTTATACAGATGTTACCTAACTTTTAATGTTTTGGACGGATAGATGAATGTTTAAAAAATAAGCATGCAATCTTAAGGAGAAAAACAGAAATGATTAACTTTCAAAACTACACCATATTTAATATTAATCAACCTTCAATAAATGAAAAACTCTATTACGCATGGAACACAGTCTCAAGTTTTTATTTGAAAGACATACAATTAAAACTTAATTATTTTTAAAAGAATTTGGAGACCAATCAAAACAATGCCACCATTGCAAAAATTTGCACTTTTAGTTTCAATAATATTTGAAATAAAATGATACTTTGAATATTTCATCTTTAAGGGTACACAAATAAATATTCAATCTCAATAGTTATTGATACATTTAATTCAGAATATGTGATATTAAAATGATTTTTAGGTAATTAAATATTATAAGAAACCATCTTTTATAGATTTATGACTAGAATACCGGAAGATTACTGGGCTAATATATGAATCCCTCGACCCCCTTCCCTGATCAATGAATGTGAATGAAATTCGAGATATAGGTATTTCAAAGTATACGCTTGAGAATGAGGAAACAAATGAGGAGTAGTAAACAAATGAGGCTATCACTGTTATGGTTATAGCGAAAAATATTCAAAAAATTCTAGTGGCAAGAACCATTTATAAGCATTGCAAAGAGATCAAAGCATTAAAAAAGCATGAAAGCATCTGTAACATTAAAGAAGCATGCCCAAAGCAGAGCCATAGAAATGACATAGATTAATTTATTTCAGAGATGTGAGTGATCAGAGAGCAAAAAAGAGGAAATCAAAAAATTCGTTAAATAAGCAAGCGGAAGGGACGATACACAAAATTTTGTCAAAAAGGCTTGTGGAAGGAATAATACAAATAAATTTGACAAAAAGTATGCAGGAAGGGTGATTCACCAATTTTAAAGATACAATAAAATTTCTCATACTATACTATAATAATTACATTTCAAATATTAGAGAAGAAATGAACATGTGACACATTTTGTTCTCAAAACTGAGTACTCTAGTATTTCCAAATTTTAGTTATAAAAAAGATTAGGAAAATGCAATCCATATAAACTACAAATAAAGTTGTCCAAATTAAGAGGTGCATCGAACTATGAAATCTGCTTATTCTACTGCTCTTAAAAGAGCTCAGATTTGACATGATAACCCTTTTACCTAACTTATCAATGTTAGATAATGCTTTCCAGCAAAAGTACAATTCAATCAGAACGAAGCATTATAATAAATATTAATCAGTATTATTTAAAAGTATATTTTTAATTATTTGAACTATCCTTTTGAGATATTGCTGAAAATAATGGAGGTTTCAAATGAGTTTATAAGAAAAGTGCTTCAGCACCAAGATATCAGTTATCGAGATACACTTTGTATGATAGCATCCACAACACACATTTATTAACTACATTTCCAGTAAATTCAAATCTCTGTAATTAAGAAAAGTATGCACAAATGTACCATTAAGCAAGTTTTTTTTTATTACATACTTTATAAGTAAACATTTCAAAGTTTTTATGTTAAAGAGCGATATTATAGCGTTTTGGACTTGAACGACATTTGTTTTGGTTGTCTGTGCACATGTGCAGAGCCCTTACCAATTTTACTTACCAATTCACAATCGTAAAAATGCAGTGCCATTTGCAACCAATCACTGTACGAAGTGTATCCCGAGGAGCTTGTGAAGTAATCTGAGAGGAAAGGTAAGCGAAGAGGGAAAATCTTTTGTTTAGACATGAGGAAAAGTATACTTTTCGCAGGAAAAACTGGTTCGGATCAGAAAATTGCGGATCCTCGTAACAGGAACAAAAAGGAAGGAAATGTTTTATAAAAAGCAAAAAAGGAGGAAATCCTCCAAAAGGTGGAAAAATCACATCCCTGGTTATTTTCATAGCTCCCAGGACTGAAACAGTGCTTGTGAGGCAAAAGCAGAAGCCTCGATCTACAATGTAACCCGACAACAACATCTGTACGAAAATGCAACCCATTCTATTTCTGCATTACATTAATTAGTTGCTCCCATTTTGACTTGAATAAATGCAACTCCTAACGAACAACATAAAATGGTTAAGCCAGAATAACCTGAATGAAGAAAATGTTTTAGAGGCATTTTACGTTTACAGAATTTTGCATTTTGATCCAACATTAAAGTAAAGATGCTTTCTCATTTAACCATGTTGTTTCACAGTAAACCTTATTTGTTAAACTCAAAGTGCAAGCAATTGACAAAACACATTTCCAGGATTATAAATTTGTAAGACCTTTTTGCAGTGATGTACAGATGTTGCTGTCATGTTGCAAAGTGCAATTGGTATTCCTGCACATAAGCTGCTTACACATAAGCAGTTCCACTCCTATGAGTTAAGCAAATGAATGTTGTGAGTATAGGTGCTTCACATACGAGTTTTTGATGCTAAAGATAGCATTCCAATACCATTTATGTTTTTTTCTTGTCTGGCATTTTGTAATGAAGTGAGTGTTGTCATTTGAATTTTTAAAAATTTTGCCGCAATAACCATAACTGCAAGACCTTCATTCTTCATTCCTCCCACTTCTCACTTTTGAGCAGACACTTTGAATTAATCTCTAATTACATACACACTTATTAATACGAGTGGCCTCACGGTCATATATTACCAAGTAACTTTATGACTCCCCTGTATATGTCTTCCCTTGTATACATACTAAGCAGGATAAAAAACTAAACTGAAATATACAACTTAACCCTGTGAATCCTACCCCTTCAAAATAGCTACTGAAACTCACTACCTCAGGGGACTGGAGGAATTTCAATGCCACAATGCAGAATGGACTCTCCCTCCAGTTTCCGTGGATAGGGGAGGGAAAGGGGAGGATCTTTGAACCTTTCAGATGACACTTGCTGGCTTGTGAAGGGAGTTGATAAACTGATTAGGGGTTGGAACGGGGACATGGGGAATTTTGTGGTCAATAGCTTCAGAGAATGGAAGAGTATGTAATTTATTTCTTTACATACTTCTGAGTATGTAAAGAAATAAAAGAAAGTCCTTTGGCTGAAGAAAAGCTTCAATTACAAACGTGGAAGAAATCTCAAACAGAAAAAGTACTCCCCCACTCATAAGCTGGTTTTCAAGTTGACCCTATTCAGAAGAGAAGAAAGGATAATTGCCTATCGCCCTGGACCACCCCCAGTGAAAACGTCCTTCCCTATTCCATTTTCACTTTCTTATCGATACACCATTGTGCTAAAATAAATACTGAGGAGAGACACCTTGCACTGCTAGGATATAATATTGAACTCCCTCTCTCTTAACAATCAAGTGTAAAAACGAAGAACGCTGTTTCGAATTCCGAAAAAATCTAAAGTCAGAATTTTAAAGTTTTACAGGAGACACAACAAACTTATTGTTTTCTAACCTATTAAATAAAAAAGCAGTATGTTTCTCTAACTACTAACTATAGCGCTACATCATAAAATAAGAAAGTGGTTTCCTTGAATGAAAGTGCATCGACATATATTGTTTTTAGTTTTTCAAAATGATTCTAAATATTTTGCAATAAATTTTAATTTAATGAAAATAATCATATCATTTGATTTATAAACAAGTGCAAGTGGTTGAGTATTTTTAAAAATTTAGAAAAATGCACATACTTTAGGAAAAAACAGTAGAAGTTTATAGTTTTGCTCTTTTAGTTTCAACTAAAGTGTATAATTTGATCATGCCACAAGTTTTAATTTTAATACAAAACAACTTTATTACTTCATTAATTTCATTACTGCCAACGATTTTCAAGGCAGGTTATATAATATTAATTAGTTAAATTTCTAAAGAGAGTAATGTAATTTGAGAATGAGAAATGTATACATATTTCACTATTCTTTTGTTATTAGACCACCATTTCATTCGCTAAGTTTATTTTCGGTGAATAATTTTATGTAATGAAAAAAAAAATAATATACGTAAATAAATTCATATTTATGTATAAAACCAAAAATAAAGATATCTTTCAACAAGTAAATTGCAAAATGCTTTACTTTGCAAGATTACAAACTATTTGATAAATTATTTCGTAATCCATTAACAATCTATAGTAAATACTACACCATGAAACAATGACCTTCCTGAAAGTAGTTTACCTAAAAACTTTAATTCATTAAATACTTAATGGCATTTGACTTTGTCAGGGTTCCCACGGTCCTTGAAAGTCCTGGAATTTTTTTTGATGAAATTTGGTCCTTGAAAGTCCTTGAAAAAAGGATAAGGTCCTTGAAAGTCCTTGAATTTTTGACCAATGACAGTGGTGTAGTGTAAAATAAAAAAGTGTGCGAATGCTATGTTGCATCGTTACAAATGTATATATTTTTTTCTGTGTGTGGGGAGGGGGAGAGAGTGAAAATGACAACTTTAAATAGTTTTGTTAATATTACTATAATAATACCCCTTATTGCCGCCACTGTATGATTTTTTTTTAAGAACTGCTGCTACAGTTTTGAAATAAATTCTGTAATAACTGTAAATGTAAAGCTTTCCCATTCTCAAACCGAAAAGCAATTTAATTTTGCATTTTAAAGTAGTACATCTGAATTGCTTTCCTGCTTGTTCGCAGCCCAATTTCGATGTATTATACCCATTTGCAAAACCATTAGCACTTTTATATTAAGGAAAATCAAATATACAGAACCTGCCTTGGAGTAAAATGCTATGTGTGCAAGAATGAGTTTTGGCGCCCCTTACAATGAAAATGGGTATAGAAAATACTTTAAAAATGGTAAGGGTGCTCTATATGGTATGGATGCAAACTATTAAAATCTTAGCGTTTTCTGCACTAAATAACATTATTTTAAGTCAGATTTTATTAATAAACCCACAGATTCAATTTTTTTTTATAAAGTATAAAAATTGTAATAAAATTATTTTTGTAAGAATCGAATAAAATACGTGTTATTAAAATTACTAATTTTTGCTACATATTACTTTTTTTAGTAGTCCTCCGCTCTTAGCGCAAGCCTTGGAACCCCTTTTCAACTTTGGGTTGTGAAGAGCTGCAATTTGGCTAATATAGCATTATCAGTACTGCCAAGTTAAAGTGAAACAAAGTTAACAACTGTTCAGTTCTGTCACAACAACGTAGCGGAGCGCTTGAAGCCAGTCTCTTTACTGTACATTCAAGCAACATTTTATGTGTTGAACTAAACATATTCAGATTCACAAACATTCAAAAGCAAAGATAATATAAAGGATTTAAAAATCAATACTATTTTGAACATATTTTTTTATGTTCAAACAAGTTATGTTTGATTTTTCCAATAACTGGGAATAAAATAAATATTTCCCAATATCTGACAATACATAAATGCATAATTCCGTGATTTCAAAACATCTTAAAAGCTAATACAAAATATCAACATTCTGCTCTTACCTATCTGGATTTTTAGAACAAACCAGTTTTTCCGTCAGAACCACAGGTTTGCTTAACTTTTTTGGATTATGAAAAAACCCCATCTTTTATCGTCATTTGTTTTTTCCTCTTGAACGAATTCATTTCTTAGGTATGTTGAGAGGTTTACAAATAATTTATTAAATCCGTCCGTGATATAAAAATTAAAAAAAAAAGAAGTTGCATAACTTTTGTTGATAAATCGGTTAGCGTTCCCGTTAAAATTAGAGGAGGCGAAATATTCTTCAAGGAAAGGGCGCAAAGAACTGAATGTGCTAGGTCACAGTTTTGTTCTTTAAAAATGTAGATAATTGGCATGAATTTGTGTATGGAAGTTTTAGACTGTATATACGACGAACCATACAAATTTGACGTCTGGAATTCCTCCACAAATACAGATTATTCGTTGAAGAGGATAATTGCTATTGAATGAATCATAGCTAGATGTAAACATATAAGTCAGTTCATTTCTAATCAAGGAGAAATGGCCATGTGTGGGTTGCCGCGCCTCTTTCAAGTATTTTACAAAAACTAGAATTTGCCTGCTCAGCTCTGAAGTTGTGGATCCCAGACGAAAGCAAGTTCCCACGAAATGACTTTTTTGTTTGATTACTTGGCTTTGAGTTCAGTATCACGTAAAAAAAAAAATTTTTAGATGAGGGAACGTCATTCCGCCTTCTATAAAAGTAAAGGATCGCCGTTGCCTCGTGTTTCCACTCCACTACATCCCTGACCACCGATAATCTCCGTTTTGTAATTTTACATCTGATGTAGTATTTAAAATTATAGCCCTTAAATTTTTCTAAAAAGGTCCTTGAATTTTCTTAAAAAGGTCCTTGAAAGTCCTTGAATTTTTTTCTTCAATAAGAGTGGGAACCCTGTTTGTTTATTTTTAAAATATTATAGGCCAACATAAAAAATTTATTTTAAAAAACATCGCGAACATTCTCTCACTGAAATAAACATAATACTAAGTATCCTACGTGCCTGGATTTTAAAATATATATTTCATCATAACTGCTTATACTGAACTCATAACTCGGGGACAGAAATATACTAAACATGCGAAGGGAGTTGGTTTTGTATAGCTTTGTGCAAAAAAAAAAAAAAAAAAAAAAAAAAAAAGAATTAGAAAAAAGCAACTTGTATTTTGCTGTCATAAAATAGTAATCACATAAATTTATAATTTTCGCTATTCATTTTCATTTCACCTAAAATTATAAGCCAACCAAACGGTATAGTGGTTACCGTGCTAGCTTCTGGACCGCGAGGTTGCGGGTTCGAGTCCCGTGTTAGGCATGGGTGTTTGTAAATGTATGTTGGCTTGTCTAATGACGAATGTTTAGGCGCATTATAGCCCTTGTGTTGCTGACGGCGCCAGATAATCTGAAAACAACCAACCAACCTAAAATTATAAAATAGCATCTAAGAAAAATCGAATATTTCAGTAACGTACGTATTAGAGGCATTAAAGTTTCATTAAAGGATGTATTTTAAATTCTTTATATTCGATTTTGTGTGAGTGTCGATAGAGTGCAAGTCTGCGGATGTCTAATTAACCCACCTTACCGTCATCCAAGCGGGCTGAAAGTTGGTAGATAGATTTGATATCGATGACAATGCATTCTTTCACATTTTTGGGCTGTTACTGTCACTAAAAAGTTGCTAATACGGAATACTAATAAACTAACTTGCCTTCACCCAATCGCGTTAAAATAGCAGTAAACTGATCACTGTTGAAACTCTTTGGTATTGCCAAATTTTTTTTTTTTTTAAATAAATAAATGATAAAATTGTTTTAATCAAAATAATTAAAAGATGTTTGGATGTAAATGCATAAATGCACGTTCATTTCTAATAAATACATTTTGAAACGTAGTTTGCCGCACATTTTGCTGATATAAATGTGTTTGATATTTAAAATTAGATACAAGCACCAAGCACACGCTGTTAAAAGAATCGGCGCTGTGTTAATGAATATAAAAATTGGCGATGCATATAAAGGATTAGTATTAAAAACATATTTTATAAAACAAAATTTATATAATTATGTCTCGCGAAAAAAAAAAAGAATAACGGCATTTAAAAACGAGTCATAAATTCATGAATACTTGAGTTTGCAGCTGTATGTGACTAAAAACAATTTACAGAGATATCTGTCTTGACGAAATAACTATTTTCTTCAAGAAGTTTAGCTAAATATTATAATTTTATTTAACAATATCCATAGAATGGTTTATTTCATTTATATTTAAAGTTTTGCAGACCAAAACACAAATTCTTTTGTAAAATTTGGCAATCCTCTAGTGAAAGCTCCCGCGTTTCTACTAAGTGTCCCATGAAAAAGAAAGAAGAAAAAAAGGTCGCCACAAGACTCTGCTTCTCGGGGTTGACAGGAGTGAACTGCCCCCTATAAATCAACACCACAGGAGGTGAGGAAGCTGACCGGTAATAGACCCCCAAAAACCCTCCATCCCTCGAAGATCGCAAACCGCCCGGGTTAGTACCCTGTTGAAGAAATAGTTCTCGGGCGGTTTCGGGCGCTGTAGGTTTCAGAGGGTTAATGAATAACATGAAAGTATAGCTCACCGAACTTGCAGAGTCATTAGCACTGGACTTGGATGAGTCAAATGCAGCATAAGCAACAGGTGTCCAAAGGCTATTAATGTTGGGTAGTTTAAATTCTTCAGGGCTCACTAATCCATATGTAGCCTTTATTTCTAAGGGTACAGGATCAGTAGGAACTTTTTGATGAAATCTAGCAAAACATTCTTATATAAAAAAGTTATCAAACACCACTTTTAAGTATATAAATTGAAAAACTTGGAATAGAAAATCTCTATTAATGGAAATATTTAAAAATATATATTTAAATTCTTATATACTTTCCAAGACGGATAAAACTGACTTCCTATCGATTTCAAATTCATGATTATATATATATATATGGCATGGTAATTCTATACAAGGTATAAACAATTATAGAATAAGTCAATTAATCTTGCATTTAAATTGTTCTTGTTAACAAATTCAACTTACCATAATTCATATTTAGAAATGTCCCCCCAAAATGCTTAAAATATTTCTTAATTTTTTTTCGTATGTGGAAAGCTTATTTAAATGATTGGAAAACTATACATTACAAGTATTTCTTGTATTTCTATTGAGAGAAGTCATGTTTAATTTAGCATTCTTATAACAATTTTCTTAAAAATTAAAAAAAAAGTCCAAATAAAACTCTTTTTTTTAAAATGTAGTTTCAGGGATGCCAAATTTTCTACGAATTTTCCAAAGTTACGACAGAAATCTATAATTAAACAATTGTAGCTTTCATGATTTTGTGACATTTGAGAATGCTTCAGTTTTTAAAATTTACTCCGAGTCTGTTAGGGAAAACGTCAGAATAAATTTGCATATTGTGTAAAAAATATTTTTTTGCTTGACACTTAGAAATATAACCTTAATATTTCAATTAAACCATTGCAGCATTTTGTAAAAGAAGACATACATTATAAACTTATTTTAAAGACTTATATTAAACATATTTCAATAGCTACTGACGTTAAGAAGCGAAATAATAGAAATTATGCCAATTTTTTCATAATTTTGGCTTTGTACAGAGATTTTTATACCCCCTATATCTATCAAATTTGACTGTTGCTGGTCATCAAATTTGTATTTGAATGTTGTCCTGGATTGCAAGTTTAGTAAAAAGTAAATAATACAAAAGTTTCTTGAAAAGACTACAAATCTTAGTATACAATTATAATCTAATCAAAAGAAACTAATGCTTCTTAAGGTGAAGAGAATGAATGGCAAGTTAATGATCACTGACAAAGTGAAAAAATTATTTTATGGATCTGAGGTATAGGAAATAACTCATAGGAGGAAGCACTTATAAAAATAGTTTAGTAACAAAATAAAATGTTAAAGGAAAACCAGCATTTTCCTATTTAGGTTAACAATATCTTTATCAGAAAACATGATATTTTGAAAAAGGAAAGTCCATAACTACATTGATGTAATAAACTTAGCAAAAAGAAAAAAATGAGTATACTTTGACTTAAAAGAACATTAACAGAAACTGAATTGCTAAGCAGTTTGATAAAATTCTTTTATGAGTATCATTTTACATACTTGCATGTAAGTAGAGATGCCATAAATTTAAAGATTCTCTATGGAGATAAGAAAACAGACGTTTTCAATTTCTGATAAAAAAGTACTTTTCAAAATATGAGTCTCAGTTTATAGGCTTGTATATGAATTACTTTATTTATGACAAGAATCAGTAATTATCTAACATTATATAAGATATTTTAAATAAATTATATTTCTAAATATTAAACGCATTTAAATTAAATTCTTTATAAGTTTTCTTGCACTAGATATTTTATAATTTAACACTTTAAACTATTCGGATGATAAAAAAACTTTAGTTAAATAATTTTAAAGATAAAACTTACATAAATCCATTTTCCCTTTCGCATTTCTCAAGAATTCGCTTAATAATTGGACCCAGTTTTCGAAAGAAAAAATGATTTTCAGGTTTTGCACTTACACCAGGTCCCTTCATGCTAACATATTCTTTAGCCTGTTTATTTGCCATTGTGTAACCTAATAAATAGTTAAACTCTTATAGAATAAGACAGTCAAAATTGTTTGTGATACAGCAAGATTATGTAATAAAAACCCTTTACTAATAATAAAAACTTACATTTTTCACTTTCTTGTAAAGCGCGTATTGCATCTCCACATTTTTCTTGAGACAAAAGATTCTCTCCGGAAAAGCAATAGGCCTAAATATTAAAATGAAGGGTACATAAATATTGCATTTGCCCAAGAATCCTTAAAGTAAAAAATATTTGTACCTTTTCTCTTTCTACAGCTAATACAAGATAAAATTTCTGGTTAAATTTTTGTGTTTGTAGCAGGAATTAAAATGGAGCAATAACTAGCGAGGTAAAAGCTTCCTTAAAATAGCCTTATTTTTCATGTTTGCATATTGTTACGAATTTCTGTATATTTGTAAATATTTCGTAGCATTAATTATGTAAAAAGATAAATTTCTGTACATTTTGCATAAGGCAGTGCAAGGGTTTGCTTTCCTGCAATGTGTGTCTTAATGCTTGATAACGAGTTTTACAGAGATAACGCTGGGAAGCAAGTTTTACAAGGAGCAGGGCATTTAAAATTATGGTAATGCCAATCTCGCCAAATGAGCGACATTTTTGGTTCAAATGTACATGTATAGGACTTTTCGACTACGATCTGGAAAGTTCTCCAAATATCTACCTCTAGAAGTTTCAAGAAGGTTCGACTCCTATATAAGGCCGGCCGTGAGTTGAGTTAGTGGGTTGAGTCCGTTAGTTGACTGGAATTACTGAGTTAGTTGAGATACTGACTGAGTGGAGTTACTGACTTGGTTGTCTGTCAGCAAACATTCAGAGAGTTCCAAAAGCGAACTGTATTGCATTGTCTTTTGCGGCAATTTAGCAGTTGTGTGTCAAGTTTAACTGCTGTTTTGTGCTTTATTGTTGTGAAAAGAGCTGTATTGAGTCCACTAGAACGAGAAGTTCTGGAGTTGTAAGAGAATCTGCGAAGAGTTATATCGGAATAAATTTCTGCAAGTTTTGATTTGCTTTGGCTTCAAATCTTTCGAACCCATCCCACGCAACAATATAATCTTTTTCCACAAGCCATGTATTGTGCCAAAACACTAAAGCAACACAACTAAAGAAGGAAATATTAATAAGAAAGAACAAACACCATCTAAAAGTACTTTAAGGGCAACTCAATTGTATTTACAGCTTTTTTTAGTGGATAACACAATTTCAATTTACTTCACACATTAATGCTGGTGCTGTTATTCAAGATTTTCTTTGTGAGATGGTGTTTGAATTCATGGTCAGCTTTGTGGGGCGCGCAAAGTGTCAGATAACACCGTTCAACACAATTTTTAAGCGGTAATACCCTCTAGGTGATTCTTATAGATCTTGACGAGCTAAAAACGAATTTGAAATCAGTTCTTGTCCATCATCCTCAGTTTTTGAAAAAAATCGATTTTTAAGAAAATTGCAATTTTTCAACTTTGACTTCAATTTAAAAAAAAATCTACAAAAACTAGAAAAATTCCTGTTGGATGCAATAAATTCCGTGGACTTTAACATGTTGATAGATAATAGTTTGGCAATATCAATTTGCGTATAACTGTAAATGTTAAGTAAAGCTGACAAGACCAGTTTTTATCCTAATTTTGGAGTATTTTCCCTCGATTTTTCGCAAAAAGTAGAGGTCTGATGCGAATTCTGACCATCACATGCAATTCTGTAAAATAACAAGTGTGTTATTGTTCATGGGTTGGTTGTATTCAGATTATCTGGCACCGTCAGCAACACGAGTTATTGTTCATGGGAAAGATAGTAAATTAAAGCCATAGACGGTTATTTTCTATAATGATACAAATAGGTGGTTGATATATCCGATCAGTTATCATCCTATTATAGTTGTTTACGCAGAACTGTGAAATGGTATAGAAAAATTGTAATGGAATTAATATACGGGATTTACCTAGTAAATGCGTGATATGTACATAGGAAATGGGGCATTAAAAGTCTTAAAATTTTGGGAGAAAGTTAATGATTATCTTTTTAGTACAGTCAATCCACACAGAGAAGAAACCCCAAGTAAAAATGTACCACCTATAAGACGTTCACATTTTCTGCAGTCCTACCAAGGGCCAGCAAGAAAAGCAATACAGCGATGTAAAACAATGTTATAAACACATGTCTAGCCTAAAAGGTAGACAGTATGCTGCAAATAAAGCCAAAATAGTAACACCATATTGTGCTCATTGTAAGGGCACTGTGTCAAACATGTTTTAAAAAGTTGCACAAAAAAATTTGCCAATATTATAAACTTAGCATAATTATTTATGTTTTTACTATTGAATGTCTGTTTATAATGTTGAGATAAAATATAAACATATTTTGTGAAATGCAAGTGTAACACACCATGGTGCACGCCTCTTCACAGGACAGACGCACGTGACCCACTGGTGATGTACGGCAGCGTTAACATGTTAAATCACGTTTGAATGTATTTCAAGTAGTGATTAGTAAAATTATGTTTAATGTATAGGAAAAAGGAGTTATCTGACAGAGTTTCAAAAATGAGAAATTGTATGAGCTTGTCTTGTAGGTGTGTCGATACCAGTAGTGATTAAGTTCTTGGGGGGTTTAGGCAAGTACAGTGACTGCAGTAATGATAAACATAAAAAAAAATCCTAAAAATTCCTCTACAAGGCAAAATAAAGGAAAGAAATTACTGGTCTTTTATAAAGAAAGAAATACATTAAAAGATAATTGATACAGTAAACATGAAGACTATTGCAGCAAATGTGACTGATGAGTCTAATATAAATCTACAGAATCCAGTTTTGACTCATACAGGTCTAAAGAACCTATATAATCAGAATAATGCTAGCAGAGGTAACATCATAATACTTAAATTTTCCAAGTTTTTCAGTTTCTTTGTTCAATCCCTATATACCTATACTTCTAATTCATACACTCAAAGTAAAAGAGGAAAACGCCTTTTTGATTCATAGAAGGATCTTTATAGACGAGTTTCAATTGTTTGAATTAAGAGTAATGTACATATTGAAACTAAATCAAAATTTTAAATTTAATGGCAATACTATAATATTAGAATTGTACTGTTTTTAATCGATTTTCATTGAGTGTTGTTGGTGACTGGTTGATAAAAGAATGAACACATTTAAAAACGAATTGTTTATTTTATAGGCATAAAAGACGGTAAAATAAATATTACACTTTATTACTTTTTGTTTCAAATGATAAGTTTACTAAAGGGAAAACATAAAACAGTTTTTGAAGTATTAAAAAAAAATTCATAAAGAGAAACATTTGTTATCCTTTATAGTCAGAATGCCCCAAACCCCTAAGCAGAACAAGCCCTGTAAACACCTGTAATTGTACTGCACAATCTTTCTGTGCATCTCCCTTCTCCTTAACCCTTTCCCCTATCATTATGCATTCATTCTTATTGGATCCCGCCACTTGAGCGGTCATGTAAAGAGCGTTTTCTCTCTGGATGTTACATACAGCTTTGGATAGCCACTTCAACTATAGTCCACTACAATATTGCTTGAAAACAATAAGAACTTATCAAGACCATTTCTTACAAAAGAAATACACACACTGAGCTATCGGATGGTACATTTGGTCCTATCTCACACAGTGCGAACTGTGCATTAAGCTGTAGAGGAGTCATTCGTTTTAAACAAAATTAATACGTTGGACTATACCATGTTGCATTGTATGCATTGGAATGCCCGTAATTGGATACTATAAGCAATTTGGAGGGTAGGCAAATGGCTTCTTATTTTAAATTAGTGAGTTTAAATTATGGAAGAATTTAAAAAACTTAAAAACATTTGTGCATCGCTTTGGACAAGCATCACAAAACTGATTTCTAAAATAGACGAATCATTTCAAAGTCAGAACAAAGATGAAATTCTAGAACTAGTCGACTTTCTTTACAAAAAGGAAAAAACGTTAACAGCTATAAATATTGATGTTCTGAACTTGGTTTCAATACCAGAGGATTTCGGCAAGGAACTCTCTGGAAATGATGGCTATGACAATAAGATAATCCGATCCAGGTGCAGGTTAAAAAGGGTTCTTGTAGAATTCGAAAAACCGCAAGTGCAACCCTCATGCAGTGAAAGTTCAGAAAACAACAGTTCACAGAACTCGGTGGTTCATGAAAATACTACAAGTATTAAACTACCAGAAATTCCTCTTCCTATATTTTCAGGCAAATACGAGGTCTGGAATAGTTTCAAATTGCAATTTAACAACATAATTGGATTAAATGAAAGTTTGTCTTGAGAACAAAAACTACATTATTTTAATGCATCATTAATAGGTGAAGCAAAAACCTTAATTAGTACCTATGATGCATTTATTTTTTTGTTTAAAGCACTGGAAGATAGATTTGAAAACAAAAGATTTACTGTCAAGACTCAAATTAAAGCTATTATAGAAATGGATAAACTCAATCATGAGTCAGCAAAAGATTTGAGAAGTCTAATTGACAATGTGAAAAAGAACGTTCGTGCATTAAAAGTCTTAAGTTTGAAACCAATAGTCTTTAGGATACATTAATATTAAATCTAGTTTTGCAAAATTTTTTATCGTGAAACACGAAAGCAGTATGAATTATCAATAAGCTCAAATGAAGTTCCCCTACTTGATGATTTAATTTTATTCCTTGAAAAGCGTTTGCAAGTTTTAGATAATGTGAGTAAAATTACTTCCTTAAAATCCAAGTTTTAAGAGCGTAACTTTAACAGGCCAAGGTCACTTATGGTGAAATCAACTAACCCAGTTTGGCCCAGTATTCTATGTAAGCAAAATAGCGCCGAAAATTACGCGCTTTATAAATGTTATAAACTCTTAGAAATAAATATGCAGCAATGAAAAGAAAGTTTAAAAAAACAAGCTCTGTTTTAGATGTTTAGGATTACATTATTATCACAGCAGATCGAAACATGTTTGTAGATGGTGCCACGACGCTAGGCATAATTCTTTATTATGCTTCATATAGAATCCTGAATCAACAATTGAAATTCAATCCACAAGTAAGCTTAATAAATCAGAGGCGCCATATGAGGGCAAGGAAAAAATTCCTTCCGCCTCTCTTTCTTGTGTGAGTAATAAAATAAAAACAGTCACGCTTTCAACTGCATTAGTATGGATATGGAATCCTTTTTCGAAAAAATACATTTCTGGGAGGGCACTTCTTGATACAGGCAGTCAATTGAGTTTCGCCATGTTGGAATTTATTGCTCATCTAGGGATTAAAAAAAGAAAACTGAATTTTGTGGTGTCTACATTGGGTGGTGCTCAAACGGAAATAACGTCTCAGACTGAAGCTGTCATTAGAAATAGACCGACTTTTACGAGAGTACCTGACTTTCATGTAGTGAACAAAATGACAGATTTTCTTCCAACTTTGAGTATAAATGTAACAATCTGAGAGTGCCAAAGGATTTAGCTGACCCATATTTTGCCACACCCAGTAAAATAGATCTTCTTCTTGTAGCAGAGATATTTTAT
Organism: Linyphia triangularis; assembly: GCA_963978545.1. NCBI lineage: Eukaryota > Metazoa > Arthropoda > Arachnida > Araneae > Linyphiidae > Linyphia > Linyphia triangularis. The sequence goes on from OZ021721.1 coordinate 35,618,991, forward strand.
GACATTATTCAGCCTGAAACTGAAGCTGGTGGTCAAGAATTAGAATTTTGAAATACAGTGTTCAGGTACATAGCAACTGGGACTGTCGAATTGCATGGTGCAACACACTACAGTGGATTTATTTCACAACCAAAAAAATTAGATGACTGTTTACAAAAGTTTTGGGAAATAGAATTTATTCCAGAGAGCCTCCCCACGAGTGAAAAGCTATATTGTGAAAGTCACTTCCAAACAACTCATTAGCGGGTTGAAATTGGTCGATTAATTGTGCAGATGCCAACTTCAGGCATACAGACTTTGGGTGATTCTAAACAAGTGGCTGAAAGATGTTTGAATTAACAATGGAAGAGACTGTCCAAGGATCAAAAGATGAAAAAGATGTATCAAGATTTTATGCAGGAATACTTGGACCTGGATCACATGGAGAAATTAAGTAAGTTGCTATTGAGTCATCCAAGCTTATTTACTACTTTCCTCATCCCAGTGTCTTCAAACCGGACAAAGTGACAACAAAGTTAAGAATTGTTTTCAATGCATCCGCACCTTCATCAATGGGAATAGCCTTAATGACTGTCTATTGAAAGGTGAAGTCAATAAAGATATTTTTGAAATAATGACTTGATTTCGGAAGCATAAACACGCTTTTACAAAGGATATTAGGAAAATATTTTGGCAGATTCTCATTGATCCTCAACATGTGATCTTAGAATTATTTGGAGGGAAGAAACGAATTCAGAGCCAGTCACCAATCAACTTAAAACAGTAACGTACGGCACAGTGTTTGCTCCATTCTTTGCTCTCCTGACCCTGAAGCAGTTGACTCAAGATGAAGCTGAGAGATTTCCCCTAGCAGCCACAATACTACAGCAGGATGTCTACATCGTTTCTGGCAGTCAAGATCTGGACTCTATTGTGGAGCTGCAGGAGCAGTTAAAAGACTTACTCAAGACATGTGAAATGACACTTCATTAATAGAGTTCAAACTCAAAATAACTGATGAATAGCTCAGAATCGAGAGAAAAGGAGCACCACTTCTCAACAAATGCTGAGGTGGCAGTGAAGACACTTTGAGTGAGCTGGCACCCTGGAGAAGACACATTTACATACTAAGTTTCAGTTGCTGAAAAATCGTTCTATACAAAATGTGAAGAGTTAAGCGTCATCGCAAGACTTTACGATCCATTAGGACTGTTGGGACCAATTATCACGAAGGCCAAGATATTTCTACAAAATCTGGACTGGGATAACACCCTTCCTTAGCCAGTTTTAAATGAGTGGATGAACTTTGTTTCTTCATTAAAGGCAATCGAAGATATCAATATATATATATATTAATAGATACCTTTGAAAAAACCATACTTGTGGGATTCGAAGATACTTCACAAGCACAGGGGTCAAAGGGACAAAATAAGAATAAATAGGATTTTTACAAAAAAATATAGGACAATATAAAACATCAAATAACTGCACAGTCTCTACTGAACTTTAAAATTAATTCGTTATACATTTCATTAATTAAAACTTTCAATGAATAGTTATTGAAATGAACATATAAGACGAACTTAGGAGGACTTTTACACAGTACCAATAACCATAAATTTTCCTTTTTAAAAGAGGAATATCTATAATTAAGTGCTTAGAAAATAACTGCTCCCCTTTAAAACTCGTTATATTGAATTTAAGAGAATAGAAAACACACCATTAAAAAAAGAAACCGTCTGATCCTGAATATGTCATCCTTTATTCGTTATTACCTCAATATTCCATCCTTAGTATTCATTAATAAATCAAGTTTTATTAATTACATTATTTGAAATCTTGAGTTTTCCAGTATCTATAAGAGCTTTAAGCTGTCCCTATTACTTTTAAGTATTTTATTTTTATTCCTGTGTGGGTTAAGATTTACTGTAAGGTCCCCCCAGGCGACTTTAAAAAAAAATAAAAAATTGCCAAATTGAAAATGAGAGGGACCGTACAGTTAATCTTAACCCATGTTTGCTTTGTAGTCTTTGTTTGGTTCAGATTTACTATTCGGTGTCGGATAGATTGGCGGCGGAAAGTGGGAGATTTAGCGACGAATGTGGCAACCCGTTGACTCGATTTTCCAGCACTTGGACAACAACGTTTTGACGTCATTTCCAATTTTAGCAACTTTTTTTAAAATATCACCATTCGACACCTTGCATTAAATCTTAACTCTTTTGTTTCCATCATCAATTATTGACTAAGCACTTGGAAATGTCGTTCTTTTAGTCCTGCAATTTGTCAAGTTCTTCCCGAGGCAGAGTTTTGTTTCTACATATCTTTCTTTTTCGCTATCTTGCTGCATAATTATCAATTAATTTACTATATTGGAGGAGAAAAGAGATCAGAAATTCAAGCCCGCGCGCTATGAACATGTTTACACTTTACAACTCTCGCGGTCCAGTTGAATCGAGTTGAGTTTTGCAGAGTGCAGCACGTGACGAGTTTTGCAGCACGTGACGTCTCAAGAAATAAGACGCAGCCGCTTACAAACATTGCTTTAGTTAGGGTAGTCAGGTCCCTTTCACTTACGATTGCCGCAAAGAATCCGAAATATAAAAAACCACAACGAACGGCGCCGTTATTACGAATTCGAAGAAAATATAGGTTGAATCAACGTAGAAATATAGGATATATAGGACAATTAAAAAATATAGGACAATATAGGACGTTTTCCCGATTTTTAAAAATATATAGGATTTATAGGACATATAGGACGTCTGCGACCCCTGCAAGCAGCATATCACACAGCAGTTTTTAAGCAGTGCATAACTAGTGAATCATTAACAATAACAAAGCTGATCACTAGCAAATCACGAGTGTCCCCTCTTAAATTGCTCACGATTCCTCCTCTTGAGTTAAGTGGATGTGTCCTACTGTCTCAGTTAGTGCAAAAAGTTTGTCTTGCTCTAAAAATAAATATTGATGATATAATTTTGTTCACAGATTCAACCATTGCATTAGCCTGGATAAACACACCAGTAATAAAGTTGAAAACCTTTATCGCCATTTGAGAGTCTAAAATACAAAATCCGACTGAGCTGTGCCAATGGAAACATATTCCTTCCAGCAGTAATCCAGCTGATATTATTTCGAGGGGAACTAACCCTCAAGAGTTAATAACAACGTGTTTATGATGGCAAGGTCCTTCTTTGGTGAAGGACCCTCACATACAAGAGCCTGTGGAATTACCCGTTAGCTCATTTGAAGAAAAACCTTAATTGTGTGAACTTAAGAACACAACTATTTCATTAACTGTGTCATCTAGTGCAGATTTCATATCAAATATTATTAAGGTCTCGAACAGTTTTGTGACATTGATTAGAATTCTAAGTTATGTTTTCAGGTTTATATTTAATGTGAGAAATGCAGCTAGAAAAACAGGTCCCCTTAAAGTTAATGAGCTTAAAGTAGCCAAGTGGTTCTTAATTAGAGAAGTATAGGTAATGGTTTCAGTGATGAAATAATATCCTTAAAAAAGGGTAAAGATTTCAAGAAAAGCCAGGTGAGTTCTTACATCCTTTTGATGAAAACGAATTGTTGCGTGTAGGTAGTAAATTAAATAATGCAAATTTATCCTATGATAAAAAATTCCCAATTCTGCTCCCTAGAAATCACATGTTAACTAGGCTTGTAGTGACTTATTTTCATCTTAAATATTTGCATGTAGGAGAACAAACTTTACTTTATCTTGTGAGATAAGAACTCTGGCCTTTAGGTGGTAGAAACCTTGGTAGAAAAATTATTTATGAATGTGTCACTTGTTAAAAAAATATACTAAGAGTTGTTGAACAGATTATGGGAATTCTTCCTTCAGAAAGAGTAACTCCTAGCTCTCCATTTACTCATGAAGGTATAGAGTTTGAAGGCCCATTTAAAATAAAATTTAATGGACAACGTAAGGGCATTTATCATAAATGCTACATAGCTCTATTTATTTGTTTCTTACCAAGGCCACTGATCTTACATCAGAAATTATGATTGCCACATTAAAAAGGTTTTTTAGTCGTAGAGGAAAAAGTTCAACCATTTTTACAGATAATGGGGAACTTCGTTGGTTGTAGTAAAGAATTGAAATGTTTGTACAACTTAGTTAGAAACCCTACAGATGATTTGGCAAGCTATTTAATAAATGAGGAAATTGTATGGAAATTTATTCCTCCAAAACTTCTAATTTCGGGGATCTGGAGGAATCAAACATAAAGGCACTTAAGAGTCATTTTCAGTGAACTATTGGCAGTATACGGTTAACACTTGAAGAGTTTATATTTGTGACATCACAAATTGAGGGAATACTTAATAGTCGACCCCTTACTCCTATGTCCTTTGACACAAATGACTATGAAGTTCTCACACCAGGACATTTTCTCATAGACAGATCCATAAATAGAATTCCTGAGCTCGACTATACTGATAAAAAGGGTAGTTATTTGAATTGTTGGCAAAAGGTAAACAAATCATTTGGCGCAAATTGAAAATTGATTATTTGAATAATTTGCAAGTCAGAAATAAATTGCAATTTGATAAAGTAATGTTATCTGTGGTTCAATGGTATTGTTAAAAGATGACAACTAACCTCCTTGTAAATGGACTATGTAGAATTCAGGATGTAATTTTAGGATCAGATGGTAAAATAAGAGTAGTTACTGTCAAAGCACAGTCAGGTGTATATAAAAGAAGCATATCGAAAATTTGTTTATTGCCTGTCAAGTAAATTGTTTTACATAATGTTTTCAATTGTTTAATTGTATTTCTTATCATTTTAATTTTATTATTACTGTATTTCATTATTTTTTGAATTATTATGCATTGTATTTGCTAATTTTTGCATTTTTATACTTTATATTTCATAATTGCTCTATTTTGTTGAAATAATATTGAAATGTTATTTCAAAGTGGGCCGGGATGTTAATGCCAGTAATTGTACTGCGCATCTTCATCCCCCCTAACCCTTTCCCCTATCATTATGTATTCATTCTTTTTGGATCCCGCCACTTAAGCGGCTATGTAAAGAGAGCGTTTTCTTTCTGGATGTTTCATACAGCTTTGGAAAGCCCTTTCAACTACAGTCCACTATAATATCTATTGTTTGAAAACAATAAGAATTTGTCCCCACCATTTGTTACAAAAGAAATACACATACTGAGTTATCGGAAGGTACAAGTCTGTTTTTGGTTGTCATAATATGAAAAGAACTCTGACTTATAGGGATAAAAAAGAAGTAAAAATTGAATTATAATAATTATTATCTCTTCAATACAATATACAATATTGGGATGAACCAAAACACAATCTGTAAATCGGAGCCAAATGGGCCAAGGTGCTAATTCAGGGATTTTAATTTTATTGCATATTATGAGTTAAAATTCAAAGTTTTCAGTGTAGTTAAGAAAACATAAAAAGATTTTTTTTTAATTCAGAACTATAGAAAATCATTAACAAACTTTTTTTCTAAGCCTTTTAGAGCCAAACATACAGCCTGTGTTCTTAAGTTTTTTTACGTTTTATTTTTTGCACTTTTTATTTTTTTCACACGAAATTTTTTTCAAGTTTACCTTTATATTTCTTTTTACTTTAATGGAGGTTTTAAAAAGTTCTTGTGTTCTGTAAACCTGTTTCTGAACTTCTAAAGTGTGCATGCTTCTAAGCTTCTATGGTGGTCACATTTCTCTGTCTCGCAGCACAAAAGCTATTAAAATTAAAAGTATAAAGTTTTGCACATTTGTAGAAAACTGTTTGGAAAAACTGCTAATATGAAAAGTAAGAAATGTGAACTTTAGTTTTTGAGTATGCATTTTTTTTGCATTCACCATCCTCTTCAGGGAAAACTAACCACCGTCGAAATATAATTCTTTACTAGCCCAAAGGTCTCACTAAAGAACTAATGTAGATATGTCTACTTTGCATGTGGCTTTCTTCTACACTTCTGCAAGTTGAAAGCAATCTACTGGTGTTCGAGAGGAGGAGAAAGGTAAATGATGTGTTTTGGAGATTGTGAAGCAAACCCTAGGGACTGCATTAGCAATCTGCAAGTGTCACAGGCTCAGGGTTTGGGGAGGCAATCCCCCTGGTTGGCAAAGGAAATTAAAAATATTGTGACAGCAATCTAATATTTAAACAAGCATTAGTGAGCAGGGGCGAATCCTTGTAGTATTTAAAAAACAATAAATAAACCTACTCAAAATAGTAAAAATTCACTTACATATGCGAGATAGAAAGTACTTTTGAGTTCAAAATATTTTTTCCATTTACCAACTTTAGCAGGGTTTAATTTGTTGAGATGATTAACTGCAAAAAATAAACACACAAAATAAACATAACAACACAAATGCAACTAGTTTTAATAAAAAATTAAATATTCAATTTGAATTGAAAACTAAAATTATCATTTCCATTATTTCAGTAATTTATAACTAACTAGCTGAATACTAGTGCTGCACTACGAAATTTTGCCATGTGCATTTTAGCAATCAAAAGACATTAATTTATTCTACACTTCACACACTTGCTTCTATTTCGATCCCAACAATTTGAATTATCAAAATAGGAACTTTCCTTTTATCACATTTTTTCCAAAATTAACAATTGAGAATATATTGGAAATGAGACATTTGAATATCCCTCGTTTAGAACCCTTTGGATCTTTTTAATAATTTTAACTAATAACTAATTTTTTCTATATTTTCCCTTCTTAACATTTGCACCAAATACCAGAATTGTGATAACATTGGAAGTGGGTCATTCGGATATCCCTCGTTTGGAACGTTTAACCCCTTTTCCAACCCTTAATGAGGGTTAATCGAGATCGGCTTTTTGTCATTTGCACCAATTTTCTAAGTTGTGACCATGTCGGAAATGGGGCATTCGAATATCACTCGTTTGGAACGTTTAACCCCTTTTCCACCACTTAAAAGGGGTTAATCGAGATTGGAATAGCTTAATTTTTCTACGTTTGTTGACATTTGTACCAGTTTTCAGAATTGTGACCAAATGGGAAGTGGGACATTCGAATATTCCTACTTTGGAAAGTTTATCCCCTTTTCCACCTCTTAAAGAGGGTTAATCGAGATTGGAATAGCTTAATTTTTCTAGGTTTGTTGACGTTTGAACCAGTTTTCAGAATTGTGAACAAATGGGAAGTGGGACATTCGAATATTCCTCGTTTGGAATGCTTAACCCCTTTTCGACCCCTTAAAGTAGGTTAATTGAGATCGGAGTAGCTTAATTTTTCTATGTTTGCCTTTGTCAACATTTGTATCAATTTTCAGAGTTGTGACCATATGGGAAGTGGGACATTCAGTTATCCCTCGTTTGGAATGTTTAGCCCCTTTTCCACAGTGGGTTAATCGAGATCAGAATAGCTTACTTTTCCATATTTATCTTTGTTGTCATTTGTACCAAATTTCAGAGATTTGTAACTAAATGGGAAGTGGGACATTCGAATATTCCTCGTTTGGGACGTTTAACCCCTTTTCAATGCCTTAAAATAGGTCAATCGAAATAGCATAATTTTTCTATGTTTGCCTTTGTCGACATTTGCATCAATTTTCAGAGTTGTGACCATATGGGAAGTGGGACATTCGATTATCCCTCGTTTGGTACGTTTAACACCTATTCCACTCTTTAAAGTGGGTTAACCCATTAACAGCTGACGTTACGTTCACGCAACGCTTAGAAAACATAACTAAAAAAAATATTTAATCAATTTTAAACTAATATTTGGAGGTTTATGTTCATTGATAAGGTTACACACTTTAATTTCGAACAATAAAAATTATTCTAAACCTTATTGTTTTCTCGTAGTAATAACTTAAACTTTTCCGAAATTCGCTAAGTTAGACTGACATTGCTAAATCGATTCCGAAAAATAAAAGAAAGGGAAATAATTTTTATTAGACATAACATTTCATATCTCCATAGTTCACTTGAAGGTCACACGCAAATAAATTTTTTTTTGATGAATTCCTCTTCGAGCTACGATGTTGGAAATACTAGTGTTGCGCTGGCGCAACGTCAGCGGAAAAGAGGGTCAAAATTTTCTGAACTTTTTTCTCACCGCGTGTTATTACAACTGCTTCATTTTGATTTGAAATATCTCGAAAGCACTATCTTACGCTTAGTGAAGCTCTGGATACTTTTTACACCATTGATTCAGATGACAATGAAATGGACATTGTTATCATTTCACTAGAATTTGGAAAAGTTACAAACAAGGAAGATGGGGACAATACAGTAATAAGTGACTCGAACGTTTTACCAAATGACATTTCTGGTGAGGTTGAATTACATTCAAATAGGGAAGATAAGGACCAAAATAATATGGATAATACAAAGACAAAGAAAAAATATTGAGCTTTGAATTGGAAGAAAATAGATCCTATTTATACATCGATACCAAAATATGAAGAAACATCACCAAGTTGAAAAACTGAAAAGAGAATTAGAAAATTTAAGTTGTGAGGAAATTTTCTTTAAGTCTTTTAACTCAGAAATTTATGCAATGCTCATTAATCAAACTAATATATATTCTCAGCAAAATAATCGGACTGACTTTTTTGCTTCTGAGAGTTACCTAAAAAGGTTTATTGGTTTGCTTCTTCTTACTGGATACCATACATTGCCACAAGAAGTAATGTATTGGTCATTAGATAAATATGTACCTGTCCCATTTGTTAGGGATTCAATGTCACGTATTCAGTACAGGAATATAAAACGAAATTTGCATATGGCAGATAACATCAATATTGACAAAAATGACAAATTGTAGAAAGTGAGAGTACAAGAGTGAAATTGGTTGAATAAGAAATTTTAATAGTTTCAAATATTTGCACACGGCCTAAGTATAGATGAACAAATGATTCCTTATAGAGGAAAACATTCTGCAAAAATTTTCCTAAAAGAAAAACCTGTATGATTCGGTTATAAAACTTGTACCCTTGCATCACATGATGGACAATAAAAGACTTCGCAGTAAACATAGTCACAGTCAAATTATGTATTGCTGTAATGATTGTGAAGTGGCTTTACATCAAGAATGTAGTCAATATTTTCATATAAAATAAGTCATATTAAATAAATGTATGTATTTACATAGTACGAAAAGCTTAAATTTTTGAAAAGAAGCTTTAAAATATCGCCAAAGGTTAATTACAGTCGTTGAATATTCAACATTAATGGAATATGAAATTCTTGATAACCGCCGATTTTAACTCGGTTTTACGCTGACATTGCGCCAATGCAACAGTCATTTTCTCTAAAGATAAATAAAATATTCCAACTTTTTCTTTAAATATGTTATATGTGACCCTAAAATCACAAATGTTATAAATACTGACCATATTTTTTAAGGATTTCGAGTTTTGGCGGTTAATGGGTTAATCAAGATTAGAATAGCTTACTTTTCTATATTTGTCTTTGTTGTCATTTGCACCAATTTTTAGAGTTGTGATCAATTGGGAAGTGGGACATTCGAATATTCCTCGTTGGGAACGTTTAACCCCTTTTCGACCACTTAAAGTGGGTTAATCGAGATCAGAATAGTTAACTTTTTCTATATTTGTCTTTGTAGTCATTTGCCCCAGTTTTCAGAGTTGTGACCAAATGGGAAGTGGGACATTCGAATATTCCTCGTTTGGGACGTTTAACCCCTTTTCAACGCCTTAAAATAGGTCAATCGAAATACAGGGCTCCCACTCACTCGGAAAGATTTGGAGCAGGTAAAATCAAGTTTTGGAGCAGAAAAAATGACTTTCGGAGCATGTAAAAACAAGTACAGGAAAAAAAGTCCATAGTAGCATGTAAAAGCAACTTTTGTAGCACAATTAGAAAAAAAAAAAAAAAAAAAAAAAATGAAGCAGAAAAATAAATTTTGCAGTAGGGAAGGGAAAAAAAATAGAAATTGAAGCAGAAATACCGAGACGAATGTCACCAAATCGGCGTCGCAAATCTCGGCAATAGCTGCTATTACATTACCATAGACATTGGCGAAAACGACTATAATAACAACGTAAGTATCGGGGATAGCACCCACCATACCATCGGAATCTCGATAATATTGGCGCAAAATCCCAGTAATATCGTATTTTTTAAGTCACCAAACAACGTCGCAAATCTCGACAATAGCTGCTATTACATTACCAAAGACCTTGGCGAAAATGAATATAACACCAACGTAAATATTGGGGATAGCACCCACCATAGCATCGCAATCTTGGTAATTTTTGCGCGAAATCCCAGTAATATCGCATTTTTTTTAAGTCACTAAACAGCGCCTCAAATCTCGGTAGTAGCTGCTATTACATCAGTGTAAACTTCATCAAAAATGACTACCACACTTGCGCAAATATTAGCGATAGCGCTTACAATACCGTCGAAAATCTAGACAAAGGATATTACGTAAGTTGAAGATTCAGCAGAAATGATCATCGTAAAAACGTATATATTGGCACAAATGTCGGTAATATTGACATTTTCTCGGTAATGCTTGTGCAAGATTCGGTAATATCGGATGTTAACAAAAGAGCAGCACTCTTCGAAAATGACCGTCACACCAACGAAAATATCAGCAATAGCGCCGAATAAACCGGAGCAATTCTCAACAACAGCTCGACGAAAATGACCATCACAATAATTAGCAATAATGTCTACATCAGCGTAGCAAATTATCGCAGTAATATCGGGGCAAATTTCGGATATTGCAATATCCCAGCACTCGGCAATAATTACCATCATACCAACGAAAATATCAGCAATAGCGTCGAATTAACTGGAGCAATACTCAATACTACAGAGCTAGAGAGTATCGATGAAAGAATCGACGAAAATGACCGTCATAACAACGTAAAACTTGACAATAATGTCAGCATTAGCGTCGCAAATCGTCGTAGCACTCGGAGAAAATGAATACCAACATCAATATCAGAGTTAGCGCCGAATATACCGGAATATTTCTCAACAATAGCGATATTACAGCGGCGAACAATATCGAATATCGACGGACAAAAAAAAAAAAAAAAAAAAAAAAGCGTTCTGGCGCAAATATGGTTAAAATAAAGCATTTGGAGCAGATTTTTGTATTTGGCGCAGTTGGGAGCAGGTCTGGGACCCCTGGAAATAGCATAATTTTTCTATGTTTGCCTTTGTCAACATTTGTATCAATTTTCAGAGTTGTGGCCATATGGGAAGTGGGACATTCGATTATCCCTTGTTTGGAACGTTTAACCCCTATTCCACTCTTTAAAGTGGGTTAATCGAGATTAGAATAGCTTACTTTTCTATATTTGTCTTTGTTGTCATTTGCACCAATTTTTAGAGTTGTGATCAATTGGGAAGTGGGACATTCGAATATTCCTCGTTGGGAACGTTTAACCCCTTTTCGACCACTTAAAGTGGGTTAATCAGGATCGGAATAGCTTACTTTTTCTATATTTACCATTGTTAATATTTGTACCAATTTTCAGAGTTGTGGACTTGTAGGAAGTGGGAGAAATAGTGATGAGTGAGGGCTTTGCCTTATATATAGAGATTATATTAAATTAAATTAGATGCGAGAGTGGCAAAGCCAAACGTACTTAGGCCACTTCACATAATCAGTGGAGTTTCTTTGTCATCTAGGTCAAGTTTGTAACCCTTTTACTAGAAAATAGTGTAACCAAGATTTTCACAGGATTAATTAGGCATTCTCTGTTCAAGCAACTGTTCACCATGTTAAGTGTTCCTTGCATAACTAAACAGACAGTTCTCTGAAACATACCATCCACAAGCAGAGGTGGCGACAGTGGGGCAGTAGCACCCCCGTCGGGCAAGCTTAGCCCCCCATCAGGGAAAATTAGGTTTTCGTCAAGGAATGAATTTTAATTTCATTTTTAAAAGTGTATAGTTTTTGTGAAATATCAAAAATATTTTTTATATTTTTCAATAATTATGATTTTTGGCACAAATCCGGTCAAACATCACCTACCCCCAACAACCAAATATCATCAGCCCCGACAACATCCAAATTGTCTGACCCACTACTTGTTACTTTCAGCAATAAATAGCAGATGTAAAGGATCAGATGATGACTTCCCTCACTTCCATACGAACACTGGATATAAAATACAACAGAACGATGGGAGTGATTGGGAAGGGTTGTCAGTTGCAAGAAAGAAATAGTATTTTCCAGGAATTAGTAGACCCTCAAGCAATTCGACCGTCAACTATTCACAATTATCCCAGAGTAGATAATTTTATTGGGGGTATATATTTTTCAACATTCTGTCGCAAAGGGCTATGTCACAGTATTGTGGCTAGATGTCCAGCTTTTCAACTCGCTGTTCCACTGCCTGAATCTCCCACCAAATTGTCTGGCTTTTCTGTTACATAATCCCTCCAAAATCGTTTTAAACAATAATGAAGTTCTGAAGAATATTTTTGTAATCAAGACAAAGAACCTAGAACATTGATGATTTTAGAATTGTGTGTTCTGAGCCCCACAAATAAAATACGAAAAAAATTAACCTTTTCCAATAGGCAGACGTATCCTGATTTTTAGTCAGAAAAAATCTGGTCACATTAATTATGAGGGTTCAGCTATAAAAGCTTAAAATTGTAGAAATGAAATCGGAAATAATTTTTGAAATTTTTTCATAAAACTACAAGAAACAAATAGGTATGTATTTTGGTTTCAAAATTGCCGGATTTTTTAAGATTTTAAAAGTGGGGACAATTAAAACACATTAAGTTTATATTAAAATATAGGTCATCACATATGTTAAAAATATTAATGCAATTTTTTTTGCTTTAATTAGTTTTAACGGATTCTTTTAAAAATAACTACAAAAATCATTCAGATTTAGACTGTCGTTTTGAATTGCCGTAGTCTGTTTTTTGCAATATTATTCCAGTGAAATTTTTGGTATTGAAAACGACTGAATCAATTTTAATATTTGAAAAAATAATTTTTCATTGCAACTAAGATTCATTGAATTATATTTGCCTCAGGGTAGATTGCATCTACCAAGTTTGTTTCATGGTTGGATTTAATATTTAAATGTCTTTTTAACGAGTTGCGGATTGATAAAATACATTGTATTTTTATCGGGAAGTAAGTTATGTTTTGAGCAATGGAAACATTAATTGTATGCTATTTTTTAAGTTGATTTCAAAGTTAAAACCTTGTAAAGATTAATTATAGCTGTGTTCCTGGAGGGAATAGGAATAGCAAATGGTCGATGACCTTACAGGATTTTCAAACATTTAAATGATAAAACTATTTTTCTCAATGACGATGGGCTAAATTTCAAGGAATTTTTGTAAGCATAATAAACAATAACATTTCCGAGGTAAATCTTGATTTTTTTAACAAAAACTGTACTTATGTTGACACCATACTTCATACGTGAATATATATTGGAATAAAAAGGCTTTCAAAATGTGTTTATCCTAATCAATGGTGATTTCATCATTGTGACTCAAAATGTAAATGGTTAATTATTTATTTAAATATGAAGTTGGACAGTCAAAGTACGGAAGGAGAATAAAAGAAATTTGAAATGGTTGAATCAAGGAATATATGCAGGAGCGTTCCAATATCACCAACATTCAAGAACCACCGATAAAACAACCTAGATTTTACTAAGCTAATGTTGTGTTTTAAATAAAAATTTTTTTTTTGGGGGGGGGGGGGAGATTTTTAAAATGAAAAATTTACAGGAAGTTATTTACAAATATACCTTTTTAATTGAAAGTTTTTATGTCACATTATTGACACTGACCACTCTAACCCTGTCGGGGATGGCTAGCACCTCTTGTCGGGCAGTTTTTAGCGTCACCACTGTCCACAAGTACGACAAAATCAACAGTATAAGCTTGCATGTAGAATACATGCTGTGATGCTAATCTTAGAAGATTATTAAGGACCAGGGATCATATAAGTGGCAATAAAACACCACACAGTAGGCAGTCTCTGGCAGTTTTGGCTTTAAACCAGGTGTTGTTTAGATTAGTTGTAACATACCTGTTCTTCAACATGAACTTACAAATGGGGACATCAATTCCATGTTCTTTATCGATGGCAGCAATTGGTGTGCTACTAAAGACTCCCTCAATATTTAGGAAAGCTCCCAAAGCAAGTTGTTTATGTTCAAGAACTTCTTTAATCCTGACTAACAAATGGTTTAGTGAAGTTCCAGTAGAATGCCAGTTTGGTAGGCGTACTGAGGGGCATATAGAGGGAAGTTCACTAAATAAGTTTCCTTATAAAGTAGGGCCGCTTACCACACTTTTTTCATTTGCAAGTTGAATACTTAGCTTTCAATTTCTGATAGGAATCAACTCTTCGGTTGGCCATCTTAGATTTTTTAGCGACCATTTTGAAATACAGTAAAAGCTCGATCATCAGGAATCGCCGGGAAATTGGGATTTCCGGATAACCAAATTTTCTGGTTAATTGAAAGTCAATGTTTTTTGCCAAATTTAAACGGCAAATAACGCTAGTGATGGTACCTAACATTAAAATCGTTACAAACGGAATATTTAATAATATTTTACAAAGCTTGTTACAATGTTATATTTTACTCTTACAATCGGCAATAATTTGAAATATGTTACCAAAATGAAATCATTTACAAATCTGAAATTCTGTAAAAAAAAATAGAAGATTAAGTGTCATAAAATATGTAAAAAAAAAAGTTAGAGAGAAGTCTCTTGATAGTACTGATTCTAACCGAACCTATATTTTAGGGTTACCGGGTGGACGAAGTGGTCTATGGCTATTTCTGTTTCGGAAGGGAAGTTTTCCTGTATGCGTTTTCACGGTCAGATTCCGAGAATTCTGGAAAAGTGGTATTTGTATTTGGAAACCCCGGTGGTTCCATTGTCTTCCCTTCTCCTCACACACAACCTTCTATGTACCCTAAAATAAAATATTCTCGGGAAGAAGACCTTCGTATTCAAAGATCGATTATTAAGTTGTATAGAAAAAAGGAATATAAGAATTGTAATGCAAATCGCCACGGAATTCTGGATAATTTACAAAACATTCAGTATTGAATTTGATTGTCTGATTGTCCACTAATCTATATAATAAATATAATTAAAATAAAATTACAGCAAAACAAATTTACTTTTTATTTGATTGCAAAATACGTTAATAGGATACAATAAAATATAACTCAGACTTTTTGCACACAAAATGTAAAAATAAACATTTACCAATTTACCATTTTGTTCACAAAATGATTGACTAACTTACAAATTGAAAATTTGATTGGGATTATAGGGAGAAATGCAATTAAATGGATGCAATTGGGTTTTATTGTGATTGATCGTGAGAAACTGATATTTTGTGATAAAATAATAAAATGTTTTGAATAGTTGAATTCGGCAGAATTGCATATTTTCTGGATGCGATTGAAAATTCATAAATTAAATCCCGTTAGGTATAAGTGAATTACGGATGCATTGATATTATATGGAATAGAATGTATCCGTTATACATGTCTTTAAATTTTGTGAAATGCATGTTCCATAAGTAGATCTAGCCTACAAAACTGAATGATTGATTTTATCCAGATATTGGTCAAACCATTAACAAATTTTGAATTTCCTAATTTCTCTTTGCTTTCCGGATGCTGTGGATAATGGAATTTCGATTACGAAACCCTCTTTCCTATACATTTGAAACAAGTCAGATTTGTCTATAGATTCGGCAAATAACCACAGCATATTTATATTTGAATGTTTTCCAGATATATTCCAGAACAAAATTAGCACAGGATTTCCACAATCAAGGTTTTTTTTTTGCTAAGGATTCACAGTAGATTGATTAAAAACTTCAGCATTCCGGATAAACCAGAATAAAATAAAACTTTTATAATAATCTATTCATTTCTAATCAGGGCAAATTCAGCTATTTCACCATAGCAAATTAAAAACCATAAAAAAACCCCACTCAACTTCAAAATTAAAAAAAAAATTAAAAAAAAATAAATGGCGACTTGCTGCCTTTTTTTTTGCAAAATAGCGCCCATTTTCTCGTCAAACTTGATTTTCACAAAATTTCGGTTGATTGAGCTTTCTGGTTGATTGAATGCCGGATAATCAGGCTTTTAGTGTATTAGTATATAATCAGTCTCTGCTGCTAAATCACTTAGGATCCCAAATTTGGTGTCTAAAAATACGTATTTGGGGTCAAGAATACAAATAAACAATTTTTAAAGGTATCGGGCTGTATTTATTCACTAATATATGAATCAATTATAAACTATTCATCAATTAAGTTTTGAAAATTAACAAATTTATACAATAGTATGAAAGAACATTAAATTATGACATATAATGCATATATATACAATCATATATGAAAGATGGGGAATTATATGAAATGATATCTTATATGATTACTTATGTGGTATTCAAACATTGACATTATTTCCACTGTTGCGTGCACTTCCAACAAGCAGTTTTGAAAGCACAGATATCAGTGTACTCTCTTTGACTCTTACAATTACATTTAACCAATTCAGTACAAACTTTTGAAGCAATAGGTAAAGTGTTCCATACAAGAATCTTACCTATTGCTACGGACAGGAACCTATGATGTAACGTCTACTTTCTGAGTCCAGCCACAACATTCTGGAATAGGAGCATGCTGATGACTGCTCACGGGTACACCATACTCCTGCCTGATATGCAGCCCGCTTTGAGTGTTGAAGTTCTGCTTCCTTAGTTGAGGGAAGTTTCTCCATTGACTTACTCTTCTGACAAAAGCAGTCCAGGGTTTAGATATTTTGTAGGCCAATGCAGGACATTTATCTCATGGTTCATCATGGAGGCAATAGCTGTCTTTTTATAAAAATGGTGCAATATCCGACTCAGGCTGGTTTGAAGATCTTCTGACTCTTTCTTGGAGGCATGAAAAGTTGACAAATAAACATCAGCTTTTTCTAGACATTTTTTTATAAGTTTATAAGCATGCTGGAGCCAATTGCTTGCCTCCAATTTCTAGTTGTCCCACCTTCGGTTGTGAATCATTTGGAACAGACACATTATACGTCTTCAAAGTCACAGCTGGGACAGTGTTGACAATTTCTGGCAACTGATGATTCTTGGTATCAGCCAAAGATAGATCTCTGCTTCAACCCTAATTTAGACAATGTAGGAAATTGGAACATGCTTATATCAGTGCCATGAAATTATCCCACAGAAGTCATACTAGAAGGATTGTAGTTCAAGTTATCAAGTGCACACTCAGTAAACAGTTCATTTTGTAGTTGTTTGCTCCTTTCTCACAAAAATCTGCACATGTAGCAGTTGCAAGCTGGCTCTCAATCTGAAGAACTCTGTTATAGTTCACACCAAACCCCAATTGATGTAGCTGCTAGATAGTTTCTTTGGATATGGTGTCTGTATTATGCATGCAAGTAGGGTCTATGCAGAAGGAAATTTGGGTCCGTGTAAGGACCCTTAAAAAAATTCCATTTCCAAAAAACTGACCCTTCACAAAATTCCATAACTAACAAAAGGACCCTTCACAAAATTCCATAAGCAACAAATGAACCTTTCACAAAATTCTTTGTCAAAAAAAACAGAATCTTCATAATATTTCCAGTTTGAAAACAGACCAATTACAAAATCGCAAAGTTTGTTTTATGTCAAAAGGAGATAACAGCCCGTTTGCCCACAGGCTGGTTTCAAGCATGGTTCGTACACTTGAAAGAGAAAAAAATTCAAGGACTTTTCAAGGAGCGGTATCAACATGATTATACATTTAAAAAAAAAAAAATCTAAATTTTTTTTTCGGCAAACGGTACATGTTCAAATCAAGTAAATTCAAAAAATGTTTTTTAGGCTTTAATAGAAGAAAATTTTAAAGTTTAATAGAAGAAAAAAAAATCTTCCGAGTATATCAGAAACAGTATAGTAACCCCTCGTTATATCGCGCATTCGGATATATCGCGCTTTTGCTTGGTCTATTTTTTTTCATTTTTACATTCTATTATTTTGTCCGATATATCGCATGTTTTACTTGTCTTCCAACAAGAAAGATACTTCGAGAGGCTACTGCACTATGTCCCTTAAAAACAGAAGTAAAGTAGGAAGCACTCGCTTGATTACCTATTACGCCAATTTCGGAAGTGAATATCCTCTTATTTTAAATTTTTTTTGTTTCGTCATATTGAAACTTTTGTCAAATAACATTACACAATTCTCAGTGATTAAACTGTACTCTAATACACTCTGAAGATAAGGCTGGATTCCAAATACGGCATATTTTTTTTTTCACCTCATGAAAATTTAGATCGAATTGCGCTAACGGCGAACATGAAGCTCATCACTGTTTTCATTTGATTAATAAAAGCCATGATTTTTTTTATGATTTTCAATGTCCATGGTATTTCAACATCAAAAACTTTGTTTTAAATCACAACGTACCTCCATTGTGCTCGAGTGAGATGATGTCGATGACGACTTGACTGTTGAGAACAATATCTGCTTTCATGGTATTTTTTATCAGTAGAAATAGTTCTAACAATGCTCATCAAACTTCTTATAGAACCTAATCCACATGATTTTTGCTCTTTGCATGACTTTTTACAGCACTTTCTTTTCCCATTGATACTGTGCTGCAATTTTTGGCAACACAAAGTACATCGTGCTAACTGCAAAATGCAGATCCAACACTTGGGAAATCATAAATTACATTTCAGTTTTTCCAACCAGCTTGAATTGAAAATGTAATATAATCTCATAAGATTTAAAAATAGAGATTATACTTTAATTTGTCTCATAAAATAAATGCAGTGAAAAATAAACTGAGGACAAGGGGTTGAAACAAAAATGTTAAAAGTTTATTTATAACATAATCAATACTACTACCTCACTGGCAGTCAGAAACCATCTGCCCTGTTTCACAAGAAACTTTTTCTTATATAAGAAATAAATTTGCATATTACAAAGAAATGCATGCCTGGAAAAATACCACAGTTGACCAATCAAAATTCAGAAACAACCAACACAAATATTATTAAACTTTCAAGGAAGAAGCCATACAACTCAACTTAAAACTTTAGCTGAAGCAAAAGGTAAACAATAGTTTTGAAAAGTGGGCGGTTCACTCATGGCACAGGTTAGGAAAAAGTATGAAGACAGGTACATTAACAAGTAAGTTAAATAAGCTGTTTATCTAACAGTGCCCCCCCCCCTCTTCATATTTTTTCTTTTGAAAATGACCTATGAAGTAAAATTTCTGAAACATTAGGCAACATGTATCTTTATGAAAATAAAGTTTTAAACTTTCACATTGTCTAAATTATTTCTCGTCACTATACATTTTCAAAGCTCAAAACCAATTTTAGCATACAAATATCATTTTGATATATTAACTTAAGAAATTAAAACTGCACATTAATACTTAAATACTTCAATAATATTAGTGACAATATTAGTCATCATGACTTATCAATAATACAAGTCAAACTTTAGAAAATATCATTTCCTGAAAATGAAAAAGTTCAGTTTTGCTCAACGGCTTTGTAAAAATGTCAGCAAAGTTCATTTTACTAGGAACATGTTGCAACTCGAACATGTTGGTGTATACCAAGTCTCTAATGAAGTGTAAGCGAACGTCTATATGTTTCGTTCGATGGTTTTCAATAGGAGAACGAACAAAGTCTATTGCAGCCTGATTATCAGCAAGTAGACGGGGATTGTTTGGTAGTTGCTCGATAAGCTGGGCACCAACACACTCCTTGATAATACGTGTATACCATACTAATTCCTTTGCAGCTTCCGTCATGGCAACAAACTCGGATTCCATAGATGATAAACTAACACACTTTTCCTTGAAGGCTCGCCAAGCAATTGGTACTTTGTCTAATAAGATTAGTTGTCCACCCATGGATATTCTATCATCTCGATTACTTGCAAAATCAGCGTCAGTGTAGACATCAAGGTTGAAGTTTTGAATTTTGGATAAGTCCAGCTTCAGCTCTCTGGTATAACTAATATAGCCAAGAAGTTTTAGGAGACCATTCCAATGGCTGATACCTGGATTTTCCTGAAATTGACTAAAAATATTAACCGAATGAAATGTCAGGGCGAGTTCTTCCTGCTAAGAAAGCTAAGCTTCCGATCAAACTACGATATGGGTAGGACTTCATTTCTTCCATCTCAGAGTCAGTTTGTGAGCATTGGGTTTTAGAATAAATAACCCCTTTAGCTATAGGAAGGGATGATATAGGGAAATTAAATTTCCTAAAATTGTTACAAACTGTATCAATGTATTCGTGCTGATGAATACATAACCTGTTACCTTCCTCCACAAATTCTACTCCTAACAGCTTTCTTGTTTTTCCTAAAATCTTTATATCAAATCTTTCCTTTAAGAGATTAACTGCTTTATTAGTAAAGATTTTATTTCTTCCAAAAATGATTATGTCGTCTACATATAATAAAAGAACGACATCTTTTTCTAAGAAATAAGCACAATTGCAATATTCAAATTTTTTAAATCCTATTTCATATAAAACTTTATGAATTTCAAAATACCAGACACGCCCACTTTGGTGCAAGCCGTAAATGGCTTTTTGTAATCTGCATACTGAATTAGGATGCTTCTTGTCCTCAAAACCTGGTGGCTGTGTCATGAAAATTAGCTCGGTTAAGGGTGCGTACAAGTATGCACACTTAACATCGCATTGTAAATGTTCCCAGTTATATAGGCTTACAAGAAGAGCGAAAAAGAATCTTATAACACTAAAGTTTACTACAGGACTGTAAACTTCTTCAAAGGTTTCTCCTTTAACCTGGCGGAATCCGTGTGCAACGAGTCTTGATTTATATCTTACGATTTCACCAGATTCATTCTTCTTTACTGTATATACCCACCTGCATCCTAGAACTTTGGCATTAGGGGGTTTCTCAACAAGAGTCCATACTTGACGCTCTTGCATGGTCTCGAGTTCCTCCTTCATTGCCGCCAACCATTCACGTTTCTGTGGACATAAAAGAGCCATTTTAAAATTAGTAGGGATTAAAATATCACCACCTAGTCACGTTGATGTCGCATTACAGGCGTTATCGGGAGTCTTCACTATTCCTTCATAGTTGTCCGTACCACTAAAATTGAAAATTGATGGATCGTACTCCAAATTCTTTCTGGAACAGTACTTGGATATATCATTTAAAGATCTTAAGCGTTCCTTCTTTCCTTTTAGAAAGTAATAAATATCGGTTCTTGAACCATCTGGTCTGGGTACAGGCTTTCGTATCCAAACCGCTTCAACAGGTTCTGGTCTTTCTGTAGCAGGTGGTAATTTTTCCTGTGATTGACCAGGCTATTCTTCACTGTCATCAACTGCTTCAGAACTTTCATCTGTAGATACCGATTCCTCTTTTGGTAATGTATACTCATCTTCACTGTCAGATTCTGCATCCTCTGCATACCAGTTTTTAAAAGGGTCCAGGACTACTCCCTGCTGCTGGCTGCTCACCCATCTTTTCTCTGGCTCTTGCTTGACAGTTTCAGTTTCATCAAATCTTACATTGATAGTTTCTATGATTTTCCTCTCCTGTGGTAGCCAAATTCTGTATCCTCTGGTGTTCAGTGCATACCCAACTAAAACACCTTTCTTGGCTCTTATATCAAGTTTTCTTCTTAGTTGTTTTGGTACTCCAACAACCGCCTTGGTTCCAAATGGTTTCAGGTGCTTAACAGATGGTTGTCTTCCTCCATAAAGTTCAAACGGGGTGATCTTTTGACCAGCGTGACACACCCTGTTCCAGGTGTAGACGAAATGTAATAGGGCTTCTGACCAAAATCCGTCTGACAATCCACTGTCCTTTAAAAGTACCTTTATGCCATCAACAGCTGTATAGTTGAATCGTTCAGCTGTTCCATTTTGTTCGGGAGTGTATACGTTGGTACGCTCGTGCCGCATTCCTTGCTCTTCAAATAAAGAACTAAACTTCTCATTGGCAAATTCCAAACCGTTATCTGTTCGGACTGCAACTATTCTTTTATTCAGGAATCTTTCTGCTCTTCGCTGAAATCTTTGAAAAACATCAAAAGCTTCAGATTTTTCTTTTAGAGGATAAGCTGCCACTTTTCTAGAATAATCATCTATTATGGTAAAAAAATATCTGTGTCCTTCTCGTGATGGTTTTGGCAACGGGCCACATAGATCCATATGGACTAATTCAAGAGGCTTTTTAGATCTGATGGTACCAATAGGCTTGAAACTCACTCTTTTCGACTTGGCTTCCTGGCATGGTTCACACAGTGGAAAATTTCTGGCAAGTTTCGGGAGTCCTTTAACGCAATTCTGCTGACTTGTCTGCATTAGATGCTGAGGATTAATGTGGGCAAAACGCCTGTGCCACATCTTTGCTTCCTCGGGTTGGGATAATGATGCTGTCACTTCTTTAGAACTTCCTGGGTATGTCGGGTGACAAACGTATAATCCGTTCATTTTCTTAGCTGAAAAGTGCACTCTAACCGAACTATGGTAGACTGTGATTTTTCCTCCTTTGCCTACAAACTTTGCTCCTCCTTCATCAAAACAAGGTCCTGCCAAGAAGTTTCTTCTAAGATTTGGAGAGTATATTACATTCTTTAAATGAATGACTTCTCTCCCAAATTTCAAAGTCACTGTACCACGTCCTACAACCGGACACGTCACTCCATCAACAGCAACAGTCATCTGCTCCCCTTTGGTAGGTGTGAAGTCTCGAAACAGCTCTCGATTGCGGCAAAAATGAAAAGATGCTGCAGTATCAAAAACCCAAGCTGTATCGTCTAAACACTTTTCCCCACAATGAGTCTCGGCCACGTAGCTACTTCCTGGTATCTCCTTGAAGTGCTTGGTTTTCTCTGGACATCGATTTTTGTAGTGCCCTGGTTGATTACATCGGTAGCATATCACCTTGTTTGCAATAGGAGTACTGGGTCTGGCAGGCTTTGGTCTGGATATCGGCTGGATCCAACAGGTGTTTGGAATTTGGTAGGAGTAGGTCTGATTGGAGCTGGCTTCGATCTTGCAATGAAAGCAACTGCTTCCTGGTCCCCTTGCCTCTGCTTCAATCTTGCCTCTTCGGCTAACAACTCTTCCAAAACTCTGTCAAAGGTAAAATTTTCTTCTTTCCATCTATATATAACTTGGATGATTCCCTCAAATGCTGGAGGCAAATGTCTTATCAATTGAAAACTTTGATATAATTCTTCCAAAGGATGACCTGCTCCTTTCAACTGAGATACTATCCTTCTTAGTCTAGCAGCAAAAAGTCCAATGGTCTCGTCAGGCTGTATTCTACAAGCGAAAAATTCATCAAGTAGGGTCATCAAACGTGCTCTTGACTCAGGTCTAAAGTGTTTCTCTAAAGTCAGCCAAGCCTTCCTTCCATCATCAAGGTCTTCTATCAATGAACGAAAACGATCCTCTAAATTCAAATAGATGGTTGTAAATGCTTTATCAAAACGTTGCTTATAGTTTCTGATCTCTTTGGGAGATTCCACTGCTTCATCTGGAGGTATTTCAATTCCTTGAACAATCTTCCAGCAACCCCTTTCCATAAGGAGCACCTTGACATCAGACACCCAAGTGCCATAATTCAGTCCATTTAACTTGCTGGTTGAAAAACTGCCTTCACCCATTTTAAATATTGATCAGGTAATTAAAAAAAAGTTTTCTATAGTCCTCTTTCCAAACTGCATAAAGTTAATAACAGCCCATAACCAATAATATAATCTCATAAGATTTAAAAATAGAGATTATACTTTAATTTGTCTCATAAAATAAATGCGGTGAAAAATAAACTGAGGACAAGGGGTTGAAACAAAAATGTTAAAAGTTTATTTATAACATAATCAATACTACTACCTCACTGGCAGTCAGAAACCATCTGCCCTGTTTCACAAGAAACTTTTTCTTATATAAGAAATAAATTTGCATATTACAAAGAAATGCATGCCTGGAAAAATACCACAGTTGACCAATCAAAATTCAGAAACAACCAACACAAATATTATTAAACTTTCAAGGAAGAAGCCATACAACTCAACTTAAAACTTTAGCTGAAGCAAAAGGTAAACAATAGTTTTGAAAAGTGGGCGGTTCACTCATGGCACAGGTTGGGAAAAAGTATGAAGACAGGTACATTAACAAGTAAGTTAAATAAGCTGTTTATCTAACAAAATGCATTTTCCGGCCATTTTTAAACAGTGCACAAAAACAAACCAGAAATCACGTGATTTGATCGGAGTAAAACAATTTGCAGACATGTTGCGCCGCGCTGTATAGTTCGTTCGCAATTCGCGCCGCAGTGCGAAGGGGAAAAGCGGAAAGAATGGCGTAATCTCGTTGTTTCCTTGTCGCTGGTTGGCTTGACTAAATTCCAAGAATTTTGCTAACCAAAATTTTTCCAGGGACTATATATTTATAGAAAATAAAATGAAATTCAAGCACTTTAAACACATTTTTAAAAAATTCAAGGTTTTGAAGCACTTGAAAAGGAAAGTTTTTTTTCAAGCACTTTTCAAGGTTTTTTAAAAACGTACGAACCATGTCAAGGAAGTGTTGTCATGAACGCCACACTATATGTTTAAAATATATAAAAATTGGAAATTTTTCACAAAATTAAAAAAAAAAGAAAAAAAAAAGGACCATGTAAAAAAATTTGGATAGACCCCTGGCGAGGGTCTTCAGAATAGTTGGCAAGTATGCTTAAGCTGGAGTAAAATTTCATTAGCAAAAAGGCTAAAATCACAATTTTCATTTTAGCAGAGCTAAAATGATTACGAGCTCCATCACTAGTGGTGTTTAATTTAACATAATTAAAAAAAATTTACTATAAAATCATTATTAAATTTAATTACAAAGCTATTTTATACCAACTATCAACTGGAAAAACCTTCAGCTTACTTATTTTGTTAGGTCGATAACTAATTTTCCGATAACAAAAATGGCGATTTTGTAAATTTTGTGTCAAAATGTTTTAGCCAAAGAGCTAAATCACACTTTCTAATTTTAGCATTTAAGAAAGTTCTTAAGCATTTTGCTAAAAAAGCACCCATAGCTCAATCACTGATTGGCTCTGACTGTTCTTGACAACCAGAAGGAAACTTACCATCGAAGTGGAAACCTGTGTAACTTGCGATTTCTTTGAACACAACTTGGCAGTCTTAGATAATAAAAGAACAACATGTTCATAATCACATGACAAGGACAGCTGCAGCATTTCTCACATACTTTGTTCAAACACCAAAACCTTATACTTTCCCTCACTTTGATCTTGCTCTTGTGGAAAGTAAACTAGCACTAGCTAGAAAGTAACTAGCCGATGGATGAGTTGGTTTCTTCCAAAAATTGATAACTAAGAACTGGAAAAAATTTGATGCTTTTATCTGTTGTGTCCACATCAACAGAAATTTGACCTTAAGGGGACTTGGTACCCCTTGTTTTCACAAAAAATAATAAAAATATCAATTTTCTATTCCCTGCACTGCTAGTAATTACTAATGAGAAAAACATACATAAACACCATTGCTCCCAATATAGAGCAAAAACTCATACATTTTTTTTAAATTTTATGTCAAATTCATCGTTATATATTTATGAATATAACTCACCTCCATTAGCATATAATCTTGAGGTCTCATTTGCTAAAGCAGATATCAGACTTGGTGCATGTTTCAACTCGACAGCTCGAGCAATGGTAACTGGACAAATTAAGTAAAAAAAAAAAAGTAATTATAAACTCAAGTATGGAGGGATACAAACATATTTTTAACTAAAAAAATACATTTCATTGTCACAGCTAAACAATTAAAGCAATATATAAACCAACCTATAGTTTACTTAAAACTATTACTTAACACTGGGGATAACACAATGGGATTAAAATTCATTAACTGCTAGATTTATTTCCTACAAATGTGGGCCAGTAAAACACAAAGGACAGCATATGGATTCCCCATATCATGACAAATAGATAAAATCTCTGCTGACATAATCTGCAACTAAAAATTTAAATACAAATGCCAAGATCAAATTAAATATAAAATATATATTCCTACATGACAAGCAATATTGAAATGTTAATAATTTCAATTTACAAAACCATTTCATGTGTGGCGTCATTGCTAGAAGTTAACTATTTAATACAAATTTAGTACCACCATAACTTATGATAAATCAACAGATGTAGGCAGGAACTGTAATAAAGCGTCATTAATTATTCTTGGGTTAGCATAAGCTATATGACAAATTGTAGTGTCAAAAAGTTAGGAAAAATGAAATTACTTCAAGTATTATATAACTAATAAGTCAACCAGATCAAAATGCAAAGCTATCAGCATTAAATTTCAAAATATAGACAAATCTTGTAATTGCAAAGTCGAAGGGACGGTCGAAATTTTACATGTTAACTGAATTTTGCCTTAACCGTCTAAAAACTTTTTCATCAAATTAACGCACATTTAAACTACTAGCTATATGTGTATTTAGTATGATGTTTTAAATTCATGTTTTCTATTTAGCCAGTCTACATATGTTTCCTTCCACACTCAAATTGATTTACAGCATAAATCCTTTCAATATTTTTCTGATTTTTTAAAATTGATGATGGAGTGCATTGGATGATTCCATTACTTGACCGCAATTTCTTTTCTTTCTTTTTTTTCTCAAAGAATTTATCTCCAATTTGATTTTAAATTTTTTGCTTTATTTTTAACATTGATTACTGCTTCCAACTATTATTGACAAAATTCAATGTGCAAATGCGACTGAGTTTAGTTTCGAAACTTACTGTTGGATACAGAAGGGGTACGTGATGTCACAAAACTAGTTTATGGAGGAATGCCATCTCAATTTGAGCCAAAATCAGCTGACTTCACAGCCATTTTCTTGAAATTTGACCACTCGGACATTTTGTCAGTTTCATATTGTTTCAACTTGAGAAATATATTTGTAACACCTTTAAATTTCATCTTGAATAATGAAGATCATAAAAAAAAGTGTCTTGAAGAACAAATTTTTTTCGTCTTAAGCGGGATTTCACATTATGTGGTTTTGTACTAAACGAATAAATCAACATTAAGCTTAAGCTTCATCGTACAAGAAACTGTTTATGTTTTGCGTTAAACAGGATTTCTTATTAAGCGATTTTGAGTTAATGATATTTGAATATAATACTACAACTTTATACAAATGTTTTACTATATTTTAATAAATGATGGAGACTAAATTGAATGATATTTAGGTGATCAAAAAAGTTTCCTTCTGTGTTTTTTACAACTCAACTGACAGTATGTTTATATGCCATATTTTTTCAAGCTATTTGCATGAACCATATATATTCTTTGACGATAGTAAAGAAATAATCATAACATACTGCTCGGTTTTCTTGCTAGTCTACATAATAGGTAATTTAGTGTCTTAAAAATGCAACAAACTGTGTATTAGAAAATAATTCATTATTGAACTTAAAAGATATACCAAATCATAAGGTCTTGTAATAAAGTAAAATTAATATAAAAAAGTCAAGTGTGGACTCTTTGGTCGTATTAGGTATCTCTGTAAATAGTGACTTTACAAGTATTTATGATTGAGAAAGTATTCCAGCTAAAAGTTTTATGGTAAGTGAAGCCCCTTTTTATTTATACATTTTGAAGGGTCTATTACGTTTTTTTAAAAAAAAGCTAACACAGTTTAAAACCTGCCTTGCACCAATGGAAAAGATGAATAGTAAAAATCAATTACAACAAAATTTATAATAGTAATACATTTAAGAATCTTTAGAGTATGAAATTTGACTAAGAGAATCTTTTATATAAAATAAACAAACAGTCATACCTTCTTGGGCCTCAGCGGTACACTGACTGACATATGCATTCACTACTGAAGAATCTAAATCTGAACCTGGTTCTGTCTTTTGTAGCAAACTGCCTATGTACTTATCCTACAAGCAAAATATAGTGTCTCTTAAGTGAACTATTGAAAGAAGTCTATTCAGTTATGTAAATATTAGAGGAGTATCAAAATAAAAACCTCTACATCAGAAATTTGTTAATACTGTTTAAGTCTACAAAAGTAAGATGCCTATGGATTACTCGGTTAGATCAGAGTATTTCAGGTTTTTTTTAAGCACATTTATTGGTTTTTAAATGTGTATGGATAAATTAACAAATCAAATGTTGCCAATATATATAAAATAAAGAAAATATTTCAAAAGTGATTTGGTTTTTGTTCCAACACTCACTTACTATTTAAAATACATTGATGATTAGGATAAATTTAAAAATATTTTTCACTATGTTGCTTAAGAATTGATTAATACTTACAAAAATGTTAAGTTTGTTTAAATTCTAGTTGTACCTCACCTTACTGTAGCAAGAATGCACCTCCCCAATTAATTGTCTGTTTTGTAAACTATAATTGAAAATGAGTATTGACAAAGTACACAGAGCTTTTATTGAATTAAAAACAACAATTAATATCATTAAATTTGTTTCATTTTTATTAAATGCATGCATCTAGCTCTAAAAAGTTTGGGGGAAGAAAGGATCAATTGTATAATATATCATAGAAAAATCTTGGAATTTGGCACCAGAATTTATTATTTTTTCAAAATATATTTATATTCTTTAGCTTTTATATGAATTACATGCAACATTACATGTAGGATAATCAGAAAGATTCTGGAATTCTATTATTTAAAAAATTGCTTAACCTTCTGAGGGTCATGAGCGTATATATATGTCCTTTGATCAGACGAAACGGTCGTTTCGCCGCCAACCTTAAAAAAGGCAGAAACGACAGTAAGTATCTATTCTCTGCACAACTTCCAGCAAAAAAGCCGAAATTGACTATTTTCTAGCGCGCTTACGAAACTTCACATAATTATACAAAAAATACCATAGATTCGTCTCGGTGATATCTTTCACAGAAAAAAAATTGAGTACCTAGAACAAAAGACAACGAAGAAAAAAAAAATTGAAAATTCCAAAACGAAATAAAAAAACGAGTTCTAGCCCGATTTTGATGTAAAAATTTAGACAAATGTACAGCCCTAACTAATCTATAGATCTTCAAACGGATTGAATTATAGGATGCGGAATGTTTCAACTTAAAATCCTACGCTGGTTTGAACTTCATTAAATAATTCTTTCTATTTTTAATTAATTTAAAACCACTTTTTTCATTTCATAATTTGGCGACAGATAAAGGCGATCAGCTTGTAATTGAGGTTCAGATATATATGCCAAAAGTTGACAAACAGGTTTGCTATCATTTGGAAGTTAGTTTTTCCGACATGTTAGGCTTAAGTGAGTTTTAACGTAATGTTAAAGTATAGGAGAACGAATTGGACTATAATTATATGGCTTATAACATCTTTAAAATTTAAATAATTTAATTTTTGAAGAGACAGAATTAAAGAGAAATATTTGTTCTTTAAGTTGCATGTGTTATTTGAACTGTATGACATAGAGAGTTAACTTTCAAAAACATTTTAATTTCGGGAAATCTCCATTGAAAAATGAAAACAATCACATTTTGTTGCAAGATACTATATGGGCTAAATACAAAGTATAAATGTGGAGGTTATGCGAGCTGACGTCACAGTCAACTCATTACAGAGGACTAAATGAAACACGCATTACGATTGGCTAATGGAATTTGCAAAAATGTCATTCATTTTTAAAGATGTGTTGATTTTTATTTTCCGTTGTAAAATGAAATTGTAGAATCATATATCATCAAAATTATAATTTCATAGTGAATTTTAAAATTGTTGTTAAGAAAATATTTTAAATTTTGTCAAATATCAATGGGTTATTATGTGAACCAAAATAATGCTTGGTATAATAAAAATAATTTAAAATTGCAATATTTATTAGACTGTAAAAAACTTGTAATATTTATTTGTAACAATTTATTAGTATAAACTTTCAATGGGATGCACGCTGTGGCCTTGGAAGTTAAAGGTGCCGGATTTGATTCCTGTGTTAGGTGTGGATGTTCGTTGTGATTCGGAATCCACGTTAAGCTGTGGGTCCCGGACTGATTAGTCGTTATTATGCACTAAAATAGGTCGTTGTGCGTACAAACTAACCAATCGAGCTGAAACTTGGCAGACAGGATCTTTGTCAATGGCAACGTATTTCTTTAAGTTTTGGGAGTTGAGTTGCCATACATAAGTTTCTATTACTCGTTCGTGGTAGATTTTGATGGTTACTGCCGTCCGCATTCAACCAATTTGTCAATTTTCAAGTAGATTTTGGCATGCAAGATATCATTGAACTCAACTTGAAGAATTATGAATATTCATGGTACCAGGTGTACCATAGGTGGTACTACTTCTGGTTTATCAATTTTGAAGATAAATATGGCATGTTGGGTGTCGTTAGGCTTGTCTTGAAAAATTATGAATGTTTAAGGTACCAGGTATAGCATAGGTAGTACTACTTTCGGTTTATCAATTTCCAAGATAAATATGGCATGTTGGACTTTTGTTTTGATGAATTATGAATGTTTAAAGTACCAGGTATGCTATTGGTACCACTTTCGGTTTATTGATTTTAAAGATAATTATTGCATGTAAGGTATCGTCGAACTCAGTTTGAAGAATTATGAATATCCCTGGTACCAGGTTTACCATAGGGGATAAATAGAAAAACGATGAAACGGACAAATTCAAAAAAGAGAAGTCGTCAGTGTTTAAAAAAAAGTTATGATATCCCCCAAAAAACACTTTTGAAAAGTAGAAGAACCACCAACCTCAAAAATACAAAAAACTTTCTTACAATAAAAAAATCATAAACATGATGAAAATTTTCAGCCACAAACACAATGATATAAAAAAATGGCCAACCTCTGATTAGAACTCTCGGTTGTGACTCGCTTACGAATGTATGCTTACTTAATTTATTTTTAACATTTAAGTTTAGTTCCCATAAAAATTTACGCTGCTTGAGGTTGGCGCCCGTCTTAATTACTAACCTTTAAAACCCCCCCACACATAAAAACTTAATTAAGTAAGCATACATTCGTAAGCGAGTCACAACCGAGAGTTCTAATCAGAGGTTGGCTATTTTTTTATATCACTGTGTTTGTGGCTGAAAATTTTCATCATGTTTATGATTTTTTTACTGTAAGAAAGTTTTTTGTGTTTTTGAGGTTGGTGGTTCTTCTACTTTTCAAAAGTGTTTTTTGGGGGATTCCCAGTTTTTCCAGCAATACACAACCTTTTTAAATTTCTAAATAAAATGTAAAATAAAATATTTTTTAAATCTTTTTATTAGGATGATAGTTTAAAAACTACTTAAAACAAAATAAATAAAAAATAATTTAAAAAATATATATATTTGAATCAGAAATATAATTTAAAAATTATTATAGGGAAAACAACTGTATAATTTTGCCCATTCTCAGGACGCTCAGAGGGTTAATCATTAAGTATCAGCAACTATGATGGAAAAGAGTGGTATATGCCATACTAGCTGCATGGTCCATTGTTGTGGACATCCGTCAAAGTGAATGGATTCCAGCCTTTGACGCTTAGAGTACCTGGTTACTAACTACTTGCAGATTACCAATCACTTGCAACCAGGACCTGCATAGCAGGTTTAATTCACTTGCTAAAAGATTAGTTGCAACTATGATTTGGTTTACTCGCTTCACTGGCTAAAAGGTTAACTTCTGCACAAAATCAGATTCTTCTTTCGCTAAAAAGTTGATTCCTACATAAATATACTTAATTCTGTTAAAACTTTGAGTCCTTTCCTTGTTAACATACTCCTTCTCTTCGGGAAAAAAAAAAATCCGTTAGCTAAAATTTTGAATCTTCTCCATGTTAATGCACCTCTTCTTTCAAGAAACTAATGCAATTCTGTTTAACAAAATCCTGCAAATAATTTTTTTTTAAATTTCTAGAGTAGACACCAAGATGATACTATGATCATGCTACTATCTAGCGGGTGTTTTTGGAACTGGTGATGAGTAGTTAGTTTTCCTGTAGGTGTAATGATGTTAAAACTTTAAAAAAAATAATTATAGATTTTAACATTCTGGCTGTCAGGTACACAATAAAAGGTTGAATGCTACTTATGTTTACTGTTTCTGAGTTCTTTGAATAGATGTTAGTTTCTAGGGACTAAGACACATAGATTCTTTCTTGGCCTACAGAAGCCAACAGTAAAATTGCCATGTGAGTAGAAATTTGCTACGTGAAGAAATATTGTTAGATACAGTCGCCTAGCCGCAGAGTATCAAAAAGAGGAAAACAGGACACTTGTAAGTCATCCATCTGCACAGCAGCCTAAAGAAAAGACATTCTCTGGAATCTTAACTTGCAGTCCTGTGGAAGCGAAACTACAGTGGAGGCAAACCAGAACCGATACCACTGACTTGCCAGCACTGGAGCATTTGTGATGATAACCTGACACTACAGAGAGATTGTATGTTCAACTAAAATGGAAATTGGAATGTGCACAGGGGGCATGAAAAAAAAAGGACAATTGAAAGCGAAACGACAATTGGAAGCAACGAGTGGCTATCTACGGGGTTTCTATAGTGTCTGCACAGGATCCTGTGGGTAGAAATTTTTGTTTTTTTAAACTAACCACGATGCTAAATACAGCTGCAACTTCAAATAAACCAGTTATGACCTTTTTGGCAAAGGCACGAAAATGTGATTTAATAGTCCTTGTTAGAGAATATAACTGTTCCTGAGCATGCGACAATTGCATAGATGAATAAATTATTTTACGGAATGGAGTGATTATTCTGAGGAAATCACTAAAGATAGCTACAATTGTTAGCGAATGTGAGGAACGGGTTGAAAGGCAAGTACGACAAGTCCAAAGTGATATTGAAAGAGAAGAACGACATGCCCAACATGATTTAGAACTAAAAAAATAGAAGCAGAATCTGCAAATCGATAAAATCAGCCGATGGAAAATTCTGGAACAAAATATGATATAAAAATTATGAAACCTTTTGATATGAAAAGCGACATAGCTATATTCTTAACATGATTTGAAAGGCAAATTTCTAGAGCAGAGATAACAAAAAAGAACTGGGTTATGCATTCGTTAACATTTCCATTAGAGATTGTTAATTTAATTACAAAGGAACCTGAAATCAAGGCTAACGATTATGATCATATAAAAACAGTACTTCTAAAACGTTTTTATTTGTCACCAGAACAATTTCGTCCAAATTTTGCTAGTTATAAAAAAGATACTTAAGCTTGATTGAGAGATTTCACTTTTGAGCTCACAAGCTTTTTGGGGGTCGGCTAAAGGGATTAAAAGTAGAAACTTTAAGATTTAAAAGAACTAATGATCATAGATCAACTGAAACGAAAAATGCCAAAAGAAACTCGCAAACATATTTTAGATGACTTGCCTAAAATATCTCGAGTAGAAGAAAAAAACTTGATGACTTCGATTCGGCTAGAAGAAGTATTTAAAACATAAATATATGTGGAAATAAGGGGTACAAAACAAAATATAATGATAGTGAACATGTAACAAGTCATTATAAAAAATCATGCTCAAACCTGGTCAAAAAAGCAGCTTACTAACCCATGTGTAAATGTTAAAAATAATGCATCTTGTGGCTATAATAAAAATAATAGTACATCTGGTGGTTAGAGTAGAAATAATGATTCTTCTTGTGTAAATAATGATAGAAGTAATACTGTAAATGATTATGATATTACTAATAAAAATAAAAGTAGTTCAGTTGATAAGAATAACAGTGTGGTCTGTTGGCACTGTAACAGGTCTGGTCATAAAATTTTTGAGTGACCAGACAAAAGAGTTGTTAATAGTGTTAATAAAGATTTACCAGTATGTAATAAAACTTGGAAAAAGTTAATTATTAGAGGTAATGAAGTTTTATCTTTGGTGGATACAGCGAGTGATTTGTGTTTATGTAATTTAGATTTTTACTCAAGTATTGGAAGTCCTGAATTGTAAGATGAAAGTATTATCATTAATGGTGTAAACAAGCAAGATATAGTGCCGATGGGATATTTTTACTGTGATATTGAAAGTGGTGATTTTTTTTTCTATCAAATCAAGTGTATGTGATGAATAATCTGTGTACCACATTCCTTCTGGGAATGGATTTGCTTTCTAAAGTACGCTATGTTTTAAGCGATCAAGAACTCATAATTCATAGTATTAAAGATCATAAAACAACCTCTTTAGTTCAAATAAAATCCCCCAAAAAACAGGAAATAAAAAGATATTTTATTTCAAGCATTTTTAAAAGAGAGGCAAATCCTTCTGCTGATAATTCTGACTTCCTTCTGATGACCTTCTGACGATTCGCAAATCTCTTTAGAAGTAAACAGAGCCATATGCTTGAAAAACATGGCGGTACGCTTGCATCACAACAACAAAGCCATGTGCGAGTGTTGACAAACATAAGAGACTGCGGATTCTTAACAGATCTTAGATTCGATTCAGATGGCGAGAATACTTTTATTCTGGAAAGGAACATTTCGATGAATAAGGATTTTGAGGAAAATTATATTTTTAAAACTGTTGGAGTTTTAAATGATAACTTTTTGAATTTAGTGCACATTAGTGATTTGAGTGTTAGAAAGGAGGTTACAGACTTAATAAAAAATTACGTTACGAATAAGACAAAGAGTACTAATTTAAAGATGAAAATAATTTTGAAGGATGATATTCCTGTTCGCCAACGTCTTAGAAGATTAGCTTTGCTCAAGAAACTGGCGGTTGATAAAATCGTTGCCGAATTGGGGATTGTATGGAACAGCTGTTCTGATTACTGTTCGCCTGTGGTTTTAGTGAAAAAGAAATTGGGAAAATCACGTTTGGCAATCAACTATAGATTGATTAATCGTCATTTAATGATAGATAGTTTTCCCTTACCCATTACCGAATAAGTTTTAGACCAATTAGGGAAAAATAAGCTATGAGGAAGACAGCATAAAATACAATTCTTTCATGACTCATTATTTTCAGATTGAATTTTGCAAAATGCCGTTTGGAATGGCAAACAGTCCTTCAGTATTTCAACGATACATTAACTATGTGTTCAGAGATCGACTTAAAGATGGAACCGTGCTTGTTTTTCTTGATGATATTGTTAGGGGAAGCGTATAGATAGAGCTTCTTACAATATGTGGTTCAAGATGAGTAAACTCAAGACAATTGACGACATGATAACATTTAGTATTTACAGTTATTTACAAGCAAAATATAGTTACAAGCATAATTAACCTCTGTTGTAAAACACAGCTCATATGAGGAAAATATATACGTTCATTGTCGTATAGCTACATATATTCATAGAACCCGACAAGATGGAAAATAAAGTCAAAACAAAGTTGCATTGTCCTGGCAATGCGTAGCTTCCATCCAGGAGCAAGAAATAAACTTTGATGAGTGTGATTTCCTTGTGCACCACAATACTCCCCCCAGTGAGCTACTCGAACGATGAAGTAACTTCATGTGTAACGAAATGGAATGCGGACTGTGCGTCCAGATCTAGTTACTTGTGGTGGGATGTCAAACTTAACTCTTTTGTTTCCCGTCGCTTTCTCTATTACAGTTTCAGAACTTGTAGACGATGAAACAGTTCCGGAATTCTTTTCCCCAAGTACAAGTGCATTGGAAGTCCTCTCAGGTTCTGCAGAATTGTCCGAAAAATAGGGTTTAATTCTATCTATAGATACCTTAACTCCTTTTTGTTTTATTTGAATCGTGAAAATTTTGTCGGTTTGCTTTAAAACTTTATATGGTCCATGATATGGTTGTTGCAAACTGTGTCGAACACTGTCAGTACGGACAAATACGTGTGAGCAAGTTTTTAAATCCTTGAATACAAATGGCTTCTGCTTTGAGTGATGATGAAAGGGAATGGGTTTTGATTTTTCCATTGTGCTTTTTAAAGTCTTGATAAATTCTGACCGTGCTTCAGTATTTGAATTTTTGAAAAAATCACATGGTAATTTTATATTTTCCCCATACAAGAGTTCTGCAGGGGTGGCTTGACAATCATCACGCAAGGTCGTGCGAAACCAAGTAGAATAAACGGAATTGACTTTGTCCAACTTGGATTTTCCAACGCACATTATACTGGCTTTCAAAGTACCATGCCAACGTTCAATACAGCCGTTGGTTTGCGGATGATATGCAGTACTTCTATTTCTTTTAAAACCCAGAAATTTTGAAAGTTCCAGAAACAATTGAGACTCAATTTGAGCACACTGATCAGTTGTAATTACGAGCGGAATACCGTAGCGAGCTATCCAATTCTTCAACAAAGCGTCAGAAACTGTCTCTGCTCAAATATCAGGTAAAGGAATAGTTTCTGCCCACCGCGTGTAGCGATCAATTATTGTAAGGTAATATCGATATCCTTCCGATGACGGCAAGGAACTAATCAGGTCTAGATTAACTTCTTCAAATCGTGGACTAACGGTAGGATATTCTTGCAATGGAGAATGAACGTGTCTAGAAATTTTAGATTTCTGACATTTCAAACAACTTTTAGTCCAATCGCGAATGTCTTTGTTGATAGATAGCCAAATGAATTTTGATGTAGCCAATCGAACAGTTGCTTTAATTCCAGGATGTGAGAGATTGTGAACCCTTTGGAACACTGCTTTCCTAAAGGTAACTGGAATAAATGGTCTTTTAAATTTTGTGGAAGTATCGCAAAATAATGAACGATTAGAGCCGAAAATTGGAATTACTAGTTCAATTTTTAATGAAGAGTTTTGAGATGCCAGCAGTTCTTTTAACTCATCGTCACTTTCTTGAGCTTTGGCTAAAGATTCAAAATCAATTTGAGGGGAAATTCTTATCTTCTCCAGTCTTGATAGGGCATCAGCAACGATGTTGTCTTTTCCTGAAATGTGCTGAATTTCTAGAGTGAATTGACTAATATACTCCAAATGCCTTTGTTGGCGAGAGGATGCTTTCTCTAATTTTTGTTGGAATGCATACACCAGCGGTTTATGAACAGTGAATAACGTAAATTCTCGACCCTCCAACTAATACCGGAAATGCTTGATAGACGAATATGCAGCTAGCAGCTCCCGATCATACGTGCTATAATTCTTTTGTATCGGTGTCAGTTTAACAGAAAAGTAACCAAGTGGCTGCCAATCATTATTCACAAGTTGTTGCACCACTCCGCCTGCTGCTATATCCGAAGCGTCTACCATAAGAGCAAGTTTAGCTGATGACACTGGATGAGCTAAAATTGCCGGAGATTTCAATAATACTTTAGAGATTGGAAAGGGATTTGACGCTTCGTCTGTCCATTCAATAATTCGATTATCATTCTTTTTGCTGTTTTTTGACTAATCGTATAAGCTTGCTTGGTGCGGAGCCGCTAGAGGTATAAACCTTCGATAGATATTTATAATTCCCAAAATCTTCTAAGTTGTTTGTCTGTTTTGGGTTTATTGAAATCTTTGACGACTTTGATTTTTTCTTTCGTTGGGCAAATTCCTTTTAGAGACACAATGTGGCCAATAAAATTTACCTCAGGCTGAGCGAAGTTGCATTTCCTGAGATTTAATGTTAACCCAAATTGCTGTAATCTTTCAAAAACTGTTCTGAGATGACGTAAATGTTCCTCTTTAGTGCGAGATGCAATTAATATGTCATCCAGATACACGAAGTAGAATTCCAGGCCACGTAGAACGGCATGCATGAATTGCTGAAATGTCTGCGCCGCGTTCCGAAGTCCAAAAGTCATCAAGGGAAATTCGAACAGTCCGAAAGGTGTACAAATAGCTGTTTTTTCTATGTCTGTTGATTCCATAGGAATTTGATGATAGGCACGATGAAGATCTAGTGTGGTATATACAGTACAGCCTTCTAATTGGTGCGTAAAATAATGCAGATGGGATACCTATCTGGTAGTGTAGCTGTGTTTAAAGCACGATAATCCCTGCATGGCCTCCATCCTTTTTCTTGACCAGATGCAATGGACTAGACCACGAGCTGCTTGATGGTCGGCATATGCCTCTCTCAAGCATGTAGTCGAATTCTGCCTTGGCGATTTTTAATTTATCTGGAGCTAATCTATGCACTTTAGATGCCACTGGTGGCCCTTTTGTAACAATAGCATGGGTGACATTATGGCTGACGCTAACTTCATCTCGTTCTATGTTTTCTGA
Source organism: Linyphia triangularis (assembly GCA_963978545.1). Taxonomy (NCBI): domain Eukaryota; kingdom Metazoa; phylum Arthropoda; class Arachnida; order Araneae; family Linyphiidae; genus Linyphia; species Linyphia triangularis. The sequence continues at coordinate 35,657,169 of OZ021721.1, forward strand.
AGATAAGCTTTTGTATTCTTGCAGAAGAGAATTCATAGCTGGCTCAAAATGACTACTATCGAGGGGTGTTAAAATGAAGATGGTCCTTTAATTATTTTAGTCGGAACTGATAATGACGTTAAAGAATCAATCAAACGCTTTTGTTTAATATCGACCAAAAGTCCATGTGCCTCAAGAAAATCTGCACCAATTATTGGCTTCGAGACATCTGTTATGATGAAATTCCATTTGAAACGTCTTCTCAAGCCTAAATCCAAACTGATAAGTTGCTTGCCGTAAGTTTTTATTGAACTTGAATTTGCAGCATAAAGTTTAAAATCGGATGGTGATTTGGTTTTGGCGGTGGAATTACGGACACATCAGCCCCGGTGTCGACAAGATAGTGCCACTTGCTAGACTTGTCAAAAAGAGAGAGGCAACAGTTTATTTGGCCGTAATCGTTGGCCTCTTCAATCGACCGGCCTGTTAGTTTCCCGAAGTACTTGCTGGTTCTTCAAATTCGCATGGCTTTACACAGTGACGTGCATTGCTTCCAAATTTATAATGGTACCAACATAGCTTATAACGAGCAGGTTTGAATTGCGAACGGCTGCGATTTCGAGCATTTTCAGATTTATTTGGAGATCTACCCCTTGTCATGACAGTATCGGTTGGTTGTTTTCAGATTATCTGGCACGGTAAGCAACACGAGGGCTATAATGCACCCAAACATTCGTCATTAGACAAGCCAACATACATTTACAAACACCCATGCCTAACAAAGGACTCAAACCCGCAACCTCGCGTTCTAGAAGCTAGCACGCTAACCACTATACCGTTTGGTCGGCGCCATGACAGTATCAAATTTCCTAGTTAATTCTGCAATGCTAATTTCCAAAGAACTAATTTTTTCGTTATTAGTATTATTCGGTTCAGAAGCTTTACTGGATGCTTCACTCATTGTACATAATTCTGTTGAGCTAATTATACCGATAATTTTATCTGCCATCTTTGCAATGTTATCCAAAGAATCAGAGCTTATTGACAATATGACTTGAACTTGCTGCGGTAACCTCTGTAGCCAAAGGGTTTTTAGCAATTTCTTAGAAATGGAAGCTTCAGACAAACCTTTCATTTGTCGTAACAAGTCAGATGGGCGTTTATCTCCCAGATTAAGTTCAGTCAATACCTTTTTTAACCTGGATTCTTCAGTATTTGTTAATCTATTCAACAATGCATTTTTTAAAGAATCGTATTTCCCATCCGCTGGCGGATTTGATAAGATACTGTTACGAATTTCTGTATATTTGTAAATATTCCGTAGTATTAATTATGTAAATAGGAAAATTTATGTAAATTTCGCATAAGGCAGTGCAAGAGTTTGCTTTCCTGCTATGTGTCTCTTAATGCTTGAAAACGAGTTTTACAGAGATAATGCTGGGAAGCGAGTTTTACAAAGAGAAGGCCATTTAACATTATGGTTAATGGCAATCTCGCCAAATTTGGCGACCATTTGGCGACATTTTCGAGCCCCATGTACATGTATAGGGCTTTTCAACTACGATCTGGGAAGTTCTCCAAATTTCTATCTCTAGAAGATTCAAGAATGTTTAACTTTCCTATATAAACCTAAGAGAGCGGTAGTGAGTTAGTTGAGTCAGTTAGTTGACTGGAGTTACTGAGCTGTCTCTCAGTGAGCATTCAGAGTAGTTCTAAAAGCGAACTGTATTGCATTGTCTTTTGCGGCGATTTGTAGCAGTTGTGTAACAAGTTTTAAACTGCTGTTTTGTGCTCTATTGTTGTGTGAAGAGCTGTATTGAGTCTACTAGAACGAGAAGTTCTGGAGTTATATTGGAATAAATTTCGGCAAGTTTTAATCTGATTTGGTTTCAAATCTTTCAAACCCATCCACGCAACAATGTCCACGACAAAATCTAAGACATTTTCATCCAATGACGCTAAGACAATGTTATACTTAGTTGCATCACGAGTAATATTTCCATTAGAAAACTGTGCTTCAAGTTGAAAAAACCATAGCTTAGGCTTATGTCGCTAAAAATTTAGCGGCTTACTCGCCACTCTGTTTACTTCTAAATTTTTATTATCCTGACTTGATGAATTTAAATTATTGTCTGTGCTCTCATTCATGTTTAACATAAAGTTAAATCAGATAATAATAGTTGCTGATGATAATAGGATGCATAGACCTTCTTTCATCCAAATAAAATCTACGTCCATAGGTCACCAGTTGTTAGGGGAAGCGTATAGATAGAGCTTCCTACAATATGCGGTTCAAGATGAGTAAACTCAAGACAATTGACATGATAGCATTTAATATTTACAGTTATTTACAAGCAAAATATAGTTACAAGCATAATTAATCTCTGTTGTAAAACACAGCTCATATGAGAAAAGATATACATTCATTGTCTTATACAGGGCTCCCACTCACTCAGAAAGATTTGGAGAAGGAAAAATCAATTTTGGAGCAGGAAAAATGTCTTTCGGAGCAGATAAAATTAAGTTTAGGAGCAGGAAAAATGACTTTTGGAGCAGATAAAAATAAGTTTAGTAGCAGGAAAAATGCCCTTTGTAGCATGTAAAAGAAACTTTTGTAGGGGGAAAAAAAATGTGTAGCAGAAAAATAAATTTTGCAGTAAAAAAACACACACAAATTTTGAATCAGAATTAACCGAGACGAATGTCACTAAATCGGCGTCGAAAATCTCGGCAATAGCAGCTATTACATTACCATAGGCCTTGGCGAAAACGAATATAACACCAACGTAAATATCGGGATAGCACCCACCGTACCTTCGCAATCTCGATAATATCCGCGCAAAATCCCAGTAATATTGTATTTTTTATAAGTCACCAAACAGCGTTGCAAATCTCGGCAATATTTGCTATTACATTACCATAGACCTCGGCGAAAACGAATATAACACCAACGCAAATATTGTGGATAACACCCACCATACTATTGCAATCTCGGTAATATCAGCGCAAAATTCCAGTAATTTCGTATTTGTTTAAGTCACAAATCTCAACAATAGCTGCTATTACAACAGTGTAAACTTCAGCGAAAATGACTACCACACTTGCATAAATATTAGCAAAAGCGTTTACAATATCATCGAAAATCTAGACAAAGGATATTACGTAAGTTGAAGATTCAGCAGAGATGACCATCGCTAAAACGTACATATCGGCACAAATGTCAGTAATATTGACATTTTCTAGGTAATGCTTGTGCATGATTTGGGAATATCGGATGTTAACAAAAGCGGAGCACTTTTCGAAAATGATCGTCACACCAACAAATATATCAGCAATAGCGCCGAATAAATCGGAGCAATTCTCAACAACAGCGGTTAAACCGGTGAAAGACTCGACGAAAATGACCATCACAATAATTTGCAATATATCTGCATTAGCGTCGCATATCATTGCAGTAACATCGACATTTTCTCAGTAATATCGGGGCAAATTTTGGATATTGCAATATCCCAGCACTCGGCAATAATTACCATCATACCAACGAAAATATCAGCAATAGCGTCGAATTAACTGGAGCAATACTCAATACTACAGAGCTAGAGAGTATCGATGAAAGAATCGACGAAAATGACCGTCATAACAACGTAAAACTTGACAATAATGTCAGCATTAGCGTCGCAAATCATCATAGCACTCGGAATAAACGAACACCGCACCATCGTAAATATGAGCGTTAGCGCCGAATATACAGGAATATTTCTCAACAATAGCGATATTACAGCGGCGAACAATATTAAAAAAAAAAAAAAAATCGCGTTTTGGAGCAATTATGGCTAAAATAAAGCATTGAGCAGATTTTTGTATTTGGCGCAGTTGGGCGCAATTGGAACAGGTCTGAGACCCCTGCTTATAGCTACATATATTCATAGAACCCGACAAGATGGAAAATAAAGTCAAAACAAAGTTGCGTTGTCCTGGCAACGCGTAGCTTCCATCCAGGAGCAAGAAATAAACTTTGATGCGTGTGATTTTATTAACCTCGTGCACCACAATATAATTCTACCATCGCCTAATGAACACGAGAATGTTAACAGTTTGAAGAGAGTTTTAGTAACAGCATCCCAAAATGGACTTGAATTAAATTTAAAGAAGTGCCAATTTTTAAAAAGGAAGATATAATTTTTGGGACACGTCATTAAGAATGGTGCTGTCAAATCTTCATTTGACTAAGTTAAAGCAGTCCAGAACTTTCCTCACACCTAAAAATGTAAAAGACGTCCAAAGTTTTATGGGATTGACAGGATATTTTCGTATATATATCGAATCATATTCACTTATAGCGAAACCATTGAGTGATTCACTTAGAAATAACACTACATTTTATTTTGGGAATGAGCAACAAAATGTCTTCAAAGCACTGAAAGACATCCTTTCAGAAAGTCTTGTGCTTCACATTTATCAACCAGGAGCAAGATTAGAATTACATACAGATGCAAGTTCTTAAGGATATGGTGTAATTCTTTTGCAAGAAGAGGAAGATAAGAAGTTGAATCCCATATATTACATGAGTAAAAAAACATGGGTGCACGAAAAAAAATATTCAAGCTATGAATTAGAAGTTTTAGCAGTAATTGAAGCTTTTAAGAAATTATTTATGAGGCAATAAATTTAAAATAGTTACTGACTGCTCCACATTTAAAATGACCATGAGCAAGCGTGATTTAATACTAAAAATAGCTCGTTATGCACTTATACTAGAAGAGTATGATTACGAAATTATACACAGACCTGGTACTCGTATGAAACATGTTGATTCTTTAAGTCGACATCTTAATCGTTTTGATAGTGACGTGTGATGACATAACACGAAATATCGCCGCTGCACAAGCAACTGATGAGTACATCCAAACAATCAAAGAAGCCTTAGAAGAAGGAAGATTAAACAATTTTGTCGAAAAGAATAAAATTTTGTATAAGTTTATCAATGATAGAGAACTATTGGTAGCTCTGCAAGAAATGCAAGCAGAAATTGTCAGGAAGATTCACAGTAATGGACATTTCGCTGCACAAAAAACAGAAGAAATTTTGAAGAAAGAATACTATATGCCAAAAGCACGTAACATCATTGAAACAGTTATAGCAAAATACTTAGCAATGCGAAAAAAGGAAAAGCAGAGTGGTTTTTAAATCCCATTTTGAAAGACAGCAATCCTCTACACACTTATCATATTGATTTTGTTAGACAGATAAGCTACAAATAAGCAGTGCAAACATATATTTTCTGTAATTAATTCTTTTACAAAATTTGTATGGTTTTACCCAGTGAAATTTACGTCTATCAATGACGGCATAACGAAATTAAAATCACAGCAAGCCATTTTTGGAAATCCGTCACGAATAACAGCAGACAAAGGTTCAGCTTTCACATCGAAGCAGTTCGAGGAGGGGAGGTCATAAAGCTTATTACCATAACAACTGGAATTCTGAGAGGTAATGGACAGATGGAAAGAATTCACGGAACTATGGCTCCAATCCTTGCCAAGCTGTCGATTGAGGAGCCTGAAAAGTGGTTCAAGCATGTCGATAAAGTCCAGCGAACGATGAATTCAACAAGTCAAAGTACCAAGAGAACTCTTTTTGAATTACTAACTGAAGTTAAGATGCAAAATAAAGAAGATTTGAAGATTTTGGAAATGCTGGAAGAGGAGAGAATTGCAGATATGATGAACACTCGTGAAAAAGAACGTGAAAATGCTAAGAAGAATATCCTTAAACTACAGGAAGAAAACCGAAGGAACTTTAACAAGAGAAAGGTTGCCCACAACAACAAGAGATCTAGTAGCAATACAAAGAACACAGATGGGGCCAGGAATGAAACTGCGACCTAAGTTTCATGGATCTTATGAAGTCACCAAAATCAGACCGAAAGACCGATACGATGTGAAAAAAGTGGGTCATCATGAAGGACCTAATGAGATGTCGACTGCGGCTGATCACATGAAAAAATGGGGACAATAGAAAATCATAAACTAAAAACTTTTTACAGTTTTTGAACTTTTTCTTATGAACTTTTTAAATATTTTTTCTTATTCTGCAAGTTTAGAACTTTTCATCAAATGCTGCACCAAATTTTTTTTAAATTTTAGAAAACTTTTCTCTCTGTTTTCTTTTGATTCTTTTAAGAATATGATATCAGGGGACGACGCCTGCGTTGTCAGGACAGCCGTGTGGGTTGGGGATCCTTCCAACAGATGGCATTCCCATATTTGAATGAGCCAATAATATAAGATGTCACCCCTGGTGGAGAAGTCGTGACGTAGGAGTACATCACAACAGAAGCAAGACACTTGGAGAACATTCTTCTAAGAGCGAGGATGAAAGAGGAATGTTTAGTGGGTTTTGTTCCACAGACATTGTAAAAAGCCTAAATAGTTTATTAAAGTCAAATGTAAAACTCTAGAAACGACTCATCTTTTAGCCCCACTAGCCTTCCTACAATATTTCCCGGGTTGTAATTTCAATATTCTTTATTGTTATCATTTTGTATTCTTTGTCCATTCAAAAACTGTTTTTCTTTCAGAAACAACCTTTTTATGGAACACAAAACATGTGAAAGCATTCGAGTTAAATATCAAGCAACTCTGTTATAAATATATGGATTTTTGAATAACAGAGATGTACACCAACTCTTAACAGTTTGGTTAGTTTGTACACTCAACAACCTATTTTATTGCCAGTATTGCACAATACTGGCTCATCAGGTCGTGACCTACAGCTTAACATGGATTCCGAACCACAACAAACAGCCATGCCTAACCCAGGATTCTGACCCGGTACCTTTGGCATGAGAGGCCAGAGCGCTAACCTCACAGCCATCAGGTTGGCCCAACTCTTAACAGATTTTATGACATTCTTTTTATTGTTTGTACAATAAACGAGAGTTAAATATTTATAAAAAATAATAATAAAAACAAACGGAATCAGAAGCACAGATTTCAGATGTTTTTCTGGCAATAACTGGAAGAAGTTCATGTACTTCCTTCCATCTTTTGGTGCAATGGGTGTTCTGGTAGTATTTAATCATGTCCTTGTAAATTGAGAGAAGTACTTTTCTAATTAACTCAACAGATAATTTGCATTTGCAAGAGTAACTTTAAATAAGTAATTAAATCAACAGACCTTTTTTTTATAATAAATCAACAGACAACTTGTATTTGAAGAAGTATTAAATTCAAATTTGTTTAGTATAAAGAAAAACTAATGCTTAATTTTTTATTTCTGTATTAAGAGGGAAGTAGTGATTTGGGAAATTTATATTTAGAACAGTGCATCCTGCTATGACAAATATTCTTACCAAATTTAATGCAGTAATGTTGCGTGTTATACATTAAAAAATTGTTAAATTGAATATTTTCCTCAATCGAGTATTTGCTTGGAAAACACAGATTTATTATAATGCTAAGAAGATTTATCCTAATTTGGTAAAAAGATGTTTGATGATTCAAAACCCTAATTTCCTACTAAATTTTTTAAGAAGGTAAACATTGAAGGAGCACCATTTTTTTTAATAGATAGAATGTTCCTCTCTTCTGACATGCATCAAAACAAATTACAAAAGCAGTCAAACATAATTTGTAGCTAGGCAGATTTTTTTTAACGCTATTTTTTATTAATAGATCTTATGTAAAAAAAATATATAAACGAACAATGTTCTTTCAGTTCACAAAATACACATATTTAAAAAATACTTGTATAATTACATACAGCTATAATCATAACAAGATGTACAACTAAAAGCATTCTTTAGCATTCAAGTTTGAAAAGAAATATTAAACATAATTTAATACCTGCATCTCCGTAAATAACCCAGCAGCCTTTCTCAAGCATTTGTGAACTTCTTTTGCTTCATCCATGTTAATTCTAAATAAGATAAGCTGTGATTATGCTATCCTAATTTTAAACAAGTACTGAATGTTTAAAATATAAGCCTTGGTTTATGCTACAAATAAAAGTTGCCATCTTCAGAAAAGTGGAACTTCCGAAATTAAAAAAAGGTCCCCATACAAAGAAAATAAATTTAATTGTTGATTCTATATAAAAAAAACTTACAACAAAATTCCTACTTTTAAATCAGATCAATTACATTTTTCAATACATAAAAAATAGATTTTACTCTTGTGTCATTAGAAAAAAGAAACCCCCATGTATAAAAGGAGTTTACTTTATACTTTTATACAAGAAATGTATAAAAAATTGAATAAATTAAAGTTTAATGGAGTAAAATATAGGGATTTTTTTTATCGGAGTGACTTTCATTGAATTCTAATACAGCACTATTTTAAAAAAGACTAACATTTTTTAAATCTCCTAAACATTGCAACATTTTTATCTCATTAAATTAAAAACAATACTTAATGAATAACTTAAATGTCTTTCTGTCCATCCAAATTATTAGAAATTCAATAAAGTTGGAACCGGTTAGGCGCTTTAAATGCAATTCGGCCAACTGCTAGCATTTTAATACCTGTAGAAAAAACATTTTCTTTTTTAAATTAAAATTTTTGTTTCAAGTTATATTTTAAACTTAACATCTTTTGGACTACGTATGATGCTTCTATTTTATTAATTATTAATAAAACAGAAGCATCATACTTTATCCTTAAATTTTATTTCTTTATGCCTACTGCTCATTTATCCACTGTAGCTGCCATGCTCAATGTAATACAAATACAATTTATATTTCTGAGAATAGATTGAATCTAGTTTACAACGAATATAAATCAACCGTACATTTGAATAGAAATGTTTTCAATTTAATAAAATCTTAAATTCATACATATTTTAATTAAATAGTTAATAAAAATACAACTTTACCAGCCAAGCTGAAGATAGGAAAATTGATGCCGGAAACGAACTTAAAAATATTGAAATTCGATACAATGAATCAGCAAATGTTTATATTGCTAGAGCAAGAGGTTTATCAACAAAGTGCCAATCACTTGGACTTGAAATTTCTCATCGAGAGCTGGTGTACTACACAGTTTGTGGACTGGCAAGAAAATTCACGAAAGTCAGAGAAATATTAAAAACGCAGAGCGAGAAGAGTTTAGAGGAAGTGGTGGAGATTCTACATGAAAAAAGAGTACAGAAAAAAGTGTTGGTTCGACAAACAGCCAACGAGCTGAGGGGATCAATGCCGAAGCATTCTATTCAAGATAGAAACAGAATTCAAATTCAAGAGTTTGCTACATCTGTAGACGTCCAGGTCACATTGCCAAACCGTGTTTCCAAAGAAATAAGAATCCTAGAAGTGAAATTTCGTGTGGTAACGGAGGATCAGAAAATAAGTACGAAAGCAGAAATAACGGAACTGTGAACTATACAAAAGAACAAAAATCTGCTCTACAAGTTTATGCACAGGAAAAAGAAGAGTGCGATAACGTTTGGATCCTAGACAGTGGTGCTTCTATTCATACGTCAAAAGACAGGTTTTGGTTCACAGAACTAATGCCAGAAGTCAACGGCATCTATCTAGCTGGAAAAGATTCGAAAATAACTTCTGAAGGTAAAGGTACAGTCAGAGCAAATACTGTAAGTAATAAAAATTCAGTAATGTTTCTTTGCACCTGATTTAAGAAATAATTTACTTTCTGTTACTGCAATGGTGAATAATGGCTGTAGGATTGTATCAAAATATAACCGTGTGTTAATTTTTGATAAAAATAATAAGTTTGCAACTAAAGCAGTTCTGAATGATAAAAGATTATAAGTATATTTGTAACCATTTTGTGATCCTGAGTGCAACTTTTCTAGTACTGATAATTATGAAATTTAGCATAATAGATTATGTCACTTAAATCCTAAATATATGACTAAAATGAAGGAGTATATTAATCTTAATGATGTAAAAGATTTTAGTTGTTAAATATGTGATGTAAGTAAGTTAACTAGAAAGAGTCATCATGGTATTGATATTAATCGAAATTCTGCAAATTTAGAATTAATTCACGTGGATCTGTGTGGTCCTGTTCAACCAGAATCATTGGGAGGTTCCAAGTACTTTATGGTAATAGTGGATGATTATTCTGGAGTGTATTTTACATATTTCATAACATGTTAAAGTGAAGTGTTAAATGTGCTTTCTCAGTTTAAAGCTAAGTATGAAAATCTTACAGGTAAAAGAATTCAAAGGTTGAGAAGTGATAATAGTAGGGAAATTGTAAATGAACAAATGAATATTTTTCTTGTTAATTCAGGTATTGCACACGAAAGAACAATTCCGTATAACGCCGAATCAAACGGAAAAGTGAAAAGGGCAAACAGAGTTCTTTTAGATTGGGCTAGATCCATTTTATGTGAAAGTAAACTTCCACTAAATTTTGGGCAGAAGCAATAAATTATTGTACACGAGTGTCACACCCCGTAAAGGAAAAGAAAAAATTCCATTAGAAACTTGGACTGGTAAGAAACCGAAATTAAATTACTTAAAAAAGTTCGGTTGTATGGCTTATAGTAACGAGTTTGGCTATTTAAATGCAAGTTGGGGTAATGCAGAAAATGCTAAGTCTTTTTCTGGAAGTGTTATTTTATTAGGGGATTCTTTGATTTCTTGGAAATGACAAAAACAAAAAAGTGTTAGTCTTTCAATTTGTGAAGTTGAATTGTTTGCTATTTCAGAAACATGCAAAAATATTATTTGGACATTGGATTTGTTAAATTTGTTGTCATTTGAACAATTTATAGATGATGGTGTACCAAATCTTTGAATAAGTCAAGGCATATTAATTTACATTTTCATTTTGTCAAGGACTTGTTGATAGTGATTTAGCAAATAAACATATTAAAAAAAAAAAAAAAAAGATTGTTAGTTTTTTAAATATTACATATTTATACTCACTCATCTTTACCAGCTATCATAGCAGCATGTTTCATGAACCAAATTGCAACATTTTGACAAATAGATATAAGTTCAAATACAGCATCCTGTTGAGCTCTAGAAATAACAAAAACATATTTTCAAACAAAAAGAATAAAATCAAGTAAATAAAAATTACATATAACCTAATAATATAATATAGCTATAACAGTTGCAAGTTAAAAAACCTATACAGGGTGGCCATAAAATTCAGGAAAAAAGTTCCCCGATAGATTTCTAAAAAATGCCCTGATTTTACGTCAAACTTTTTTCCAAATTTCCTCAGCTTTTTCAGGTTTTCAGTTCGACTATATTTGAGGGTGCCCCTTGGATTGCCGCCAAGTTGGTGCCAGGCTGAGCGATGTAACTCTGCTTATGGCATCCTATAGTATTTTACAGGAATTATGTTTTGGAAACTGGTTGGAATATGTGCCGCGCTTGTTTTACAGGGTTCGTACAGATTTTTTGAAAACAAATTCAAGGACTTTTTAAGGACTTTTCAAGAACCTTTCAAACAAAAAAATAAGGACCTTAATATTAAATTTTAAAAAATCTTAAAAAAAATAATAGTAATGTTCGACGACGGAAATATAGCATATAATTCATGAAAAATATTGCATTTTATTTCTTACTCAAGATACTAGACCAAAAGTTCATTAGAACTTTAAATTTTTAAAAAATAGGAAAAATTTGATTGGAGCATTCAGTATCATTTAAATTCGAAGATCTCATTTTCATTAAAATTTAATCATTTTGTCAGTTACATCAAATACAACAACTTTAGTTACTGTATATTATACAACAATCATTTTATTGAATTGTGTTTCTCAGGACGATTTCAGTTTCTGAACTTTTTAAAATACGCAAAAAGGGTTAAATCTTAGATGCGTAAATCGCATCTAAATAATTTGTTAATCACTGATTAACTGAAATGCATCCAGTAACCACGGAGCTGATCGGGTTAAAAGTGCAAATTTGGACATAATAGTCTTTATAACGACAATTCTTTTTAGTTTCTAAACTTGCTTGACAATACGGGTTCGAGAGTACCACCATGGAACTTATGTGCCATGGTGTTTGAAAATCAGTAATCCAATATATATTGCCTTTCTAACTTTCAAAATGCAAAGTTATTTTTGAATTTAGAAATCTAAAATAGTAGGATATACGACCTCTAAAGCCAACCTCATCTGATCCAGACGATATAAAGTTGGAATCCTCACATTGAACCTTCCGTTAGTCGCGCGCACCTCACAGGTGCATCCCTACACTTTTTCCTCCTCTGCCTTTATTTTTATTGAATTACTTGTGATACGATTTTTTAATAAATTTTACTATTTAAATAGATTGTTTAATACTTCATCTCTCCAATGAATCTTAAATCGGTAACAATCAACTATTTAAACTAAAATAAATTTCATTTGGCTTTCAAAAAACCGAAAACACCTCATAGGTGCAACGCGACTAACCATATCGGGAACGCGACTAACAGAAGGTTAAAACCGTGCAAACATAAGTGGGACGTATCACGTCATTGCTAAATAAGAAAACATCTTGAAATGAAAATACTTCTAGTACATCGTAAAAATTATTGTATTTGGATGTAGTTTCCACGTTTCTTTTTAATCATTCTGTATCTTGACCAATATTTTAAAACCAATGTTTAAAAAAAAACTTATTAAAATGTTAAGTATATAAGTAGGGATATCTTTCTTAGAAAACAGCAAAGTAAAGCGTTTTTTAAATAGATGCATCACTTTACGATATTATGTGAACTATTAAGCAATAACACTGAGGTGGTAGGACTAAGAAGGAATTGAATGATTGAGCGTACAAACCAACCAACCTTAAAGGCAAAGAAAGGGGCAGTATATAAGAGAGAATAAAAATCTCCAAATCACATTACAAGTGATTCAAAATTTAATTCCATGTCAAGTAATTTGAAGCAATCCTTTATACAAAAGGTCTGTAAAAGCTGCGCCAAAATCACACTGTCGAGGGTTTTCTGCTACGAGGAATCATTAAGCATTGAAAACAATTACAAACAAAAATATATTTCCCAACTTTGCAGAAAGATAATGCGTTGCAAGTAAAAACAAATATATCATGAACTTAGACAATATTTAACTTGAACGACCTCGTTACTTTACTGAACGACGACCTTAGCCAGGGCCATTTTGAAGCAGCACGAGAAGGCCCTGCCTTAGCACAATAACGCCAACCGGGGCGGTTCCATGGGGGGGGGGGATAAACCTTAACACTTTTAGCATGCGAAACCATCACAGCGCAAGCCTAACAACCATCAAATAGGCAGCTTATCCACAAATTCCAAAAAATTGCAGTAGTGTATGGTTAGTTTGAAATTAATACCCTTCATAACCATTGGATTAAACAAGATCATAATGAATTTCATTTTGTAATTGAAATATGGGAAACACGGTTTGGTTGGTCGGTACGCTGAACTACTACATCTTTATGCACAATAACAGTTTATCAAGACGGATCTACAACTTAGATGGATTCCGAACCACAACGAACATACGCGCCTAACCCAGGATTCGAATCCACCGTCTTTGTCATGCAAGGTCAGAGAGCTAACCAAACAGCCATCAGATGGGCGAAATACGATTTGGACACGCTATATAGTTCGGTTGAGTTACTATACTATGGTATGGTGTATTCTCGTCACCTGAAATGCTAAAATATATCGTTACTGTTAAAAATTGTAGAACCAAGTTGCATTAAACATTGTAATTATGAGACAACATTCCATTTAAAAGACAGTCTCTATCTTAATTATTATCAAGAGTCAGTCTCTTGCTATTAAGGTACAAACTTCGGGTTAAATCCTTAAATTGCAATCATTCCCCTGTGCATTTGACTTGACTCTCCGTCAAACTCACCCGATCATATAATTTGGCGCAGTATGGCCCTCGTGTTGCCCTTGCGCCGTTAAACTTAAACCAACCCGATGGATGCAAGTTAGTTTATAAACGATTATTTCACAAATAAAACATTAAATAACATCTCGATAAAAAAAAAAAAAAAGGATTTTGCTGACAACTAACCCTAATACTAAGTTTCATCAACGATAAGAGAATACTAACAACTGTAGAATTTAGTGTAATTTTACGTCAAAAGCAGAAATACCAATACGATCAAATGACTTCTGTACACATTAGTTAAGACAGAAACAAACACCTTACTTCTCCAATTCAGTTTTCAAACCATATTTGAAGTTTAAAATAAGATGGCAATAAAATAACTTATAAAAACAAAGTTTGCATTATAAGTCCTTTATATGCATTACCAATTTTTATATTCATTAACACAGGCGCCGATTCTGTAAACAGCGTGTGCTTGGTATTTGCATCTAATTTTAAATATCAAAAGCACTTCTATCAGCAAAATGTACGGCAAACTAAGTTTCAAAATTTAGTTATGAAAATGTGCATTTATGCTCTCGTATCCAAATATTACTTATTTATTCTTATTAAAGTAATTTTTTATTTATTAAAAAAATCGGCAACAGGAAAGAATTTGAACAATGGTCGGTTCAATTACTTTTTTTAATACGATTGGATGACGACAAGTTGGTTTATTAGTATTCCGTAAAAGTAACCTTTTAATAACAGTTACAACCGCAAAATTTGATAGAATGCATCGTCATCGACATCATCAGCTAAGTTTCAACCCGATTGGATGACAGCAAGGGGGTTAATTAGGCATCCACAGATTTGCTCTCCATCGACAAACCCACAAAATCGAAGTTAACATAAAGGATTCAAAAATAAAAATTAAAAGTCGTAAATTTGGATGCATTTGGCAGCAAGAGTCCCGATATGGTTAGTAGCGCAAAAAAATTATAAATAGACTAAAAAATACAAAATCAGTAAGTACTTACAAAAAAAGATCCTAATGCAATTGTTTTAACGCTTCACCCTTTATAATTCGTATTGTCCGAACAACCGCATTGGAACGGTGTTACTGTTTCATGTTGAAGACATATTTTGAATTATTAGGTTTTTTTTAATTTTGGCAGATCTATATTTTTGTAAAATGAACTAGGTTGCAACAAGAATTTTTTTTTCAACAAATCGAAATTAAAGTTGAAAACAGTAACCTTCACTTACCAGTCATGAAATCTTTACAAGCGCAGAAGGCTCATACATTTTAATACTCAAAATAAACATGCCCAGGAAAAACAGTTTAATAGACGCTCATTTCATCATGAATGATTTATTACTATGATGATCCTCACAATTCAGAATTACATTATTTATTATAAATACTTTTCAACTACGGAAAGAGAAAATAAAGAGAAATAAAATATGAAAGGTTTTTTTTTTTTATAGTTAGGAGATCAGGATTTTTTTTCTATGGAAGTTTCTGAAATACACACGCAAAGAAAGAAAGAAAAAAGAAGAAAAAAAAGGAATAACAAATATCAGTTATTTTCAAGAACTTTTCAAGAGCCCTCAAACATTAAAAAACTTTCAAGGACCTTCAGGTTAAAAATAAGGAGTTTTCAAGAACTTTTCAAGGGCCCTTGGAGACATTTAGTAAAAATAAGGAGTTCTTAAGGACTTTCAAGAACTGTAAGAACCCTGGTTTTAACTGAAAATTTTGACCGGTGATTTCCAAACACCATTTCTCACGTGGAATGTCGGTAGTACGTTCAATATTTGTTTATTTTATTTTAATTTCAGATTGGGTTAATTCTTATTGTACGGTTTACAGCTCAGTGATGACCACAGCAACTGCACAACCAATTCGTTTCCATCCTATTGTAAGGTCACCACTGAGCGGTTGACAATATAATAGGATTGAACCCTGTTTTATGATTCATTTGAGTTTAATAGTATTTCTATATTGTGTTTTTTACTGTTTTAATAGTTTTTAGTTGAGGGGTTGACTGTACATTAGGATTGAACCCCAGGTTATATGATTAATTTGTGTTTAATAGTATTTCTATACTGTGTATTTTGCTGTTTTAATAGCTTTTAAAATGAGCGGAATGAACCTAGATTTGTATTGTATTTGCTCTGTAATTTTTTAAATGTTTTAACGTGTGTTTAATTCGGCGCCATTTTAATTGCCACAGAGTTGCACATGAACACAATTAGCGCCAAAAAAATTGCAAATTTTCGCCAAAGGGCATCCCAAAGTATATTTTTACCTTTTCCAGATGTGCAGACACCCCGAACAAATCGAACATGTAGGCCAAAGAGATAATATGCCAATTTTTTAAAAAATAGTTTTAGCGGTAATGAAAAGTTTAAACTTTTCTGTATCATTAAACTTCTAATGACTACAGCCACAATTCTCCTGGATAAATGGCGCCAAATTACAGATGAATGGGAAAACAACGATAGAAAATTTCCCTGATTTTTGAGAAATTAAAAAAATTCCTGACATTTCCCTGATTTTTTCCAGAATCAGAAAGCTCCCTGACATTTTGCCGATTTCCAGGTTCTGTGGCCACTCTGTTATACCATTCTAATTTGCATAATTTTTTACAATTAGCTGTTTAAAATTATATACAGTAGACTCCCAACAATCCAGCCTAATATAGCGTAAATATGGGGCAGATAACAAAACAACTCGATAGGTCAAAATTCTATAACTAGGGTGGGGTAAAATGGGTATAAAAATCACTGGTTTTTTATGTTAAGCTAAAATTTTCATATAAATGTTTGACAATTCAATTTTAATTTTGGATTTTCTTTATATTGCACATCTTGCAAAAAGAGTACATAATTTTTTATTATTTTGTTGCATAAATATGTTTGTGAGAAAACATTTTAGAACTATATGTTTACTATACCCATTTCATCCCACGGAGGTGAAAACGGGTATAGTGTGGGTTAAAATGGGTATACTATAGTTGAACAATGAAATCCATAAAATAAATAATAAACCATAAGTAAATAATAAACCACAGAATTACCAAACGAAAGCACAAGCCCAATGAAATATGAAAAATAATATAGCAAGTCATAAAATCATTTAAAACCCTTGTTTTAATCTGAAATTGGTTGGTTCCCTCTATACCAGTAATGTTAATTTGACATATTTCATGTACCTTTTTCTCAGAACGTATTTGACATAGAAGCTTAATTTTTTTTTCACTGCATTTATCAGACTTGTTATTCTACTGAAGTTGGCTTTTGATTGTAATACATTTAATTTTTTTTAAATGAATTTTCGTGTAAGTCACTCAAATTTGTTAAAAATCACAAGGTTTTTTTTTCCCAAAAAAAGTCAAAACAAATTTTTGTTTAAAAATAACATAATCTCACTTCAATATATACCGATACGTAAAAGGAAAACGTGGTAAAAATTTTAGGAAGATAATTTGTGCAGTTTCTGAGAAAAAGGTACATGAACAATGAAAAATGTAGTTTTGAGAAAAACGCATTTAAAAAAAAAAAAAAAAACTTGACTTACACTAATAGTTACCATTTTAAAATACTTCTAGTTGAGGTATTATTACAAATAAAGTATCCTTTTATAGGGGAGAATTTAAATTTTGATTTACAATAATAATATCAAAATCGATTATTTTTAAAATTTTGAGTACCAACTTCCTTTAATACGTCCAACTTAAATGTTTGTTGGTAATATTTGTAAAAAAATCACATCTCCCCACATAACACTTATTGACTGCAAAATACTATTATTATTAGTGTTCAAAATCTAGCAAAAATATAATTCCTCATATTGTTGAATGCTGGTTCATTTAAGATTTTTTATGTCTGGCTATTTTCAATGAAGTCTGCAAGTTCCACATCAGGGAAAACTAAAACCAGCCAATCTTGGATTTTTTCACGAATTTTAGGTTGTACGAGTCTTCTTTGATTGCCATAATTTTCCAATGAATTCTTGCTTCTTTCCCCCCCCTAAATACTCTCCTTTTACCCATGCAAGCTATAACTGTAGGCCAATTTTTATTGTTCTTATCATTTAAGCCAATGTCTTATGATGAAGTTTAAACTTAGTTTGGCATGTTAATCTCATTAGTTTTAACTTTTTTAGTGGTCCCCTTTCCAGATTCATTTTTTAACCTCATACGATTTCTTCATTCGTTAAAACAAAGTTTTAACGAATGACGTTTATCTTTCAATTTCGAATTTTTTATACTTTATGTTATTCTAAGACTCAAAGTTTTAGGAGATATAAGAGACAAAAATGCTTTATAAGACAAAATCTTTATGAGAAGAGATAAGTTTTGTGTTTAAAGCTAACTCTCCTTTGACTAGTTGGTTGGTTTCTACGTTTAACGACCTATTTTTATGCACAATAACGGCTAATCAGGCTGGGACCAACAGCTTAACATGAATTCAGAACCACTAGAAACAACCATGCCTAACCCAGGATTTGAACCCGGCACTTTTGGCATGCAAGGCCTAAGCATTAACCACACACCCATCAAGTGGGTCCTCCTTTGAATAGTGGTAATATGGCAGTGTCCAGTTGAGAGATTCCTGATCTCTTTCGTGAAGAATTTTTAATTACCTATATTAATTTTTTAAAAGCTTTAAATAATTCGAAAGTATATTATTGTGGTACTTTGAAACATATTATTCTAATTAAAAAAAAAAAGACTTTACTCAGAAAAACTTTATATGATCACTTTAAAAATACCTACAAATGTTAAGCTTAACACTATACCCAATTTACCCCATTCACAAAATTGGGATTTAAAAGAAAAATAAACAAAAAATTCATTTTACCTGCAATTTAAATATACAATAAAAATGTTTAATAAACACAGTCAAGTAACTGGAATGTAATTTTATTAAATATTCTGAGCTGCAGACAGAAGTTTAAGTAGACAACATATGGCATGAAGGTGTACAATAGTGTTTTTACTGTTGACACTCATATAAAACAAATTATTGAAATAAAAATAAGTTTAGGCATCATACTATCATGTAGTTTTAAAAACTATGAATATATTAGAAACTTCTAAAATTTAAACAATATATTTTGACAACCCATTTTACCCAACTACCCCTTTTACCTCACCTTACCCTACACTTCCTGTAACCTCATACCATTAAGAATGGATTTTTTATACCAAAATCCCCCAAAAATAAAAACATATTTACATTGGTGTATTTCCAAGTAAAGACTGGGTCCAACGAAACCGTGCAGCATATCGAAGCTTACTCTCGCCACCTTTTTCATCTGGAGATACAATCAATGCACACAGGAAACTAAGGTATTTTTCTAAGGCAGTGTTCAATGTTGCAGTATCATTATTTGGATCAGCAAGGAGGTCCAATAGTCTGTTGCGAGTTTGACGCAGTTCACTGAAAAAAGAAATGGAATGTGAATTGACATTTTAAGATTAGATAGTGAAAGAAATATATGTTTCTGAAAATATTTTGACAACATTTAATTTACACATAGTACTTAGGTTAAAATCTTTTCTTCCTCAAATGGGAGGGTGGATATTTTTTTTATAGTTAGTATATATATATATATATATATATATATATATATATATATATATATATATATATATATATATATATATATATATATATATATATTTTCTCAAAAAGTTATAAAAAGAAACATAAGAAATATTTTTGAAATCCTTCAATTTGTGGCTTTCATTTGTTACCAACTGCAATGCAAGGACAAAGTTTTCCTCAAAATAGAAAAGAACTTGTAAAAAAAAAAAAAAAAAAAACATTACCAGGCTTATACAATAGTTTAAACTAATATACAAACAAAGGAACATAAAAAAGTAATTTCCCTGACAGATTTTGAAAAAATTCCCTGACATTACAGCAAAGTTTTTAAATTTCCCCAACTTTTCCAGATACCCTGATCAAATAGAACATGAATGCCAAAGAGATTATATGCTAATATTTTGAATGACTTGACTTATGAATGAGGGTGACTCTACCGAGTACCAGCACCGCGACTGAAGTCTATTGTACTGAAGCCCTCTATTTGATCTAAAGAAGACTGGTTGCCGAAATAAATTTCATTACAGACCTGATTGGAACATTTGACAGTTCCTAGGGGTCGATACAATGGTATCCCAGATGTTCAAATCTTTGGGCATAGTAGTCACATTTACATAACACATATGTAGAGCTCTCTGTCATACAACAGCCCCTGCATAGTAGATCATCTACAACACCTAGCAGATTAAGATGTCTATTTAAGGTGCAGTGTCCAGTTAAAAGACCTACAGCAACCTTTATTTCTCTTAATATTTTGAATAGTTTTGGTGTTTTAGTTATGAAAAGTTTAAATTATTCCTTAGCATGAAATTTCTAACGATTGCCGCCAAATTTCTCCGGGTAAATGGCACAAAAAACGAACAGGCAAGCGTACCTTCAATACAATAATAGTATATTTCACTGATTTTTGTGAAATTTAAAAAAAAATTCATTGGCATTTCTGATTTTTTTCCAGAATTAGAAAGTTCCCTAATTTCCAGGTTCTGTGGCTACTCTGTTATGGTCATTCCATGGTAACTTACGTTACATTTGGACACTTTCTGTTAACTGTTAGTATAAATATAATAACAAAAAGCAATTCAAAATAAAATACTGATTTGATTTCTTAAATCACCTAAAAAAAAACTAAATTTTAATGCAAATGATACTAAATTAAAGATAATTTTAAAATTTATAAAATTAATTTAAGTACAGTAACTTACGCTATGCCAAAAGGGAACAGAGTAAAAAGTTCATTTAGTTTAAGATAAAATTCTGTTCTGTTTAACATTCTGGTGTTTTAAAGTTATATACATTTCCTTCCCTAATATTTAGGAATTGCAATTATGCAATTTAAAATTATCTGCATGAATTATTTTTTTATAGCAATTTAATTGAGAGTAACTTATGTTACACATTTGCACGTTTCAGAAATGATATACCAATTGCTTTATTTTTATTAAACTAACTTATGCTTTAAGTTATTAAGAGGTTTAAAAAAATACTATAATGTTGTGCGTATAATTTACATTATTTTGCAATTATCAAAATTTAAAAATATTGTAATTAAAAAGATAAAAAAAAAAAAAAAAAAAGAACATTCATTCTTCAAGCAGGTTTTATTCTTCTAATTTATAATGTCCACTACTACATATTGTTTGATTTTATGAATCAAATTTTTCTTTAAAAAAAAAATTCATCAGTGTGATTGGGTTATTTCCAGAATTAAATCTTTCATTTTAATCTTGAGATTTGTATTAAAAAGTTGTCATCTTTCGTGACAGTTATTATACTTGGATACAGTGAATTGTCATAATGATCCATAATACCAATAATTCACTTTCAAGTTTCTATGTTTTATTCTTACGAAGCTTTAGAAGATATTCAATGGTTTTTCCATTGCAAAATTTTTAAACAGATATTTTAATATTCTGCCATAGGGAAGCTTTTCAGTAACAAAACTTTTAAATGGAGATTTTAATATTCTGCATTGTGTTAGCTAAGAAAAATAGGTTTGCCAGTTTTGACTTGGAATATTTTCCCACCAGCAGTGATCTATATTTTTTTAGTTGTGAATCTTGATGTCTGATTTTGAGCTGCCAGCACAAAATGCTCAGCTTTATTAACAATTTGTTTCCTTATTAGCACTCTTACACTTCTTTTAAGATCTACCCTCCAATAACATATTAATATCAAAATGTAGAAATAAATATTGGTAATTAATATAATATTAAAATTTTCTTAATCGATATGCTTAGGCTTGATTAGAAAGAATGTTTCGTCGTTATAACATTGCAATTAAAACTGAGTAAAAATTATTAAAACTGATTAACATGAGTACCTAGAAACAAAAACAAATTCATTCAAATTATTTATTTTTACATTGGACAGTTTTGAAACCATGAGTAAATATTTTATTTTTTATGGTAAGTTTATTAATATTCTAAGTATTCTATGGAAAATTCTCCATCAATAACCAAGGTTCTATCTTTTTGGTAACTTACGTTACAAATTTTAATTATTCTATTATTAATTGTAAAAAATACATACAAAATAAAAGTATAGTGTTGCGTGGATGGGTTTGAAAGATTTGAAGCCAAAGAAGATCAAAACTTGCAGGAATTTATTCCGATATAACTCTAAGCAGATTCTTGTACAACTCCAGAACTTTCCTTTCTAATAGACTCAATACAGCTCTTTACACAATAATGTAGCTCAAACAGCAGTTAAAAAAACTAGATACACAACTGCTGAAATCGACGCACAAGACAATGCAATACAGTTCACTTTTGCAATACAACTCTCTGAATGCTCGTTGAGAGACAACTAACTCAGTCTCTCCAATCAACTAACTCCATCACCCGCTCTCTTGGGCTTATATAGGAAAGTCAATTCTTTCGCGAATCTTCTAGAGATAGAATTTTGGAGAATTTTCATGATCACAGTTGAAAAGCCCTATACCGGTACATGGGGACCAAAAATTTCGCCAAATGGTCGTCAAGTTTGGCGACCAAAATTAGTCACCAAAAATTTCGCCAACTTGGCGAGATTGCCATTAACCATAATATTGAATGGCCTTCTCCTCGCAAAACTCGTTTTCCAGCATTATCTCTGTAAAACTCGCTTTCTCACATTAAGAGACACATTGCAGGAAAGCAAAGTAAGCTTTTGCACTGCCTTATGCGAAATGTACATAAATTTTCCTTTTTACATAGTTAATACTACGAAATATTTACAAATATACAGAAATTCGTAATATTGCCACTCTCTCAATGACTGCACGTCCCGGGCAGTACAGTCCCTGGAAAGGAAGGCTTACCTTCAAAGCAATAGCAAACACTCTGTGTTCATTACTCAACTACTACTATTACTTACTAATTTATATACAGAAAGACAGAAACATTACTAAAAATAAATAAACAATAAACATAAAAATTTATATACACATGTGACGATGGTCTAAATAACTATATACACTTTATACATTAGGGGAATTACAAACTATGGCCATAGTAAGGAGCTAACCTGTCGTAATGAGCGACTCTAGGTTTAGAATTAGATGACTTACGAATTCGGACCATGACATCATTCAGCAGGTTGAGGACTGAGTAAGGACCATTCCAGTGAGACTGAAGTTTGGGAGAAAGTCATTTTTGTCGTTTCGGGTACCAGAACCAAACCTTGTCACCTTCTTGGAATTGATGTCCTGTAGGCTTCGTGTCGTATCTGGTCTTCATCTTATCGGTCGCCAAGTGGATTCGCTCTCGAGCAAAATTGTGCACAGCTCAAATCGTGCCTGAAGATCCTCAACGTACTCCTCTGGCGATGACGGTGCATCAGGAGGGCGGCCACACAACAGATCACAAGGCCGACGAAGGTTACGACCGAAGAGCATCCAGGATGGGGAATAGCCGGTAGTCATGTGGACAGCGCTGTGATAGATCAGAAGAAACAAAGGTAACTTCTGATCCCAGTCCTGTTGGTTTCTGGAAACCATCAGTGAGAGGTTATAGAGGATGGTTCTGTTAAATCTCTCCACCATGATATCCGACTGCGGGTGTAAATCCGTCATCAGTGTTTTTCAATGCCAAGTAGATCACAAAGTCCTTTCATTACAGCAGAGGTAAAATTCCTTCCTTGATCAGAATGCAACTGAAGAGGCACACCAAATCTGGAAATCCAGCTCTGAACCATTACCTCTGCAATGGTGGGAGCCTCTTGATCAGGGATATGATATGCTTCGGGCCACTTCGTAAAATAACCCATGACAACAAAGAGGTATCTGTTGCCGTCAGCAGATCGTGGCAGTGATCCCAAGATGTCAAACGCAATCCGTTCAAAAGGCGCTCCTACGTTGTAACGTTGCAGTTTTCCTCGACTGCGTTTCTTCGGTCCTTTCCGGGCTGCAAAGGCATCACATGATAGGCACCAATTCTCCACGTCAGCCCTCGCCTTACTCCAGCAGAACCGCTCTTGAACTCTTTGCAATGTCTTCATTACTCCGAAGTGGCCTCCAGTTGGACTACTATGAAGTTCTTTAAGAACGTCTGGGACTCAGGATCTTGGAAGCAATAGCTGCCATCGGTATGTCTTTCCATCATCAGATTCAAACTTCTGGTACAGCATCTTGCATGGAAACAAAAATCTGTCCATGAACACAAAAATTAAATTGTTCATCTTGTTCTGCCATTGCACTGGTTATCGGCATTCAAATCTCACTTCTGACACCAGTTGTTGCGTGGATGGGTTCGAAAGATTTGAAGCCAAAGCAGATCAAAACTTGCAAAAATTTATTCCGATATAACTCTTCGCAGATTCTTTTACAACTCCAGAACTTTCCGTTCTAATAGACTCAATGCAGCTCTTTACACAATAATAGAGCTCAAACAGCAGTTAAAAACTAGATACACAACTGCTAAAATCGTCGCACAAGACAATGCGGTTCAAATGTGTTACATGGTGGCAAAAATAATTCGCCAATCCTAGGAAACTGGTAAGATTTGCTGTTTCGATGTCTTCAGCGGTATTCCGAAGTCGTGATCGGTTAGAATTACTGCTGCTTTGGATTAATGCCAAATACATCCTCTTTTCGCCAAAAAACGCTTAATTTCGTCTGGTGCCGATTGATATAGTTACAAATATGGTAAACTGCGTGATTTATGTTTCTCTCTTCATTTCAGTGTTTATTTTTTGTTGGAAGCTGACCCGTTGGAAATATATTGTCT
This sequence comes from Linyphia triangularis, assembly GCA_963978545.1. Taxonomy (NCBI): domain Eukaryota; kingdom Metazoa; phylum Arthropoda; class Arachnida; order Araneae; family Linyphiidae; genus Linyphia; species Linyphia triangularis. The sequence goes on from OZ021721.1 coordinate 35,681,753, forward strand.
TTATTCTTGTTACGTCATGAATTTGAGTTACGTTTGCGGGTTTTAATATTTCAAGTTAAATGCTTTGAACTGCGATCGTGGAGGCTATTTTGGAAGATTTAACCAATAGTGAACATTTGGATTTCAACAATTGTTTTATTGAATGCATAGGAAATTGGAATAATCGTTTGCTTTTTAACGATTTTGACTGTTAACCGTTATTAACCGTAGAACTTTAATACTTTGAAAATATTAAATTTCGTATTTTTGGGCAGGTTAGAATTGTTCTGATAAGAGTTTGTTATTTATGAAAATTCATTTTTTTTTGCACTCCACTGCTTTTTTTTTAGTTTGCTGAGCACCAATTTGTGAATGATAGCTAATTATGAGGTAAGTAAGAAAGGAAGTGTGTATAGAATGTATGAGTCAGTAGTTGATTTAAAAAGTATTATATCAGTAGTTGATTTAAAATGTTTGACGCGATAGAAGATTGAGGTATATATATTGCATTAAACATAAACTTTTAATTTACAGCGATTTAACCTTAGATTTAGAACGGGTATGGTATGACTATATTTTGATGGAAGTCAGGCCACCGAAGTATAGGTTATGAAATATATGGCGTTAAAATGGATTTTGATTATGTTCTTTTGTATTATAAGTTTCAATTAGTTTCATAACAGCAAAGTGATTAAAATGTCATTTTTGGAATGTTGAACTCTTTTCCTTTTAGAGCACGAAGCGCGCATACCTTACTTTTTAGAGGGTTTTACAAAACCAAGTAACTAATAAAAAAAGTGATTTTGGGGGTGAGATGCCACAAACGACTGCCCGAATTAGGTAGGGGTATTTTTTTTAGGTTCAATTGGCCGTAAGGCCAACGAAATAGGGTGCAATTTTTCCTTTTAGAGCACGCGCACACCTCACTTTTTAGACATTTTTACAGTACCGAGTAATTAAAAAAAAAGTGATTTTGGGGGTGAGATGCCACAAACGACTACCCGAATTAGGTAAGGGTATTTTTTTTAGGTTCAATTGGCCGTAAGGCCAACGAAATAGGGTGCAATTTTTCCTTTTAAAGCGCGAAGCGAGCGCACACCTTAGTTTTTAGTAAGCAATTAAAAATATAAATATTCTGGAAGGGATTAAATATTTGTCATTGATGTAAAAGTTTAATGAAATTTAACCCCTTATAAATTATTTGAAATTAAATTTTAAATGGCTAAAACTATTTTACAATTATCCTTTACATTTAAATTGTTTAACCATTTTTTTTTCCCTTCAAATATCGTTTGCAATTTTATTATATTTCAATTTTCGCCGATTTCGAATATATTTACGCAATTCCTTTAAATTTCTTCCCGGGATGTACGTTTTTAATATAAATGTAATCGACATGAATAGCGAAAACACTTAATCTTGCTACAACTTGCATCGCAACCATAGCCTAACGGCTTTGGCATTCGACTTCAACCTTCCTATACCATCCACAATTCATGGAGCAGGTTCGATTCTCAATTTTTCACTTTCCGCTATTGTTTTGGGTTTGCCAGTTCATTTGGAAACATCGTGTTTTTCACCGTTTTGGGTTTGCTGTAGAGTCGGAGTTCGCCATTGTTTACGTTTTGCGGAGAAGTTCAAAAAACGCCAAGTGCCACCATATAGCACATTTTAACCGACAATGCAATACATTTCACTCTTTGAATGCTTACTGAGAGACAACTAACTAGATAACTCAACTCAAGGCAGGAATTTTATAGGAAAGTCAATCCTTCGTGAATCTTCTAGAGATAGAAATTTGGAGGATTTTCCAGATCGTAGTCGAAAAGCCCTATACATGTACATGGGGACCGAAAATGTAGCAAAATGGTCACCAAGTTTGGCGATTTCTCGCCAAGTTTGGCGACCAAAATTAGTTGCCAACTTGGCGAGATTGCCATTAACCATAATGTTAAATAGCCTGCCCCTTGTAAAACTCGTTTTCCAGCATGATCCCTGTGGAACTCGTTGCATTAAGAGACACATTGCAGGAAAGCGAAATAAAGTCAACTCTTGCACTGCGTTATGCGAAATGTACATAAATTTCCCTTTTTACATTACTACTACGAAATATTTACAAATATACAGAAATTCATAACAATAGATTTCTGTTAAGTACATAACTAAAAGTAAGAAAAATTCATATTAACAAATATCTTTTTTTTTTTTTTTTAAACGTCATATGAAAATAAACACATTTCTGGTAACTTACGTTACATGAAACAATCAATTTTAAAATCAATGAAATTCAAGAATTTAATCATTGAAAATCTTGTCTAAACCATTTTTACTATTATTTAAGGTAATATAATTATTTAAAAACCTTTAGTATAACTATAAAAAAAATCAATTATTTTACCCACTTTTAAAATCACACTACCCACTTCCATCAAAACAGAACAAACTCGACTAGAATTCGAGAGTGTTTTCAACTTTTAGAAATTAATGTATTTAAAAAACGAATTACTAAGAATGAACTTTAAATCTTTTTGTACACAAAAATGTGTGTAAAAAAAAAAAAATTATTAAAATTTTAATTTTTACAAGTTTTTCCCTCTTTGCATACCCACACTTTTTTTGCAAAAATAAATCAATAATATTTGCTTAAGAAACAAGTAACAATATTGTCTTAAAACTTCCATGCCCAACAAACAATGCAGCATACCACATGCAAATTACTAAAAATATTGAGAATAAATATTAACAATAGATCAAGATAACACATGCAAATTTCAACCAAATCAAATTAAACTATAGATAGAAAGTATATATATAAAAAAAAAAAAAATGCACATTGAGGAATAATCTCATCTGAAAGTAAAATAGAAAATAATTTTGAATTACTTAAATGAAATATCTACATGGTCAACTCAATCAAATAGAGGCAAAATAATGAATGGATACTTTAGTTTATCTTAATAAACACAAAATAATTTATTAAATAACTTTCATACAAAATACAATCTTTCAGATACTACTAATAGCTTTGGGTGAAATATGTTATATGGTGGCAATGATAATTCATCCATCCTAGGAAACTGTCAAGACTTGTTATTTTGACGTCATCAGCAATATTCAGGAACTGGTTAGAATTATTGATGCTGTAAATTTTTCATCAAAAAGCGCTAAATTTAATCTGGTGTGGACGATATAGTTACAAAAACCAGTAAAACTATTGTTTTCATTTGTTAAGTCATAAATTTGAGTTATTTGTGAGAATGAAGAAACCATGTTTTAAAGTCTACAATATTAACAATGGTGGTTCTTTTAAAATGTATGAGGTTACTTGCGTTGAATGGTTGAACAGCCAGATAACAAATAGAATAATCATGTGTTACTTACAATTTTACTCAGGATTAAAGAATTGTGTATCCATCACAGGATTTTGAAAAATCTAAAAACACTGATTTTTTTAACTCTTTAGCTGATTTGTCAATAGAAAAAGCTTTTTATTTAGAGAATTTTAATTTAGATTGTGATTTGTAAAACCTTTATTATATTTTGTACACTTGTATATTTACATATAACCTTCTCGGAAAACAGATGGAAGATTGAGGGGTGGATAGCATTAAAAAGAATGTATTATGAGTAGCGTGTGACACTGGAACTGAAACCATACACCAATAAAAATCACAGCTACATTTTGGTTGCTGTTAGGGATCAAAATAGTTTCTGAAATATGAGTTAAAATAAATTTTGAATCTTTTTTTTCAAAGATAAGGTTTTACCCAGTTTTTGCGACAGCAAGTGATAAAAAAAAATTGATTTTGGGAGCGAGATGCCACAAACGACTACCTAAAATAGATAGTATTTTTTCAGGCTTAAATGGCTGCAAGGCCATCAAAATAGGTCGTACTTCTTGTTTTTAGCCCTACTTTTTAGTGAGTTATTAGCATGTGATTCAAAATACAAATAGTATTGGGGAAGAAAGGGAAACCTGGAAAAACAGATCATACTTTAATGGCATTTTTTAAAAACAATTAATAATAATTTTAATTAATTAAATAATTTTATGGTCTCATTTATTAGTCAACATTTGTAATTAATGAAAAAGTTCAATCAATTTTAACCCCTTTTAAATTATTTAAAATTAATTTTAACTGATAATTTTTTTTTAATTGTCATTTGCAAATTCAGTTCCAATGAATTTTCACTGTTAAATTTGCACAACTGTTTTTAACTTATTCCTGGTTTGGTTTGGGGTTTACTAGCACAAGAGCAACATCTAGGCTATACTGTGCTTTAACTTATTCCTGAGATGCACGTTTTTAATGTAAATTTAATTGAGATTAAATGTGAAAACACTTAATTTTGCACTATGACTTGCAATGCAATCATCAGTTTAATGGCTTTGTTAGCCGACTTCAACTTACCTAAACCATAAATCCTGAAACTGTTTTGATTCTCACTTTCCAGTTTCTTTGGGCCGTCTTGTCAATTTTGAGTCACAGTGCTTTGCTCCATTTTTATTTTGCTTTAACTTTGAAAATCTCTATTGTTTACGTTTTGCAAAAATCGGTGAGTGTTGCCATGTAACACAATTTAAACATAACTTATTTTGAATATTTTCCCTTAGTCTGCCAAAACCTTGTCATCCCACATAAACACTGTAATGATGAAATAATTATCTAACCCATAATGACAAATAAAACTTAAAATCATTCTGACTGGAACACTCCCAGTGATTGATAAACATTAGAATGAGGAGAAACAAGAAACTAGCTCATTTTGTCCAATTTTGAAACAATTGGGCTATTTTGGCAAAAAATGTTAGTTGGTATCATTCCAGTGAAGTGGTCATTACAACCAATCAAGAACAATGTGAATGATGTAAAATTTACAAATTTAGCCAGTTTTTCAAATTATATTTGCTACAGTGCTACACATTTCATCCAAACTCTTAACCAAATGTGTGTTACCAAATGTTGGTTAGTTTTGTATGCTCAACGACCTATACTTGTGTACAATAATGGCTAATCAGGTCAGAACCTACAGTTTAAGGTGGATTCCAAGCCACAACGAAGAGCCATGTCTTATCCGGGATTCAAACCCGACACCTTTGGCAAGTGAAGCCAGAGCGCTAACCAGACAGCCATCAGGTGGACATAACAACTGAGTGAAAGGCTATCTGTATTGAAAATATACAGAACTTCTGATCGAATTTTTCTAAAAATAAGTATGGTAGGTTATATTAAATGTACTACACAAAGTTAATAGTTAATTGAAACTATACTAGGTTAACCCTTAAAGCTTAAATGCTCCGTTGCGAAGGCATATGGTATAGAAATCGGAGGGATTTTTTTCCAGCGTTAAGGGTTAATATAATTAGGTCTCGATTTTCTACACTGTGACTGGGATTTAAAATGCATACCATTCAATGAAACATGTGTGTGCGAATTCTTAACACATTTCTTTGAGTTTTTTTTTTATCGTTTTGATCGAATGTTGTATATATTTAAAAGAGCGAGTGGTGTGTAACAATTTTAGGAAGAACAGAATATGCGTTGTAGCTTTAAAACATGTACATTAAACATTATGAACATTTGACTAACCTGCATATCCCGACTGCTTGAGAGTCACTTACAATTAGTTTTAATTCGAAATTAACTTTCGCAGTGGCTTTTAAAGGGTTTCTGTGAAACCAGTAAGCCATATTATGTTTTGCTCTGTTTAACAATCTGAAGTTTCTGTTTTCGGATAATTTCTTAATGTTGCCAAATTCAGATTAGCAATTGCATGTATGCGAAGAAACAGTAAAATTAGGAAATACGTTCTATACTACTGCTTTATAAATGTTGTGAAACGGAATGGTACTGGCCGCTAGACGGCGCTATTTTGTGACGTGTTTCCTCGTAACTGTATGATGTAATTATTCTATCTGTGCTCGTCTCGAAAGGAGAAAATAAATGTTTGTGCTGTGCGAAGTGTCTTCTCCAGTTATTCTAAAACATCCCAGCATCGGGTAGATGCAGACCCATGAACTAAGGAATTTTTCTAGTTTTAACATAAATGGTACCCTCGGCGGGACGGGTGTTTTTGGAAAGTGGAGATTTTTAAAACTTTGAGAACATTAGAAACTTATTTGTTGATACTTTGCTTTTGAAAATGGATTTAAGTGCACTGAAAGCGTAACGGAAAGGAATGAGAACTGCTTTTTCTCTCAGTACTAAGAAAATCGAAACTGAACTTTCAAAGCCTGTGAATGATTTGAAAACCCTTTCGATTTTGAAAATTCAACTGTGTGACAAATTTCAGAGACTGGATGTTTTTCGGAGAATCTGTTGCAGATTGAAGATGGTGAACATTTATTCAAGGAGGATTTAGAAGACGCTGAAAATTACAGAGACAGGCATTTAGAACTATGTGCTCAAATAGATTCGAAACTGCAAGACTTTGCGCTCCCGAGTGAAAAGAAAACGAGAAGGTTCAAACTTCCGGAAATAGAACTGAAAAGATTTAGTGGCGAAGCCAAGGATTATTTAGCATTTTGGAGTCAATTTCAGAAAATATACTACGAAGATACTATTGCTGAAGAAGATAAGATGCAATATTTGTTGCAATCTGTAGAGCCCGGATCGAAGGCCGAACGTTTAGTTCTCAGTTTTCCAGCAACAGCGGCTAACTACTCCAAAACAATTGAACAATTTAAAAGAACGTTTCGGACGTGAAGACCTACTTGTGCAGATCTATGTGAGAGACTTGTTAGCTCTAGTGATGAAGAATGCTGCCACTGGAAGAGCAAAGACAGATTTACCACTGCTTTATGATGAATTGGAAGGGAAACTGCGTGCTTTAGAGAGTTTGGGAAGAACGCAACAGAAGTACGGAGACTTTTTAGCACCATTAGTAGAGAGTAGCTTGCCTGAAGAAGTGTTAGTGGTCTGGGAATGGAACCGAAACCATGATTCAACAGGAACTAAAGGATCCTGAAACTTGGAACATTTGATGGACTTCCTCCGTCAGGAGGTTAAAGGAGAAGAAATGGTTCTTTTGGACTGCACTGGTTTCGGCCCTCAAGCTCATCAGAGTCGTTAAAAAAAGGACTTGTAGTGAAGCACGTGTGCGTGTTATATCTATGGTAAATAACACTCTCTGTGCTCTCGTACATAACAGTTACTATTTATTTACTTAAGAATAGGATTAAAACAATTAAATTTAAATGAAGTAGGTTGCGTTACAATTGGACAAACATAACATTGCATTTAGCGTGAACATCAACTGTTTAAAATCTGAGCTCTTCAAGTCAACATTAACTTTTGTTGCCAGGTCCTTCTCTTCATCATTAGATGGAATAGAGTTCTTGGCATGACGTCAGAGTATGGTTTCTGGTGGGCTGTGGTAGGCGCCACAGTAGCCCCCCACCAGCGATAGCGAGACATTAAAGGTATCTGCTGTTGAATTTCACCCTTCTTCCTGATCGAGTAGTCCTCGTTACCAGAACCGGATTTGGAGCTTCTTGCTGGGGCAATGCTGGTTCTGTTTGAGAGCTAGTTGTAGGTGTAGATGCATCTGTTGCAGGTAGTGCCTTTCTGTCAGCTTCCTTTGCTATGTAGGCTGGCTTGAGACGTTCTATATTTACTGTCGTCTCCTTGGTGCCCCTTCGAATTTTGAAGAATCTCTCACCCCGACTGACAACTTCAAAAGGGCCTTCATAAGGTGGTTGCAGACTTTTCTTCACTGCATCCGTTCTCAAAAAAACGTGACTGCATGTAGGCAGATCTTTGCTGATGAAAACTGACTGTTTGCCATGTAGCTGGGGATTTGGAGGGAGTAGCTTACTCATTGCCTCTCGCATCTTCCCCACAAATGTAGTTGGGTCAGGAACACTTGATGAGGGGCATAGGAATTCTCCAGGAATGCGGATAGTTGAACCATATACCATCTCGGCTGTAGTAGCCTGTAGATCTTCCTTCCATGCAGCTCTGAAACCCAAAAGGATTGTCGGCAGAACTGCTGTCCACTGAGGGTTTCCGTGGGCCATGATTGCCGCCTTTAACTGTCGATGAAATCTCTCAACAAGGCCGTTTGATGCCGGGTGGTAAGGTGTTGTTCTTTGACGAGCTGTTCCCAGGAACTTGGTCAGTGCATCATGTAAAGAAGACTCAAATTGTGTCCCCTGGTCAGTTGTCAACCTGAGTGGGGTGCCGAAGCGAGAAACCCAACCACTGTAGAAAGCTTTGGCAACTGTGTCTGCTGTGATGTCCACCAAAGGAAAAGCTTCTGGCCATTTCGAAAATCTGTCAACACATGTGAGACAATAGCGAAAACCTTCCGATGGAGGAAGGGGGCCTACCAGGTCGATGTGGACATGCTCGAACCTTGCACTGGGTGGAACAATACTGCCAACTGTGTTTCTGGTATGTCTTGACACCTTGGATTGTTGACACTGCAGGCATGTGCGTGCCCATGATGAGATGTCTGCATTCATTGATGGCCAGACGTATCTTTCTCCAATCAGTTTCACTGATGCTCGAACACCTGGATGAGAAAGGGAGTGAAGATTATTGAACACCTCTCGACGAAATAGTTCTGGCACAAAAGGACGAATGCATTTTGTCGAAATGTCACAGTAGAGAGTAACTGCTGGTTGGCCAATAGACAATGGCTGTAACCCTAGGGACGTTGTATTTGGGGATGACAAAATCCTCTGCAATTCCACATCAGTAAGCTGTTCTGCAGCCATCTGTTGGAAGTTGATAAGTGATGGTGTGCTGATTATGGAGATATTTATTCGGGACAGGGCATCAGCTACTGAGTTGTCGGTACCCTTGAGATGTCGGATATCTGTGGTGAATTGGCTGATATAGTCTAACTGTCGCAGCTGTCTCGGTGAGCATTTGTCTTCCTTCTGGCAGAATGCATAAGTGATGGGCTTGTGGTCGGTGAAGAGGATAAAACTTCGACCTTCCACCATATGTCGAAAGTATTTAATTTCCATGTAGGCAGCTAGCAGTTCCCTATCATATGCAGAGTACTTTTTTTGTGCTGGTGAGAGAGTTTTCGAGTAGAATGCAAGCGGCTGCCAACCCTGTTCTACATGCTGATGCAGTGCGGCTCCCATTGCAGAATCTGATGCATCAACCACTATTGCCAGTGTGGCTTGCGAGGATGGGTGGTGCAAGACAGTGGCCTCTGCTAAATCCTTCTTGCATCTATCGAAGGCAATAGAAGTTTCCTCAGTCCAGACAATGGGCCGTTTGTCATTCTTTTTGGCACCCTTCAGGTATGCGTTCAGCGGTGCTTGAGTTGAAGCTGCATTGGGAACAAACCGTCTGTAAAAATTGCTTATGGCCAGAAATCGACGCATTTCTTTTACAGTCTCTGGTTTTGGGAAGTTGGTGATTGCTGTCACTCTTTCTGGCAGTGGAGTAATGCCTTTGGGAGTCACCATATGTCCCAGAAATTTTACTTCGGTATGGCCAAAAACACACTTAGAAGCATTCAACCGAACACCATATTGTTCAAATCGTTTGAAAATTTGTTGAAGATGCTCAAGGTGTTGTTCCTCATCTTCTGAAGCCACAAGGACGTCGTCGAAATACGGAACGCAGAAGTCGAGACCTTGCAACACATGGTGAATAAATCGCTGGAAGGTTGCAGCTGCATTTGACAATCCGAAGGGCATGAAAAGAAATTCGAACAGTCCAAATGGAGTTGTTACAGCTGTTTTCTTGATGTCTTCCTCTGCGACTGGTATCTGGTGATAAGCTTTTTCCAGGTCGATGGTGGAGAACAGCTTCTTACCTTCCAGCACCTGCAGGCAGTCCTGAATATGTGGAACTGGATACCGGTCTGGAACCGAAATGCTGTTTAGCTTGCGGAAATCTCCACACGGACGCCAATCTCTGTTGCTCTTTGTGACCATGTGCAGGGGAGAGGACCAGCAACTGCTTGAAGGCCTGCAGACGCCAGATGCCACTAGGTACTCGAACTCCCTCTTGGCAGCTTTGAGTTTGTCAGGTGGAAGTCTTCTTGGTCGCGCGAACACAGGGGGTCCACTTGTTGGAATGTGATGTTGTATCCCGTGCTTGACCTGGCGTGGTGTGGGTCCGGCCTCAATGAGGGAAGGAAACCTGGAGAGCAAGGAATGAAACTTGGTGTCACCCCAGATTGATTTCACTCCGGGAGATTCCTTGACAATAACCTTGCCATTTGATCGTAGCTGGGTGAGAGGGTCAATCAAGCAACACTGTCGGATGTCAACCAGCAGTCCAAAATGTCTCAAGAAGTCAGCCCCGATGATTGGATGGGACACTGAGGCGATGATGAACGGCCAGTGAAATGCACGTCGCAATCCTAAATCCAACTGTAAGAGTCTCTGACCGAAAGTGGGAATTGTTGTACCGTTCGCCGCGAACAACTGGAGCTTGGCAGGAGATCGGCTTTTCTCAAAGACAGAGGGTGGTACCACTGAAACATCGGCACCTGTGTCTATGAGATACTGTGACGCTGTTGACTTGTCCGCCAAGTACAAACGTAGCACCTCAGCCTTGCCGTCACCCACTTGCGCGAGTGACGGCCTCTCTAGTTTTCCTGCACGAAAGTACATGGGGCTGTACACTTTGTCGCTCTTCTTCCGAAACGCTGGTGATACCAACAATGTTCTGGGTCAGCTGGAGGACGGCTTGAACTTCGTCGGCGGCTGCCTCGCCTAGAGCTATCCCTTGACGGCGTACTAGGTCTTGTCTCCAGTCGTGACAAGCGAGTTGAAATTTCTGCCAGCATCTGCCGAAGTGTGTTGTCTTCTGTTTTCACCTCCTGTATTGCAGCGCTGCCAGCAACCGACAGAATTCCATCTCTGCCAATTTTTCTAGCTCATCGTTAGAAATAGCTAGAATCTGCTGTACATGTGCGGGAAGGCGTTGTAGAAATAGTGACTTTAAAAGCTCGTCACTTACTCTTCTTCCGGCTTTGCTTTTCATTTCCAATAGCAACCGTGAAGGTTTTTTGTCCCCCAGTTGCATGCCGGATATGAGGTCAAGCAGACGTTCTTCCTCAGTATCGGCGTATTGTATACATAGGCGATTTCGGATGGCGGTGTATGGGTTTTCTGCTGGTGGGTTTAAAAGGAGGTCACCAACGATGGCAAGCTCCTCAGGCTGGAGTGCCGAAACGACATGATGAAACTTTGTTATTTCTGTCATCACGCCTGCGAGAACAAATTGGCTTTCCATCTGGCGAAACCATATTTCCGGGTTAGCACGCCAGAACGGTGCTTTAACTGCAACTCGTGCAATGGATGGCGGAAAATCTGCACCGCGTGCGCTGCCGATCGCTTCTTCATTGGTCATTTTTTCAAGTCAGTTCTTTCAGAAATGTAATACGGGGAAAAATGAAACAATTTCCTCACAGAGATTCGGCGTCAGTTGTCTGGGCGAAATAATCCAGGAATTTGTTTTTGCGTCCAAAATTCAAGGGGATGGAACGTGATTGCAGTTTACATAGGTTGCATGTGTCCTGTCACCATTGTAGTGAAGCACGTGTGCGTGTTATATCTATGGTAAATAACACTCTCTGTGCTCTCGTACATAACAGTTACTATTTATTTACTTAAGAATAGGATTAAAACAATTAAATTTAAATGAAGTAGGTTGCGTTACAATTGGACAAACATAACATTGCATTTAGCGTGAACATCAACTGTTTAAAATCTGAGCTCTTCAAGTCAACATTAACTTTTGTTGCCAGGTCCTTCTCTTCATCATTAGATGGAATAGAGTTCTTGGCATGACGTCAGAGTATGGTTTCTGGTGGGCTGTGGTAGGCGCCACAGACTTACCCTCTGAACAGGTAAAGCGTGCTGACCCGATGACAGCTTCAGCGTTGGTTAGTCTTGAAAACACAAGTAAGGTATTTATAAACTGTATTTTCTGTGAAAAATCCAATTATTCATCCGAAAAATGTTTTGCCGCCAAGAAAATGACATTAGCTGCTAAGCAACAGTTATTATTGAAAAAGGATGCATGTTTTTCTTGTTTAAAAATAGCAGGTCATTTAAGATCTTGTAAAGTTAAAAATCAATTGAAATGTTCATTATGTAATCATAGTCATTTTGAAGTAATGTGTAGTAAACAAGAAAATAATAGTGATCAAAAATCTGTCTCTCTCTCAAACAGCAGTAAGACCGAAACTATATTTTTACAAACACTTCGATAAGCCCTCTCCGCTTAGAAAAGAATTAGTTATTCATGCACTTTTTGACGGCAACGAAACGAATCCAAAACAACATGAAGTGTTTTCTATCGAGGTCAGCGATTTAAAAGGAACATTTGTTTGTAATTTCGAAGCTCTATCGGAAAAAAAGATTTTCTGTTTTATTCCGACGATTGAAGATGAGAGGATTTTTAATGACCTAAAAGAAAAGAAAATAGACTTCTCGGATTGTTTTCGACTAGAAAACGATATTATCCTTTTAATAGGAGCGGATGTTATAGGAAAATTATTGACGGGTAATTTTGTTGAGTTAGAATGTGGGTTGACAGCCAAAGAAACAAAACTTGGTTGGACTGTATTTGGTAAACAAAATTCTTGTAAGAAGGATAATATTTTGACAGCTTTATCAATGTATGCAATGAAAGTACCATTAAATTCCCTATGGGAGCTATAACTTTTGGGAATTTCCGATCCAACCCAAACAGGTGGAGGGAGAGGGGATCTTAATTTGCATGATTTTAATGATAAAATTAATATTATTCCTGATGGGAGATATGAGGTTGAACTGCCCTGGAAACATGACTCGACTAATTTACCCAATAATAAGGAATTGGTTTGGAAAAAGCACGAAAGAATGGTTAATAGATTTAGATACAGTAATTTTGTTGAAGATTATAAAAAGGTGTTTCAGGATTGGGAAAATTTGAATATTATTGAACTCGTGCCTGTTTTAGAATTGAATAAAGAATGCCATTATATTTCACACAGGCCAGTGATTAAACTGGAAACCCAGACTACTAAAATTCGTCCGGTTTTCGACGCTTCTGCTTTTGAGAGAGGGAAGCCTTCTTTGAATGAATGTTTATTTAATGGAATCCCAGATAGCATGCAAGCTTACGAAAACCTTGTCATATGCTTGTCATTAGACTTGCAGTTCCAAGCTTGCCGAGTAACCCTCTAATAAAAGGGTTTGAAAAGGGAAGCCGTGAAAAGCTTGGAAAGTAACACCTTCCGAAAAGGATATGTAAAGGGTCGAATTCCAGGGCATCAGTAACCCCCCCCCCCCCTTTTCGAAAGGGTAGGTAAAGGGTCGAATTCCAAAGGCTGCAGTCTTTCCCCTCCCCTTGCCGCAGATCAGATAAGATCTCCCCCGTAAAACGTGTGTGACTAGACGTATCTTGCAACCGGTTTTGAGTTTGGCATTCGAATGCTGGTTAAAGAGCTTGACCAAGAGCTTGACGGACACGGAAGATGAAATACTTTCATCTTTAATTCCCGCTGTAAAAACCGGTACGTACGTTGTTTTATAATTATAATTAATTAATTTTTTATCAATCTGCAATAATATTATTAAAACGGAAGCGTTGGAACGTTTTATCAAATTCTTAAAGAAATAGGCTTAATTAGTTGTTGACACATAGTAACGCAGCCTAGAAAGCATTAACAATTTTTTCATAGACAAGTAACTTTTGTTTCTTCGAAAAGTTTTATGGGCCGAAAAAAAATCAGCTATTTTGTGGCGAAAAGTTATTGAATTGCGTTGGGGTAGAATTTTTTAAATAGTACATGCTTTGTTATAAACAATAGCTTAATTCCATAATTCACTCTGAGCGTAATTTTTACCTCGTAACACGTTTTTACGATACTACAATTTATAAATCTGTACTTAAGATAAACTACCAGGAGTGCAATGTTAAACACTAAATTGCATTTATGGGATCCCGCATTTTATGATAGTTTACTTCTGAGGTACAGAAATGTTCCTTATGTGCTGTAAGTTTAACATAGTGAAATGAAATTTAGCCGTGTTTCACCAACATTCCCTTAAATACAGACAGGGCAGCCGACAGGATTTTCGGCCCCTATGCAAATGTAACTAGGGCCCAATTACCCTCCCTCGCCCATATACACATATTAGCGTCGATACTAAAAAGATAATATCTCCACAGTTATTTTAACCACATGCATTCAGGACATTTAACCTAAGAATAAGATAAAGCAATAAATGATTATACATTTTTTCATTGTTTGGGTAAACAAATACTAAACTTGCTGCGTATTCTCAAACCATAAAAATAGAGAAAACGAGAAAAAACAAAGATAAATTAGAGGAGTAAGATGAACTGATAACACTGTTCTCAAATACCAACTTAAAGTTAGCGGCCCCCTGGTACCTTCCCAGTCAAAATACAGAGCAATCAGAATGCGCTATATGAGTGCGCCCATGATGCGTCACAATTCCAATTGCATCGAGCTTTTGTTGACGTTCGTTGTTCTCTTGTCTCCGACTGAGGTAGACGGCAAATTTTGCTGTAAAATTTTACACATGCGCGTGTTGCTAAAACGACCTTTGCTTTTTATACACTTGATTGGAAAAACCCGAGTTCGATTTCATCCAAAACGAAGAAAAAAATTGATGTGAAAAATCGAGAATTTAAAAAAGAATGAACTAAATCGTATGCGTTAATTAACACCAAATTTGGACAGCTGACTTGTCTCATTCAGGCCCGTAGCCAGCCAAAGTTTGTAGGACGGGCAAAAATTTTCCCAGGAGGGGCAGAAATATAAATTATTTAATTGGTTTTCAATTAATTTTTACAATTGAAATTTTTACAATTATTACAAATTTATACAATTTTTACAATTCGTAAAAGAGTATTTATCAGAGCACTTTGGGAAGTACATATACAAAAAAATATTTAAAAAATGAAACATTGTTAATGTATTTTTGATGTAATTTTATTTTTATTAATTCTTTTAAAGATTCTACACCAGAAATTTTTTTTGATAAAAACCAAACTTTCAATTAAATTTTTTTTAAAGTATATTTAATACAATTCTATTCCTTTAAAATATTCTATGCTTGTCCATCTCTTAATTTTTCACACATTTCAACTTAAGAATATCTACTTTAAAAATAATTGCAAATATAAAAATTAGTACAAGTTACTTTTACATAAAAAGTTTTTTTAACATAAAAAGTTTTTTCGAAGTTCTGTTCTTACATTTCTATTTAAAAATATATATTGTTAAACAAATTAAATTTTTCTATCATTGGTCTTGTGGAACAGCTACATAACTCTTTAACAAACTTTTCATTTAAGAAATTCTTTCAGCAATAAAAAGTTATTTACATTTTTATATAAAAACTATATCTTTAATATATATATATATACATTACTAATAGAATTGCATTTTCCTTTATTTTCTCCTATCATTTTCAATACTCTGAAAAATTTATCAGATACTATTATAGTATAAAAACCCTTTTTCTATTTATTTGCATATTTTATTAATTATAATATAAAATAATAGAAATTCATTTTTCTATTCTTGGTCTTATATTAAACATTTTGAAACTTTTTAAAATACATAGCGTAACAAAAAAATCTAAAATAAAATGATAAATGTTAGTATAATAGCAATTTCCTATCTTTACACCATATTAAACAATTTCAAAACTCTTATCTCTACTTCAAATGCCCAAAACACTAGATTTGCCATCCTTTCGTGGCCCATTGACATTCTTTAGGGACAATTTATGGCCGTCAAAGTGGAAAAGGTAGATTCGCAAGTTGCTGTGCTACAACCGAAGGTATCAACAGCAGCAAAATGTTCGTTTCTATTCAATCATAAATATAAAGGTTTACAAATGATTGGGATAAAATTTTCCAGGACAGGCGAAGATTTTTCCAGGTCTTGCCCCACTCTGGCTACAGGCCTGGTCTCATCTGCCATGATTTTTATACTATAAAAATGTTCGTTGTTAAAAACTCGTATTTCCGCTCTTTAAATGTACTGCGATTCTGATGATTATTGAATGTTTGGCTCTTTGCACAGAAACGTCTGCCGAACCCTGGTAAATGTAAAAAAGGTTTTGGTAATAGAAATAGTACACCAGCGTTAATTGGGTGCTCTCATGATATGTTTTGGCTTTATAAAATACTGTAATACAGCCTCTAAAAAAAATTATCTCAATAATATTCATTTCTAAACATTAAAATACAAGAATTAAAATAAATTATTGTTTTAATTTTTTCGTTTCAATAAAAGTTAAAATGTCCTTATGTGTACTGATTTTTAAGAAAATAGTTTGTTAAAACATCTTGTGAAATGCATATCGGCTTTCATTTATTTATTCCTAGTAAGAGGTTGCATTTTTCGAAAGCTATTTTATTGGCTTATTTAGGTAGAAAAATGAAGAGGCAAACTCCCATACGCTAGAAAATATTTCCAACTGGTAGTTTTTGTAAGAAAGAAAAGCAACAAACAGACATTTTGGAAACTTTCGAAAACAGCATTTTAGATTATGTGACCTTTATTTAAACAGTTTAAGGTCTCAATTAAATTCATTTCATGGTATTCGAGGTTATTACATATTCAACATAATAGGCCAAGAAATACATATAAATTTATAAATCAGCATACTAAAATATCGTATTTTCTAGACAAGCTAGAAAGGATAGGACAAAAACAATATAAAGATTTTTTTTTAAAAAGTTTTAAATTTTAAAATAAAATTTCAATTATAAAAGTTTGCTGTCGATTAATCGAGTACTACAATTTTACAGAATTTTCTGATATTTTAGAAAAACTTATTAAATAACTAATGATTATTAGATAATTTTTATCTCAAGGCTAAATTTTCAAACAAATCAATGTATTGGATTTCAAAACAATTACGTATTTACCATTTTAACAATTTTACGGACATTTTTAAAAAAAGCAGTATAAAAAAAAGATTTTTTTTTCTTTCTTTCTCTCTCCCCCCCCCCCCCCCCAATAGTAGTACTTAAGGGTAAAATAATCAAAAGGGTAAAATAATATCATAAGGGCCTAACATTTTACAAAACGTTGCCTGCAAATTGAACCAGGTAGTTCTCAAATATTAAAAAATTTCTACATAAATTACAAACACAATGAATTAATAATTATTTTAGATATGCATTAATTTCTGGTGATACGTTCTTACGTAAGTAATGAATTTATCATTTCCTTATTGCTTGGTTGTTTTCAGATTATCTGGCGCCTTCAGCAACACGAGGGCTATAATGTGCCGAAACATTCGTCATTAGACAAGCCAACATACATTTACCAACACCCATGCCTAACACGGGACTCAAACACGCAGCCTCGCGGTCTATAAGCTTGCACGCTAAACACTATACCGTTTGGTCGGCCATTTCCTTTTTAAATCAATGAATAATATAAATACCATTTACCCAAATAACAAATGCTTTTGAGAATGTAAACTTGGTATTTTGAAAAATAATTATTTAAACTTTAAATAAATAAATCTTTAAGCAAATTACTTTTATTGGTATCGATAGCTAGCTTTTGAAATTAGTTAAAAATAAATTCAATTTTAAAGGTATAAATTCTAAATCTTGACACACATACTAAAATTAAATGTTACTCTGAACTCATACATTCTTATCAATCGTATAGTGCAAGCCCACTTTAAGGACACTCCGGTGCATCCCCAAAGCATGTCTGGTCTTTTGTCAAAGAGCAGACATGCAGCATGTGTGGCCAATTAACCAATTTCCCAAGTCTATAACGCTGTTGTATGGTATTGACAGATACACGGAACCCAACTGCTTCTTGGTTTGCGGGGCGGGGGTTAGAAATAGAGGAGGTGCTTTTCTCCATCTGAAGTTAAAAAAAAAATTCGGTACCTTTTGTCTTTTTGTTTTGTTGTATGGATCCAATAAATTTTAAAATTTTTTAGTAAAACAAGATATCGCGGGTTCTTCTTGACAAGCCCTTCTTTGTTTTTATTTAAATTTTATTTTAGTTACTGTGTTTTTAATTTTGGCGAATTTTCTAATCGCCAAAAGTCTTATGCTACATCTGTTCCAAATGTTCCTTTCAAACTCTGTTTAATATACATTTTCCAATATTTCTCAGAAAATCTTGCGTTCCACAACTCAAAAGATCTGACTGCAAAATGCTGAAACTCAACTCAAAGCTATCTCCTGAGGTTTGAGGTTTTTTACTTTTGTAATTTTTAATAAAATCTGCGTAGTGTTAAAAACAATGAATTCTTCTGCTAGTCGCTTTTCTGGTAACCTTGTTGACCTGCTCTTCAAGAACTACTTCATTATTTTCTGTTGTTTATTTTATTGCTTTTTCAAGTTTTTTTAGTATTATGGAGTGAAATTATAATTTTTCTAATGTTTATTTTTATTTAGTCACCATTTTTCCTAGTGTTTATAAGCTATGTTCTTGTAGAGCAGTCTCAAAGTTTAAAATTTTATTTTATTATTTCATTTGATTATTAATTTTTTGCAGTCACATTTTTGAATTGGAGGATCAGTACTTCTACTACACTTTTTTAGTAGTATTATAGTTACTCACTATTTAGTTTTTTTCTTTGGTTTTCTGAAAGAAAAAAAAGACTTTTGTCTGCTCTTGCCATATTCATGTAACGCCTTAAAAAACTGAACATTTGATCATAATAGGAAAGAGGGTTGGGCAGCTAATATTAAAAAGTAATAAAACTAGTTATAAATTAAAAGTACTCACTTTTTAACAAAATGAAATTAAATTTAAAACTCCAGTGTTTCACAACTATTCTGTTAAGGTATTGAAAAACATATAATTTTACAATTCTACATTATAACGAAAAGAACATTTAATAAACATTAGTACCTTTTCTAAAACACAACTTAAGCATGTGTTATTAAAAAAACGTAAGCATGAGTGTTATAAATAAAATCAATGTAAACACATAATACAAAAGATTTCGCGGGTTCTTCTTGACAAGCCCTTCTTTGTTTTTATTTAAATTTTATTATAGTTACTGTGTTTTTAATTTTGGCGAATTTTCTAATCGCCAAATGTCCTATGCTACATCTGTTCCAATGTTCCTTTCAAACTCTGTTTAAAATACATTTTCCAATATTTCTCAGAAAATTTGCGTTCCACAACTCAAAAGATCTGACTACAAAATGCTGAAACACAACTCAAAGCTATCTCCTGAAGTTTAAGGTAAGCTTTTTTTTTTACTTTTGTAATTTTTAATCAAATGTGCGTAGTGTTAAAAACAATGAATTCTTCTGCTAATAGTCCCTTTCCTGGTAACCTTGTTGACCAGCTCTTCAAGAACTACTTCATTATTTTCTGTTGTTTATTTTATTACTTTTTCATGTTTTTTTAGTATTATGGGGTGAAATTATAATTTTTCTAATGTTTATTTTTATTTAGTCACCATTTTTTTTAGTGTGTTTATAAGCTATTTTCTTGTAGAGCAGTCTCAATCTTTAAAATTTTATTTGATTATTTCATTTGATTATTAATTTTTTGCAGTCACATTTTAGAATTGGAGGATCAGTACTTCTACTACACTTTTTTAGTAGTATTATAGTTACTCACTATTTAGTTTTTTTCTTTGGTGTTCTGAAAGAAAAAAAAAGACTTTTGTCTGCTCTTGCCATATTCATGTAACGCTTTAAAAAACTGAACATTTGATCATAATAGGAAAGAGGGTTGGGCAGCTAATATTAAAAAATAATAAAACTAGTTATAAATTAAAATTACTCACTTTTTAACATAATGAAAGGAAATTTAAAACTGCAGTGTTTCACAACTATTCTGTTAAAGTATTGAAAAACAAATAATCTTACAATTCTACATTATAACGAAAAGAACATTTAATAAACATTAGTGCCGTTGCTAAAACACAACTTAAGCATGTGTTATTAAAAAAACGTAAGCATGAATGTTATAAATAAAATCAATGTAAACACATAATACAAACAACGCAAGAAGTAACATGTTAAAAAATCAACGCTGGTGTATACAGTGAAATTTATTAAATGTTAAATACTGTTATGATATAATGTAAACACTGTTTATTGGTGTATTCTAAATCCCCTAAACAAGGCAATTTCATTGGCTACCGAAACCAAATTTTTATGTTGTTGTGAATCGACAAAAAGTGCCAGTCTGTTCAACCTTGTTTTGCTCATAGAATTTCTTAATATGATGTTAATGATCACAAAGTTGAAAGCTCAGAAGTTTCAATTGAAACTGGTAAAATACATTTTTTTTTTAATAAGTGACGTATATTCGGAAATATGTCTACAGAACATTCTGCGAAAGCATCAAGAAAACCTTTCTACAGGGTTACTACAAAAGAATCATTTATTTCCAAAACAAGATTTATTCAAAAGTATTATACTTTTGAATAAATCGGGTAAACTTGAGTACCACCTGGAGCATAAAACTTATATATTTTGCGGTTGTTTTCTTGTACCAATTATATTTGTAAGTATAATACTTTTGAATAAGTCGGGTTTTGAAAATGAATGATTCTTTTGTAGTAACCCTGTATTTTGTTTTCCATATTTCCTAATCTGCTTCGATGATGTTTTGAAAACCAAGAAAATCTCTTTCATAAAATTTTACCAGATTTTCTATGGCAGATTTGTATTATTGGTATCAGGAGGGAGAAATCTTTGTGTCTACGCATGCTCTTTCAGGGAACCAGTAAGTTTTCTCTGCTCTGACCATCTGAAGGACGTCATGACCCCAGCATATAGAAATGAGAAAGAAATGTAAAATCGGAAGAGTTTGAAATAAAATAGATGTGCTTGTATTTTTGTGTTCATTTCTCGTTGTTATAATTATTTTGAAAAAAATGACTGACTCGAAAAGTTAGTTAAATGAGGATATTAAGTATTAACTATTTACAAAAATTGTTACATTACACTTGGAAATATAATTTTTCTCAATTTTCAGGGAGCTGTAGCCCTATCAGCTTCCTCCCTGTATACGCCACGGACTTCATATGGCTAAGCAATTCTACGTAAGTAGAATCCTTTATTTGTTCTGATCTTCAATACCAAATTATTAATCGTGGTGAAACAGGGAGTGTTAAATTTTTATCGAGCGAGGGGAGTACTTTCATTTCACCTAAAATTATAAAATAGCATCTAAGAAAAATCGAATATTTCAATAACGTACGTATTAGAGGCATTAAAGTTTCAATAAAGGATGTAATTTGAATTCTTTAAATTAACTTCGATTTTGTGTGAGTGTCGATAGAGTGCAAGTCTGCGGATGCTTAATTAACCCACCTTGCCGTCATCCAAGCGGGCTGAAAGTTGGTAGATAGATTCGATGTCGATGGCAATACATTCTTTCACATTTTGGGGCTGTTATTGTCACTAAAAAGTTGCTTATACGGAATACTAATAAACTAACTTGCCTTCATCCAATCGCGGTAAAATAGCAATAAGCCGATCATTGTTGAAACTCTTTGATATTGCCAAATTTTTTTTTAATAAATAAATAAATAATAAAATTGTTTTAATCAAAATAAAAAAAAAAAGATGTTTGGATGTGAATGCATAAATGCACGTTCATTTCTAATAAATACATTTTGAAACGTAGTTTGCGCACATTTTGCTGATATAAATGTGTTTGATATTTAAAATTAGATACAAGCACCAAGCACACGCTGTTAACAGAATCGGCGCTGTGTTAATGAATATAAAAATTGGCGATGTATATAAAGGATTAATATTTAAAACTTTGTTTTCATGGGTTATATATTTATGTCTCGCGAAAAAAAAAAAGAAGAAAAAAAAAGAAAAGAATAACGTCATTTGAAAATGAGTCGAAAATTCACAAATATTTGAGTTCGCAGCTGTACGCGACTAAAACAATTTATAGAGGGATCTGTCTTGACGAAATAATTAATTTCTTCAAGAAGTTTAGCTAAATATTATAATTTTATTTAACAATATCAATAGCATGGTTTATTTCATATATATTTAAAGTTTTGCGAACCAAAACGCAAATTATTTTGTAAAACTTGGCAATTCTCTAGTAAAAGTTCCCTCGCGGAAGGAGTTTCTACTAAATGTCCCATGCAAAAGAAAGAAGAAAAAATTCGCCACAAGTCTCTGCTTCTCGGAGTTGACAGGAGTGAACTGACCCTATAAATCAACACCACAGGAGGTGAGGAAGCTGACCAGACCCCCCAAACCTCGAAGATCGCAAAACGCCCGAAACCGCCCGAGAACCCTCTGCAGAACAAATAGTTCTCGGGCGCTGTAGGTTTCAGGGGGTTAAGATTATTTTAACACGTATTTGTGGAAAGCAAAATTAGAAAGCCAAAACTATTTATGTTGAAACTTTCAAAGCTCTAGGCCTATTAGAAGTCGCTTTTTGTTAAAAAAAAAAAAAATAATTCAAAGAATCAATCGAAAATCAAATTAAAATTTTAACATTCTGTTTGTCAATAATCCAATTAGAATGCCAAAACTACTTGTATTGAAAATTTCAGAACTGTAGCCCAAATAGAAATCGTTTTGTAAAATATTTTTTAATTAATTAAAAAAGAACTAAATAAAAATGTAAAATTCTGTTTTTCAAACGTCCAATTAGGAGGGCACAACTACTTATGTTGAAAATTTCAGAGCTGCATCTCTATTAGACATCGTTTTGTTAAATATATATTAATAAATTTAAAAAAAAAATAATTAAAAAGGAACTAAATAAAAATTTGAAACTCTGTTTTTCAAAAAAAGGTCAAATAAAAGGCAAAACTACTTATGTTGAAAATTTCAGAGGATTCTGAATATTGGATATCATTGGATAATCATCATAATCAATCATCAATATTGGATATCATTTTGTAGAATAGTTATTAATTAATTAAAAAGAACTAAATAAAAATTTAAAATTCCGTTTTTTAAAAGTCCAATTAGAAGGCTAAATCTACTTATGTTGAAAATTTCAGAGCTGTAGCTCTATTAGAAACCGTTTTGTAAAATATTTATTAATTAATTAAGGAAAAAACTAACAACAAATTTAAAATTCTTTTTTTCAATAGTTCAATAAGAAGGCCAAAATTACTTATGTTGAAAATTTCAGAGCTGTATCTCTATTTGAAGTCACTTTGTAAAATAAAAGTTAGTTAAAATATTAATTAAAAAATAACTAATTAAAATTTTACATTCTGTTTGACATTCATAAAATTAGAAGGTCAAAACTTCTTGTGTTGAAAATTTCAGAGCTCTACTCCAATTTTAAGTAGGTTTCTATAACAGATCCACAAACAGACAGACACACAGCTTGTTTTATTATTATAGATTTTAAATTTGTTTATTTTTTTCAGATAGAAATGAATGGGATTCCCTTTAGTT
Organism: Linyphia triangularis; assembly: GCA_963978545.1. Lineage (NCBI taxonomy): Eukaryota > Metazoa > Arthropoda > Arachnida > Araneae > Linyphiidae > Linyphia > Linyphia triangularis. The sequence continues at coordinate 35,705,083 of OZ021721.1, forward strand.
TTCCTCAAGAATCTTCCAGAAACTTCTTGTCAGATGCAGCAAATAAATGAAGAAATATTTGTAGTATATATTTAAAATCATGTTTAAATTATATTCTTTGTATAAAATGAAAAAGCAACTCATTTGTGTTTGTTTACTTCAAAATAAAGAATTATCTAAAAAAGAATTATCAGTAAAAATGCATTTTTAGTTGTATATGTTTCTATTAATAAAACTATAAGTAGCTTGGATTAACCCTTTAAAACAAATTTTAATGCAATTTAAATTGTCTAACGCAACCTACAGATCTCAATGCATTTTTTTAATAATATATACATAATTTTTTATTGAATTTTGAACCTTTATTTTTTTTTAAATTCTTTACAAAAAAAAGTAAATTATGTTTATTATTCTAGTAAGTTCTACCTAGCAAATAAATTAAAATTTATCAATAAATTGGGTTATGATTGATACCATTAAAGGCAAATTGTAATTAGATTCCTATAGAATAAATATTAATTTTTCATTAGCCACTAAATTTAAAGCATTTTCCGACAATATTGGAACTCTCCCAATTAAGTGTTTCTTTTTGAACACAAAAGATAAATGATACTTTATAAAGGAAAGTTTTTGCAACCTTTCCTATATCTACAGGGTGGGAACCTCAGAGTGAAAAGGTTTACACACCCTTTACAGTGAAAACCTTTTGGCAAGCCTATTATGAAAAGGCTTATACAACCCTTACGGCAAAAACCGTGTGGCAGGCTTATCACGAAAAGGTTTACACACCCTTTACGGCGAAAACCTTGTGGCAAGCTCATCCCGAAAAGGTTTACATACCTTTACGGAGAAAGCCTTGTGGCAAGGGGGGTCATGAAATGGTTACCAAAAGCTTGACGTCTGGAGACTAGGACCCTTTCTTCAAGGTTTTATGATGGTTACTCCCTTGTCATCTGAACCTTACTCCCTTTTCGCTTGAGAGGTTTAGACAAGGGTTTTAAAAGGATAAAATGCTATCTGGGATTAATCTCATTGAATTAATACCTGATATACTTGACAGATTTAGAATGTATCCTATAGGTATAAGTGCTGATATTGAAAAGCGTTCCGAAATGTTGTCTATTGCTCCTAAGGATAGAGATTTTCTTAGATTTTTCTTTCCTTGTGATGAAGGACAGTTGGTTTATAGACATCGTAGAGCTGTATTTGGGGTTAAATCTAGTCCATTTTTGTTGAATGTTTCTTTAATGCATCTTTTGGAAATTGCCCAGCTGAATATAAAGAAGTTGCTGAGAAATTGAAACGTTCGTTTTATGTGGGCAATTGTGTTTCAGGGGTATTCAATAGTAATGAGCAAGAACGTTTTATTGAACATTCTAAATTAATTTTGTCAAATGGATGTTTTAACTTGCTAGATTTTGAAAGCAATGTCGCTGGCATAAATGTTGGAAAAAGTTCAGGAGACATTTCCGTGTTGGGGGTAATTTGGAATTTAGAAAATGATACTTCTAGGTGTTGCACAGATATAGATGCAATAACATGTGATACAAAGATCACAAAAAGACAAATTTTGGCAATTGTTCAGAATTTTTTTTATCCTATTGGTTTATTAACGCCAACTACATTGCTTCCTAAACTTTTATTACAGGATTTGTGGAAACTGAAAATTGCTTGGGATGATGAATTGTCTCAAAATGATGTAAATAGTTTTTTAAGATGGTTTAAAGATATTTGTGTTTTAAAGGATGTTACTTTGCCTCGATTTCTGGTAATCAATTCCTCATCTGAACTACATGTCTTTGTGGATGCTAGAAAGGGGGCATATGCAGCGTGCGCCTTTGTTCGATCAATAGTAGATTCTAAAGTTAAAGTAAGCCTAGTTCGAGCAAAATCCAGAGTAGCCTCATTGAAACCCTTAAGTATACCGCGTTTGGAATTAATGGCATGTTGTATAGGTTCTAGACTTTCGAATTATATTGTAAAGGCACTCAATTTGCCTGAATTGAAAATCCCATTTTGGTCCGATTCTACGACTGCCTTATGGTGGATAAAAGAACAAGGACATTGGTCAGTCTTTGTAGACAATAGGGTTAAGGAAATTCGGGAATTGACTCGTGGTCACTCATGGAGACATGTACCCGGAAATATGAATATTTCTGATTTGTTGTCTCGTGGTTGTTCTGGACAGAAGATGCTTCTATCCAAATGGTGGGAGGGTCCATTGTGGTTACGAGAAGTTCCCGAAAACTGGCTTTATGGTGATACGCCCTGTCAGTCAGAAGAAGTAGAAAAGGAAAGAAAAAAAATTAAAGTTGTAAATATTGATCTCTCAATAGACGCACCCCCCTGGCATTTAAATAGTATGTCTAATTATAATAAAATGATTAGAGTTTTTGCATGGATATTGAGATTTGTGAATAATTGTAAAAAGTCGCTGGGAAAATTTTCAGACATTGAACTTTCACAAAAGGAGATTGAAGTTTCTGAAAAGAAATTGATCTGTTAAGTTCAAACCTATTATTTGTCTGATGCTAAAACTTCAAATTTTATTGAAACAGTCATAGATGATGAAGGTATTCTTAGAGTAAAAACAAGAATTCTTAACCGAGATGATAAGTCTTTTTTGTATCCAATTTTGTTTTCTGAAAAATGTGAATTGAATGTATTAAGTTGTTTAATCAAACATGTACATAAAGTAAACTGTCATGCAGGAATTCAAATGATGCAATGTCTGTTAAGAGAAAGATTTTGGATTATTAGGACTGGGAAACCCATTAAAAATGTGCTGTAAAACTGTATTGTGTGTAAACGATTTAAAGCTAAGGCAATGTCAAGCGAAACGACACATTTGCAACCAGACAGAGTATATGATAGTGCGCCGTTTGAAATAGTGGGGATTGATTTGGCTGGACCTTTGTTTTTGAAAAATGAAAGAAAGGTGTGGGTGGCGTTGTTCACTTGTGCTGTGTACCGTGCCATCCACATTGAACTGGTAAATTCTCTTTCTTCTGACGCTTTTCTTTTGGCACTTAGACAGTTCATAGCTAGACGTGGACGACCCAAAACCATTTACAACGATAACGGAACGAATTTTAGAGGAGCATTTAATGATCTTGCAAAATTGAGTTCGATTGAAATATTAAAGGAAACCAGAACTCCCCAGATACTCTGGAAGTTCATTCCCCCCTACTGCAGCCTGGTGGGGAGGCTGGTGGGAAAGGTTGATTCGCACTGCGAAGGAATTGTTAAAACGCATTTAAATCGGTATTAAGCTATGAAGAATTGTATACTGTGATTGTGAATCTATAATTAATGGTAGACCCTTAACATATATATCTGAAGATCCACAGGAATTGGTCCCTCTGACTCCCGTTATGTTTCTTATCGAGAACCGAGGTTCCAATGTTGAGGACGTAGACGAATTAAATTCGCGTAGTCTTTACAAAAGAATAAAATACAGAAGTAAAATCTTGAATGATCTGCGACAACGTTTTAGAAAAGAGTATTTGAGCCAGTTAGTTCAAAAACATAATGAAAAGTCATCTCTTGAACCTAAGGTTGAAGAAATTGTTTTAATGGGAGATGACAATAAAAAAAAATTGTTTTGGCCCTTGGTAAAAATTATTGAATTGATTCCAGGACCCGATGAAAAAATTCGCGTGGTTAAGCTTAAAACTCAACATGGAATAGTCTTACGTCCTATATAGCATATCTTCTCTCTGGAGATACAATCAAATGAACCAGTTATAATTACTGATATTGAAAGTTTAGTACCTGATGATGTTATAATTAGAAGATTCACCTCCTCCTGAAGAGCTGTGCGAGCTCCTAAAAGACTTGATCTTTTAAACAATATTTGTTATGTGCTTGAGTTTTTACCCGAGTCTCAAGGTTGGGAGGATGTTGTGAAACGGAATGGTACTGGCCGCTAGGCGTCGCTGTTTTGTGACGTGTGTTCCTCGTAACTGTATGATGTAATTATTCTATAAGTGCTCGTCTCGAAAGGAGTAAATAAATGTTTGTGCTGTGCGAAATGTCTTCTCCTGTTATTCTAAAACACCCCAGCATCGGGTAGATGCAGACCCATGAACTTAGGAAGTTTTCTAGTTTTAACAGTAAACATGTCGGTTGATGATTCGTTAAAATTTTGCTTTTATTTAAAGATGCATTGTGATTGATCAAAGAGCTGATAATGTTCCAATTCAAGAAGCATTGAACAAACAACATTAAAAATATTCTAAAAGGACTTTTTATAGAAAATTTAACGTCACCAATTACCAACTTTTATACCAACCATTTTCCAATCAAATGAACATTTTCTTTTCTTGTGCCATTGCGCAGTTGACTGTGACGAAACCTACATATATAGATTAAGTTTGTTACATCACGGTCAACCTTGGGTTGCTGTTACATAGTGTTCAGCGAAAGTCTCCCTGATTTGAAAATTTAAAACATTGCAATCGGCTTAGGGCCGATGTACAGTTTACCCTGGGCCTTAAATCCAAGCCCATTACGAGATCGTTTTTTTAATATGAATTTCATAACACATCGATATAATTGAACAATAGCAGCATACTATATCTCTTTTTATACAAGCAGGCGGGGCAGGCGCATGCCCACACAATGCCTTTCTTGCGCATGCCCAAACATTAAGAAGGGATGGACATTGGATCACACGTTTGACCAATTGAAAACAATACCCATAGCATATACCCTATAGCATAGTGTGGGGCACCTAACATGCTATAGCTATCTTGAAAATTGATCAACTGGAAATGGTATCATACATGGTACATCCGGTACCACCAATATACTCGACTCCTCAAGACGAGTTCAAGGACCTCCAACATGCCATAGCTATCTTGAATAAAGACAAATTAGAAATAGTATCACAAACGATCGTAATATTTTAAGACGAGTTCAGCGACACCCAACATGCCATAGGTATCTTGAAAAATGATCAACAGAATGTAATACCACTGATGGTACATCCGGTACCACCAACGATCATAATATTTCAAGACGAGTCCAACGACACCCAACATGCCATAGCTATCTTGAAAAATGATCAACAGAATGTGATACCACTTGAAAAATTAGTTCGTGGTCGATGAAACTTTACATTTACAAAAACTACAACTCTCAGTTTAAACACTTTACTTTTTTTTATTGAAGTACCACTCATAACAACAACTATACCCAAAACGACTAGTCTCTCTTGAATATATACAAAAAATAAAATTTACATAATTTAAATTTAAACTCAAAGGAATTTCTTCTTCTTGGTTAAACGAAGCTACGGTTGGTGGGCAAAACCATATTTTACACTCCCCACCTAAACTCTCTCGAGTTTACCTTAAATGAAACACATATTAATACCAAAAAATGCAGTTCATACAGAAAATAATTCATACAGAAATAAGCAAAATTTAACTCAAACGTCTTGCTTTAACAACTTGTTCGCTATTAAATTTAAATCAAAACAGTTCACTTTATTTCTAAATTATATAATAATTGAATTGATCTTCGAATCTTGCCAGTAGGAGTTTTTACTAAGCAAGATCGAACTCATCCATCACGGTCATAGAAGACTTGACCAATTCTGGCAATATAGTCTAAATATTACGAGGATAGTGATCATCACCAACTAGAACTATATCATCCACTTTAAATTGAACGCAATTGGAAAGTGGGGAAGATAGGTTAGCTGATCCCAAATGCAATAAGTAATCTCTTTTCCATCTTTTCCATAAATTATTAAGCACAGTTTGATGATACAGAAATTTGAGTCGCATTACATTTTTAGAACCTACAAGTTCATCTTGCCTTAATTTTACATCAGGAAAGGAAAGCAAACGTCTACCAATCAAAAAGTGGGATGGCGTTAGTGGAGAGGGCTCTGAAAGATCATTATACAGAAAAGTTATAGGTCTAGAATTAATCATAGCTTCAATTTATATGAGAACTGTTGCTAGTTCCTCAACTGAAAGTGAAGTACGACCAACAACCTTTCGCAATGCCAATTTTATAGTTCGAATCATTCTTTCCCAGAAACCTCTACACCATGCCCCTTTTTCAACAATAAATTTCCAAGAAATACTACAAGGTGAGACCGAAAAGTAAAGTGACTGATGTCATAATATTACTGTATCATATATTTGCAGATAAATACATCACTGTCCTTCAAAGTAGTTCCCGCCGTCTACAATACACTTCTGACAACGTTCATACAAGTTCTTGAAACTTCTGAAAAATTCCTCCTTTGAGACTGTCTTAAGCTCCTTGGTAACAACAGCTTGAATGCCTGAGATGCTTGAAAATCGGTTTCCCTTCAGTGTCAATTTCAGTCGTGGAAAGAGGAAAAAAATCTGCTGGTGCTAGATCAGGGGAATAAGGTGTGTGTAATACTATTATTTTTATCGCCAGCAGATTTTTTTTCTCTTTTCACGACTGAAATTGACACTGAAGGGAAACCGATTTTCAAGCATCTCAGACATTCAAGCTGCTGTTACCAAGGAACTTAAGACAGTCTCATAGGAGGAATTTTTCAGAAGTTTCAAGAACTTGTATGAACGTTGTCAGAAGTGTATTGTAGACGGCGGGAACTACCCTTAATTAAACCTCTAGAAACCGAAGGCTTTTTTTCAAAAACCTTGCGAAACTTTATAAATACCTAAAGATTTGAAGCTTTTTATAGGTTTTACAAAATAAAATCATAAAATACTTTCCTTTAAAGTCGGTATAAAAAAGTGCTCACCCGAATACCTTACTAAATTTCTAAACTTTGGCGGTTTTCGTCAGAAACTTCGTAAAACCTTAAAAATAACTAAAGCTTCACAGGTGTTTTTAGGTATCAAGAAATAAAACCTTAAAAATTCCTCCGGTTAGGTATTTCCCCCATGAGATATTTTCAGGTAAAACCTCAAAAATACTTTTTAATACCTTGAATAACTAGTCTAAACCTAAAAAATACCTTCAAAGTACCTTTTATTTTAGTGAGGGTTGCTATAAAGTAACGGTGCATTCAAGTTTATGGCGATTCAATTTTGGAACTTTCAACTTTTTGCCGGGACACCCCTTGAAAAGTTGTCACACAGCAAGATAGTACGCCATGCAAAATTTAATTAAAATGTGCTGTCAAATCCCCGTTCATGGGCGCCGCCAAAGAGGGCAATCGTCCCCTTGGGAAGAGTATCTTCAGAAAAAATTCATGAATAAATATGAAACTTTTAATGTTTAAATCATTTGATGAATAAAATATTTAATGTATATACTTAATAATTATTTTCCACAATTCACTTAAAACTAGGGGTGTGGAACATTTCATAACTTTCAATTACACTATAATACTGACGTGGATTATTGTCATCTACGGTATTTATTTTTCATCAATCCTTTAGAAAAAATGAACAGTTTAACGAATTTTTTTGCGATGATTCTTATAAGGGACTTTTTTTTAAACTTCTCCGCTAAAATGATGACTTTGGCAATATGCTTATCGATAATTCTTATATTATCCTTTCTTGTAAGTGAAACTGAGCAGAGAAGAAAAAATGATCGTTGAGGAGGTATGCTCAAGGAAAGAGAACTCTGCGTTAAAAGCATTCGTTTTTAACTTTTTACGCCATTAGAACATTTTTACGGGAATTTTGAAGGTGGACATGTTTAGAACACCTTAAGAGGCATTACCACAGCGATTTTGAACAAAATCGTTAGAGCCACATTTTTAGCAATTACTAAAAAACAAGGTTTTTTTCAATGGCAGCTACCCTATGCGCATGCGTGATTTTGACGAAAGCTTTAATGGTAGGTCCTTGTGCCATCACCAACCCTCGCATCTAATTTGAACATCGTAGGTCAATTTTTTCGGGAGTTATGCTGCCCACGTAAACACAGACACACATACACACAGATATTTTTTCTAAATGACTTTTTTGAGATCAGGATGTTTCAAAAATGTTTCAGATGTCAAAAAAAAAAAAAAAAAAAAATTGATTTTTTTTTTGACCGAATACTTCTCTTTCATTACTCTATGTATGCATAAGGGTAATTGAAAGTAAAAATACAATGCCCTCATCTAGGATTTCTCCCCCAAACCAATATCGCATGAATATCATCATACGTTCATTAATTTCTTTTTTAAAAAACAATTTCCCACGTCACCCCCCTCCTCTCCATACAAAAAAATCTTAAGTTTATTATTTGAAAATGATTGAACAACGATTATATACATTTATATATTTTATATATATATATATATTTACAAAAATTGAATTTCCTCCAGACCCTTCTTTGATTTACAGTTTCTGTTACCTTTTCGAGTTCCTAGTAGTATTATTAAACTATAAACACTTTTCTTAACTTTTCTATTATTTTATTAAAATATATGGAAGAAAGAATATTTTAGTACACTTTTAAATGTTCTGAATTTTTCCAAAACATTGGAAAATTTTAAATTTTTTTTAAAGAGAATTTCAAAATTTAATTTAATGCATCAATTAAAAAATGTATAGACTTTTCAACGTTTTAAAAAAATTTGCAAGGACTTGAGACTGAGTAAACAGTAAAATTGCGCAACAAATTTCTGTGGCATTAGCATACTTTTCTTTTCAACTTCTGCCACCGTGTTCAGGGTCGATAAAATCAAAAGGCATTGTTAAACACGTTATGTATATGTTCAAGCCCAAAAGCTAATATGGTCACTAGGTGGCGACATAGCCATCTTCTGTAACCATCTAATGTTTGTTCAGTTATTCTCCAGTCACCCTAAGTGATTGGAATAAAATTTCTGTTTGATAAATAATTTAGAAACTGAATTAATATAACTTCAAAGAGCCATTTGTCATATTTTTTGCGTCAAAACACCATTCTCAGGGACGACGAGAACGGGGGGCGACTCGCCCCTCAAAAGTTTTAGAAAGTTGGACAGTCGGCAAATTTTTAAAAGTTTTATCGATATTTTTCTTTTTCTAAAGTCGATCCACAATAAAATTGAATTAAATGAAAAAAAAAAAAAGAAAAAAAAAATTTGAACAAAAATATTAAAAATATCTGAATGCACCGTGACCCGAGTTTGATGAATCGGCATTTTTACAATAGAAGTCTATTATAGGGGAGTCGGTGTCTTTTTACCCGGCTACAATGATGGACAGCGAACGCAAATATTACCATAAGTTTTTAGAAATGCTGGTAGTCGGCAAATTTCTGAAATTTCTTCCCTTCTTTTAAAAATCCCTACTGACGGATGTTTCAAAACATATTGAAAGGAAAAAGTACAAATAATTAAACTCATCATTAGTATTATAAAATTGTGATCACAATGCAGCCTCAGTTGACGGTCAGCAATTTTGAATTGGAGTAAGTATATCCTTTTTGACAGGAACATTAAAATAATCTAATCATTGATATCTTCACTGACATTAGATAACTTCGATGTGTTACAGTAGATGATATACTTTTATTTGTGGTACGTCAGACAACGCCTCAAAAACCATGACATACACATAAAACGTCATTTACATAAAGTATGTAATGTACATCATATGAGTAAAGGTTTTACAAAATTTCAAAACACCAAAATTTTGTATACGAAAATTGACCCGCATTTTACAAAGCTATTGCAATTAATGTCAAGTAGAACTCCATAAATGATGTTATGTACAGGATGGTCATAAAGAAACTTTGCCGATATATGGATCTCTAAAGGCAGTCTCGTTCAACAGATCGAGATGAGATTTCAGGTATAGTTATTCAGAGATATGAGGTCGGAATTCTGTGAATTTCGGCAAAATGGCGCTCACGATTATCCCGGTTATAGTTACGAATAGCAACGCCTACTTTTTCCTATCGATAAATGATCACCGCATGCAAAAACCCTAAAGAGCGTTGGAATGGTACGTGTATCACAAAAAACGGACGCACAAAATACAGATCTGCGAACTGCCAACAAAAACACGATCGGAGCAATGGAGGCCGCTCACCAAATATTCAGCTTAGAAAACCGATTAAATTGCCTGTGATAGCACTCATGTGAACTTTGGTCTCTGTCAAATTCAAATTTTCATCGTGCGCCTCAATCGCGTTTTTGTTGGCCGTTCGCAGAGCTTTTTTTTTGTGCGTGCATAATGCGTCCATTTTTTGTAATACACCTACCGTTTCATCTCTCTTTAGGGTTTCCTTATGCACTGAGCATTTTGCGACAGGAAAAAGTAGACGTTGTCATTTGAAAATTTCGTGCTTGTAACTATAACCATAACCGTGAGCGCCATTTGTTGAAATTCACAGAATCTCGAACTCATACCTCTGAATAACTATACCTGAAATCTCATCTCGATCTGTTAAACGGAACGGAAGCTAGAGGCCCATATATCGGCAAAGTTTCTTTATGACCACCTTGTACTTCATATATTGAAAATGCATTCCCAAAATAATGCATGCCACCTGTAAACTGGAAGGCGATATCGAATTTATTCTAACAAAATAATCTTTGGAAAAGTGTTGAAAGGTTTATTATAATACTATCTAAAATTCTTAATGTTCCCCGTGCTCAAATAGCTGTGGACCGACATTGTCCGGTACAACCAGATTCAGTCAAACTGTGGGTATACTTTCACTCCTTTCCTCGATTTCTGGCGCAGTTTGGCCTTTCTGTTGCCCTTGCGCTTAATAAATCTGAAAAACAACCAACCAATCTATCCTGGATTTCACTACTTTATACTCTAAACATTGGAAAAAATTGTCTTTTAGATAAACTAAGATTTTTTAGTCTAAATACATTTAAAAATATTTCAAATTGGATCAATAAATCACAAATTAGGATCATAACCATTACATGTGGGTAAGGGAAATGGGGGTGGGTTTTTGGAAATTTCATGTTGACAGTGATGTTTCTCTTGCTTTGAAGATCAAATGTGCAACTTGTTCTTTCTCAAGATCGGATTAACACTGTAGATTTGAATACCTCCCCCCCCCCCCTCACACCTTTCCCAAACTCACGTACTATTCCTTATATAGTTTGGTATGTTGTGCTAAAAATTATGGCATGCTTTTATATAGAGTGTTTTGTCACTAAATTCGAAGTTCAATTAGTTGTGAATAACTTACCTTTTTGCACAGAAATATTATAGTTTGGTTTAATGCTAAAGTAATCCATTTCATTTTTAATCCCGCTTAGGAAAAAAAACCTATCATTTTCAAGTATACTTTCCTTCTTGAACAAATGATTATTGTTCAAAAAACGAGTAATATTTGCAGAAATTATTGCTGAAAAACCTTACAACATCAGTGAAAAACCACACAAAAAATCATTAAATTAAATCCAGCAATTTTGATAAAAATATATACTCGAAGTAACTACTTTTAAGAAGTAGGTTCCTGGATTGAATTGTTACAAAAAAATTAAGTTTTACTATTAACACACGTTTCAAGAAAAATCAAAATCTTTTCTTTTTTAGTTAGGAAAATGTGTTAAAAAGTATTTAAAAAATAAATAATTAACAAATCGTTTTTAATAATAATTGTCTTTTGCAATGCAATTATAGTGTCCATGAACGCCTACATGATTATTTGCAGGGGGATGTAAGGCGACAAAAGTTTTTGTTTAATCCTTGATTTTTCGAAGATGGGAATTGGATTTCCTAATTGGATGTTATTTAATAATTGTTCATTAATGTTCTGTTCAAATTGATGAATTAATATCCATATATATTTTTTTCTTGTAAATTTTACCACTTTTTTTTCCACGTTAATTTATTTTTCCCAGAGGGGAAGGAGTGCAAGTGCATGTTTCTTATGTCTCAGACATTGTATCTAGTATTATAAAAATTGCAGTGCTTCGCGTAGGGAATTTTTTCCACGTTAATTTAGTTTTAATTCCACGTTAATTTAGTTTTAATTTCCACGTAAATTTTCAGTTTTCTGTCGTAGCAATAGTCCGCCAGAACTTTAAAAAGAAGAATTTTTCCAGAATTTGTTTTTTGATCAACCTTTATTCAATTCATGATACAAAAGTCACCTATTTGATCAATAATTTTCATCTATTTAATTCCATGTTAAAGTGCTATTTTCCAACCACTTTTACACGTTTAATTATTTTTTTTTCGAAACTGCAATTTGAAAATATAAAAAAAAGTTGTATCGAAATGAAGCACTTGTACTTCTCAGTTTACTGAATTGGTTTAAGATTGTGGGGAAAATTCTATCTATCTGCAAGGTATAAATGTCTCCTCCCCCCTGCCCCCAAATAAAAACGCTTCATAAAATAATCTCCTTTGTTTGGAAAGGAAGGGTTAATTTACTAAAAAGAAATGAAAAATTAAATGAATTTGAAGGAACTTTAACTATAATGTGATGGGAATTTACTTAAAATTTGACATTAAGTACGTATTAAAAAAATGCCATAAAATATTAAAAATTGTTTAGACGGTAATTTAAAAATAATTCAATCTAATTTCACATTAAATAAAACAATTCACAATTAAATAAAAAAAATGCATTAACAATTAGTTTTACATTAATTAATAATTAATTATGCAGGAATTATTCATATATTAATTAAAAATTATTTATACGTTAATTGTACATTAATAAAAATTAGTTAACAATTTATTAGCACCTTAATTTATATTTTCTACATTTACACCGGACATGCCTTGATTTCAGTCGGCAAAAGGATGTCTACGACCCCCCCAATCAAAATTCTTAGCGACGGCCCTGACCATTCTTCATGGTCCGTCGAGCCGAAGCTCTTAGGCTAAAAGTTAATATTGAGATGTAAGCGTTATAAATTGCATTCTGCTCTGGAAGTTTCAGTTTCAGTTTGGTCCACCATTGTTAGGCAAGAGCGCTTGGCTATCTCCGATTGTTGAAAAGTTCATTATGGAAGCAATAACAGGCGCAAAAAGATCATTAAAGGTGAGGTAACTCGCCTTATTAAGTTGATTGAAAACATAAATGTTGAAAACATAAGTTTACCAGAGTTAGAAGTTAACTCAGAAGATTTGAATTCTGTAATAGAATGCACTAATGGCATTTTCGAGGAATTATTAATTGCATGTAACGACACGGAATATGATAAATATGAGGAAGAATTGCCTGAAGTTTTAAATAGATTAAACTTTTCAAAGGCAAAATTGCGTACAATTAAGCTACTGATCCTTTCTAATGTTGAAAGAGCGGCTCTGCAAACACAACCGCACGAGCCAACGAATGTTTTTAAAAATAATGTAAATGTACCTAAATTAACTCTTCCATCGTATTCTGGTAATCTTACTGAATGGGTTTCATTTCGTGATTTATTTGTTGCTAGCATTCATAATAACAAAACTTTAAGTAATGCGCAAAAATTGTAGTATTTAAAATTGTCCTTAAAAAATTATGCTGCTTTTTTAATTCAATCAATACAAATTTCTGAGGAAAATGATCAAAAGGCATGGGATATTCTTAAGGAAAGATAAATGTCCTAAATGTAACCTTCCGCATAATATAATTTTGCATGAGAATAAAAATGCACAAGAAAATAAAAATTATCGCGAAGAAAACGAAGTTTTGGAAACTAGGTCTGATATTAAAGTGGCTAACACTCATACTTCTGCTGTTGTTTACAGCAACAATTGTACTGTAAAACATGGGATGCTGTTACCTACTGCTATAATTTATCTTTACGATGTAAAAGGCTTTCCCCATGCATGGCATTAATTAATACGGCTTCCGAGATTTCTTTCATAAAGGAAAGTTTGCAAAACGTGTTAAACTTAAAATGTAAGCATGTAAATGTTAACATCTCAGGTGTGCTATCCCGTAATGTGTGCTCTGTTAAAGGATCTGTTAAGCTTTAATTGACTTTTTTGTTAAATAAAGATAAAATATTTGATTACGACGCCCTGATTTTATCAAAGATTACATGTGATTTTCCGCAATTTGAAATAGCCAATTCAGCTTTAAATAATTTTAAACGTTTAAAACTAGCAGATCCGGATTGCACCAAAACTGGACCAATTGACATTTTACTTGAAGCTAACGTATTAGATCAAGTATTTTTAAACGGACGTGCTGTTGTCCTTGGACTTGTCCGGTGGCGAGATGTCCTGTGGTGAGATGTCCGGGGGGGGGGGGCGAGATGTCCGGGGTCGAGATGACCGGGGGATGAGTTGTCCGGATCCCGTAGTGGATAGTAGCATAATCTTTGCAGGTAATTGAAACGTTTGTTTTTTGTTTTGATGTTTTTACATTTACAAAAACGATGAGCATTACAAAGCTGAATGCTGTTTATGTTTTGTACATTTTGACAACGATTATGTTGAGAAACATACGAATTTGAAGCACTTGGATTACTTTAAAGAAAGTATAACTGTGCTAGTTATAGAAATAGGAATCTTCTCCAGAATCTTCCTAAAGCTAAGGTACATTTTTTTTTTAATCTGAATATTTTGGTCATAAAATTTTTGCTTAACAATACATCGACAAAATTTAAAACTCGTATCATCCAAATTTAATATATCCTATTAAATTATTTAATTCTCAGCATAAAAATAAAAAAAATTTCACATAATTTGTTGTTAGATATTTATAAATCTATTAATTATGTAAAAATAATAAAAAATTTTAATACTCTGAGTTTATAAGCATTTTTTTAATGATGTAATTTTTTCAAATTTAAAATGTAATCGTTTGCCTTGGTACACTTTCTAGACAAATTAAATTATAAATCTTTATAAAACAATTACTAATGTTAACTAAACATTTTGATTCAAGCCGTTAACCTATTTTTAGTCAATATTGTTGCTTTTAAAGTTTATGAAAAAAAATTATGTTTTACATGAACTAAAAGTAACTTTTTTTAAAAAGTTTTTTATTGAATTTTGAATGAAACATTTGGATTTAGGGAACAGTGAACAAACGTTATTTTCATTATTTTTTATTTTATTTTCATCCAACAGATTTTTTTCTTCAAATTAATAAGATATATATTAGTTTCTTAAAATTGAAAGTGCTTTAAAATGTAAAAATATTTGAATATTAGAAGTTTAGAATGAATTATTTGCTTTCCAGGCTGAAATTTTTGTTTCTTGCAAAGAATATTTTCTACAAGGTGGATTTTTTTTTTCGTTCTTTCTTTACTGAGTCAGAAATTTGAAATTTTGGATTTTATTTAACATGAATTAATGACATACAATGAATTCCATTTTGAGTTAAGCTTTGTTTTATTGCTATAAGTTTTATAATATAATATGTAATAACAATTTTGAAAAAAAGTTTTATTAGGCTTGATTGTTCTAGGATACATTACTTTGTTCTAATATGAATATATAATTTCCATCTAATATGAAAAAATAAGATTTTCTTTTTACAGAAAAATTTCCTAAAAAGTTTAATTATTTCAAATTCTGGCTGTAACTACCAATTTTTGATGAATTTAAATTTGCCTTCTTTTACTACAGTATGAATTATTTGTTTTACATAACATTTTGTGTTACTAAAATCTTAACATGTTCTGTTACACTGCAAAACTGCCATCGGCTTATAATTAATGGAATTTTAGTTTATTTTAAACTATTTAAGTTTTTTCAAAAAATTCTTAGCCCCCCCCCCCCCCCATCGGGGTTGGATAGCCCCCTCGTCGGGCAATTCCTAGCGCCACCACTGATCTTCGCATAAGTTATAAACGAGCGATAAGTATTATAAAGTTGCGGTGTTGATCGTTTTCCGAAATAGTCACATAAAATCGATTATATCATAAGTTCAGTCTAAAACTAAAAAGAGTTTTACAAAAATCACGTTGAGATGGTGTAAATTGATTAAGCCAACTTGTCGATATTAGCCACTATATTCCAGTATTAAGTATAATTTTTTTTTAGAGGGTAGATGATAAAATTAATATAGCTTCAAATTTTATAGGGGTTGGGTGTCGAAATACTGACCGTGGTGCAGTGTTGAAACCTTATGATTTTACACTGTGGAAATTTTGATGGCTTATGAAACATGACATTTTGAAAAATTATTGTAACAGCGTTGCATTTCAGATTAATGTAATTATGTTTATGTACATAAATTTGGTTGTCAAAAACGAAAAGAAAAGAAACTTAAAATTCTGAAATCTGCTGAAGGAAACAGATCTTTATTAGATGTTGGAATTCTCACGATTTAACCAGCTGAAGTTGAGAACACTAATGACCCAAACCCCGCCTTATTGGGATAGTTGAAGAAGATAGGTGTTTTTTATTCAGCAAATTAAAGATATTTAATAGTATTATTGATAATGTCTAGGGTTGTAGTGTTCACAAAAATTTCCCACTGCGCAAGCTTCCCGATTATATCCCGACAACACACCTGATAATGTCGGCAACCCAATCAACGCTGGTGCCATATTTCTGTTAACGAAATTTTTATTACTATATACGCTTCTCTACTTACAAATAGGGAGATATTATCTTTTTATTATGGGCGGCAGTGTGTGTATGCGTATAGTATATAGAAGGAGGGGTAGGGGCCCCGAGGGA
This sequence comes from Linyphia triangularis, assembly GCA_963978545.1. NCBI lineage: Eukaryota > Metazoa > Arthropoda > Arachnida > Araneae > Linyphiidae > Linyphia > Linyphia triangularis. The sequence continues at coordinate 35,721,558 of OZ021721.1, forward strand.
CAGTTGCATAGGGGCCCGAAAATCCTGTCGGCTGCCCTGCCCGGTGATGGCCATTAATTGATTGCGTCGCAAGTTGGAATTTTAAAAGCAGAGGTCTTACTAATTACGCATTCCAAGAACGGCTCCAAAAAGACTAGGGCCGACCAAACGGTATAGTGGTTAGCGTGCTAGCTTCTAGAACGCGAGGTTGCGGGTTCGAGTCAAAAGGCATGGGTGTTTGTAAATGTATGTTGGCTTGTCAAATGACAAATGTTTCGACGCATTGTAGCCCTCGTGTTGTTGACGGCGCCAGATAATCTGAAAACAACCAACCAAAAAAATTAGGGGGTCTTTTCTTCTTTTTTATATCCAATCTCCAAACAAATTGCTTGAGGGTGTTTCGCATGGGATGGGCAAGGGTTTCGAACAAGACGACAAATGAATGAAACCCCGATAGAAGTTATATGCATGGATGTGGGATTAAAGGACAAAAACAACCTAACCAGTCTACACTTTTGACAGTGGCTGCATTGGGACTGGTACGCTACGTGGTACTGTGAGATTATTTTTTTTTAAATTTGAGTTTAATTCCTAGTCTGTGGTATAGTCAGGATTTTGCAGTTATGGCGATAATTGGTAAGTGATAAAATTCAGATATTTGTATATATTTTTTTGCTACAAATAATTCTCTTCAGGGGCGTACTGGCCATAGGGTTGTTCGGTGTAATTACCAGGCCGGTCAGAGTCTGTAAAAAATAGGCCGGTTGGGAAGATATTTTACTTGAGTTTTTATTTTTTTTAATTCTAATGCAGACATCGATAGATTTAAAAATCCATGACTGTAATTGTCCGCCAAATTGTTGGCAATTTAGCATCTTGTTTAGATATAAAAAAAACTCAAAGGAGAAGGGGAGGAGAGGGGGGGGGGGGGGTCATTTTCTAAAAAAATGGAGGCAACTCTTGTAGTGATGACATAAGCAACAGCCGAAAGAAATTGACAAATGAGCAAATTCAATAGCTTTACTTAGGAAAATCTCATTAATTTAATTTTATAGATTATGTTGTGTTTAGAAAAAAGATGCACTAAGATTTATAAATTATCGTACTATGACTTTTAATTTTAATTTTTAACTTTTAATGTTAAATATGTATTACAATTTTTTTATGTCATTTTCTGATAAACATACCAGTTATATACCTGGTCATTCATTAATATGCAATTCAGATTTCTTCAATTTAGTTTGGTAACGATCTATGGTTGGTTTTGGAAACCAAATTCAGGTGTAAGAAGTAGATTAGGAAAATTTGATGCTTTAAATTCATTATTAAAACACGTTATCTATTAAAATTAATTAATAAAAATAACTATTTAATTTTTGAAAATAATTATCAAACATAAATATTTAAATAATAAAGTACATTAAATATTAAACATAAATATTTAAATAATTTAATTAAAATTAATTAGTTAATTAATCATTGAAATTATTTTATTATCAACAATAATTATTTAAATTTAATTGACGATTATATTGAAAATTTGGGACTGCGGAAATCTAAAATCACCGAAACTCCCGAGAGTACTTGCTCCCCTTGGCACAATTTTCTGGCGGCACCCTTTCCCCCGTTAACGCAAAGTCACTTAACATGAAATCCCGTTTAACGCGAAGTAAAAGCTGTTCTCCATACGATGAAGCTTAAGGGGACATGGTACCCAAAAAATTATTTTCAGAAATTACACCACTAAAATTTAAATTATAGTAATTTTACATTTTGTTAATGGTAAATAAACATAATTTAACCTAAAAAAATATTTTGAATAAGTAATTTTTGATTAATTCAATTTATTAAAATTTTTTCAAACTTTTTTCGAAATGCTACTCCTTCCACAATTTTAAGTATTTTTCCATGAAATTTTTACAATATATTCGTATTATAATTGTTAATAATAGTTAGTATGGATTTGAAGATGCAAGCTATGGAAAAGCTTTTACATGTTTTTAGACTAAAAAAAGCAGAAAAAACAACGTTTTTTTTTCAAGTTTTCAACTTTTTAATTTTTTTTTTTAAAAAACTAAACATAGCACACTTTATTCCATACTAACTTTTGTTTATCAGATGTATATAAATACACTATAAAAATTTCCCAATCCTAACTAAATTTAGAAAAAAGCCTTAGGGAATTAAACAACACTCATACTGAAAAATAACGAACTGAGAAAAACAGTGTTAAAGATTTCTTTTTCAGCTTTGATAGTGTGAGAAGGTTTAGAAAATACAATATAACTTTTTATCTATCAAAGGTACAAATGTAAATTTTTGCACAGTTATTCAGAAAGATATTATCCACATTATGGGATAAAAATTGAAAAATTGAAATTTTCGTCATTTTTTGGGTACCATGTCCCCTTACCTTAGTTTAACATGAAATCTCTTACAAATGAAATTTCTGCTTAAGGCGAAACAAAATTTGCACTATAACCTCTTTTTTTTTGTGATTGCTAAGTTTCCTAATGCAGCAGTGATAATACCTCTCGTGTTTTTAATACTTTTGAAGAGGTAGAAAAATTTAAAAAGAAAGTGCTTGATTAAAAATTTAAAGCAAAAATCACTAACAAAAGTCAAATAAATAATGGGAAATAAATTAATAGTCAAATAAACAGCATTAAATACGCATATAGCTAGTTATTTTAAATTTGCATTAATTAGGTGAAAAAGTGTTTAGACGGTAACGCAAAATGTTTTGGCGGCCCTAGCGATTTCGCGTTAACGGGGTTTGACTGTATAAACATTTATAGGTGGCGCCAAAAAACATTTATAGGTAGCACTTTGGTTTACAAAATCGAAGCGATTTTCATTTTTTTTTTTTCAATTTTTTACACAAACGGAACACACTTCGTGTGAAGTTCAAGATTTGTCTTGATTTCTCATTAGTATCATGCTAAAATAAGGTAAACTTTTTCTATAAAAACTTAAATATTTATTTGTTTTACTGTGTAGTTATCACAAATATACCAGAAGTCCTCTGATGAATTAGCACGTCTTTTGGAAGCCTTTTCTCTCAATTCACACTAAATGTAACAGAACTTCTTCTCAAAGCTCGGATTTCTTAGATAGTTGTAGGGAAGGATATAAATGCAATAACAGGCTAGTGATCCCATTTTAACTAGCCTTTTCTAGCTCCACTATTGTTGTCTACCAATCTTGAGGAAAATCCTAAATGGATAATAGTTAATTCTTTCTTGGATCGAATTTATATAGAGGAAATTATATTTAAAATCTATAAATATGTTCAATACGACCATATAAATAATATTACGTTGCTCTTAAATAATAAATCGTACATATTAGATCTTCGATTTGGGAATAAAAACTGCACGTAATGGAATTTTTAAATAATTTTTTCAACAATCAGCACCTAAAAAACTATAAAAAACATTATCCATTTTTAAGACAATTTTATCATCGCAGACCTATGCAATATTGGTTTTATTATAGCTCACGACCAAGCTTTGTTATTTATGAATGGTATGGAATATTTAACTGAAACTTCTTTTTTATTCTAAATACTATGTTTTATTTTATATCATAAATGTTGTTCAGCATTGTAATGCATTGGTAGTTGAGTCGTGGAGCAGACTGCTTTTTGATACAATGTGCAAGAAGATTTAGATTGTATCAAGAGAAAACTGTCAAAATGTTCGTGGAGAACATTTGCGTTCCAAAACTTTAGATATTGAAGGGGTAAAAATGAATTTTAGTAGGAAAATGTGCCCATTTATTACTATCATTTTATATAAAACTGGTAAGACACATGGACGCCGCCCCAGGAAAGGGCAACCCTCCCCCCCCCCTCAGATTTGGAAAATTGAAAATAATGTGGAGAAAAATGGCAAGATCCACTAGAAATAGAAGTATGATATTTGTTTAAAAATATTCAATAGATAAGAAATTTAATACGCAACGATTATTAAAATTTCATTAAGGCATCCAGTTACAAAATTAAGGTTTTAATAAAAAAAATAAAGCCACCTTCCACCCCCTTGTGTGTCATCTGCACTCTCCTGAAAATAATTCTGAAGATTTCCATGGTTAGGAACAACGGAATAGTTGTTTTATGAAAAAATCTGTTGGCGTATCTAGTGCTAATTGTCTAATCTATTTGACAGGTACTCTATAATATAATAATCTAAAAGTTTTATGAACATTTTTTGCAAAAGTGGGGGATTAAACGTCAGAAAATTTTATTCATGGACTCGTTGAATTAATGCCACATCGAATTCATGATGTTGTATAACACCACGGTAAATAATCTGCATATGAACTACCTTCTTATGTTTTATAAATACTGAATTTAAAATTTTGTCCAATGATTCTTAAAGCAGTTATTTTTATTTTTTATTACAATAAATAGTATCACTTAACCTTTTAAAAACATATATTTTATATATCATACTAATTATAGTGAAAATCATTCGATTCCTATGTCTAGTGCTACCATTCTACCTAATCATTCATTTGAATGATATTAAATAGGTATGCATAAAAACATTTGACCTAAAATTTTTTTCCATGACTGTAAAAATACAAAACTTTAATAGCTTTCCATGATGTACATAACGCAAAAAAAAAAAAAAAAAAGACGAAACTTTAAAAAAAAATATATATATGATGGCTAGCTATACCTCGTATTGAAATTGATAAAAAAAAAAAGCAACGTTATAATTCGTAAAAGGTCTTTAATAATTGTAAATAGGTTTTTTTGTACATGAGGAGTCATCTACGTTTTAAAACTAAACCAAACTTTAAAAAGTTCAATGGTGGTCCCATAATATTATGTCATATTTAGATTCAGCATCCGAAAAAAAAGGCGAAATGGAAAATTTCATAATTTTCCAAGGAGTGGTTAGTAATTTAAGTGATGACAAGGGAATGCCAAACTAATGTTAAAAAGAAAAATTGTATTTTTAGCCATAAATTGTTAAATAATAAATATACTGTAGTAATTCTTGTTTCAAACGATAGTTTGTTGAAGGCTAAACATAAATAACACGCAACTTTTGCATTAATCAGTTTTTTAATAATTAATAAATAAAACAAATTAAAATTGTTTTAAGTAGAAACATATATTTCTTTATTCACTTTCATCGAATTTATCATGGTCGACCCCCCCCCCCCCCCTTCTCAAAGACAATTTTTCCCCCTTTTGATGTTTAGTTTTCAATTAGGGACCGTATACTGGATAACATTTGAAATTAAATGAGGTTTAATTGAAATAACAAATGTTTCAATGCATAAATTTTATGTATTTATTTTATCTTCTCAAACTGTTGGAAACAGGGGTGGTAAACTTTTATATTTTTGAATAGTGATAGTCACAAACAAATATTGAAAAGTGCTATGTATTTTTCAACTCAAAAGTTTTGGGAGGTGTGCATCAAATTCATTCTTTTTTAAGTTATTTCTAGTGATCTCGCTATACTCCTGGATCAGAAGCAACACAAGCCCCAGTATGTGAAACAACTCCAGTTCAATACACAGTGAAGGTGCTATGAACTCCACTACGAGAGGTAATACTTTTCTGACGTGTTACCTATGACTTCGCTATATGTTACCTTTTATTGAATACAAAAAGCAAGTTAGTATAAGTTTAATTTATAAATATACAAGCATAATACCTGTATTTCGCTAAAAAAATTTATCATGGGCATTTTAGCAATCAAAAAGCCTTCATGCATTCCACATCTTAGATGTTTGATCCCGTTTCGACCCCTGAAAAATGGTTTAATAAAAATCGGAATATCTTACTTTATCCGTGCTTGCCCTTATTGACATTTGTTTCAAATTCTATACATACTTTATGTTTTCAAATTTAAGTTGACACAACAAGAATCCCGTGTTCTGAAATTTCAATTGTAGGATTTTTCCATTCGATATTTGAAATGCAAAGAAAATCCCTATCAAGGACCATTGCATTCTCTCTTGAAATTTATAGTTTAATTGTTTAGATGTTTCAAAAGTTGGCTCAGTATAGCCTTCATTTGTGTCTTTTTGCACCACGAAAAAAATAATAATCGAACCATATTGTGATAAGATTACAAAACGGCCACTTCACAGGTCACTGTGACTTTTATGGACATTTCAGAAAGACTCCAAAACACACATATGAAACAATTATTTAATATATTATAACCTTAAGTAAAAAATATGGCGTATCTCCATGACGATAGAATTTTATGGGAATAGGATTATTTACATAAAACGTTACATAATTCTTATATAATATAGTGGTAGGCTTATAGAGAATTGTAAAAAAAAATCCCTAAGTGCAAACCGCAATATTCTATGACTTTTAGAACTGAAGATATAGTCATCGTTCGGAATTTTTTTTTGCGTATTGTACCTCTCTAAGTGACTTACGAACAACAACTTTATGAAAAGTTACCTAATGAATGTTATGAACGGTATTCAATTAGGCTCATAGCTAAACTTATCTTTTAGGCGAGGGAGTTGGGAAGGTTTGGGGGCATTTTCAATCCGAGCAGAAGAGTTAAAATATTTTATTATTTTCGTACATAACATATAAAAGCCTGTGTGTAAGAAAAGTTAACTTTTAACAATTGATATTAGCTGAAAGCATAACATAATCATGACAGAAAACATAATCTTGTAAAAATAAAAAGTTTCCTTTTGAAATATAGTTTTTGGTGCTTATGTTTTTTAGTATTGGTTCCGTGAGTTTTTTTTATATCAAACTTCAAGCATCAAAGCCAACTAGAAATATAACGTCAACATAACTGGAAACTCAGAAGTCAATGGCGTTATCATCCGTTTCGTCGTCTGGATGAAAAAAAAAACAACTTTGTTTAAGATTTTTTCATAAAAATCCAAACATAAAAACCTGTAAACTATTCCTCACTATTCATGAAATTGAAATCTGTCAACAGTAAACAGTATTTTTTTTTATTACTATCTATAATATATTATAAAATATTTGTTTACTATATCTTAATTCTTTTGATACTTTTCACAAGCAACATTTATTTTAGTATTTGATTAGCAAAAAAAAAAAATAAAAAAATTGACGATTGGTTGGCGCAGTATGGCCCACGTGTTGCTCTTGCGCCGTTAAACTTCAACCAACCAACCATAAAAAAAGTGCTATCTATACAATTTTAGGAATAATAAAACTACTATTTTAATTCATTCTCAAAACTTGTTACTTTTATATAATCCATAATAATTACCATAAAAGCATTTCCTTTCCTTACTTTGTATTTTTGCTTTGTCGAACTCATACACTGGATATGGCCTAGCAAGTACTTTTTCATTTTCATCAACACGTTTGCAGTTTTTACGAAACCAAATCAGTTGATAAAAAGAGAAGTCAAACGAATTTTATCTTGCACCATACCGTATTGCATTATTAGAAAGAAAGGGCATTCTGGTCGACATATTTTTTGCGTTGTAAATACAGGTGGTTTCACTTCCGCTTGAGTATTTTTTTATTAGTATTTTCAAACAGTCGGATTATTTTTTCCTTATATTATTCATTCATTATTCTTAAAAGTTAAATTTTTGATTGACAATTTTAAATCTTCTCTCCAAGATTTCGGACACATGAAAGACATGGAAAAGCATGCTTTACAGAAAATGTAGATAGAGTAATTGCGATTGGATTTTGTGAGTTGGAGGGTGTGTGGTGAGGGAGGGGGGGCAACTAATTTGTGCAATATGGATCATAGTTGAAAGGTTAGAAATCGTCCCTTTTATGCAATTCTAAGGAGAAAAGTCTGTGGGGGAGGAGAATTTGTCTTTCAATTTAGTCTTGGAATTTGGAAATCATGCTTGTTAATAGGCCTGGGCGATGTTAATATTTCTGCATCGCGATATATCGAGAAGCAAACATCACGATGTCACGATACATCGTGATGTTAACTATATTTTTTTTACAAAATACTATAAAACAACGTTTTCATAACACGCTATATAGCCGAAAGTTATGCTTACTTAGCTTTGTAACATTTTATTGAATTCATGTATGGAAGTTTATTTTAAATAACATGAGCAGCGACCGAATTATTTTCAATTACAATAAGATATTACACAAAGGGGATACACAAAGCACCCAAAGGGGTATAAGCTGATTCTTTTTTTGTTCTTTTAACCTAGATTTTTCAATTTCTCTATCTTAATGAATTTAATCTATCTTAATTCTCTTAATTCTCTCTCTCTTAATTAACTCTATCTTAATTCTTTCTCTATCTTATTATCCAGGGAAGGAGTGAAGGGGGGGGGGGGACAAGTGTACTTCCTGGTGGAGCACATGTTACTTTAGTTATTGGATATTCTTAATTATTAAATCGAAAACATGCTTTATAATGAATATTTTATTACTTACTACATACAATATAACTAGTAAACAATAAAAATAAAATTAATACTTAACATTTAAAATTCTAATGATATTTATTTTGTGCCAAAAAAATCTGCATTTCCGCTTTTTTAAGAAGCAATGTTGGATTGAGTAATTAATCTTATGGAAATAAACTTTATTCAAATTGTACAAACTGAAAAAAAATTATAAAACATTTATTTACTTACGAGTCAGAAGAGAAAATCCATCAACGTAAATGGGGAAAAAATCGCTAATAAGCATTTAAGCAATCAAACTAGAGAAACAACTATGATCAGTCCATGCGCTAGTTCATATTGACTCTGGCGGATATAACAAACCATCATAGTAATAAATAACCAGATTATCTTAATTGGGTAAGAAGTAGGTAGAAATTACCGCGCTAGAATACTGCAATCCCCTTGAGTTAATAAATAAAGCAAAGCTCTCAAATGGTAAAAATGTTAGATAAAAATAATCCTGAAGTTAATGTAAAATATTTAAAAATACAAATATGAAATTTTATTTCTCCCAAGTTAGATGAAAAATAAAAAAAAAAAAATTAAAAAAAAAAAAATGAAAAAAAAGTCTAGGAAATACTCAATTGAAATCCAAAAATAGAATATCAAGGTCTTATATCTGATGATAAATGAAATAAAAATCAAAACGTTTTTCAAGAGTTGAGAGAACAACAATTTTTTTTTCCCAAACAATAAAAGGAATACTTCTTTTATCGAATCTCCAATATTACTAGACTACTAGTGCCTGAAAACCACCTCGCAATTTCAATAATCAGCTGTAAAAACGAAATAGGAAATAAACGCGAGACCTTAAAAAAAAATTGTAAAATTGAATTAAAATCTCAAAATGTCATACGTTCTTTTTTCCCCTTGAAATGTACACTTTTGGGGATGCAAAAATGAATGCAACATGTATAAGTGATTAAGTGCGCGATGCCGTCTGTGGCGCTTTGTTTCTATACAATCTTGGAAACATCGCACATACCGAAGGTGGATACGCTTACCACGATGCCGATGAAGTATCGCCCCAGCAAAAGCAAATTGAAATCGTCTCAAACGGCGCGGTGTTAGCTACGTTTCTATACAGTCTTGGAAACACCGCGCATATGCAGGGTGGATTACTGCGATGTGATGAAGTATCGTCTCTCAAACGGCGCGGTGTAGTATCTTAGTAACATCGAGCATGAATCGCGGTGTATCGTAGCAACACGATTCTTCTTTCATGAAGTGATAGGCAAGTATCACGCCCGTGCATTGACTCGTTCAAAAATACCGTGATGTATCGGTTTTGTGAAAATAGTGACACCGGTTTGATGATGTGGATTTCACACCGGTTTTAGATGATATATCGATACATCGTCCAAGCCTACTTGTTAATGCGTTGTGTACAAGAAAGTTGCAAGAAAAGGTCGGAATCATCGTATCTCCATATCGGCGAAATAGCCAGAGTCGACCCGTATGTTTTCATTCTTGTACGTGATGACACTCCTCTACAGGTCTTCTTTATAATAATCTGACTCGAGCGGGAGGCAGAATACTGGTCTAGCATACCAGAGAACTAGTAGTCAAAATGCACCTCTTGTCCCTACCTGACGACACCCATGTGAAAGGAGCACAAACTGCATGTTGCTCTAAATAATCAGCCAAATCCACTTGGTCCAATTACATTGGTCCAGACTCTGTTAGTTGCTAGGAGATACTGTTACTATGCAACGATATCTGACAACAGTAATAGCGGCTCTTCATTCTGGATATTGACACTATGTTCGTCTCCTTAAAATAAATTTTGAACATTTGTACTAACTTTTTAAAATGTTTATTGATTCACATAAAGGTCCATGTCTTGAAATTTCTCTAAAATAATGTTCATATGTGACAATGAAATTTTTTTTGCATCATAATAATTGTATTTTTCATGTTGATGTATAGTTCTTGTAAAAATGTATTTTAAAAAAAAAAAAAAGTCAACTGTACGGATTTATTAAAATACTGCTTGATTAAGTTAATAATAAAATATACAAAATAACGACACCATTTATAAAATACTTTATCTAATTCTAAAATTAAAAAAATATTTTGTTTGCTCTCTCTTTAAAAGCTTCATGAACGTTAATTTTTTTTATTGAAATGGTATTTTATGATACGTTTAAAAGGTTGTCTCTTCAATTAAATTTACAAGACCTTAACATGATGAAAGCCTTAACATGGCTTTGATCACACATGTTTTGAATACACATTACTTAACGCCTTCTTAGATAGCGAGTTCTTATGTCATTTAAGTGGCCAAATTAAATATTAATATTAAAAATGAGCCAAATTATTTTATTAGTAATTGCTCTAGCCTAAACAATCGTCATTTTTCCACTGTGGCTAGGATATCCTATAATTAATGAAGGCTACTTACTTTAATATTTCTTAGAAAAATATTGCCGTTTATAATTTATTTTTCTGAAAATATTGTAACATGTTATTTTTGAAGTGCTGACTCACCAGTTTAAATGATGTAACCAACAAAATGTTGCTAATTTTAGCACAAATTGAATAGGCCTACTATGTACAGTACGCAAAAAAAAAAAAAAAAAAAAAAAAAAAAAAAAAAAAAAAAAAAGAGCGATGGCTAGATCTTCGGTTCTAATTATTGTAGAATCTTGCAGTTTGCATCAAAATTTTTTGTTTACGATTTTCAATATGTCTAATGTAAATTTTTTTTCTTAGTGGGCTGTATACTAAGTAAATTTAGCTTTATCTTTAAAAATTTCAATGTGAACCCCTATTTTTTATGTATCCATTCGATTTAGAATACTTCTTTTACCTTAGATACGAAATTTCAGTTCATTATCTTGAGAAACACGTCACTTATGATCAAAAATGTTTTGGCCAATCTTGACGGCAAATTTCTGTTCACTGGGCTGAATCGAACGTTTTGCATGCTTCAAAACGTAATCTATTACGCGGTCCCTTAAAGTGAGCTTTTTTATAGTTTTGCTAAAATATTGAGAACCAAAAATCAAAATGGAATGAAAAAAATTCTGGAGGGGTTTTCGAACATGATAATTCTAATGTAAGCAAAAATAAATGTATGTTCCTATTTAAAAAATTTTAAAACTTGTTTTATTAATTAATAATTAATTATTAAAAAACTATTTAATACAAAAGTTATTTAATACAAAAGTTTATTTAATACAAAGAAATTTTATTTTTGTTTGGCCTTAAGCAAACTATCCTTTGAAATAAAAATTGCTAAAATATATTAACTATATAAGAATTTTTGGTCACAAAAACAAAATTTCTTTTAACATTAATTTTTAATTTTTTTTATATCGTTTAAATTACTAGCCGCTAAATTTCACAATTTTGAAATTTGGTATTTAGAAGTTTTTTTAGATTCTAAATCTAAATATGGTATAATATTATGGGGTTGCCATTGAACTTTTAAAAGTTTGGTTTAGTTTTAATATGTAGATGACCCCTCATGATAAAAAAAATTATATACAATTAATAAAGACCTTCCACAATTTACAACGGTACTTGACTTTTGTTATTTCATCAATTAAAATACAAGATACATAGTTCGGATTTTTATTGTGTACTGTACAAATTATACTCGCATATACCTTTAATTTGGCCGATGGGCTAGTTTTCAATATGAATAATTCAAGTATTTGCCCATTCTGTTCTTTAAAACCAGGCACAATTAACAATTTATTTTACTTAGAATTAATTAAGGTGAGAAAAAACAGTAATTCATTTTGAAGATTGGCCGCTCTTTCAACCAGAAAAAATATATTTATAAGAATTCAGTCACCTGTAACTGTCGGCATAGAATTTCCAAATATCACAATTGTAATAACTAAAAAGTTTAAATGGTAAATCACAATAACAAAAAGTAGAATGCCCATTATATACATATTCATTTCTATAGACTACCACACACATCAAAACAACCATACATAGTTACACAAGGGGGAAAAAACAACAATATTGTTTTAACCCTCTCGCTGCGCATCTCGCGATTTCCGCGTGCAACGTAGAAGTAGTAAAATTTGCGCATACCGCGATTTCCGAGGGGATGCATTTTTGCCGTCTATTTATTGAGCAACCCGCTCTTTCACCGTTCACAGTTTTCTTTTGGCTTTTCTGTGATGTTTAATTGTTTATTCAAATATGGGTTAGCAGGTTCTAAAAAGAAGTGGAAAAAAAATTCACAAAGAAAAGCGAATTTGGTGCAAAGATTGCAAGGTATTACTTTGCCTCGAGCCTTGTTTCGAAATTTATCATACTAAACTTCATTTCTAATAAATGTTTTGTAAGTATTTTGCATATTCTCATTAGTACATACGTTTTACCTTTGTATTTCATAAAATAAATCATAATTTAACCAAGATTAATTTTCACAATTTTGCTTTTATATGATTATTCTTCAATTTCATTATTCCGAAAACTTTTTTTATGATCTAATTTTATATTAAAAAAAAAAAAAAAGAAGAAAAAACCTCTTTTACGAATTTTTTTTGTACAATTTAATTCTAAAATATATCTGCAGATTTGAAGCATGTAATAAAAAGAAAGCGCAATTTTAAAACCTAATTTGATAAAAAAAACAAAAAAAAAACAAAAACAGCGAGAGGTTTAAAGAGATGAACATAAATGAGGGGATTAATTGAAAACTGGCTCAATCCATTTTCGTAAATTTTACTGGACACATCAAAAATGTTTTACAACCACCCTTCAATTTTGCCCAGAGTCCGTGATTTTAAATGCAGATTGCATTGAAATGCTCTTTGTCAATATCGCTTTGTTAGGTTTGTAGTGTATTGAGAATTTGTTAAAATGCTGTTTTGAAGAAAAGAAGATTGAGCTGGTTTTGAAACTAATCACTTCAATTCAAATATGCAATTTTGAAAAATGTGTTAACAAAGTTGTTTTCATGTTCATCTAAAGTGGAACCCTATTCATCACCAACAGTTTGGGTTTTGATTCGTGCTTTAGTGTTGGTCTTGTAGTATGAGTTGGTCTTCAGGATTCCGAGATTACTTGACTAAAGAGCATTGCGAACTTTTTTGATATATTTGAATTTTTAAGTAAGTTCTGCAAGAATGCTTGTGATTTGTTCAAGTTGAGATCTTCTCAATAATTGACCATATTGAAAATTATAAATAAATATACATCACATGCTTCTATCTAACAATATTCACATTATTAAATCTCGTGTTTCATGAACTGTTCATATGACACCCGTCTCCAGAATGATTGCGGTTGTAAGGAACGTAAGGTACATGCATATCAGGAGAATCCCAAAGTTCCTTTTGGCTTGGAAACGGAGGATGGTCATAGTTATAATAGTAGTTAGGAGGACAGTAGTCAAAGAACCATAGAGCAAAGTGATCAGCTTATCATACTTTAACTAAAATAAGATGAAAAATTTCAACATTAGTTATGCATTGAAATTGTAGTGAAATGACTAGATTACTATTTACAAATATTCTAGAAAGTTAGTGCCTTGAATTAACATTTTAAAATTAAATAAACTATTTTAAGATATTTTTGAACAATAGAGAAAAGTAAGAAAATTTAATAAAGGCAGCTGTCTACTCTACCAGAAAAGTACAAAAATAGTGCAGTGATGTCAACATAAAGGGAAAAAATTTAGCTCTTTTTATTAAATTGAAAGGATTTACATCTGTCTAATTTATTTACACTACTGCTAATGTAAAGTAAAGTAAATTAATACTTACTTTCAAAGGTCGTCCGTATTTGACTATAACGACTGTGTAAGGTATACCAATTCCAAGTAATAAATATTTGAAGGAGTTAAGGAAAATACAAGAACAGCTGAGTGAAACTTTTTTTTATACAGTTTGTTTAATTTTCTGTGGAAAGTTTATTTTAAACCCCAAATACTTCCTATGAACGTTATTTATTGACTTTCTTAATATATACGTGGCGTATGTAAAGGATGCAGTCTATGAAAAATATATTGAGCTTATCTCCATTCTAAGGAATTTATTCAAAGTTATAACTTCAGCGTACAAGCTCAAACTTATTCTGTAAATTCTTATTTGTAATGAAAAAACTGAATACCTTAGTATTACTAGGTATATTACTTGATTCCTTTAAATAACTGAATTAACGTATGATACCCTTTCTGGACGTATAATTTAATTCATACAATCTAATAATTTTGAATTATAGTCAGAAAATTCTCATCTAGAGGAATTTATTGGGATTATAAATTTCCCAGATGGAAATGAAGCACTTTGAAGATAAAAAGTTGGAAGTCAATATTACTTTTTATCAATGAGAGAATATCTTTCTACTGAAGAATGATCATTCAAACAGAATTATAGTGTATATTAAAGACGATTCTCTGTGATTTGTGGTTTGAAAACAATAAAACAATCCTTATTTCTGCATGTATTTTTAAAACTCCATTATCTAAATTAAAATTTCATTCTTAACAAATTTTGGAATGACGCAGTTTATCAAAATAATACTCTATTCAACTTTCTTCCAATGCAATTTAAAAACATAAATTTTTATAAAAAAAATTTAAGTTTCTAGAGTAATTCTAACTCATTCTTTAAGAATTACACCTTAATTTAGGTATTGTAAAAAGGATACTAAGAAGTGGTCCACCATAGCAAGCTGATATTCCCATTCTAGGATAGCCTTGTCGAGCAACAGAAAGATTTGATATAAAATCTGAAAAAATACATTAGAAAACGTGAATAAGAACATATAATTTATGCTTTATGAAATTTGTTGAATTAAAGATATTCATTCATAAGTTACCTCCTATACTATTACCCCAAGCAAGTACAGTGAGACCAAGGATGGTATCACTTAATCTAAAAACAGTTCCTATTGTCTGAAAACAAAGAAGTTTTTAGTTCAATTTTTAGATTTGACATCACAACGCAAAACAATCGGAGTGTTTTATGTAACTTCTAATAACCTTTTAAATAGTTTGTCCTGAAGGACAACTTTTTCTTGTATATATAGAAGGATATATAGATGAATATACAGGGTATTTTTAAAATATCCAAAAAAAATTAAAGGAAGGCAGAAGGGACTGATTATAAGTAGATTTTGTAATGAAATATGTGTGCGGAAATGGCGCATTCAACGCAGTGAGAAAAGGAGAGTTCTTCGCAATGAGGAGGTGCAGAGTACAAGGGAGTGTAGTGAGAGCGCATGGTAAGTGTGATGGTTAATTTACAGATGATTGACAGCAATGCGTTAACCTTTTTAATAGTGATGGAGAAAAAGAGATGGAGCAGATGGCCAGTGACCGCTTTCAGCTGCGACCTAAACATGCTCTTTAACATCTCAACGCGTACTTTGCACGCACATTTTCCGTTACAAAATTTGCTTATTTGAACCCCTCTACTTGCCTTTACATTTGTGTCAGATATTTTTGAGACATACCGTATATTTCCTTGCATTTTGGATACATAGATTTTATTACACATCCTTGTAGAATGTGTTTTATTTATCAAGGTAGTGAATTTGATGAAAGTGACAACACACACATTAAAAAGTTAGAATACAACCAAATATTATACGTTAAACTGAATATAAAGTGCTAAAATATTATTTGAAAAACATTTTTAAGCATGCTCAACTTACTATTGATAAATAAAAAACCTTTTTCACATAACGCCTTTTTACGTGTCTTTTAACTCAATTAAACTGCTGTCTCTCTTAGGTGATGCTTTTATACAAAGAATAAAAAATCTTGGAAAATTTCAATAACAGATTTTTTAAAAGAATTTACAAAACTTTCTTTTTGAATTATCATTGATTCTTCTCTTTTCTTTCATTATTGAACACAGTTTTGAAATTGAACTTTTTGTGGATTGGAACAATGTGCAAGGACACAAAGATAAAACTTTTCAAACTTCTGAAGTTCTATTTTGACAACTATTAGGAAAGTTGTTCTTAACCTTTTTTTTTATGTGCACTGTCAGAGTTACAGCGATGAAAGCCATTGCAAGGGGGTAAAAATTGAAAGAATTTGTAATGATAGACTGTAGAAATTTCATAGATTAATGAGAGAAAATTGTTTATAGTAAAAAGATTTTCTTTGTACTATTTTATACTAAATTAGAAAATAAAATGTTTCTTTAATACTTTACCTGCAACAAAGAAACTATTTCTGATGCTATAAGATACACCCATACGACTGACGTTGCAAAACCAATATATCCATAAACGCAATGATAAATAGGTGGATTGTCACTTGTTGAAGTAACGAAAACTGTAACTGCTATGGTAAAAGAAAGTATCAAGATAATGGTCCAGACTGGAAAACCTTTAATACTAGCTCCATATTCTAGAAAAGACAAAGAAAGAAAAAAAAAAGAAGGAAAAAAAAAAAAAACACGTATAAATTAAGTTACAAACAAGTGCCATTATTTGAAATACATAATCTAAGAATTACACTTTACAATAGTAAAAATAAGTATTTGGGAAGGACAATTTAATACTTTAAAATATAATATTTGTCTTAAATACTTTGTTTGTAATACTTTGTTTTAAATCTTTTAGATTTCCTTTTAAAATAATAGAAATGTTTTTCATTTTCTTATGACAGTTAATCCTCCACAAGGAATATCAATGGGCAAGTGAGAGTAAGTAATTTAATGGCATTGCACAATATACAGTAGTGTTCATAAAGTAAGGAAAAAATTATAAAATATATGCTGTCATAAAATAAATCAATTTGCATAAAATTAGGATATGAGACATAAAAAGTAGTTATGCATTTGAATATAACAAGTAAGTTAGTAGTACGACTGTTATCCTAGCAAAGTATGAATAAACGTATTTGAAACATGACCCGATAGTTTTTAGTTGAATATATTAATATGTTTTGGAAATTTATGCACCTGTAATTAAAAAGTTCTTGCTTTTGAAAAAATCAAAAGAAAACTTTATATTAATAACATTCATTTCAATAACATTTTAAATTCTGATTTTTTTACAACCATGTTTATTTTTAAAATCAACAGCTATCTGTAAAATTTGAATCCTGTAGAAATCTACGAAAATAAAATTATTACGATGTATGAAAAAGTTAGCATATTTCTAAAACGAATCTAAAGTAAATCTAGAGTTCCATACTACGTATAGTAAATAAATTGATTTCATCTCACTCTCATTTTTGAGTATATAGTTCAAATGTATTCTTTAATCATCAACTTCTGTGGAGCATGGAAAAAGGTGTAGGGTTGAAACAATACTGTAAAAGCAGTATCAAAGTTCAATACTTCTCACAGTATCTCAAATTGATCTTCCTGAGAATATCATTTAGGTATAGGCTTCAGAATAATAAATTAACTTTAATAGAATATAATAGAATAGGATGTTACACTATAATAAATTAATATCAATAGAATAAGATGTCTTTTTCATTTCTAAGCAGATGTCTCCAGTACGACCCCCTTTTTTCAATCCCCAAGAATATCTAAGTGCATGTCCCCAGGATTTTTCGAAATTGGTCCCTGTGATCTTAGGTTCAGAATCGGAAGTTCAAGATTTAAAATTGACGTCCTCAAGATATCTTGAACTGTCGGTGAAGGTAGTTCTAAAGTTTAAAAAAATGGTATTACAACACTGTGTACCCCCAGAGGCAAAGTACACTACCTCCACCTTTTCTAATATTATAGGAGAGCCGAATGAAGTTGAAAGATCTCCTTCAAAATAATTAACGTTTTAACTGTTAAAAAATAAATATCTCCTCCATACTAAGCCTTGTATGAGATAATGTTAACCATATCCCCACGTGGGGTTCCAAGGGATGTCTTTAGGATA
Source organism: Linyphia triangularis (assembly GCA_963978545.1). Lineage (NCBI taxonomy): Eukaryota > Metazoa > Arthropoda > Arachnida > Araneae > Linyphiidae > Linyphia > Linyphia triangularis. Next base: position 35,739,768 of record OZ021721.1, read on the forward strand.
TCCTTTATAGAAAAGTGCTTCTTCTCAGGAAGCACCCAAAATTTCCTAAGTGGTTTCTCAGGTAGGTGGATGTTTATCGCTGAAGGGATGAGGGATAAACATCCGCTTTTTGGAATCTCACCAACATGAGGTCTTAGTGAACCTCCAAATGAGAGAAAAGTGAAGAATAAGGGAGAAAACATATCGCAGATTGAAGGTACGAATTTACAATAGGTGATTGGAACATTTTGCTATGATTGCAAAGAGTATCGTTATTATTTAAAATACTTTAATCGAATTCGATCCCACATTTATAAAAAAAATTAAAAACGTTCCAGTTTCGTAGAAAACCAGATAATTAAAATAATAATAATAATAATGGGAGACGCAAATCCAGCAGCTTCTTGGGATGACCCTTTCTGGGATGCACTTTCCCTTGGAGTACCTTTGACAATTCCTCTCCGAGAAACCCTTCCCAAGGAGTTACCCTTGAATACCTTAAAAGGATCTCCACAATGTGTCATCTTAAGTTTTGTGCCCCAAGGGAAGGTGAGTGTATACCTCTAGAAAATGTAGAAAGTGTTCTTTACCTATGGAGTTACGAACTATTAACTAACTTAAGATGGAATGTCAGACTGTCCCTATCCTATTGACCCAATGCTTCATTTATTTCGCCCCAATATCTGCCGAAGTAGGGCTACAAAACATATGAAATTTTAAACCAGATGTAACAACAGTAATAAAAGATCATTAAAAAATGTTGAAGGAAAAATAACTGGATGTTTACACTTTAAATAGTTTTAATAGACTATCTTATAAAAACTTTTTAAAAAATTAATCACAAAAATTAAACAAGCTATTTTCGCTTGAAATTTTGTCAATAATCTTTTATTACTGTTATTATGCCTGGTGTAAAAAGTCAAATGTTTTCATGCAATATTTTGAAGAACAAATGAGGCTCTAAATCAGTGGGACAGAGACAGACTGACGATCCCTCTTAGATTGAAATATTATAAATGAGATAGAATGATTAATGTATTAAAGGATAACTAACCTCCCAAAGCAAATAATACAAACATTGGCGATGTAAATATATGTATTATATTCAATGACTTGCACCAGTTGCTTTTATCATTCTCATAATCAACAACAGGAATCGTTAGAATCAACAAAAAGCATATTGGAGCCTAAAATGAACATAGAATATCAATATATGTATATTTTTTTAATCTTTGTATGATAAACGGAATAACGATCCAAAATTTCGAATTTAACAGCTTTAGATCGTAGTTAAAATAGGAGCGTCAAAAATGATTTTTGTTTTAATGAATTAAATTAGGTTTATATACATGTAACAAAGGACAGCTAATTTAAATATTTAATTTAAAATTATCTAGTTAAAGTATTACCTAAAGGTAAAATGTATAGGGTAAGCCAAAATGAATGCCGGGATTTAAAGCTTTACTATGCAAAATGTAATTAATGTATTTATTCAAATTATAGATACATGTTTATGTATTATAATCAAATTTTGAATGAAGTCCTCATAAATGTTCAATATCAAATTCTTTTGTTTTCATGGCATATATCAAGTAGGTAATGCAATTATCACCAAATCTAATGTTAGCATGTCCGTCTATGGTATCGATACTGGAGATAATAGCTGCAATACGAGCTTTCAAATCAGTCATTGTCTTTGGAAATGGAGGCACATAAACGGGATTTTTTACGAACCTCCCCTCTCCTCTCTATACACCATATACCATATATACCATACACAAAATCACATGGAGTGAAATCCGAAGATCGTGGTTGGGTCAAAGAAACAGTGCTTTGTCTAGGGCAGTTACGAGACCAATCCACTGTTGGAGTAACGTGTTATTTGCTATTCGTAACTTGTGTTTATTGCCCTTTCAGAATGTATTTTTTTTTAATATATACATTACTTAGATTTTGCGTAGTAAAGCTGTGAAATCCCGGTATCTATTTTGACTTACCTTGTACATTGTCATGGACAAATGCTCTAATTTCTTCTGGAACTATCATGAGCACAATGGGCTGTTTTGATAAATATCTTAATCCTGTCTATTGCTTCCCTAACACGATTAAGAACAACTAAAACCAAAACTTAATAAAAAATAAATAAATAAATATGCAATCATAGTTTACATTACATTTAAAATAATTCCCTTGAGATTATGTGTGAACTTATCAATAAATATATTTGTTCGAAATAACATTTGAAAGTAATGGTAAATTTTAAGTTTCGTCAAATTTCCCATTCTATGTATTACACTAGTGAGATTTACTATATGTATATAAATACTTATGTAAGTATATATATACTTAATGTATATAAATTATACTAGTAATATAATTCGTTCCATCAGAATGAACTCATCAGAATTTCAAAATAAATTCTTAAAACATTGTTTTGTTACCAATATTCAGATTTTGAAAAATTATATAAGTGCTTTTTTTTCAGAATGACTGACATTTAAAACAAGTATAGAATTTAGGCATAATAATAAAAAATGTTTTTAAAATTATTAGTTTTAAAATTAAAAAAAGCAGAGCAGCAAAGGAAAACAATTTATAGTACTTAAACTTAATGCGATGCTTACCTTAATAATATCAAAAATTTTGTAGGGCCATTTTTTCTCCTTCCATTCTTCAGTATCAATTGGAAATATATGCACTATGAACTCTGTTATCAATGTATGTTCACCCGCTGATGACAGTAAACTGGAAAGGCTATTTTTAGAAATTTGTGAATCCAAAGGTGGTGGAGGATGGCCTAAAAATAGTTCAATAATTGAAAATTCAATAAAAAATTTGAACTTTTGATTGTTGAAAATGGGCCGATTTTTCATTTACTTTTTTCCCAGACCCACTTACACATAATTAAAAGCATATTGTCACTGTATTTATTGCTTTTATTTTTTATGTAAGTGGTGGAAGTAATTACATTTATTTGTTAAAAGATATTTAGTTGACAACAGTGTCATTGAAGCCTAAATTCCTACAGTATAAACGCATAGTGTACTGCAATGAAATTCACAGTTTTCTTTATCAGAGTTTCTGTTTGAAGCATCTAAAGTTGAAACGGGTATTTAATATTGCACTATAATTTAATTCGGTAGTAACTCTATACTAAAGGGGAGAGTGGGGTACATTTCAACATAAGGCACATTTAAGCAGTTGATTTCCTCCCCCCTGCTGGTGAACTTCTTGATTGGTGGATGGGTAAGGAATTAAGTTTTATCAAACGCCAAAGCTGGTAATAAATCACTCCACATTTTTTTACTTTCAGACTTGCTATTCAAAATTCTGTTTTGTAACCTGCAAAGTAAAACAGAATTCTGATTTCAGCTCTAAATTTTTCCAACGTTACATTTATTGAGGAAAGGGAAATGTGTTAACCTAATAAACAAAGCAACTCTGCGGACTTGAAAAACATGAAACTCAAACTCCTTTTCGAAAGCAAGTAATATTACTTTAACCTTATTAGCTGCACAGGAAGCATAATTTTATAAAATTTAAGAGGTTGATTCTATACTATTGAAATGCATACATTTTAAGCTCAAAGACCAAAAGCGTTCATTAAAAATAAAAAATAAATAAAAAAAAAACACGTGTCGTATCCTTCTGAGACCTTGCAAGATTTCCGTTTACTGACTGTTACATATGGAATGGCCTTCTCACCGTATCTCGCAAACAAAGCTCTTCAGCAACTTGCAAGGGAAGCAGAACACCCAGCAGTTTCCAAAATCATCTTAAGCGATTTTTATGTGGATGATTTGATGTCAGGTGCCTCATCAATGCCTGAAGCATTAACTCTACAAAGAGAACTTATAAAAGTTCTTTCAAAAGGTTGATTTTCGCTCAGAAAATGGGCATCAAATTCAACAGAACTTCTCAGTGCTATTCCTAAAGAATACCGATCTTCAATTGATACGCTCAACATCAGCGCTGACGAGTTCAAAAAGACTCTGGGAGTCTTATGGAACCCAGCCACAGACGTCTTCTCCTTCAAGATGGACTCCTCAACTCTCAGTGACATTTTAACCAAAAGGTCACTCCTTTCAGTAATTGCAAAATTGTTCGACCGGTTGGGATGGCTTTCTCCAATCACCATTCGATGCAAGATCATGATGCAGGACTTGTGGAAACTTAAGCTGAACTTAGATGATGAAGTACCCCAACAGATTTCTAATGAATGGCGACAGTTGCTTCATGATACGCAATTTGTTCGAGATATAAATATTCCAAGATTTCTAATTACCACTACAGATTGTTTCATCGAGTTGCATGGGTTTAGTGATGCATCGGAAAAGGCATTCTCCGCAATCATCTACTTGCGTTCAGTTTCTCAATAAGGTAATATCACAGTTCAGTTGGTGACATCGAAGACAAGAGTGGCTCCTCTCAAGACTCTCGCTTCCAAGATTGGAGCTTTGTGGCGCTCTCCTTTTTGCAAGGTGATGCATTTTAATGTGAAGACATGGGTATTCCTCCATCACAAACGACGTTTTGGACAGATTACACAATCGTACTCTGCTGGTTGGGTGATCATACAAGCCGTTGGAAGACATTCGTTGCCAATAGCGTTTTAAAAATCCAAAACCTTTCTGCAGTTTCACTGTGGCACCACGTCAGGAGTGAAGACAACCCCGCTGATCTTGCAACTAGAAGCGTTTCAACGTCAGCTTTATCCGTGTATTCGTGGTGGTGCGGTAATGAATTCCTACATCAACCTAACACACATTCACCAACTACGTCGACCATGCCTGTCGATGAAGATTTCTTAGAGCAACGTAGCAGTATGTCTCATCTAACCAACACTAGCTCAGCTTCTGCCATGCCAAACGAGGTATTTATGAATTTAATTTCAAAGTTTTCCTCTCTTACATAGCTGAAAAGAATAGTGTCATACTACCTGCGATGTATACATAACTGTAAAACTCTTCGGAATAAGCTTAAGGGTTCTCTTACAACGAGTGAGCTTAATTGTGCAATGCAAAATCTGGTGAAAACTGTCCAAGCTATAGAGTTTTCTGATGAAATCAACACACTTCTAAAAAATAAGCCTCTTTCATGTAGAAGCAAAATCCTTTCTCTCAATCCATTTGTTGACGAATCAAGTGTGCCGCCTCAGACATGCTGCAATTTCCTATGACCACAAACATCCCGCACTGATGCCCAAAAACCACGCATTGACTGAGCTCATAATCAAACACTATCACATCACTCTGTTACATTCTGGACCACAGCATGTACAATCTTGTATCCAAGAGCAATTTTGGATAATTTCTGGTAGGGACATCATTCGACATAAAATTAGAAAATATGTTCAGTTTTTAAAAATCAGATCTACCATTACAAACGAAAAGATGAGTGATCTACCATCTGCTCGCATATCACCAGTTCCTGTTTTCTTAAGGTGTGGTGTGGATTACGCTGGACCCTTAAAAACCAAGGTGTCAAAAGGGTGAGGTGCACGTACTGTTAAATTTTACATAGCGTTATTTGTGTGCTTTGTTACTAAGGCGATTCACTTAGAACTGGTGGCTGATCTCACAGCTGATGCATTCATTGCAACTTTAAAACAGTTCATATCACGTTGGGATGGCAACTTGTGCAGCGAGCGCTCCAACAATTTTGGCGTCGTTGGCATAAAGAATACTTAAGTAGGTTACAACAGAGACCAAAGTGGCTTGTGGGCAACAAAAAATTTGAAGTAAACGACTTGGTTCTGATAAGGGAAGACAATCTTCCTCCTATAAATTGGAAACGGCTCGTGTGACTGAAGTTCATCCAGGTGCTGATGGATTAGTAAGAGTTATCACACTAAAATCTGCAAATGGTAATTTCAAGAGAAATATCACAAAAATTTGTAAACTACCAATTTAATCAACTTTTAAAGCTTTAGTTTATATTATGCCTTTTCTCTAATGTTGTTTGATATTTTTAATATATGTTGTTATTTTGATATGCTCATAAAGTTTACATCTGATTTTTTAAAAGTAAGGATTTGCATATATATAATTTTCTAGCCTTACATAACTGATGTATAATTGAAATTTGTCCAACCCCAAAAGCTAATATGCTCACTAGGTGGCGACATAGCCATCTTCTGTAACTATCTCATTTTTTTTCAGTTATTCTCCAGTCACCCGAAGTGATTGGAATGAAATATCTGTCCTCTCAATAATTTAGAAACTGAATTAATATAACTTCAAAGAGCCATGTGTCATTTTTTTTGCGTTAAAACACCATTTCACATCCGATTTGAATATTTAACTTCGTATATGCACATAATTTGAGTTGTAACCCTTTTGAAGTAAATGATTGCTTTGAATGAATGCTTAATTATATAATAAAAAAATAATAAAGAAGATACTTTTGTTTCATTACTTTTTAAAATGCCGTTTACTTTACAAAAAGTAAGATTTTAAGTGTTTTTGTAAGATCAATTACTGATTTCATTCATCAATCTGATATATTGCAATGAGAGCTCCGGTTTAAAGGCAGGTTTCATTTTTTCCAAAGTCTTGATCACCCCCTGGATATAAAGTGACATTTGGAGTGATCTTAGTGAATGCTAGATTTCAAAGACACAGCCCATGTAGTGAAATAACTTATTTAAAAAGAATGAAATATTTAATGTAATTTTACCGTTCGTGAATGCAGGATTAGTGTGGCACTCTATAGATTGAGTGAGGGATCTGATGACGTGCTCATGATGTGAATGAACTGATGAATGACGTTTTTTGGACATTGAGATGCTCCCACGAAAACTGAATCCTAAATAAGGAAAAATTTATCATGCATAATGTGTCCTTTAAAAACAGATAATCATAATAGAACAATACTTTTTTGTTATTTATTTTAACTTCTTTCAAATATTACAGTAGTAAGTTTGCGGTTATTAACATTGAAAATATTAATGTAACATTTTGTGATTAAAATTAAATTCAATATTTCAAATGCAATTACATAATTCAATAAAAATTCAAAATTCAGAAATCGTTTAGGTTGTGGAAAGTAGAGATGGTTGTCTCTCACAGAGTAAAAAGTAGCCAAATCTTTACTGATTCGTCATGACATGTAACGTTACATGAATAGGAAGAGGAAGGGGAATTCAGCTTGTATTATTATTTGAACATAATGACATTCTCTGGCAGCTTGACTTACTTTACAAGCCACGCATGTGGTTAGATAATATTGCAGAGCGTCTAGTTAAGTGTTCAAAATAGTAAAAAAACGCAGTTGAAAACATTTAACAAAAATTGCATACTAATGAAACTTTTTATCAATGGTTAAAATTTGCAAGAATTAGTTCTTTCTTCATTGCCTCATCAACCAGATGCAGGGAAGATCAAGAAATACTAGTGCAGTTGGCGAGTATTGATAATGTTCTAATAATATACATGCCATAGAAGACTATTTCTAAATATAGAAAAAATTGGGGGTTGGGTGGAGGGTAGGGGGAAGAGGAGTTAAATTTCTATGGTACGTATATTTTATAAAGTTTCATTAAACTACATACTCAAGAATGTATTTAAAACTGCAGCTTAAATAAAAAAAAGCCTTATATAAATGGAATTCTCGCATTGATTATCTAGATGTTATCTCTTGAAAAAGGTGGTTGTAATTAAAATGTATATTTAAGCCGTCTGAGTACCCTAGACAATAAATCCACATAAATTTGGTAAATATATTATTGAGACCAAAGAGAAATTAATTATCTATTAAGAAAAATATGGGGACGTTTTAATCCAGCACAAAAGAGAAAGATTTAAATACTATTATTATATGTTTAGATGGTCGTAACTTTACCGGAGGTATTCTTATCTTCTCAAATTCCCAAAACTTCATTCACAAACTCAAGATCTTATTTTTCTTTTTGGGGCCTGGAAACATAAGAATGATATTCGGACCCCTAATATACCTTCTTACTCTTGTTATATAGTAAGGCCGTACAGATTTCCTCAAATCACAAATTTCTGAGGTACGGTATAAATTTTGATGTTTTATAACATTTTGAATATCAAGTAGATAGATAAAACAAATACATTTCTATCATTTTTATCTCTTTCTTAAAAATATTTTATATTCTCCTTTGCGGTGTTTTAGCTGAATATTCTGGTATTATAGCATCATTATATTAATTTGAAACAACCAACTTGAAATGGCAATTTGATCTGTTAATTTCTAAAAATAAACCACTGGAAAAAGTGGGTCTTGCTTATAAGCCCTGCCTTCATGTGAGAAAATTAGGGACTACACAACCTTCCAATAAAGTTTAGACCATCTGCACCGTAATTATTGTCCTTCCACTAATGGTCATGCACTTCCATAATGCGTCATTTGATCCCCAGTTTTTCCAGAAATACACTATTTTTTTAATTTATAAATGGAATTTAAAATAAATATTTTTTTAATACTTTTATTATGAAGATAGTTAGTAACCTATCTAAAATATATATATATATATATCAAATATTTATAAAAGTTGCTTTGTAAACTGCGTAAACCATAGGGACATGATCTACGAAGAAAAACAATTGGTATGCCCTCTGAAGATCCAGGAAATGGACGAAATTATATAGTTGTTTTCCCCATCAATAGTATTTAAATTATATTTCTAATTCACACACATATATATATATATACATTATGGTTTACGCAGTTTACAAAGCAACTTTTATAAATATTTGATGAGTTTTTTTAACATGCAGCAGGTGTTTGAAAGTAGCTAAATATTAATTGTAACTAATTTGTATTTCCTACTACTTAAAAAGTAAAATGTGTTACTAACTTCTTAAAACCACACCTGCCGCTTCAGGGTTATCTTCTTGTTCTTCGTCGTTCCCAGTTGTTTGGAAACTGACAGATAACTTTTTTACTGCTTTTGGTTCCGTAGGAGGGGTAATCTCAATTTCTAGATATAGAAAGGATATATATCAATACTAGCACATCATTTGAAAATATAGGATTTAGAGATATTTAATTGATAGAATATGCGACACAAAACTTTTATTTACTGCACAAATTAATTTTCTATCTCAATAACTGACTTTATCCTTCCCCTTCAGTTCCCTACAAAGTAAAAAAATCCCCACTTCACATGATGTTAGCAAGAACCAAATAATAATATGTCGAAGGTTATAGGGAAAAAAGCATTTGAATGTTAGATTTGAGGGGAGGGGGAAAATACTAGAGTCGATATTAGAGAGAGATTCTTCTCTCTCTCTCGAAAGTCGACTCTAGTATTTTTTAGGGGACAAATTCAGCTTTTACTAGGATATGGGTAGTTAAAAACCTATAGGTTTGAGTAGGAGTTGATAGGATGAAAATGGTAAATAAAAACCAATATGACGCTCTTAAAAAGAAGCTAAGCGTCACACTTACTGACACATGAGGGAAGGAAAGTTCTGATATTACGTCTCTCTATTTAGTAAGATATTTTTTACAAGCATCAAAATAATTAATTTAAAATTCATCTTTTGATACATGTATAAAAGACTACCAAAGCACAAGGCTCTTAGTTTTATAGTAAATTTATTACAGCTTGACATTTGTGTAAGTGTGACAGTAAGTATGATGCTATCGTACAACTTCTCTTCTTTTTAAGTGCGTCACGTTGTTTTTAAATGGAATTTTCACCCTTATCCTCTCACACTCAAATGTATTGGTTCTTTGCTAGCATTCTTCTTAACAAAAACTGAATTTGTCCCCTTTCTTCAAAGGCGAAGCTAATTAATTTTTCCTCATATCATACCTGACCCTGAAATACTTTTTTTCCTATGATTTTTTTATATATATCAATATGAAATTAAAAGCAAATTCAACCTAAAATTCTTTAAAAAAAAAAAAAAAAAAAACCAAGGAAATTTATAAAAAAATAAAAAAAAAAAAAGCCTCAGAATCTCACTTTATAATTTATATGGTTAACTCTACTTTCTAAGTTATGTTTTCTGATTATGTGGACCTCCATCTTCATGAGACAAACTAATGAAATGTGGTCATATGGAAAACGAAACAAGTTTGTCTTGCAATACATATCCACAGCTGAGGAGTTTAGGTGCTAGAGGACGGTAGTTGATGCGTGTTTTAGGATACATATATTTTTTAATGAAATGGCTCCATTCCAATGCAAATTAAACAATAAAAAATAATGTTGTACTTTATAATAAAATGATCTAAGTATAAAACTTTAGTCCTCTTTTCCATGAAATTGAACTGTAACTGTCATTTTCTGGCCCATGAGGTGAAATATGATGGTATATTTTCTATGCAAAACAATGTCTCATAAAGTGAATCACAAGAAAAGGGCACTATCATGCCCTTTTTAATTAGTGATAAAATTTCGTTTGTGCTTTTCCCCTGGACCCTTTAAATGATAGGAAAGCAGATGGATTCAAATGCATTAGACTGCTAATGGAAACGTAAGAGTTGCGCTAAAAGGAAGGCTTTCTTAAAAGTTCCATGTCTTAAATATTAGTGACAAAATCTTTTCTTAAGTCAAATTATTATCGATCAAAAGGCATAATGTAAGTTGGAAGAAGCTGAATAAAAATATTGAAGTAGAAGGAAAAGATTGACATTAGGGTATGGATATTCATAAGACATTATGATACAGATAAGATACACACGGGAAAACTATTTTTGTTTCAGTTTAGTTAGTCCTTCACACCTTCCAAATCTGCTCCTTTGTGCAGAATCCACATGTATAAAACAAATATTAATAAATAATTTTTGATAGAATTCAGGTAGATACTTTAATGAAATTAATGTGCAGAAAAGTCAAGTGTTCTAAGAAGCCAAATTGATTTATCTTCATCACTAAAACAAACTCTAGCTTAAAGCTTATCAATTAGTACAAGGTTGCAATTTAAATTGGTTGCATTGAATAGCTCTTTTTATAAAAAAGTATTAAAGTAAACTAGTAAATATATTCCTACTTTGTCAACATAATACGTACCTGGAACTGGTGGAGGTGATTGAGTTTTGTATCTGTTGTAAATGATGCGGCTAATAATAACGACTAGTATATACAGGATGTAGAGACAGACAAAACCTATGGAAGGTCAATGATTTAGTATTTTTTTCGTCGTATATACGAATATATTTACACAGGGAATAAATTTAAAAAATATAGTAGATTATATTTCATTTTAGATTATATCTTAATTTTACGCAACACTTAAAATAAATATGCTTACCTACTGAATGCCATAGAGTTACTTCTCCGTAGTAAAATCGTAAAAATGTCCAAAAGGCAGCGCATACATAAAATATTATGTCTCTAAGAAAAGGTCTTTCCATAATCTTAAACGGTTTGCTAATAATGATAGATCCTGCAACCACAGATGTAACAAACACTCCTGCGCCTGGAAGGAAAAGGAAAAAAAAAAAAAAAAAAAAAAGATAACCACGATTTGCCTTATTCCCTCAATATGCAAAACTGTGACTAATAAAGTGATAAAATCTAATATTTCTTAATGAGATGTTTAGAAGTATAACAATTATATTAAGAAGACTCGATTAAGAGAGTAATCACTTTGTTCTTTATAAAACCGAAAATTAAGTGCACTAACTTCTAATATATATGAAAAGGGAAGCTTACTTTAAAAGAAAATTGTTGACAGTGCTTCAAGTTTATTTGGAATTTAAAGAAAACTACCATTATAATAATAGTTATTCAAATAACATTATCGATTATCTGCTATAAAATACTGATTTCTAATCAATCAAATAGAACTTAAAATTGAAATAAAACAACCATCTTGATATTCCCGAAAATTATTTGCAAAAATCTATAATTTGTTTTAAATGTTTAAATTAAAAAGAATTTCCCTACTAATGGTTAACACCGTTCAAGACCACTTCACGTTAATTGTTAAATAATCTGGATGGATATCCGAAATGAACAAGGTTTATAGGGCTACAATTACAATCACTCAATACGCCTTATTATGTAGACAATCTTAGACAAATTGAATTTGAAACTGTAAATTATGTAGAGAAGAATGATAAACTACAGTAAATGTTTTAGAAAATGAAAAATGCATCTTTCAAAGGTAACTGTACTTAGAAAGTATAACTTACCAAATAGTGTTCCGATGACAAGCTCTGGACGGTTTTGTTCAGTACCAGCTACTGATGAAAAAATATCTGGAGCACCATTTCCAAATGCTAAAAATGTAACACCCTATGGCACGTTAAGAAACATATGTGCATGCATTTTAAAATTCACATAAATCTATGTATTTATTTAATTATGCTATATTTACACTATTGTACTCATTTCGTGAACAAACATAATATTTACGTAGGTCGACGCTGCGTATGTGATGGATAAAATCACTCACATTCCACTGAAATTATAATTTATGATTTATAATTTATTTTTTTATTTATTAAGTATTTTAAATCATGAATAGTTTAGTTAACTTTATTTGACTCCCCTTTATGCTAATTTTCATTTCGGCTTTTATTACTAAAACGATTTATAAACACAATTCATTTGAGCAGGATTCATAATTAAAATTCCTGTGTAAACTAATATCGCGGTAACGTATAAAAAGTAAGTAGTTTGGATTGAGGGCCAAAAAAGAGCATATTAGTTGGGAGCTGACGAAATAGTTTTTTAAAAAGTTAAGAACGTTATTTTTAGATTATTTATTTGGTACATATACACCTTTATGAATAACCTTTAAAACTATTATCGTACTTCTATAAATAAAAGTGTAGTATGTCAGGGCAAGACAATTTCAAGCAGCATATCTCACAAATTTCCAGCTTCAAAAATTTATGCCGCAAACAATGTTTTTTTATTTACCACCTTAAAACGAGGTGAATCGGACCACTTTAAGACTTTCAATGTGAAAATCGGGTGTGACAAGATTGTTTACGAACATATTTTTGACTTTGAAACTTGGGTTTTGACTTCTACTTTGAGGATCAACCCCAAAAATGTGGGTGGGGGGGGGGGGGGGGGGGAAGGAAAGGAAAAAATAACATAGCTTGTATTTATTTTGATTTTTTTCATGGTGTTCCAAAATTCACCTGACAGATAGGGTTAATAATAGGAACATCCATTACTATTTATGTCTGTTCTTATTTAAATATATACAGGGTGAAAAAGAAAAAGCAATAATGCATTGGGGTGAATAGGAACACAAGATTATCATAAAAAAATCCTTTAATATGACAGACAAAAAGTTGTTTTGTCCAAATATTTGTCAAAACAAATTATATGTTTGAAAGTGTGTCAACTCTTTTCCTAACCTAATACCAAACAAGATTATCCCAGTCGTCCTTAAAACTTATACTTTTTAATCTACTTGATGTTTGTGTACCTTAAATTTACTGCAACTTCTTTAAAATATCTTAAGGAAGTAGATATCATTCTCATCTTTTTTAGAAAATCTCTTCCTTCCAGGGTGCATTTTGCAAAACACGCCACGTAGCCATAATCTTGTGGGTGTAAAAGTTAGTTCACATAGCATTTGCACATAGATTACGTTTTTCCCTATACCTTAACGATAACGAAGTCATTGGAAGAAAAATCTTCCGATTGAACTAGATTTTCTGGAACGTCAAAACTAGGTTCCTGAACTAGACATTTATTCAAGCCGAACCGAAACTATGCTCATATTCAAGCCTGAATTATTGATCACTGTCCACGTGTTTTTTCATTTATACCACAAAGACAACGAAGTCACCTAGAGAAAAACTACTGAAACAACTGTGTTTTCTCCTTTTCTGACATTAATCCAAGACTGAACTCTTAATCACTGTCTTGAAAGGAGTAATTAGATTCGTTTTCAGTCGATGAATCCTGTGCGGTACATAATCTTGCCAAAAACCACTTTTTAACATCGTTCCTCTTGTGTTCCGATTCACCCCACAAATCTCAAAACCGAGACTTAGGAAAACATAAAAACTCGTAAAATGAAAAGTTTTAAAACCAAGTTAAATAAAGTATGGCCTGTTGTTGTAGATCTTTCTTCGTATCTAAAAAATATATAAGTATATATTAGGTACAGGTTAGTACTTATGGGAAAATTTTTGGGAAGTTAAAATTTACTGGATTGCATGCATGCTGTTTCAGAATTTTTAAACAAATGGGTATTGTTGCCAACCCCACAAAATATTTGTTACAAGATTCCAAACTCGTTAGCCAGAAAAGAAGAAAAAAACATAAAATTGAAAAACTGCTTTATTTATATGATTGAGTAATTTCTTTGTAATTTCGTGAAGTTTTGTTCCGATTCATCCCGCTGTTCCCATTCACCCCGTTTTTCGATATTATAAATAACAATTTTAAATTCAACATCTTCCGTCATTCACTGTTATAACTGTTTTCTCGGTTTCACGATCCTGAGTTACATCATGAATGTAAGGCATGAAATCGAGGTGTCCTTGTAGATTGGGAACGGTGGATTTTCAAAGATAGATTAAAATCAGCGTGACTGGAGTTTTTCAAAACGAATGAATGAGTGAGTGACTAAAGATGCTATAAATATGCATTACAAATTTACAGGTGATTTTGGATATCTTGTGTTTTTTAACACAACGTATATTACATAAGGAAAAATATTCAAAATATCAATTTATGCTAAGCCAATTATTTGTAAACATTTATTTGGCACAAACTTAATTAGTAATGGGTATATAAAATAGAATGACTTTGAGAATTCTATAAAAATATTTTTGCAGCCGTGACCTACTGTGGGATATACAAATGCATCGCTCATTAACCATTTTTAATTTTATAATTATCATTTAGTATGACCTCTGCCCTACGAAAAATATCATGAAAATCATAAGACTTAGGAAGCTTCAATTTTTCTGTCAAGTAACCAAATGTGCATTAAATGTTTTTGAATACAAAGATTTTCCGAAAATTTCCGAAAAGGAAATAAACGGCAGTTTCAGAAATTGCCATCTAGGAGCTAAGAAGAGAGAAAAATGGCTGCCATATAGCCATATATCTTTAAGGGATTGATGAATGTTTTGGTAATATTGATTTATTTTAATAATTAGAGTTTAATTTCTACATACTATAAAATAAATTTCAAATTTATGGCAAAATAATTTGGTTTTAAAAAGTATTTTTCCCTCATTAAAAGCCTAGCTGATTATGAAATAAATCAAGAGTGTTTATTAACTTTGTATAATAAAAATCAGCGCCCGAACTTGCCGATTTAAGCAGAGTCATCTTCATAGAAAAAAAATAGGTTGACCATCATTAATAATTTCTTTAGATGTATTAAAATGATCAGAACCCTTTGCAATCTAAACAAAGATATTTCTAAATAACTTTCATCTTCATTCATTTCATTCTGAATGAGGTTTGTTCTCTTGTTTTTTCTAACACTTCGATGCAAGGACAAAAAATATTAACAATACATTCTGATTCTAGGAATTTTCACTTCGAAATCATTCGACCATACTGCTTGGATATCTTCTAGTATGAACTTAATGTTTCGGAATGGAACAAAAGTAACGAGGCAATCAATTTCTTTCTTTATATTTCTACAGTTTCTATACAGTAACTGAAAATAAATACCCACTAATCAAAAGAAGAGAGTTTGTCTTCTTGTCACGATTATTTCAATCGAAAAAAACCTACTGCTATAAAATATAGAAGAGTTTGGAAAAATGATGCTTCTCTTAACGTTTTTAAGTAGTATGGTATATTGATGTCGCGATTCAATATTATTTTTTATGGTACATCTTGGTAGGATTGCTCATCATTTTGTTTTGTTTTCCTGGGCCAATGACTAATTGAATTGCTTAACTTAGGCAATAAAACAGTAAATAACTGTAATTCAACCAGTTTACATGCAGTTAATCGAAGCTGTGCGTTCATAGTATAGAATATGTGTTTTTACTAACCTTGAAGTTGCAGATAAGAGTATTGTAAGAGCTTTAAGAGTATTGTAATGTAAATATGTGCCTACATTAAAAAATGTCTCATGCTGAAACTAGTTTGATTTGGGGTAAACAAGCACTAAGTTTAAAATAAAATGAAAAATGGCGTGCGAATTTCTGTATTGAAATGGTATGAAATTTCGAATGGTATAATTTGTTTGGCTATTTTTTTAACAAGATGTATTTGCATTATGTATTAATAGTTAAAATGTATTTATTTAATTAATTAATTAATTTCCTGTATTTTTACAAAGAAATCATTGGTGTATTTTACTCAGATCCTTAAAGAAAAAATATCAATCTAAGAAAACGAGATATTAGAGTTCTATCCACTTTTTACGTCGTAATAAGAGTTATTATTTTTTTCTTTTTTCGAAGAATGGTCAAAACTAAGCATTTGAATCTGAACATTTGAACATAGTCGAAACTGAACATTTTGAATAAACAAAAAAAAAAAAAAAAAAAAAAAAAAAAACTAAATATTGTTAAAAATTTCAATGTTGGCTTAGCTAAAACTATATTTTTATGCAAACTATTATTAGTACTGACATAATAATGCACGTTGATAAATCAACGATCCAAGAGAAATCAAAGGAGGTCTGTTACATTTTTACGTTTCCGCACATACTTATGTACCCATATGAATATGATTGGATACATAAATATGAATTTCAGCTTTTTAAGTAGTCTCTTGGCTTCTATTTAGTTATATTAAGATATCTCGCGCTTTAATACATATTTACGTACCTAATGCGGATTACATACTTCTTGAATCTTTTTAATTTTCAGTTTTCTAAGACTTCTATTTGTTGAGTAATATTTCGACCGATAGTGATAATAGTAATTATTATGAAGTGTTATTATTTTGCATGTAATGGCATGAAGCATAGAATTCGATGTATACAATGGACATAGAGAATTCATATTAGTTGTCTCATTCAATTGGTTATGCCGATCAGATCGAAATATCATATGACGTAGCTGAAGGCCGTATTGGAAGGAAGCATGTAACAATGACCTTATTTATAAGAGGAAGTAAATTGTCATTTGTTGCGTGATTCTATAGGTGAATTTGTAGTTTAGTCTGTGTTTTCTTCTGTTATGTACGCTAGTAAACATATGTCATATTGCACCAATTCGTTCTACTTCTTTTTTACTTCTTAGTGGTAGGTAATAAGTTGTAGAGCTACATTTGTTTCGATCTATATTTGTTTCATACAATAAGTTCCTTTCAAATAAAGATTCAAAATTCTCTGGTGTACGCATAAGACATTTTGGTTCTTTTTTCTATTCGTAAACATATACGAATTATAAAATTAAAAGGAATCTAATGGTCATTTTTTGTTTTATATAATATTACTTGGGGACGAAGTTATGAATTAAAATAATTATTTTAATTAGGTCAAATATGTATTTTCCCGTGCGTCGGTGGCTTAAAATATATATTTGATCTAGTTAAACTAATTATTTTTCCACATAATTTCATCACCAAATAATATTATATAAAACAAAAGTATAACTACTAGATTCATCCTAATTACCCTGGTCCTTAAGCCCAAGGGTATTTTTTTTTTTTTTAATTTGTCAAGAGAGCGTGGTCCGGTGTTCATCCCCTTTTAATGTTTGTTACCCTGGGCCTTAAGCCGAAGGGTAATGTTTTCAATTGTACTGTTTGGCCATACGCATCGAAGGCATTGTGTGGGTATGGGCCTGCTTGTTTAAAAACACAGTAAAAACACTAATTCAGGACACTTTACGTTTGGATGGTGGCAGTGGTGACTAAGAGTAGGCAGTGTTTTGCTAACATTGGCAAAATGTGGGCTCATTTCTGACTTTCCAGCATTCTGTTTATTTGCTGGCATACGTCAAAGAACAAGCAGCGACTTGCCAGCAATAGTCCATTAATATGCTCACTACCAATGAATCATTGTTGGCGTAACAGATCAGCAGAGATGCCGTTCGCGCATGCATGAACTACGCTTGTTTATGGACGCCATGTTGAATCATTGAAAGAGAACGTATCGAAGACACGATACCTAGTAAAATTCAGTTATTACGGAAGAGACAAGGTAAATAATATCATATTTGTTTCTGTTTTCGAAGTTCAGTGGCGCAGTGGTAGCGCATTGCTCTGCCCCGCCACAGGTCCGCGGTGTGATCTCCAGACTGGGCAAGGTTGACTCAGCTTATAATCCTTTAAGTGGATCAATTAAATGAGAACCAAGCAAGCTTCGGAACTAAACACTGGGGTTTCCGCGTCAGGCTGTCCATCTAACCAGAACATTGCTGTATGGCACCCTGGGGTCATGGTCAAGTAAGCTGGATTGGGCACAGCAGGCCAAGCCTCCTCCCTTCCGCACGGGGCTGTTACGCCACTGGATTTAGTTTTGTTTCTGATTTCAAATGTTAGTTTCTGTTTATGAAGTGTTATTTTTTAAGTGAGAACACATTCTCGTCGCTGTTAGTTTTGTTTTTATTTTATCTAATGCACGATAGTTCGGATCGCCATATGAATAAGGCTAACTTCAATTAAACCAGTGCTGGCTCGTTAGTTGTAAGCCAATTTTTTTCGTAAGCTTGTTCTGGGACACTGTTTAAACGATGCTGCAAAAGCAATTAAATAATTGCTGGCCCTACTGTAAGCCAGACGATCACTTTTATGCACTGAAAAGCAAAGGCCATCCACCGATGGCCCAGCATTTCAGGTGATGGTCACAGTCAGTCTCCCAGTGCTGGACCAGCTGATTTGTTTTTACTGGGAAGAGATGTATGCTGATATTGATCAGTTGTATTGATGTTTTATAGAACTCAAATAAAAACAACAACTTTGTATTAGGCTTGAACTTAAGGCCCAGGTAAACTGTACATCGGTCCGAAGTCGGATTCTTTCCTTTTTTCCCCTTTAATTTCTATTTATTTTATATTTTAAAATTCTTATTTGTTTACGAGTAGAAGAAAGAAGCAAAATGCCATGTGAGTTCACCGAGGTTTGCCCTTATATTGCCACAAAAGTGTATTTAGATCAGCAAAGGATACAGCAATATTCTGCGAAAGATGCAATGTCTTTGTAATCACAACTAGGGACGGACACAAACTGAAAAAATAAATGCTTTATGGTTAGAAACAACAGAAAGTAGTTGTAGATGAAAGATATTTTATAACATAAAAAAATCAATGAATTTCAAAATGATTTTAATTTAAGATTATAAAGTAAGTATAGGGAATCGAATGGTTGGTATAATAGCAAAGAGAATATTTTTCATATCATGTAATTTTTTTCATGATTGTTTTTTAGTTAAATAACCATACGTATAGACAGCTATGCCCTTTACGTACTACACACATAATTATTTCAGCTTCTCATCTTCATCGACTTAAGCGGGGAGATCTTAGCCACCTCTATAGTTACGTATTCTTGCCATTGAGTTTGATCTTTTCCCAGCTTGATTAAAAAATAAATAACATTTTTAAGTTTGCAGAAACTACTTGTTTTTGGCTATAAACGCTCTATATACGCTCAATGTTTGCAAAATTTATTTTTATTTTATTTATGTATGAGCTTAAAAAGGAGTAGGACGAGTGATAAGTGTACTTCCCAATTAATCCCATGTAAGAAATTAGGAGCTACATTTTAAAAGGGATTTCTGTTTCTTTGTGATTAAAAGTGTGTTATAAGAATGAAGTTTTTATAAGTCAAAATTAAATAAATGGTCTAGGTTTTTTTAGTTATTAAATTTTTGTTGACAGTACATTAATTAAATACCTTTTTACAAAGCTAAATTCAATAATAAAAATTTAGAAAAATTTTATTAGCATTTTTTAAGTTTGTAGGCATCAATTAAGTTAAAAATAATGTTTATAATATATTTATGCTTATTTAAAGATGCCATTACCTGTTTGCATACTTCATATACTTCATATTTACAGACCTCTTTTTGTGCTATATTTCTGTTCTATTAAGAAACACCTCAATTTGAAACTCGACCCTATTAAGATACAGGAGACCTTTGCTTGTTTTTCTTCTGTTTCGGAGTTATCATATACTTCTTGTCATAATAGCTAAACTTATATTATCTTATTATTCTAAAGTAAGCGGCAAACAAACAAACAAACAAACAAACAAACAAACAAACAAACAAACAAAAAATTCTGCGGAAACAGGCCTTTCTTCTACCAAGGTACAGATAATAAATGCAATGTAACGATACAATTAAATTATTTATAATAACTTAGTTTCCGGGAAGCGTCTAACGCTACAGCTAGTAGCCACATACATTGATAACGCCTGTATCAGAAGAAAAAAAAAATTACTGCCTCAAGATCTTTCCTTGTTATTCGTATTTGAAGTAATGTTCAACATAGCATATTATTGAGAGGTCTCAGATAATAAATAATAATCTTCAAGTGCGAGCTCGAGCAATGTCACGAAAATCCAAAAGATACTTACAAATCATCAGCTGTCACTCCTAATCCAATGAAAAGGAGGCAAAGCCACATTACCTGAAAACAAAGGAACGCATTCGTTCAAAATTACAGTCTATTATGGTAATATAATTCTACTTGATTCAATAATAAAATCAAGAAAACTGCTTTATTTTCACTATTCCTTAGATTGTGAATATTAATTGGTGTCCAGGGAATCCAACAGGCATAAAAAAGCGACAATTTATATTCATACCAATCAATTTAAAGGTATTTCCATCTCCAAATTAAAGAAACAAGAACAAGTTGGGAATTTTTTTGAAAATGATATTACAAAGTGGTGAATTTCTTTTTTTAAATCAGTTATTTATCTACATTTACTCTTTTATTTTGAGTGCACATGTGTAACTTCATCACACCTTTAAAATAAAATAAAAAAAAAAAAAAAAAAAAAAAAAAACTGTATTATCCATTATTGTAATATTGAGGGGAACTAGGAATACTTGACCCAATGCATTTTTCTTAGAATTGCGAAGGTTTTATAAGTTGGAAGTAGTATTACTTCTTGTCCTGCAGTTAGCTAACTACTTGGTGAAAATGATAAGTGAATCCTTGCATCCGTTTTTAAACTGCAAGACAAATTAAATTGTCATGCTCCAAAAGTAATATCTTTGTGTTGTAAACGCTGATGTGAAAAGAGGTTTTGTTTAAAAATAAGACTTTTTTAAGTTGCTTATTTTTGTGTGCATACTTTTAGCTACAATTGCATGTATAATAGTATTGACCCACTTACTTGCAAATGGTTGCATTTTAGAGTTATGTAGTGAATGTACAATTGGAGATACTTGACCCAAGGCATACAGGGATACTTGACCCAAGATAGGGATACTAGTCGAATGCATTTGGCAGGTTTTATTGATTATTTTTTTTATTCCTCTTACATCATTTTGTTATGTAAGATATTCAATTGATAAAAAGGTAATGTAACTGATGGATATTCTTGAAAGTTGGATGTCGTTGCCTACCATCGATGTTACATGACTTAACGGCCCCTCCATATTTTTTTTGAAAGACCATTAGGTGTATCAGTTTATTCACCTTTCAAAAGATTTTATAATGTTCAATGCACAAAAAACCTGAAGATACACAAACCTGACTAAATTCAGGCTATTCTTCATCCAACTGAATTTTCAATGTAAAATGATAGAATTACAAAATTTGGGTTTTAATCTGAGTGTTCATTTGCAGTTAAATAAATGGTTACTTTCTTATTCTTGAATTTGTATAAGAACAGAAATAGCTTTCTAACTGCTAATATTTTTAACTTTCTACAATCAAAATTAAAAGTGGACACCATATTAACATTAATTAGCTAATAAAAATAAAAAGTATTGACCTCATTGAACAAGTATAGAAAAGTATTAACATTGGACTTATTAATGGGAGTTATGCTATTATTATGTAAAAGTGTTGTATTCATAATTTTAAATTGTATACTCTTAAATATATGACTTGGGTCAAGTATTCCTATACATATGGTTGGTTGTATTCAGATTATCTGGCGCCGTCAGCAACACGAGGGCTATAATGCGCCGAAACATTTCGTCATTTAACAAACCAACATACATTTACAAACACCCATGCCAACACGGGACTCGAACCCGCAACCTCGCGGTCTAGAAGCCAGCACGCTAACCACTATACCGTTTGGTCGGCGCCCTATACATATGGATACTTGACCCAAGTTGAAGGTTTTTTATGTTTAATATTTTACCACCTTTACAGTTAATAATTGAGAAAGATATTAGTAAATATTGAGTAATACTTAATGAAATATAAATAGACATAATTTACACACCCATAACTAATGTAAAATAAAAACTAAACATCCAAACCTAAAAACTGGGTCAAGTATCCCTAGTTCCCCTATTCAAAAATAATTTAAGAATTAAGGTGTGTGAAAAAGTTATGTAAAAAAAGATTTAATGCCATAAAATATACGAATAGGGTCTTATCTCCTGTAATGAACACAGTTGAAACAATAACCGATTCGTTAGAATTTTTTTTACCATCCGTTACCTTAAGAACAATTAGGAAGGTATATGACGAACTTATTACAAGGAAAATAGAACTTTATTTGACCATTACGTATGTGAAAAATGGACAGAAAATTAAAAAAGAACAACGCACTAACGCTTCGAATGACGATATATCATTTAAATGAGGAGATGCATGGCGAGTGCTCAAGCAGACAATTAAAGTTCGTTAACCTTCAGTAGGGCACAATACGTTGACCGATGAGTTCGGGTGTAATCTGTTTGATGGGCCACATAATAAGAACATAAAAAACACATATTTAAGTTCATTTATACAACTATCAAGTGATAAAGATCAATAAGGGAGTGTCAAAAGAAAAAATAATACAAAAGTTTATATAAAATAGACCATATATTTGGCATATAACTATTCAGCCGGGTGAGGCGACTAAGTCACCTATACTTGTCAGATCAAATGCGACCGACGGAAGATTAAGTTAGAGCAGCACCGTGGGTTATCAAAGTAAGGATAGTGTTGTATGTTGGCTGCAATGTCCTATATTAAAGCCTCGTGTATACTTTAAGATTTTGGTCAAGCTGGAATAATTTGTAACAGAATCTGTGTAACGTATTTTTGACGTTAATTTTTTGACGCTAAGTTTTTGACTCTTTGTCCATTCTCGTTAATTATCAAATATCTGAAGCCAATCGTATAGAGAAGATTTTTAAGGATTCAGCATTGTAAATAATACGGAGTCTTAAAAGAGCTACCTTGACAACACAGAGTGATTTTCTAAGGTGGCACAAAAACTTGTTTCCGGTTTGCTCACCTTTATACATTGCGACCTAGATGCACCACTAGTCTTATTTGAAAAATTATTGTGCTTTGACGTAACGTATCTTGTAGATATATGTAATCTGTAGGTAATTTCTATAGGTAATTTGTAAATAGTTTATAAGCGGATTCTGCTCTTCAAGCAAATGAAGCCAATTGAATTGTCCCCTTCTATTTAAACACCCCAATCGAATCTAGTTAAACAATGCCCTATATAATGGTCTGTAATAGGTAACCCTTGGTTACTAACTGACGTCTACTAGTTTTTGAACATTTGCTGACCTAGAAAACTATTGTGATTGCTAAGCTTTCTTCGACTATATTAATTTATTTAGAACCCTTTGAGGGTATAATCTCAGGTAGCATAGCAGTATTGGCCAATGTCGGAAACAGAGTTCTACATCCATTGCTATAATGCAATATCATGTAAAGACCCACGTAGATGTATGTAATAAATGTTACCATGCTTTCCCTTGGCCCGAAGAGAAAAGAGAGAAAGCTTAATCCAATGACCCAAAGGACTGCGAACTTAACGAAAGTTGTCCCGCGAGTGATTAATTAATCACTCTGTGTTGTCAAGGTACCATTACTTAACACTGACTTAACAGATAAAACATAATTCCAGGATTTATTTTATCATCCCTCGCGTTTAAATTATTAAGTATGCTTTACTCGTTCTCCAAAATGTTTAAAGAAGAAAAATAATTGACAATTTAAAAAAATGCATTTTCAATGTAAAATTTAATTCGAAAATCACCTCATTATGATGTTGTACTACTTTTCTCGTTCCAGATAAATAGGCATGAAATCAGAATTATTTAGAAAACATATTTCGTATTGTAGGGGGAAAGTGTCAAAGAATTTGAAAACAATGGAACTTGTTTCATATTGAATACTCATGGGAAAATTTACGAGTAGATTGCTTAAAATACTCGCAGTCTACGAAAAAATAGAAACAATGAAAACAATAGTAACTGTAACAAAACTTAAACAAACTTAAAAACGATTAAAAAAAAAAAAAAAAAAAACTAGATTCAATAAGCTAAATTTTTATTAAAGATATGATATTTTACTGTACGCGAAATATAAATTACTGAACATCATTTTTACTATAACCATTCCACTTACAAATGGTCTATTTTTGTACTATAAGCAGATTATTCAAATTTGTGGTTTTTTTTCAAGAATACTTTTGATCCAGTCACTTTTGAAAACTGCATTTGATAATGAAAAATCTGTATTTTTTTTTTTCAATGCACTGTTTAGTTCAATTAGGTAAGTTTTTCTATTTATTTGCCCCAGAGTTCTGTATGTTCGCTGCTTCAACACTTACATCTCAATCAATAAATGCTGTAGCGGGTGCGATCTATTTCAAATTTTTGGACTCGGTACAAGGAGTAGATAAGCAAAACCGGAATTTACGACCGAAGGTATCACAAATATAGATTGAAAGTCCGAACAGGTGCAGCCTTAACTTAATTATAATCATCAATATAAAATTTGTTTTAATAAAATTAGTAAGTATACTTATATATTAACTTAAGTAGTATTAAAAAATTTCCAAATTTTATTCATCGTGAGTTATTCATGCTATTCATTCTCAATGATTCAGTAGGTTTTGCTGAATGTCTTTTTACATTTACTAACGGTTGATAATATGCCTGCCGAAAATGTTCAGAGTCGTCTGTTGAGGTTCAACTCAACGGAACTCAATGGAAATTAGCACATGAATTTAATAACACATTGTAAAGAGAACATTTCAATAAAGTCGTTCCATTTCTACAGAACCAGGTAGCACAGCGGTATTGGTCAATGTCGGAAACAGCGGTTCAGGGAAGATTGGTTGTTTTCAGATTATTTGGCACCGTCAGGAACACGAGGGCTATAATGCGCCGAAACATTCGTCATTAGACAAGCCAACATACATTTACAAACACCCATGCCTTACACGGGACTCGAGCCCGTAACCTCACGGTCTAGAAGCTAGCACGCTAACCACTATACCGTTTGATCGGCCTGGGAAGATTGATCACAGCCCATCGCAAGTATCATTCCAAAATACACGATTTTTAAAAAATAAGCATGGCCATCATTTATCCCTCCACCCGTTCTTATAAAAATATATTTCAATTTTAAAACTCTGCCTCAACATTTCAAAACTTCCAGTATATTTTACTCAGCCCTGGGCGGGATTGGCTAAGGCCCCCTATCAACGGTCTACATCGGGATTGGTCAGTGTCGAACCGATACTGGATAGCAGATTTTTGCTACTGGGGAATGCCATTTGCATCCGAAGAATATCATTTTGAAAATGTTTTGGTGTTACAAAATTTCCAACCTAATGAACTCGTATAGAATGCGGGTCATTTAAATTACAGATACTATTACGTCATCAATAGCACAGTATGTGTTTGAATATGTAAAATAAATGGTCAAGATAAGTTATAATTATATTGCCAAACAATGTGTATTTATGGAAGGGACTGCATATTATAGCTCTATTTCAAAGAGTTCGTTTGAAAGAAAATGCTCTCTGTTGCAATATCATGTGGCGGGATCTTGAAAGAATATAAAATGATAGGGGAAAGGGTAGGCGGGATGAAGATGCTCTAAAGGGTTGCGCAGTAAAATTAAACAGAGGTTAACAAATACTAAAATATTATGTCGACACAATCAAACTTTTCATGCAAAACAACAGATATAAGCATAGTTATACGTGCTTCATAGTAATATGAAGACTTAAGACAGTCATCATTGCTCAGTGTCAGTGTAAGTGCCTATCATGTGGGAATTGGAGGTTGATTCCTTAATATAACGATTTGGAAACAGCTTTCAAAGGTATATTGCCTCTTGGATTTTTCTGAGTACCTTTCAATTTTTTTTTCTTTGAAAGACCTCCCTTATGGTATTTCGTATTTTTGATTTGGACAAATCTCAGTAATCCTCATGTTGTTGTAACAATGTTTCGGTGCAATGTAGTTTTTGCCTTGTGTGGCCTTTGCGTTAAAAAATTCCAAAAAATATAGAAGTTTGAACAGTCTTTATCAATTATGTGCGTCTACAGTCATTAGAAACTTCGGTTGTTAATTAATATTAATTATTTTGAAGTGATGGGTGAAATTACAATTTGTTTGTTATTTATATATTGGAGCTTATTCAGTGAATTCCATTCTCTAAAATTTTTTATTTGAATTATTCGTACCTTTATAAAAGATCATAAATTTTATTAGTCTAATAGCTGATTGTAACTTTTATTACACTGATGTGCGAAATTAGAAGACTCGTGAAATTTTTTAACTAATTTTAATGGAGTGCCGCAGATAAATTAAATTCACACCTATGAGACATTTTTACGCATAATAATAACAGTAATAGTAATAGTAGTAGCAGTAGTAATTAAATAATAATAATAATAATAATAATAATAATAATAATAATAATAATAATAATAATAATAATAATAATAATAATAATAATAATAATAATAATAATAATAATAATAATAATAATAATAATAATAATAATAATAATGACAACAACAACAACACAATAATAATAATAATAATAATAATATCAAAATAACAATGGTATTTTTGCTTCATTTTCTTTTCTAAAAGTCTTGAAATAAAATGCGGACACATGGCCTTAAGTGCAAGATATCCGTTTAGCATATGAAAGACTAGAATTTTGATTGGTTTCATTGCTTTGTAAACCTCTTATGACAAAAAGCTATATATCTTTATACAAAAAATCTTTCTAGAATTGTAATGGTACATTTCGTTTATTGATTAAAACAAAGGATTTAGCTATCGCAGCGTTTGGATTTTTCGGAGCACTTACGGCTACATCCTTCCAGTAGTAAGAATCCAACATATTGCCTCCCGTGGCGCTGCGTAATGATCTAGGGAATGTTTTTCTGATATTCTATGGGTTCACTCATCAATATGGATAGCGCAATGGACAGAATTAATAACGTATCGATTTTTGAAAACCTCGAATACAATTACAAGTAGATTATGTTCCCTAAAAATGATGGCATCTACTATTATGATAATGCGACGTACTACAAATATGTTTGTGTGGTTTCAAGAGTATGATGTAAAATTTGCTGTACTGCCCTGGCCTACAGTTTTCCCTGACTTAGCCCAATCGAACATCAATGGGACATCCTCGGCCGGGCTGTTCGCTCTAAAGACTCTCTATCACTCACTGTACAGTAGCTGTCAGCTGCATTACACAGCTGTCCAATTTAAAAACTTAGTGTCTGTAAATCACTCGATTTTACAGGATCGAGTAAAAACATATTGATTTTGATATGAAAAAGATATGATTCTAGATTTATGAGGAACCAAGTGTCCAAAGTCTCCAAATAACTAGTCTTTTACTTAATTTATATATCAGTGTATGAATCATGCATGTTAAAAATGCTTACAGAGAAAAAATACTCATTTTTATGATTTTGTCAGGTACTAGATTTTTAAACGGGACAGCTGTGCAATTAGCATCCATAAGAACACCTTCCGTCAAGTTAAGCAATCCTTCTCAACTCGTCTAGCCACTGTCCGGTATTCACAACATAGTTATTCTAGTCACTAAAAGGTTGTTCCATTAATATGACCGGACTGTGAATATTACCATCAGTAAGGAATTCCTAGAAGTAAAAAATATTTCGTCTTGGAATGCAGAATGTTGATTGTATGAAGTAATCTTTCTCCACGTAAACCTATTTTGATGCACTACTGGTTCTGAATTGATATCCATGACCAATTATAGCACATTTAATATTACTTTCACAATGCATTGATTTAAATGTGTTAATATTATAATACTCTACTGATTTAAATTCCATCAAACATGTGAAAGAGTTTGGGGAGACGCCTTGTGGAACGTTTTTCGTCGGAAACTCCATCAATTGAAAACAGCTTTAAAAAAGAATAGGAATGCAGCTATCAGAATTTGTAAAAGCATTTTGAGAATGCAGTGCCAGGTAAACAGTAATGTTATGGGAATATCATATATCTTATTAAAGAGCGACATTAAATGTCATTTGATTTTTGACATGGATGCATACAAATGTGATATAATAAAATATCATTTCTGTTATATGTATATTCTACCACCCCAGTAAAAACACGGACGATGGCCGCTTCACGGCTAGTTGCCGGCAGAACTGGGTGGGTGATGGCACGTAATGCCATCAATGGCTGGCACACTCGCGGTTCGTTACTGGGATACCATCAGCTTATTTTTTCTAGGCCAACCTCTTCTTGTCCGTTGATGGCCATCCAGCACTTTAGTAATATAATTGGTGGCAACGGTTACGTCATCGTATCGTGCCTTCTGCGCATGCGCATGATTGTTTTGAACTTTCGTAAACACGACTTTTTTTGCACTTGATTTTCTAGTAGCCATTGCATGCAGACAAAATTGCTGCGTTTGTGATATCTTCTGGTTTGGTTTGGTTGTTGTTTTATGGCGCAAAGGCAACACAAGGGCCAGTGATATCTTCTGCGTCATTATTTTTCTTTTTTTTCATTGAAAACGTGAACATCGAACGATTGTTTTTATTTCATTGAAGAAAAGGATCGGGAAATATTCATCATGGAAGGAAATCGACGTGTAAGTAATACATTTTTTTTATATTTTTCCTTATGTTGTATTCAATTGTATTTTACATAGTTATACGATATGCCGTATATACATGAGGACAACATTTATGCTTGACATAATGTATATGTGGTTCAGTATGCATCGTGTTGAACGAACATTAACTAATATTCTAGCCTTCAACTGCTGTATGCTGTCTGACAGACCGCGAGTTATTTTTTGTGGAATGCTTCCACCCCCTAAAATATTTCATCTTTGACTTTTTAATTATTTTCCCGATACTATGTTTCTTAAATTTTAATATGATGTTCATTAATTTGTTTGGCGCTGTATAGTCTACATGTTGCCCTTGCCCCAAAAATATCAAACCACCCAACCACAGCAGTTAAGGGCTAGTTTTATTTCGAATGTTTTGATATATTTAATGTAAGTGTATAGGTGCATAACCCAAACAACGATTCCTTCCGAATACTAGCTTTTAATTCCTTCCCTCCTTCGTGTTACTTATTTCCTCTGTATAACGATTTTTGTACTGCAGATTAGAGCCAAAGATATTTAAAGTAATTTATATAGTCCTTGGTATAAATGATTTGAATGTTGTTAGTCTGATTTTTGGTTTTGTTTATACGCTTAACGACTTATTTTTGGGCATAATAACGGGTAATCAAGCCGGGAACTACAGCTTAATGTGGATTCCGAACCACAACAAACATCCATGCCTTATCCAGGATTCGAACCCGGCAGCTTTGGCATGCGAGGCCAGAGCGCTAACCACACATCCACCAGGTCTACGTTGTTAGTTTGGATTAGTTTGGTTTTCAATTTGGAAGTTTTTATCTTGTATCCATCTAATGGAACAGTTTTGAAGTTGCTTACTAAAGAGTAAGAACTAATGTTACAGACCGCCGAAGCAAGATACTTTTGTCCATCGGTTAGCGCTCTCGCCTCGCATGCTAAAGGTGCCGGGTTCGAATCCCGGGTTAGGCATGGATGTTTGTTGTGATTCGGAATCCACGTTAAGCTGTAGGTCCCGGTCTGATTAGCCTGTCACTGTGCATAAAAATAGGGCGTTGAGCGTACAAGCCAACCAACTAATGTTACAGAATAATTCCTGTAATAAAATATTACTGATTTTTGCACAAAATGCATTATGATGTATGCTTATAATAATTTTAGGGGATGTTTCACTACTTGTTTAACATTTGAAGCTAGCAACTTAGTGGAAGGAATTTTGTTAGAGTAAACAAAAACTATATAGGTATGTTTGTAAGGTGTCGAAAGACATTGCTTGGTGAAGTTACTCAAAAGTGAAAAAACTATTAATATTTTTATGTATAGGAATGATTTTTTTCCAAAGTTTTAATTATAGCAGAGAATTGAATAACAAATGGGGAAATAACTGGTTGGTTGTTTTTAGATTATCTGGCGTCGTCAGCAACACGAGGGCTATATTGCGCCAAAACATTCGTCATTTGACAAGCCAACATACATTTACAAACATCCATGTCTTACACGAGACTCGAACCCGCAATCTCGTTGTCTAGAAGCTAATATGCTAACTACTATACCATTTGGTTGGCGGAAATATAACTGGAAAAGGTATATTTCTCTATTATAGTAACTTCGTCAGGGGGTGACTACTATAATCAACGCCAAAATACGAGAATTTCTCTGTGTATGTCATGGCAAACTTAGTTGGTTTTAACTTAAATTTGTTTACAGAGGTCATTTTTTTTTTTTAATTTGAATTTAGATTCATTTGTCATGTGTTTCAAATGCTATAATGCAAAAGCATAATAATTAGTGGTGCTATTAAAACACCTAATAAAATAACTGTGAAGTTGATAAAATAGTTCCAAGTTCCTGACTTTCCTTACAAGTCATTTCGTTAATTGAATTAAATAAAAAGTTAATATTTTCAAAACTCATTTTAAGTAAGCAAAATTATATTGCAGAATCAATATATGTTTTATATTTTCAAAGCATTAGTGGAGTTGCACTTTGTTTTCCAAAGGGTATTTTATTACCTATTTGGTAAAATTAAAATCCAACCTACTTAAATCAGTGGAAACTTTTCCATTATTCTTCCATTCGAGCCCTTTCCAAACCAACACTTCAAATGCAAAAAAAAAAAAAAGGCGCGAAAATTAGTGGATCGTTCTTGTATTTCTTCCCCCTTCTCTTAATGCCTTCCCTCAGCGTAATTTGCTGCAAAACGCGCTTTTCAAATCGTTCAGAAAAAAAGTTTTAGTCTTTCTGATAACTGTTCTTTTCAGCCACGCTATTTGGACGCTATTTTTTAAATGCATACAGATCATTGACATCTTTGAACTTGGTTCTCTTGTCAACTTGCTTTCCGGGAGTTCCGGTTGGTTGTATTCAGATTATCTGGCGCCGTCAGCAACACGAGGGCTATAATGCGCCGAAACATTCGTCATTAGACAAGCCAACATACATTTACAAACACCCATGCCTAACACGGGACTCGAACCCGCAACCTCGCGGTCTAGAAGCTAGCACGCTAACCACTATACCGTTTGGTCGGCCCGGGAGTTCCGGACCTTTCATTAGGAACACTAAGATTAAAAATCAAGCTAAACATTAATTATTGCATTGCATGAATGTATTTTATCCTAGTGGGCTCCCTACCCTGTATGTAGCTTCACAAATATGAGTATAATATCATTTTAAAGCTACTAAGTTTGAAAAAGCTGGTGTTTTCAATCAGCACAAAATTTGAAATAGAAAGTTTTAAATGAATTACCTGAGATACATATGTTTTAAATACAGAGTTAAATCTCATACAAATCTGTTTTCTTCAAAAGAAGTTAATAATAATTGCATGATTTGATTTTGTAAAAGAACTTTTGACTTGGAGAAGTCATTGATACGCTGTTTCTTTTATGCAAACTTACTATTGAATGTTTAAATTAATAACATTTGTGAAATCGCTATCATGAGTATGTACTTAATATAATAGTATATTTCTATTTCAGCTGCTATCAGCCAAACACAAGCTACGATTGGTTGGTTAGTTTATACGCTCAACGACCTATTTTTCTGCACAATGACAACTAATCAGGCCGGGACCTACAGCTTTA
Source organism: Linyphia triangularis (assembly GCA_963978545.1). Taxonomy (NCBI): domain Eukaryota; kingdom Metazoa; phylum Arthropoda; class Arachnida; order Araneae; family Linyphiidae; genus Linyphia; species Linyphia triangularis. The sequence goes on from OZ021721.1 coordinate 35,771,699, forward strand.
CGTAGATTCCGAACCACAACGAACATCCATGCCTAATCCAGGATTCGAACCCGGCAGCTTTGGCATGCGTGGCCAGAGCGCTAATCATACAGTCATCAGATGGGCCACAAGCTACATAAATGACTAAACAGGCTGAGATGGAAGAGATACCTAGTTAAAAGTGGTGGTTTAGAACAGCGCTTGACAGGAACGGGAGAAGGTCACTGTCGCAACAAATCGAATAAATGACATTTTACCCTAATTTATAATAAATAACAATAAATATAATCCACGAATTGAGAACAAAGTGTCCTTGTTTTGTCTTTATTTTACAATTGCTGTTTTGTTAAGGTTCTTTCAATAATTGTTGAAATAATGGGATTTGCGTGGAAGATTATGTTGAGACATAACATGGTGTAAATTACTTGTAATTCTGACCAAAATTCATGATATAAGTTATTAATAATTGTATCACTACACATTTCCTACCCTTGATGTTTTGAATTATACTTTAAAAATTTGGATAATCTTTATGCAGGAGAACTTCTGAAAAAATTAAGTGGAGGCTGAACATAAATTGGAAAATTATTTGGTTGCAAAAAAAACCTTATAGATAGTGCTTGAAAAGAATAGTGTAGAAGTAAATGGAAGATATTTAAACATGGTGTGTTTGTTTAAAGAATTGACAAGTTTCTTCCAATAATTACAGCAATTAATGTAATTTGAATTGTAGATCAACCATAATGCAAATTTTCTACTTTCATAATTCTATTATTCAAGATAATTATTATAAGTTAGTGGTAAAAATAAAAGTTACAAAAAATCTTATAATCCATGCCACTTATTTAATTTGAATTATATATTTTAACTTTCTGTAATGAGATTTTTTGTGTTGTGTTAACTAAATCTCTTAATGCTTATCTTTTTCAAGCCCAATTGATGTTCACTTATCATTTAGTGCATTTTGCATGAGCATCTTTTTGTTCTCATGTGAATAAAAGTAGGGAACAAAAAGATGATGCTCATGCAAAATGCACTAAATGGGAAGTGAATATCAATTGAGCTGAAAAAGCAGCCTGTGGAAAGCGAACCATTATTAGTTTGTCGTGGGACTGCTAATTTCAAATTAACAATATAATGCGAATCTTTAGTTGCTCGTTGTAGTGTTGTAAAGGGCAATCGACATTATAAGGCGAACTTTCATCGAGTCGATGTGGGATTGCTGACGGCAGCCAGAAAACTGATATTGGGGCACTGTTGGGCCGTTGAAGGCAACAGCAATGTTTATGTTTTGGCTAAGCGGGGGCTCAGACAAAATTTTCTTCCACTTAAGGCTGTCAATTGTAGGGCCACTGCTGTACACTTACGGTTTGGCCAGTAGTTGATGCAGGGGAAGCAGTGGGTAAGTGAAGGCTGGCTAGACATCAACGGTCAATTTCCGGCCCCTACTGCTGGCCCAAGTGTAGGCCAGACGGTCACTTTTATGCACTGAAAAGTAAAGGCCATCCGCTAATGGTCCAGCAGTTTAGGTGATGGCCACAGTCAGTCGTCCACTGCTGGCCCAGATGATTTTTTTTTACTGGGACTGTACTCAAAGTTTGTATTTATTTTTGAGACAGTGTTTTTATGTATCTTTATGTTAAGACGCATCGTTATGATGAATCTTATCCACTTAGTTAGAGCGTCATTTATGGAAAACTTATATATCCCTTTAATTTTATAATCTAGAGTAAGTAGTTTGACCAAACTTAAATCCTCCTTTGGAGGATGGCTGTTCTCCGATCATATAATTACCAATTTAATTTTCCATAATTGAGTTCTTGTAATTTATCACGATCGTAAGTATATTTGTGAGTAAAAAGTACTTACGCAAAGGAAGACACCTGCCCATGAATATTGAGAATTCAAGTAGCAAAAAATGAAGTACATGTAATTCAGCAGTCCCTCTGAATTATGGCAAGATGAAGTCTTTAAATAAAAGTCACATTTCGCTTCGGTGTCATGAATGGCGATGCACTGAAAACAAATTGAATTGTTATTAATGCACTTATAGATTGAAAAGTTGGAAAATATTGAAATACTGAGTGGAAAATGACCAAACGGTCATTAGGTTATATAATTTTTTCAAAAAATTAAGAAATCTTTGAGAGATATCAATTGCACATGAATTTTACAATGGAAATACATTCACTTCCAAAGTGAAAACACACAGAGATGAAAATGTTAATTTCCGTAAGATAATCTGAATTAAAGAAGCTGAAATTAGCTGCAAATATAGAAGGAAGTATGCAAATATGTTAGGTAACAGTCATAGCGTCGAGAAATATGCAAAACAGGCAGTGAAGCAGGCATTGTGAAGGGTTACAGGAGTTGCATGTAAGTGCTGATGAAAGGTGTTTAGAACACTCGTACGATTTGTTTTCAAGTTAGACATATTTCTATGGCTTCCAGAAGACGAATAGAAGATTCTGAGCTCTGGTGGGCAATCAGACGGGTTGAAGCAGTTCAATCTATCACAGATGTTGCTCTTTTCTTCGGCGTTCATCATTCCATTGCTTCACGATTATGGAAACAATTCCAAACCAGCCAAACAGTTGTCCGAAGACATGTAGCCAGTCGTCCAAGGGTTATGACCCCTACGGAAGATCGATAAATTGCTGTTGTAGCCAAGCGGAATCGAAGATCGCCCTCCACACGTGTGACATCTATGGTTGCAACAGCCATTGGTAAGACGATATTTTCCACTACTGCTCGTCAAAGGCTACACATGAAGGGTCTGAACGCTCGGTGACCAAGAGTTTGTGTTCCTTTAACAGTCCAATCTAAAGGGGCACGGTTAAAGTAGTGTCGCCAGCATGTGAATTAGATTGTGTCTGATTGGGGCAACGTTACTTTACAGATGACTCCAGATTTGCCCTACAACCCAATGATAAGTGTGTAAGGGTCTGAAGGGAATAAGGCACAGGCAATTGACCCCAGAACATCACCGAACATCACGCATTCCGCGGTGGAAGCATCATGACCTGGGCAATGATTTTATTGGGATATCGCACCGACCTGCACATCTTCAGGCGAGGTTCTGTGACGGCTGTACGGTATTGAGATGAAGTCTTAGACCCCATTGTGAAACTGTACGCTGAAGCAGTTGGTCCTTCTTTCATTTCAATGGATGATAATGAGCGTCGTTATAGAGCTGCCATCGTCGACGACTTTCTGGAGAGTGATGGGGATTGCGCGTATAGAGTGGCCGGCTTACTCGCCGGACCTTAATCCATTTGGAAATCTTTGGGATGCCCTCGGCCGTGCTGTATGTAGACGTTTCCCACCTCCAGCCACATTCAGAGATTTAGAAACTGCCCTACAGGAGGAATGGTGAATACTGGACTTTGTGGTGATTGATCACCTCGTAACAATTGTGATCACACTTTGTATGCAGGTAAGTGGTGCTCACAATACCTTATTAATGTCGGTTTTTGTTGTTTGTTTTGAATTTAAACATCAATTTGTTAATGACGCGAATATGACTTCATCTCATAATTTATGAAAATTCAATATTTTTTTTATCTCTGTAATTTTTTGTTTTGTCTCATAGTGTTACTTATTTGCAGCATTTCGTGTTAATCAAAGCAGTACTTGTCCATTTTTTTGCATTTTACCGCTCCGTGCTTAACTTTTGGAAGTGAGTGTAATTCGTTCTGGATAGTAAGTTTTAGTAGATCGATGATACATGGCATAAGAAAGCAAAAAAAAAAAAAAAAAAAACTATTTTGAACATTTTTTCTCTTATACCATACCACTTAAATCCTTCTTCTCGTATATTCAGATCAAATTTTAAGTAATTCTGAAGAGTGTTTCCTTTTTATACAGCTTTTTGAAAATTGAACTTTATTTATAATCACCCCGGGGTGGTCGTAATTAAAGTTCAACTTTCACTATGCATGATTTCAAAAGCCTACATTTCTCCTTATGATAAAACATGGCTTTCAAAAACCAATGATATGGCATAAGAAAAAAAAATAGTTCAAAATATTTTTTTCGTATGCCATACCGTTTCCTTATTCTTCAAGTATATATAGGTTATATTTCAGGGTCATTCTGACCAGAGTTTTATAGTTGAACTTTAATTATAAACACCCTGTATATAAAGTTGAAGCAACATTCTTTTAATTGCTTAAATTCAAACATTTGCAAACTGTAGTAGCTTGAAATTTCTCTTTAAAAAGTTGTTCATTTTAAAGAAAATGTATTTGTAACACTAGAGCAATACACTGAGCAACCACTTTATTATGACCATCTTGTCATCATGTAGATTGGTTACCTTTTGCCTTTAATACAACGTTGGTACTTCTTGACATGGACTGTACAAGATATTAATAGTTGTTTAGGTATGATGTTTTATTCGAACTACAATGCAAACAAAATAAAGCATGTAAATTATTCCTCATTTCCCAACACCGCTTCCACCAGTGGAAGGGTTGTAATAATGGGGGTCCATGCTTCGTGTTGCTTCCGCCAAACTCGCAAATATGCATGGTGTAACTTAAAACAAAATTCATTTCACCAAATTTTAATTTTTTTTCCGTCTTGTTCTCTGTTCAATCGTTGTGCGTTCAACCCTTTATTTACTAACAGGACTTTTAATTACTGTCAGTTTTCTCATAGCACTGTATTAATTTAAACGCTTTAGACCCATTGGGACTTTGAAATCCATTTCTATGAATTTAATTCGTCAGTTGTTGGAGGGCAACGCAAGCTTAGTTTTTGAAATCTTACTAAAGACAAGTATATAAGACAATGTAAGACCAATATGGATAACTAGAAGATTGAAAATCGTCCATGTGTTTGCATATCAAGAGAAATAAGCTTGTGCTGCCATCCAACAATTGAAGAACGAATTTCAGTCAAATAATTGAAAAACAAAATCTCGTCAGTAAATAAAAGGTTAAGCTACCTTAAGACGTTTTACCTTGTTTTCTGTAAATGGAAATGGTGTCCACACTAACCTTTGGTTTTTTTTGACGAACAGTTCTCTCAGAGATACTTTGAATCGATTCATACGATTCATTTGAATCGAATCATTCATACCGTTCATTTACCACTTTGGTGACGACCACAATTTGCCCATTCACATTCAGATTTTAACTGACATTCGTTCTTTGTGTAAAATTTCAAAAATGCCGCGACTTTGCTAGTACTTTCTCCATGAGTCCAAGATCCTACTACTACCATACATTTAAGGTTCATAAAATCACGTTTTACCCCGTATATTCACAAACCATTTATTTATACTATTGTCTCAGGAACTCAGCTTTCTTCTTCTATACTACCCTAGTCTTCTAGTGGCAACACTGTGGCAAGATAGCTCATTTGCATAAAATTTTGAGGTAGTCATGGCCGATCAGTGCATGCTTGAAATATAAAGCAATATATTGATGGTTCAGTGTACAAATGCGTTAAGTCTGTAGGTGAATGTGTATGTGTATGTCACTCAACACGTTTGCACATTTAGCTATCGATCGATGTGTATAGTGAAAGAAAAAGGGCAAAAGTTCAAAAGATCTAATGGGAAATTTTTCTAAATTCTTGATGCTACTTATTTCTTGATACTGCTATAATTTAAATTATCTAAATGTTCGGTAGATTTTTACGATGCAGCTGACCTTTTCAAAACTTTGTACTGTGGTCAGATGACAATGCCTAAGTTGGAATCTAAGTTTCCGAATTCTACACTATGTCATCGTGAAGAATCGAGGTTCCTTGCATTTGGCATACTGAGGCTGGATTTAGGCTAAAAGCGAGATGCGAACTTACAATTCTTGTCCCGTATATCAGTATAGTCAATAATTACTTGAAAATAGAAGCTGTTAAAATTAGCTCTCATGGTGGATGGTTTGAACTTTAACCCTTTCTCACTCAAAGCATTCGCAAAAATAAAGTTATAGTTTATAAAAACTTACTTCGGTAGTTTCATCCATGGTTGCTTCAATGAAAACACCCAACTAGATGACTGGAATATACAAAAATAATGAAAAAGCTTTAAAAATCTATTTTATAGTTCCAACAACATAAGAATTTAACTTAAAACAATGTTCACCACTAAATTTTGTAAAAGGGCCGCAACATGCTGGCAGAGTTCTCACGCGGGCCGCATCTTTTTGTACAGTAAAAATTTTTTATCAAATTGTAGATTTAATTTAATTAAATATCATAATATTAAACTGATATATTTATTAAACTGAAATTTTAGACTTGCAAATTACGCAATGTTTTCAATAAATGAAAGTTCACTTTTGAGGTATCTATATTTGTATATTTCTTAAGTATGTCGATGCCTGTAACCGTACCAATTCACAATACTTGTCATAACAACATTTGTATGTCCACAGGGTGAAATTCCTACAATGGCAATGAAATTTACTGCTCTATTTTCGTAAAACATCCATTTATTCAGATTACTTCTGAGCTTATATCAAGTTAGTTGTTCCAAAATGATTACTAGCAGACATATGTGTTTCAACATTAAACGTTTTATAATTGGGAAATCAAGAAAATATTTTTTTTCTTTATGGATAAATAAAATGAACAAATTAAGTGCTAATTAAAAAGGCGTTTGCATTTCTTACTATTCTTCTATCCTATCTATTCCTTGACTTCTATTCTAATTAAAGACTTCTATTCCAATCACATGTGTTAAAACTGTACAGCTAGTTCTCTATAAAACTATGTTTCCATAGTACTTTTTCTCAGGTAAAAAGAAATGAAGGAGAATTTTACATTTAAAATCTATTTGGGGGAAATATCAACAGAATGAGTAAAACTCATTTAAAAGTATACTCTGTATTTGAAAGTGTTTTAATTTTAAAAAGTTATTTAAAAAGTCCACGAAGTAAAAGACTTTTCCTGATAACAGACAATGTAATGAGACGAAGTTAACAATGATTACTACTATTAATAGGCATGTAATAATAATTAATAGGTATTTTTAAAACTGTTTTTTGAGATTTAAAGGATATTTTTTATTTTTTTTTAAATTATGAAAAATTGCGATACAAGTTCAGGTCATTTTGTTCGGGAACACAAGATGGATTTTTAGATAGTAAATACATGACATTTTGAATAAATTAAAATTATACTAAAATATCCACACTTTCAAACCAGGAATTTTTTTCTTCTTCGATTGCGCAGTCTGTAAACCACAAAAAAAAAAAAAAAAAAAAAAAAAAAAAAAAAATGGTGATCCGTATACTGCCCGTCTTAATTCTTTTGGCCACAATATCTATCCAAGTATTGCTTCAAATCATGGAAATATTTATACCAATCATAACAACAGTAATAAAAAATCATACACAAAATTTAAATAGAAAATAACTTATGGTTTTTATTGTACTTAAAAAAAAAATTATAAGCTAGCTTATAAAAGCTTTTAAAAAGTAGTTATTTTTACCTTCAAATTATGTTAATGAGCTTTTATTACCGTTGTTATACATGATAAAATATTTCGCATGTTATAAAGTTACTTTAGCAAATACTGATAACCAAAAATTAAAGGTCTTTTGGGCCGGAACAGACTGCTCTCTCTTAAATAAGAACAAATATTAATTAAAAACTTAACTATGTAACTTCACTTCATTAAAAAAACTATTATAGCTGTTGTTTCTTGTTATAAGAACTGGTTTTTTTTTTTTAACTAAGCTCTAAAAGTAGTCAGTATTTCTTTTTTCTTACGATACAAAGCCCAAAGGGATGGCTAAGAAAACAAAAGGACAAACGGATCATGTAGTGTTTCAGAAAATGATCTACAAGTTTTTCCTTATATCAACATAGTGGCACAGCATCGGTTCCTTCTTTAGATTATTAGGTGAAAAGATTTATCTTATTGTCTACATATTTTGCAATAAAGCTCTTCAAGCTGCATCCTAAGATATCAGTAAATACAAGAAACTGGACTTGGTGTGTTTGTATTCTCAATTTCAACCCTCCAAATAATATATCTTCACGATATTTGCTTATAGCTAATTATAATATTCAAGTTCACACACACACAGATATTCTTAAGGGAACTCAGTAAGTTTAAAATGAAAATAAAAAAATCGATTTTGAGATATTTTATTTCATGTTTTTCTAGGTTTTTTCGTATTTCCATTGGTGTATTACTTTACTTTTGTTTTTACTCATATTAGAAGCCTGTTATATTTTGTTTTAAAAAAGCAAACTATCAATGTTAACTATATAAGACTTTTACCTTTAACTTTGATTTTCTCTAAACGTGTTATTTTAAATTTCAATGTACCTTTTCCAACTAACTAGTACAGCTATTCTATTATTTTTTTTATTAAATTGTAGAACATAAGCTACATATTAATCTGAGATAAAAAAAAATCGTGTTATCTTTTTTATAATTTTTTAATTGGTAAATATTTGTAAAAAAAAAGAGGTTTTTCTAAAAAAAAAAAAAAAAAATTATAGTTAGTTAGAAAAGGTACATTGAAGTTAAAAATATCACTTTACAGAAAATCAAAGTTAAAGGTAAAAGTCTTATATAGTCAACATTGATAGTTTGCTTTTTAAAATAAAATATAACATACTTCTAATTTGAGTAGAAGCACAAGGAATAATCAATATATAATAATCAATATATATATATATATATATATATATATATATATATATATATATATATATATATATATATATATATATATATATATATATATATATATAATAACTTGAAATGAAAATCTCAAAATCGAAATTTTTTATTTTAAAGTTACTGAGTCCCCCTAAAGATTTCAAAACTCACGTCATAATAAAGTATTTTTCTTTTAAAATATGTGTCTTCAAATATGTCTCATTAACGTATGAGTTTCCGAGAAAACGATATTAAACAGTATTACATTTCTTGTTATATTAATTAAAGTTGAGGTGATAATTTCATACATATTTTATTATTACTACTGAATCTTGGCTCTTATAAATTAAGGTAATATATTACTTTAAAAATTCTAACAATGTATATGAGTGTTTTTGCATTCAAGATAGAAATACGATTTATTATCTGAGAAAAATAATGATACAATACATTCAAAAACATCAATATCACTTAAATAAATTAGAAAACGCAGATGCGGCATTTAATACTAAAGTTACGGCTGAACATTTTCAGAAATTATTAATTATACAATTCACGCAGTACGCACAAAACTCACATATGGTAAACAATGACGAACTTACAAAATCCGGAAGTTTTCTTCCGGTTCTAAAACAGTAGATAAGTTGCGAGTGCGGAAGTTGTGGATGGATCTTTTTGACCATTTTTAAACTCCTACAGCTACAATTGTCTATAGATTATATATAAAACCCATACCACTACAATTGTCCCTATTTTCTTTCCATCCAACGAATGATGGCAAGATTCTTTCGAAACCTTTCTTAAGTTTAAATAAAATCTGCAATTTTGTTATTTCATATGTCTTCAAATTATTTTTAATTGGCTTTTTTGATTATTGACATATTTCGTACTTAAAAGACATAAATATTGTTGATTAGAATTTATTTACATGTTTATGCAAGAAACAAAGTACATGACATATGGGTTTAGTGTTTTTATGCTTGTGATAAAAAATAATTCATATGATTATGTAATCCAATATAATATATGCACATTCGTTGCAATTTTAAAAGCTCGTTTTCTATAAATGTATTCATTTAAGGTGTCTTTTTCCATGTCTACAACTGGATAAATAACTTCCAATTTATAAAAGTTTAAAACTTATTTAATTAAGTTATTTCATTTATAGAGTATAAGTAAGAAATATAAGTATTTTTATAACTGAAATGAATTTAAGTTCGAAAGGATTATAAATTATATAGATAACGGAATCGATCAAATATGATTATCACCTAAAGAAAGGGCACCCACTTGATTTGATTTTGCTACTAGAATAAGCTTTGACTGATAAGAGGATAGTTGGTGATAAAAAAAAAAAACTGTCTACAATAACCTGTATTTAAAGTAAATTGACACCAATTTTTTCTAAGGGTCATATACCAAAGATACAGACAGCCACGGCTTGCATTATATTCTATGTATTCGTAGTTGTTTTCCAAAGAACAAACTTTTCAGAAGCGTTAATTTGTTCTTCTTACTTGAATATCCATAAATTTTCCCCTGATTTTCTTTTAACTTTAAATAATAAATAATTGATGGACCAACCCTAATAAGTAAATGCATGTTTTCCGACTAGTTAGTTGGTTTGTACGCTTAAAAACCTATTTTTCTGCACAATAACGGCTAATCAGGTCGGGACCTACAGCTTAACGTGGATTCAGAAAATCCATGCCTGCAACTTTGGCATGCGATGCTAGAAAGCTAACTCCGCAGGCATCAGATATGCGTTTTCTTACTAGTAAAATCTTTTATAAAAAGTGCATGTTATGTGTTTATAAAAAGTATATCTTAATTGTAGCAATATATTGTATTTGATGCTGAATTTAATTAGTGTAGATGATTTATTTTCATTAAAATACTTATCTTATACGCAAAAACTATCCCAGATCTGGTATTTGGACATTGATAGAAATCTGAGTTAAGAGATTTGATTAAAATAATAATACATCAATTAATGGCACTTTATAAAAATATTTTTTGAGTCATTGAAAAATTCCTTTATTGATTGTATTTTTCAAAATTGCCTAGTGTAAAATAAGTGATTAACTGAAAATCTTAACTTACGATTTAAAAAGTGCTTTACTCAATTTTAGTACAACATTTACATAGATTATGAATTAGAAAGAGATTTTAATCAGTGAGATATTTAAATTATTTTAATGTATACTTCCCAAGTGTGCTTTCTTTTCCTTTTAAAATTTAATAACTGTATTTTAATATTTTAATGCAATTCAAAATTATCATTTGTGACATTGATTGGTTACAATACCAGCAGACTGTGGATTTTTATATCATAAGAATGGTGTCAAAAGTGACACATATGAGAGATACTTAAATTTAGAGTTAAATAACTTTAAATTCATGTTGCTTAAAATAAAACATCGCAAAATTATAAATGATTAGTTATTATATTTTTTATTATCTAAAAGTAAGTAATGAACATAATTCGTATCAGCTATGTAGAAACTCGGCCATTTTTATACGTATAAATCTGTGCCCTTCTACAATTGACAAAACCAAGAAAAAGTCGTTTCCTTTTTATCCATTACTTACTTGAAAATTATAAATATTTAATATAAGACAGAGCGACTGATAAAAGGGCATTATTTTAAGTAACGATGAATAAAAAAAATTACAATTAAATTCGTTTTGATTTATGACTCTAACCCGACAAATGACCAAGGAGACTTTGCACCCTTTATTTTGACAAAATTATCAAAATATCGTTCTATTTTTTTGCATTTTTATAAATTTTGAATCCTTTTTCTTGCTCTGACAAATTTCTTAACTGATCCGATAGCTAAAATTGCATAAACATGATGAGTTTTTTACAGAGAATTCATAATAGCTGTAATGATTCCTTATATGATTCAAACTTTTTTTGGTCAGTTCGTGTTTTTTGGAATTGCTACAATACTTAAAATGCTAAGACTCCAGCCAATACAAATGATATTACTTGAAATTTTTTTATGTCATCCTAAAGATCTGTTTTTCAAAACTCTGAATTGATTTTTGAATAAAATATAAACTTATTTTTTAAATCAAAATTTCAAAAAGTGTTAATTTTTTTACCTATAGGTATAGTTTTTATTATTTTTCTCCAAAACTATTTAACTTATTTAAAATACGACCACTGAAAGTTTAGAGTATAAAACTAGGAACATTTTTAATAAAAATCAGGAAACAATATTGAAAAACTAAAAAGGTGGGTCAAATTTGAATTTTTCGAAATTTATTTTAAAAATTAAAATTTTTTGAAAATTTAAAGCATTATGTGAATTTTATTGCATATAAAATTTAATTATTGCTTAGTAATATTTCTAAATATGTAAAAATTATAATTTAAAGGTGGCTTAAATTAAAATATAGTTTTATGGGTACAAAGTCTTCTTTTAATCTGAAAAGTTTGTTGCATAGAATTCACTCACATTTCACCAAATACATTTTTGCACAATTTTTTTTAATTAGGTAATTAACAAGTTATGAGAGGTTTTATAAACAATAAATCTCTTTCAAAGAATGCTCTAAGACTGGCACTCCAAACTTAAATAAAATTAGTTTAAAAAAATGCATTCCCAATTTAAATAAATATTTTCTTTTCTGTTAAATAAGGTATTTTAAATATCAAGTATTCGACAATGATACAGAAAGTTGTAAATAAGGAAGTACCTTCGATGCGAGACGGAAGAGCTGTTGAAACTGTAAATGCGCTGTGGCTGCCCAAGCAGATCTCTAAAGTTCACGAACGTTTTTTCCAATAACAAACTAATAAATGTTGTGTTTTGAAATTAAACGATTGGTATTTAATAAAAGAAATCATAACGTGAGACATAAAATACAACAGGTAGTGTATTTTTAATCGATTTCAGTTATTGGGATAACCATAGAGTACGTCGAGAGGATATAAAATACCATAAGGAATGTTAGAAATAATACCATCACAGCAATCTAATTGTTTCACAATCAAAATAGTTTTTTATGCAATAAGTTTGATAGTCATTAATTTTTTTAAAGGTATCAACTGTCGAAAATAAAAAAAGGCCTCATTATATATGGAAAATATTTCCAGACTAAATTGTTTTTACTTGACTATTTAGTGGAGAACATAGCTAATTTCAGTGAAATTTAATATAGATACATGTGCAATTACACCTCCATTTTTGATATGCCGAATAGAAACTAAAAATAGAAACTTTAAAAAATATATATCGTTTTGTAAAGTACTATTACTTTGTATGAACTTTACCACCTTCGAATTCAAGTAGTAAAATTCTTATAATGTGAGTGAGTAGTAATATGAAAAATTGTTGTGTCAATATAAACACGAAACAATTTATACAAATAATGTATATAATAATGTATAAAAATGTAAATCATAAATTTTTGAAACACTAACATAATATGTCTTTTGTATTGCCTCTTTCTTTCACAAGAAAAATAGATTATGTTTTCAAATCTGAAAACAAAAATACAAATATAATGTTATACTAACTTCAGATAACAGTAGATAAGAATCATGAATAATTTTGTTTTCAGTCAGTAAAGCGTAGTTGTTCTAAATTGAAGAAATCTTAATAATTGTTGAAAATAATTTTCATTGCTTTCACCCTGTCTTAGACAATGTATAAATCGGCAGTTTTCCTTTGCACTCCTTCTTAGAAGTATATTGTTTGTATTTTAAAACATTATTTTTTTAAGTATAAATGTATTTGCAGTGTAAAGTTATTTGTCTTTTTCATGCCATCTCTTCCATTATCAGTATCTTAAGCACAGGAGAAGGAAATTTTTCGGAAACAAAATCAAAATAAAATAGCCTATGATGTTTACGATAAAGACATTATGATGTTTACGATACAGACATTTGTCGCCGTAAAAGTTACAATGAAATGAAATTACAGATTATGCGTATATTTTGTGTCACTAACACTGAATGTGTAACTTGGTTGTATAAATTTTAGACAATAACTTGCAGAAAAAATTGAAAGTAATAAAGTTTCTAAACCAATGCATGTTTCATTTAACATATTTTGTATTTACTACTGAGTGTTATGTTTCACTGTGTTTCCACTGTACAAATAAAATCGGTGGTATAACTTTGCTTTACAACTTTTCGAAAAAGTTTCAGATAAAACTGAAGGCCACATAGTTATAAAACCGTTTTCAGTTACATTAAATGTATTATATATTTTACAACCTTGTAACTTGTTTCCTATCCTGTTGGAAAAAAACAATTTTATTGTTTTATTACGTTTGAAACATTCTGTCAGTCAATTTGCATTAATCGGTGGATCAGCTTATAAAAATCAAACTTTTTTCTGAACTTTTAGTGTGTCCAGTTATCTAATATTATATTTTTCTTATGCTTTTTAACTTTCTGTTAAGTATAGCGGCCTCTCCAAATAAGGACACATTTGATTTGGACACCCTGTATATTAGTATCATTAGATGAACATAAAATCCTCGAGGTTTATTTCTAGTCCAATAAGTTTTCGTTTAGTTAGAAATATTGAAGGTATAACAGATAAAATACTTCTTTTTAAATTATGGATATCCCATAAGGCATGTTGACAAGCTTTATCACAGTAAATAGAAAATTAGAAAGAGAGGCTTTCACATAATTATCAAAAGAAGAAAAATTAAATACGATTCTACAATATCAATGTGTGGGAATGAAACAATTCTATGTAATTTTTTGACAAATGAACTGTGTAGTCATTGATTTGATAGTAATTAAAGCTTTTCATTACTTACCACAAGCAAATACAGCTATCTATTTAGATAACAAAGTAGAGTAAGATAATTGCATTGGTTGCTTAGAAAGTTTCATGGAACACTATTGTATACCAGAGGACGATTAAACACTTTATGAAACAAAGTCGCATTAAACGTCTTTATATAACATTTTAGATTTCGCCACATATGGGAAACACGACATCAATCATAACTTTCAAAATACTTTAAATTCAATGTAATCTATTAATTTTTTAATTTTTTTTTTCAGTTTTCTTTACCAAGAAGTATATGCAATTTTACCTGCCTATCGCATTGGGGCATTTGATCTGTGAAATGATTTATTGGTGTATATTACAATGACTCGTTTGTTAAAAAATATTCCGACTTTTGATGTATATTACAATGCTTCTTTTGTTAAAAAAATTTCCGACTTATATTGATGAGCGTAGTGTATTGCAGAGCATTATATGAATGATTATTCGAAACTCATACATTTATGTTCTTAGTTGCACCGCCGAGTCATAATCGAACGTTACACGTATTTTATCTAGGGTAATTTGTTTTCGATTTGCATAACGTCCACTAGACATGCACAAGATTTACTTATAATCTGGCCATTTCAATTTTTTTGCCATTTTCTTAGTCAAGAATGTGCATTAGTGTATTGATAATTCTTCTCCTAAGAATGTAGAGAGAAAAAAGAGAAAAGGAAAAAAAAATATCACATTTTGTTAAAAAAACAAAAACAATGATGCGCTGACATCTGAACTAGTTTCTCTCTCTCTCCACATGGCGAGAAACCTTCGCAGAATTTCAGAGCTTTTAATGATCAACCATATTTATAGTTGTCCTTTGAAATACCTGTAAGTTAACATAAGAATAGTATTGAGTTCTGGGGGGGAAAAATTAGATGTTTTAGCATTCGTCTTTACGTGCTTCAAGTTTTGGAACTTCCTGGGTCCAAAAAAGTTATCTTGAAAAATTGGTCCCTTGTGATCAGCATAACTCCCAATAGAATCGACCTACAATGCTCAACTTTTTTATATGGGTTAGAGGTGTCCATGGGACCTGTTCTTTAGGTTTATATATAAAAAGCGCATGAGCGTAAGATAACTGCCATTAAAACAATTATGTTTTTCGACAATTGCAGAAAAAAAGGCTCGGACGATTCTGATTAAAATCACTGTGAAAATCCTTTTAAGGTGTTCTACACATCTCCTGAAATTCCCTAAAGGCGTAAAATGTTTAAAAAAATATCTTTAGCATAGTGTATTGCCTTTAAACAAAACTAGTTTTCCTTTGGAAATGTCCCGTCAACGACTGTTCCTCCTACGTTTCAGTTACCCGATAGGAATAATATAATAATTATCGCCATTATCACCATGTCTTTTTAACCTATGTAATAATTATTAATTATTGCCAATTTTATGATGTTTCTTTTTTGACCACTGTAATAATTATTGTATCACAAAATTCTTTAAGTACGTCTTGAATTTATTCAGTATTGAAAGTTGTGAAATTGGCAATCCTAGCTTTTAGGATAGGTTTTCATTTAATTGGAAATACTGAAGGTCTAACAGACAAAATACTTTTTTTTTAAATTATGGATATCCCATAATGCAGGTTGACAAGCTTTATCACAATATATAGAAAATTAGAAAGATAGACTTTCACGTAATTATCAAAAGAAGAAAAATTAAATACGATTCTACAATATCAATGTGTGGGAATGAAACAATTATATGTAATTTTTTGACAAATGAACTGTGTAGTCATTGATTTTATAGTAATTAAAGCTTTTCATTACTTACCACAAGCAAATACAGCTATCTATTTAGATAACAAAGTAGAGTAAGATAATTGCATTAGTTATTAAGAAAGTTTCATGGAACATTGTTGTATAATAGAGGGCGATTAAACACGTTATAAAACAAAGTCGCATTAACGTCATTGTGGAAGATTTTAGATTTTGCCGCATATGGGAAACACGACATCCATCATGACTTTCAAAATACTTTCATTCAAAGAAATCCATTAAATTTTTTTCAGTTTTCTTTACCAAGAACTATATGCAATTTTACCTACCTATAGCATTAGCTCTTTTGATCCGTGAAATGATTTATTGTTGTATATTACAATGCTTCTTTTATTAAAAAATATTCCGACTTATATCGATAACCGCGTATTGCAGCGCATTTTATGAATGATTATTCGAAACTCATACATTTGTGTTCTTAATTGCTGCCGCCGAGTCATAATCGAACGTTGCACATATTTTATCGAGGATAATTTGTTTTCGAATTGCATAACGTCTACAAATCATGCGCAAGATTTACTTGTATTCTGTCCATTTCATGTTTTGTGGCATTTTGTTAGTCAAGAAAGTGTGTTAGTGTATTGATAATTCTTCTCCTAAGAATGTTGAGAAGAACAAGAAAAGAAATAATCCCATTTTGTTAAAAAAAAAAAAAAAAATCAAAAAAATTAAAACATCTGAACTAGTTTCTCTCTCTTTCCACATGGCGAGAAACCTTCGCAGCATTTCAGAGCTTTTAATGATCAACCATATTTATAGTTGTCCTTTGAAATACCTGTAAGTTAACATAAGAATAGTGCTGAGTTCAGTGAAAAAAATATTAGATGTTTTAGCATTCGTAGTTACGTGCTACAAGTTTTGGAACTTCATGGGTCCAAAAAAGTTATCTTGAAAAATTGGTCCCTTGTGGTCAGCATAACTCCCAATAGGAATCGCCCTACGATGCTTAACTTTCTTATCTGGGTTAGAGTTGTCCATGGGACCTGTTCCTTAGGTTTATATGTAAAAAGCGCATGAGCGTAAGATAACTGCCATTGAAACATTTATGTTTTTCGACAATTGCAGAAAAAACGGCTCGGAGGATTCTGATTAAAATCACTATGAAAATCCTTTTAAGGTGTTCTACACATCTCCTGAAATTCACTAAAAAATTTCCTAAAGGCTTAAGACGTTTAAAAAAACATCTTTAACTTGGTGTAGTGCCTTTAAACAAAACTAGTTTTCATTTGGAAATGCCCCGTCAACGACTGTTCCTCCTCCATTTCAGTTACCCGATAGGAATAATATAATAATTATCGCCATTATCACCATGTCTTTTTAACGTATGTAATAATTATCAATTTTTGCCAATTTTATGATGTTTCTTTTTTGACCACTGTAATAATTATTGTATCACAAAATTCTCTAAGTACGTCTTGAATTTATTCACTATTGAAATTTGTGATATTGACAACCCTAGCTTTTAGGAGATTTCTTGAACGTTTTCGTTTGATTGAACCTATCGAAGGTCTAACAATACAAACAAATGCTTTTCTTTAATTTCACGTATCCATAATGTAAGTTGACGAGTTATATAACAATACATACACAATTAGAGTAAGGCTTTCACATATTTACCCAAAAGAGAGAAAGAGAAAAAAAAAAAGAGAAAAAAAAAACAAAAAAAAAACGATATAGTGCAACAATGTCGATGCGTGGGAACGAAACAATTCTATGTATTTTCTGGAAACGAACTGTGTGGTCGTTGATTTGTTTGTGTTTAAAGCCTTTCATTTCCTATCACACGCAAATGCAGCTATTTACCCGACATTTCCGTTAAAACAACTGAAGAATATTCCATGCATCAATGAAATTATGTCTGGTTAGATAATGCAGTAGAGAAAGATAATTTCATTGGTTGCTTAGAAAAGTTTCATAGAACATTATTGTATAATCCAGTGTATTTAAATACGTTATAAAACAAAGTTGCATTAAACGTTATTGCGAAACATTATACAGTTTGCCACATAGAGGAAACATGGCATCAATCACTACTTTCAAAATACTTTTATATCCGATGCAATACATTATTCAATATTTTTTCTCACAATTCTTTACCAAGAAATATATACAAGTTTAGCTGCCTGATTCAAAGGATCATTTGATCCGTCAAATTATTTATTGATGTTTATTACAATGCGCATTAAAAAAAATATTTCGACTGATATCGATAATCGTAACTTAATGCTGCGCATTATGTAAAGAATTATTCGAAACTGATACGTTTTTGTTTCTAGTTGCTTCCCGCTGAGTCATAATCGAATGCATTGCTCATTTCGAGGATAGTTCGTTTCAAAATTTCATAACACCACCCGCAAGATTTATTTTTAATATGAACATTACAAGTGATTGTGGAATTTTGAGAGTCATGAATTTGCATTAGTGTGCTGATAATACTTATCCCAAGAATGTTGAACAACAAGTTATCAAAAAATAAATAGCATATCTGAAGAGCGTTTAGGATCCAATGAAGATCTATCAGAGCATAAAACCATCCAAATTACATAGAATAATATGATAACCAATTTGATACTAGGCATATATATCGTTTTATATAAATACATACACAAATTACAATCCATATTGGAACAAGTTGACCATTTGACCAGCTATAATAGGAATAGGTATTCATGAATCATATAAACGTTTAGAGTTAAGGGGAATTTTATAAATGGTTTTGCAATATGACATTACAATGGTATAATGTTTTTGCTTACATTATTTACCATTTCACCTGCGTGTTTAAATTAAAATTATAAAGATTTTGAATGTTTTATGAATCAATAATTAATTAGTGAAGTTATTTGTTTAAAAGTTTATAAAAATAGATTCTCAAATATCAGAATAGCAATGAGTTTTCTTCCAAAAAAAGTTCTTAAGTTGAAATCAACATGTTTAGAGAAAATGACCTTTATAAAACATTCTGAACTGTTTTCTTATTTTGCCATTAAAATATCAAATAAAGTTCCTCACCTGATCCGTTGAAAATCACCTCCATTCATTCGATGATCAGGGTACTTTTGAGTGGTTTTTTTTATGGATATGCTTCAGACCGTATCTAGAAGTGCTGCCTGAAGATAAGATTATTTTAGTCTACTCATTGAGAATCACTAAGAGATTAACAGAAGCATTTGTTGGCTTTTATAGAATTAAATTAGCAAAAAATCACTTTACCACGTGTAACTCGATATATAGATATGATAAATTATTTTACTGGCTACAGGATATCCGTTTGAAATATTTACAATTGAAAAGCCCACTTGCCTAGCAGACGACAAAGATTTAGCGTTGAATGAAACTTCAATGGAAGAAATTTTTCTTTTAATAGGCATTTTGAGAACAAATTTTGAAATTAGTAATAAGATGAGTTTTATTAAAGAACAATGTGTTACCGTAATTCACTGGAAGACAACTAATTAAGGGAGAATTAGACAATAAACATTCCTTCTGCAGGAAATAACTTTGGTGAAATTCTCTGGAAGGTATCTAATTAGTAAAGAGCAAGACAATATATATTTTTTCTGTTGAAAATAACGTTGCTGGAATTCACTGGAAAACAATTAATTGATAGAGAGTAAGACAGTAAATATTTATTTTACGATAGAAAGGAAAATAAATCATTTTTGTCATAATAGTAAGAACAATCATCGTAATACTCGTCATAAGACAATTGGAATTATTCTTCACTTTAAATAGGGAGGGGAGCGGGAGTTCGCTTAAAAGTGTGGGTATACTTTTGAGAATCGTAGTAGCATTTTATTTAGTTTCTAAACTGAAGATGCATGTTGTATTGTCGCAATATTAAATTTATAGATTATTTTAATTACTATTCTAACTTTGAATCAATTTAAATAATTTTAAATGTTTGGACACTATGCGTTAACCTTCATTGTATTATGAAATATTTTTTTTAGTTGATATTCAATAAAACTAGTTATATAGAATCTAAAATACTACAGTACCTTTTAGCTCTACTGATATATAGTGAAAGTTCGTTGGTTTGTTATTAAATTCCATAATGAATGATTTGAATGACATTTTTAGGTTTCATTATTCACTTTCTAAATCAGGAAATATGCTATAAATTTTAATTTATTTCAGCTGGATTTGCTAAATATGGGGTCTGCTTAATTCAAAATAAAAGGTAACGAATTTTTGTTGCCCAATTTGTTTCAACATCGATGCTGCTCTAAATGCCGTAACAATGTCAATACCGATACATTCTTAAAAAAACTATTCTGGTATTATATAGTACTGAAGTTAGAACCTCTGAACCACAACTAATAATTGGTAGCATATGGACAAAGAACTCGACTGGGTGACTGTAATTAAAGTCAAACTATTAAAAAGTTTTAACAGAAAATAAACACTGGTCAGTTTTACTTGAAATTTAACTCGAATATTCGCGAACACTTGGGATAAGTTAGTTAGTTGAAGTTACAGGGAACCAAATGTATGGCAGAAGAAAAAAAATATTTTGAAATAGTTTTTTTTTTATTTTTTTTTTTTTTATATACAATACCATTTTAAGCATTACTATTTAAACGAAACTAATCAACATCCACGCATGTATAATTTTCTTATAAGAATTCTGATTGCGATAAAAAACTTTTATCGCAGTAAAAACTTTTTAAGTTGTGAATTTTCGTGATTTGTAAAGAATATGTATACACGTATAATATGAAAGATTTATTTAGTAATGAGTTTGGAAAACACAGAAAAAAATTTATATTCTTTTAAACTTCTATTCCTCTTAGCGTGTGCATAAAATTCAATATGACCATTCATTCTTTATAAGACGATAAACAAAACGCTGTTCAATACGAACCTAGCCCACACATGCGGAAACAGCGGGCATCTCCCAATATCGATGTATACGATAACAGGAACTGATGTACATTAAATCTGCCGTGGCCCCAAATTCCTCTTGTTGGAGAAAAAGGTTCTTGCTGAGATATCGACCTCGTTATGTGGCTGAGTTTAAAATTACGAGGTGGTTATTGGCTATGTTAAGCACTATATTATGACGGAAATAAATCGCCGAAATTGGTTGCTAACAAAGAAAACCATACTACTAAAACACACTACACTTAAGGCGTTTAGTTTAAAAACCGGCTCAATCCGCGCTTTTTGCAAAACATTTTTAGTTTTCAAAAGTTCCTAATGCACTACATCACGTAGCAAAGCGCTATTAACTTAAAGTATCTCCATGCTGTCTAAAATTATATTTAAACTCATGGTCTATGGGCAGAGCTGAAAAGTGGTTGCTGAACGTTTTTGGTGCTTCTTGTAAAAGTTATAAAGATGAATTTTGTCAGTTTTCAAATTAATTGTCTCATTTAAAAAGTACAGTGCAGTTTGTCAACTTTTATAAGGAAGTTGACCGTTCAAAACATCAATTTTCGCAATCATTAATATATAAGTGTGAAAGTTTGTTGGTTTTTCGTTTTGTCACTAACTTACGATAAAAAGGCTGACCGAATTTCAAAGTAATTGTCAATTTAAAATAATCACATCTTATGCAAGGGCAACCTTAATAATACTTATCAGTGAAAGTGAAGGTTTTATAAAAATACAAATTAATACAGTTCTTCAAAGTTTTATGAATTTTTAAACGTATTGATTTAATCCCAAATTAAGAGAAAATTAATATTTTATTTCAATTTGTCAACTTATGAATTTTTAGCACCAAATTTAACAGGAAAGTGTTTTGACACACTAAGGTAGGAGTTGGCAGACTTTTCTGGGCTAATAGTCAAGCAATCAGTACTCAATATTGCATAACTTATTAAGAGCAGCAAAATAAATATAAGCTGTAAATATGAACTTTAAACTACGAACATTTATATACCATTTTTATGGTATAAAATCATGACATATGAGACAAGCCGGTTGTCCATTTTTGTTTGGAATGAACGCATATAATTCAGTCTATTCTTTCTTAAATTCACGATTTTTCTCATTAATTTTTATTTTCCTTCGAAGTCAAGATTATGTTTTGTCACAATAATATATCAAAAGCTAAAGACAAAAAGCGTTTTAACAGTGCAACCACAAAAGGTTTACAGTGAAAGGTGCTATCTACCTCTGTAGGAGAAGAGAGAACAACGAATGTCAACAAAAGCTCAATACAAATGAGACTGTGATGGATGGTGGAAAAAATCCTATTGTGCATTCTGATTGCTCCATATTTCAACTGAGAAAATTCCAGGGGGTACTGAGGACGCTGATTTTAAGTTGGCTTTGAGGACAGTGTTACCAGTGAACTCATCTCTCTACTCATCTCACACCCTATTCATCTCTCTGTTTCATTGAGTTTTCCTTATTTTTCAGGATTTACGTGGTAAGTTAATGGGTTTTCTATAGCAAAACACAATTTTAATATTTTTTTAATTTAGTAAAATATTCTTAGGAGGAGTTATTTAGAACTTGAAGAGCTGCAAATATCCATGAGAAGAGTTGCATGTGACTCCAAAATCGCAATCTGCCAACCCTTGCCTAAAGTCTAAATAATTGAGAATATCCTCACTCACACAATCTCTAGTAGTTAAAGGTAGAGAAGTTGTGACTTTGTAAAGCCTATTAGAAATGCCTAGTACGCTAAAAAAATCCGAATGATGGCTATCTAAAAGTCGTAGAAATTTAGATTTTTGTTTCCAATATCTTATATGTCTGGTGCAAATTTTTTTTCTTGAAGGGGCTGTTTACTAAGCTTTGAAAACTTGTTTAACTTTAACTTTGAAAATTTCAAAACGAACCCATATTTTTTATTCTTCCATACGATTTAAATCATTTACCTTAAATGCAAGAGTTCAGTTTATTACGTTGAAAAATACGTCTCTTATGAGAGAAAAAATTTTGGCAGATTTTCAGGGCAAATTTCATTATTATAAAGAAGAGTATTTTTAAAGCGGGGAGGAAAATTGAGTGCGTGTTTTAGGGTGTTACAAGGAAACTACTTAGATAAATAGTGTCATGTTTAACAACAGATTATTGCAAAATCAGTTAAGTAACTCAAAAGTTACCAATTTATTAAAAAGGATAATGATATTGCAATTTATCATGAAGAAAATTTAATATTGGAAACTATAATCACAGAAATATAACGTGTACTAGTGTATCCTCCAAAAAAACTTTTTAAAAGTAGAAAAACAGCCAACCTCAAAAACACAAAAAACTTTCTTACAATAAAAAAAAAATCATAACCATGATGGAAATTTTCAGATATAAACTCAGTGATATCAAAAATGGCCAACCTCTGATTACAGCTCTCGGTTATACGCTTACTTAGCTAATTTTTAAAATTTATGTTCCACTCCCATAAAAATTTACGCTGATTGAGGTTGGAGCCCGTCATAGAAATTTTAACAATGTTTGCATTTAAACTAATTTATGGCTGTTTTCACGAATATTGGAGGAGATATGATTTCATTTGGATGGGTAGGATATACAAAGTAGTGCAAATCTTCATGTTCACGTAGATGTAATTTTCAAAATAGTACAGAGAAACTGTGCTCAAACGCTCGCATTTGAATCTTTATTAAGAATTTTTTAATTGTAGGAAACTGAAGTGTTTTTGGTATGCTTTTGTTTGGTTGATACATGCATTTTGGAAAGGTTTTATTCTGTGGGGGGTTTTAAAGGTTAGAGATTAAGACGTGCGCCAACCTCAAGCAGTGTAAATTTTTATGGGAGCTGAACTTAAATTTTAAAAATAAACTAAGTAAGCGTACATTCTTAAGCGATTCACAACCGAGAGTTGTAATTAGAAATTGGCCTTTTTTGATATCACTGAGTTTGTATCTGAAAATTTCCATCACGGTTATGATTTTTTTTTATTGCAAGGAAGTCTTTTGTGTTTTTGAGGTTGGCAGTTTTCTACTTTTAAAAAGTTTTTTTTGGGGGGATATCAGAACTTTCTTTAAAACACTGGTGACTTCTATTTTTTGAATTTGTCCGCTTCGTCATTTTTCTCTTTATCCGTGACGCCTTTTTCATTCTACGCCAGATCATGTCCTGCAATTTCTTCATTCTTCATGGTCCAACGACATCCAACATGCTATAGTTATCTTGAAATTGGACACACCAGATGTGGGAACCTTCATAGTACCACTTACAGTTATAATTTTTCAAGACAAGTTCAATGACTTCCAACATGATATATTTATCTTGAAAATTGACAAGTCAGATGTAGAACCACCTATGGTATACCTGGCATCTTAAATATTCATAGTTCATCAAGACAAGCTTAACGACTCCCAATATGCCATATTTATCTTCAGAACTGACAAACCAGAAGTAGTACCACCTATGGTACACCTGGTACCATGAATATTCATAATTTTTCAAGCTGAGTTCAACGATACCTTACATGCCATAATCATCTTGAAAATAAATAAACAGGTTGGACAAACCGGTTGGAGAAATTTGTGTAAAAGCCTCCTTTTAATGGCAACTCAACCCCCAAAACTTAATAGAATACATTGCCATCGACAAAGAGCCTGTCGGCCAAGTTTCAGCTGGACTAGTTAGTTTGTACGCACAAAGACCTATTTTTTTCCGCATAATAATGCCTAATCAGCTTAACTACCAACAACTTAACGTGGATTCCGAATCACAACGAACATCCACATCTAACTAGTGCTAGAAGTGTGGGAAGATGCGGGGTGACGCATCCACCCACTTTACAAGAAAACAACCACTTTTAATACCACTGAAATCCATCCCTCCACTTTTAAAAACACTCAATATATTTAATAACTACTAAAAAAATTACATTAACTGCTAAATGCGACACTGAGACATGGCGGATCCAGCGAGGGCGGAGGGGGCGTTCGCCCCCTCCGTTATGCATTTTTTATGCACGTTTTAACGTGCGCTGCTCTCAGACTTTGGATCAAATCAATCAAGATTTGATGAATCCGCACTGAACATTTTTAATATAAATAAAAAAAAGCCAAAGCAAGACAACAAAAGTAAATTATTGTTTGAAAATGTTCAATGTGTATATGCATTCGTTGTTAAGATTGTTCTGTCTATCGTATTTAATAATAATTTATTCTGAATCAAATAGTTGTAGGCAACTCTAATTTATTGTCGTAGTTCTACGTAGATAATCATTGGGTCGCCTTTATGTTATTCAGACTTTTATTACCTCTTTGTAACATATTCTGCATAATCAAAGTTAAGTTATCCCTTGGTATAGTAATTTAATTTAAGAGTAACAAAATTTACCTAAGCTATTCTACAACTACCGCCTCCTCCGTAATAAAACTCTGGATCCGCCCTTGCACTGAGAAGAAGTGATTTTAAGTTTTCAAATACAAAAAGAAACTTTCCTTATGGTATATTCCTTTCTTTGTCATCATTTTAATTACTTAAAATCACCTTCTCATCATTTAAATTATTTGGAAAATTATGAAATTTTGTATTTTGACGTTTTTTGGATGGTAAATCTAAATATAGCATAATATTATGGGGTTGCCATTGACCTTTTCAAAGTTTGGTTTAATTTTAATTTGTAGATGACCCCCTTATGAATAAAACTATATGTAATTATTAAAAACTATAGAAAAATTAAAATGGTACTTTTCAGTTTTTATTTAATCAATTATAATACAAGATATAGTCATCGTTCGGATTTGTTTGCATATGTTAATGAATACTCTTCAAATATATTTGGTTACGTACTAAATATATAAAATTGGGAGTGTGTCCCAAATTCTTATTAAAGAGTTATAAGAGAATGACATGCTTTAGGTATGAATTTGTTAACGTTATTACAAGATCAAATATATTTCAACCAAATTTATCTGAATACTCTCTGATGTCGTGAGAAAAATAATTATCTGCTCCAAGAACAATTTCTAATGGAGTTGAAAGAGAAAAATATCTCGTTTGCATATTTATTTTTTTTATTATTATTTTATTCTACTCAACATTTCTGCATCACATTTAGCCCCACAATTTTTAATTTTTTTTAAAGCTGTTTAAAAACAATAAGTTAGGAATGATTCACTGCTACACCTTCTTAGGTAGTTTAATAGAGAATGAAAATAATTCTTACAATTTTTCCTAAACGATAGAACATTGTTTCGGAGCTTTCAGTATTTGGCTACAAGATAGATAATTTTGAAGTTCATAACTTTAACAGTAGGTCAATAAAATCCGAACGCTGGCTATATCTTTTTGCTCTAATTGAGGAAACAAAAATACGTAGAGTAACTCTGTAATTTGAAAAAGGTTTTTTTTTGTAATGTATATAATTTATCATACGAGGACATTTACATATTAAAACATAATCAAACTTTAAAAGGTCAATGGCAACCCTATATTAGGATGAGGTACATATTCGGATTTAACATCTAAATAATAAAAAACAGAAACCGGGTATTATAATTTTTCAATAAATGGTTAGTTATTTAAGTGATGACAAGAAAATTACTTATCAGTGCAAATGTTTATCGAATCAAGAGATATCCCTTGTTTACAAAACTTGACATGTTAATATACCTGTTCGTTCGCACTGTATTGTAGAACTGTTTATTTTAAAAATTTTAATGATGTTTACTAATGAAGTTTATGGACACAGTTGGGGAGGATAAATCGGATGCACTTTCAAATAAAAAAAGTAATGGAGAAAAGGGGAAAAGTTTACAGAAAAAAGAACCCGAGTGTCTTCCAAAATTTTCCATTCGAAATCAATTTAATGCAAAACTGATAACTAACATTGTATTAAGACATTTTTTTAACATTTTTGAAATCAGGGCTTGATCAAAAACTTTTGCCAACTTGAAACCCTTGCTTGTAAGAAGAAGAATCCTGACGGTACCCATGATGAACTTATAAACTTTCAATGTGTAAGTATTATACTGGCTAACGTTTTCTGGTGAGGAAAAAAATACACATCGTATTTACGCAAGGTACAAAACGTATAAAGTTTTAGAATCATGAAATATTTTCTAGACGATTTAATGTCTATTGTAACAGGTGAGAAAACATTTCCCCAACATATAAGAGAAACTGAACCATCAATAACAACAAACAATAAATATCCAAAGTAGTTCCTTTAACAACAAACCATTTCTGATGTGAAAACATTTATGAGACATTCAAGTGACATTTCTGTTATTCAGTATTTAGTTCACCTTTCAGGCGAACGAGTACAACTGTAAATTACTAAAGGAGGGAAATTGTACATTTATTAAAATTGTGCTTCGTTAACTAATTCCTTCTACACAGATATAATGAAGTTTTTTTATTTCTCACTCGAAAATAATGATGTCTGATACAAAGAATTCGGATAAAGGGAACTTGTACGTAACTGTTAGGGGTATAGCTAATTTTGAAAAAGTGAACAATGGTTGACTATATCTTCAAACATTTAAATTTTCCTTTGGCCTTTTAAGAAAATCGGAAAGAATAAATGATATAAATATTACTTTATTTTTTACCAAAGCAATTTTGATGTAAACTAAACATTTCAGTGTTACACCTTTCTTATGTTTTTATAGTCTGAATCGTTTTCCAACTTCGCTTTTCCGAATGAATAGTAAATTGTTGGAAGAGCTCATGCTCATATTTAAAAATTCTTCTCCATGCAATAAAAATTTTGTACAATTTTCCATTGTATAACTTTTATTTCGATTTTAAAATAATAAAAACATAATATATACTTTTAGTTATCCTTCAAAAATCCAAATTAGTGTTATACGCTGGGAAAGTTTACGAAGCTTTTGTTGTCTGGTAAAAGATTTTAAAAAATGAGCATGTGATCTATTGTCAATAATTATGTAAATAGGGTCTCAGTCAACTTAATCGTTTAACTACGAAGTTTTATACCGTCGACCAAACGGTATAGTGGTTAGCGTGCTAGCATCAAGACCGCGAGATTGCTAGTTCGAGTCCCGTGTTAGGCATGGGTGTTTGTAAATATATGTTGGCTTGTCAAATGACGAATGTTTCGGTGCATTAAAGCCCTCGTGTTGCTAACGGTGCCAGATAATCTGAAAACAACCAACTTTTACTAAACGATTTCTAATAGGGCTACAGCTCTAAAATTTTCAACATAAGTAGTTTTGGCCTTCTAATTGGACTTTAGAAAAACAGAATTTTAAATGTTTGTTTAGTTCGTTATTAATTAATTTTTTTAATTAATTAATATATATATTATAAAACGATTTCAAATATGGCTACAGCTTTGAAATTTTCAACATAAATAGTTGTGGCCTTCTAATTGGATTTTTGAAAAACAGATTTTAATAATTTTTTTTTTTTTAATTATTTACAAATATTTTACAAAACGATGTGTAACTGATGGGCTACATTTCTGAAATTTTCAAAATACGTAGTTTTGGCCTTCTAATTGGACTGACAAAAAGAATGCTAAAATTTTAATTTGTTTTTCAATTAATTTTTTCACAAAAAGCGACTTCGAATAGGCCTAGATCTCTGAAAGTTTCAACATAAGTAGTTTTAGCCTCTAATTTTGCTTTCCACAAACACGCGCTAAAATAATCTTAAATGGGTGTTGTATTATTGTATTAAAGGGGAAATTTTTTTCTTGACAAGGGAGAGGCTTTCAATATTAAGTCTTTATGTAGCAATTAGATTTTAGTGAGTGAAGCGAGCTTATGCTTACGCAGCAATGAACCTTTCAGCGAGCACATGTTAAAATTTCGTAGCGAAGCACGGGTATTTAGCTAGTACTTTAATAAAACTGCCAAACCTAAAAGCGATGGCTATCACAGCAAGTAAAAGATTATTTCGTTAAATTCAGCATTTAATCTGAAGTAAATATTTTATACATTTTTTCAAACCAACAAATTTCTCACGTTGCAAGTGTATTCTTAGCATCGTGTTTGAATGTACTGAAATGACAAGCCTATAATCCATTTACTCGGTCAGAAGCTAAATTGATTTATATAAAAATTGGTGCAGCTCAATTAGTGCTAACTATTTTATTTAAAAGATAAATAAATGAAAAAAGATATTTTGATAAATACAATTACACGAAAATTACTTTTAAAAAAATCTGAAATGTAACAACTAAACAAAATAAGCGAAGATTAAATCTTTTGAGTTATCTTCTAAGCGATTGCATGCACTTTCGTCAGAAATATGTATATGAAATTTTGACCCATAAAAATCTTTAGTAACGTCTTTCTATAAGGTTTCGTTGTTTCATCAAATCTGCATTGTATTCGAAAACTTTACACTACGATCGTATCACAATAAAATATTCACTTTTACATTATCTTGATAATGCAGGATTCATAGTTGGCATTTTTACGAGCGCCGTCCCACATTAAGTCTTCATAAATATTTATTACAATTCTTGTAAATATCTTGTTTATGGAAGTAGTGGTGGAGTTCAGTTCGTCAGTTTATGTACTTAGAGATTTAATTTATGTGATTAAAACTATACTTAAGACAAATAAGAGTTCAAGATTTTTTGTTTTGCTTTTAAGTCCATAGATTATTTTTTTTGTGCTTTTAATTACCCCATATGTTAGCATAGAGTAAAGAAAGTATGGCTTTTTTTTTTCCCTGCTTTTTTTCTTTCCCCCCCCCCCCCCATTTCTCCTTGTTTTGGAACATCCTGATTTAAAAAAAAGTAATATAGAAAAAATGTCTATCTGGTGTGTCCGCCTGACTATGTATACGTGGTGGGGCATAACTTCTTAATGAATCGATCAACGATGTTCAAATTTGGTGTACGGGTTAGTGGTGGCAGTGCGACCTGCCATCAAAGTTTTCGTCAGCATTGCGCATAAGTAAAACATGAGAAAACTCTGAAAAAATTATGTTTTTCAGCAATTGTTAAAAAACACCTCAAACGATTTTTATCAAAATTGCTCTGGTAATGTCTCTTAGGGTGTTCTAAACATCTCCATCTCCCAAATTCCCGTAGCATCACTCAACAACGACCGTTTTCTCCTGTCTCCTATTTCACTCATAAAGGCGGATAATGTAAGAATTATCGAAAAATATATTACCAAAGTCGCAAATTCGTTTTTTTTTTTTTTTTTTTTTTTTGCCTTAGTAAGAATTATCATCAAAAATATAGTCAACTGGCCATTTTTTTCAAATGATTGAAAATATGAAAATAGTAATTACACTATTCCACGTCAAATTTAAATGTAGTGACCAGTATTGTAGTGTAATTGGAAGTTGTGCGATGTTCCACACCCCTAGTTTACTTTTGTAATGCATAAATTTTTCATTATATTGAATGAATTAACGTAACTAAAAATCTTAACACTTGTCTGATAATATATGACAATTTTATGTTATGTAAATAAGTTGGTCAATGGTATAAAATGTCCTACAGGAATACATAAAATAAGCCCAAAAAATACATAAAATGTGTAAGTGTATAAAAATATGTATGTATACTCCTCTCAAAATAAGTAGGAGATTTGTAGGTTTTAATGCTAATTGCTCTAACATTACAATTCGTTTACTAACATAAAGTGAAAGCACTTGATCTATTGAAGGGTGAAAAAATCACTATGATGTTTTCGAAACGTAAATTACGTCGTAATCGAAGTAAGGAGGAAGGAAACGTTAGGGGATGTCCATGGCTTCAATACTGGATAGTTCTGTGTGAGATTTTATTATTTAAATTATCATAAAAAAGAATTACCATTACTTTTTTACTTTCAATTATCCATAGGTTTACATAGGGGAATGAAAATATTTTCGGTAAAAAAAAATCGATCTTTTTTTTTAAACATTTTTCTCCGTTTTAAAACATCCTGACTTCAAAAAAGAGATCTAGAAGAAATGTTTGTTTGCGTGTACGTGGTTCACATAACTCTCGTACGAATTGACCTACAATGTTCAAATTTAGTGTACTTGTTAGTGGGGGACATGGGACCTACTATAAGATTTTTGTCAAAATTGCGCATGCGCATATGGTAGCTGCCATTAAATGTAAGAATAATGTAACAATTATCGCAAAGTATATCACCAAAATCCCAGGTTTTTTTTTTTTTTAAGGTTTTTTTTTAAGAGTTATACAAGAATTATCGCCTAAAATATTCTCACGTTTAAGAGACTTAATAAACATGCTTACGTTAAGTTTAAAAGCGGATTTATTGAGGCTAGTCAATTACAAAGGCCAGGTTACTAAGAGCTACTCCTTTACAATGAAGGAATCACTTATATATACACACAAAGAAGGTTCTAAGAAACTTCCTAGAAATAACTAAAGAGGAAATGATGTAAACTGAAAATACCAGAAACTTCTGGAACTAACAACGGGAATAAATAATAGATAAACTCAAATTTTAACTTCAAGGATCGAACCCGGGACCTGCTGTTTCGCAGCCCCGTGATTTACCACTGAGACAAGGTGACTTACGCTACCGCAGCTTCACAGCAATATCGCCAAATAGGCCATTTTTTTTCTAAATGAAAGGGAAAAATATAAAAACGGTAAATAACACCAATCCACGTTAGTATAATAGTGTGGTTGAAAATCGTGCGATTCTCCACACCCCTAGTTTATTTTAAAATTCGTCAAGCCGATTCTCTATGTATTCTTTTAATTTTTTTTTTTTTATTGTTTTTTGTAAATCAGTTGCAAATGGTAGGATGAAATAATCACAGTGCATTTTCTTATTTCTAGCAACTTCAGTATGCCAGAAGCATTGGGAATAAGAAATGGATCAATAAAGGATCTCTCACAACTGTTTTTGATCTTCAAACTAATGAATACTTGGGGACCAATACTCAAGAGTGGCGTAGGAGGATATTGGCTCTACTTTCCCAATAAGCACTTGGTAAAATAAATCGATAAATTTTGCTAATTACATTTTCCTTATTTCCTTACCTTTCTTATTAAGTGAAACGTGTCTCTTTACAACGGGAGATATTTACCATTGATATGTAAAAAAAAAAGCATTTTAGAAGTAGTTTTTAAGAGCCCTCCTACCTACCTACCTATGTTTGTAACTAAGTGCAAATTATTATTATTTTATTATTTTTTTTGGATATCGCTACTAATTCCTGATTATTGCTTAAAAATACAAATAGAGACATCTTTGGCAATTTTATTTTATTTATTGTAATACCAATAATTCTACTTTAGCCTCAACTGGAGTGAAAACACAACCAGTTCACAGGACTCCCTAGAACTGATTGTATGATGGAAAACTACTCTGTGATAATTTCGTCTCACTTCACAAATGTTGCGATTTATTGGGACGTCCTGGAGGGCATTAAATAGTAGTAAATTATTAAAAGTAGTTATTAAAAGAAGGAGTTGATAAAAAAAATTAAGGCCATTTTTATAAAAAAAAAATTATTGCTAAACATATCAACTATATAAATTAATACTGTTCTTTGGAGAAAAAACATTTTTCTAAATTACCAGAAAAATATTTAAAAACTGTAATCAAGGCATCCCAGTTACGGGATATTAAAGTAAACAAGTTTGAAATTGTTAGTTTTCCCAATTGTAAACTCTTTTGTCAGCAAATTTTTTTTCTGGTGGCAAAAAGGCATGACTGGCAATCAAAAAGGGATGGATACATTAAAAAAGTATCAGGTTGCGTCGTGATAGTTTATATTTAAATGATTCGAAATATTATGATAAAAGCGTTTCTTTAATTTTCTGTGAAGAACGGTAAATTAAATTTTTGAATTGAAACAGGGGATTGGGCTTATGTAAAGGGCCGTGTGGGATGTTTATATCCTGGGATACTGTTAACCACCACCTCACGAATTCTTTTACTCGCTATCATAGAGTTGAAAAAAAGAAAAGGAAAAAAAAAGAAAAAAAAACGAACGCTAGTTATATCTTCTGTGATAATTGATGCAAGAAAAAGAAGAGGGATATTTTAATACTCGAAAGGCATTATTTAAATGAATATAGGTTATAATTTTTTGTCATAAAATTGGATTAAACTATAAAAATTTCAATGAAAACACAAAGATGTAAATCCATAATTTAATGTAATTCCCCCTCCCCCATTTCCCTCCCCAAAGAAAAGTGTCGAATTATCCATTTTTATTCATTTTCATCTAGTAATTAGTTATTCATGGACAATTACATATAAATTGTAAAATAATGGACATACTATTAATTTTCTTTCGAATTATAGTTCATTAAAGGACAAATATAAATATAATGTATATTTTGATTAAACCATTTTTAAAACATAAGTTATTTTTTAATACTCTCACCAATAACGTAAATAGAAGCCTATATCTATTGTCACCACTAGTATTATATTCTATTTTAACGTTTCCTTGCCAAAATGTTAGCACATGCGTTTTTTATCGGTCCATATATATGAATACGAAACGTATAAGCCTATATTGTTCCCCCTTTTCAATAGAGTTTCCCTCTATTTTCAATTCAATACTAATACATTTCGCCAACACATTGTCGCCCCACATGTTTAACCCAATTTTAAATTGAGAGAATCAGACGAAATGGTCGTATCACCACCAACCTTAAAAAGGCAGAAACGACAGTATCACTTCTCTGAACAACTTCCTATGGAAAAGCCGAAATTGACTATTTTTCTACCATGCTTACGGAACTTCGGATAATTAGACAAAAATACCATAGATACATTTCGGCAATATTTAAAGGACAAAAAAAAAATCAGGTTTATAGGTATAAAAAATAACGAGAAAAAATTATTGCAATTTCCAAAAACATAAAAAAAAAGCCCGTTTTTTATGTAAAAATTTAGACAAAAGTTCAGACCTAACTAAACAATCGATGTTCAAACGGATTGGATTGTATGATTCGGAATGTTTCGACTTAAAATCCTACTCTGATTTTAACTTCATTAAATAATTATTTTTATTTTAATTAATATAAAACCACTTTTATCATTTCATAATTTGGTGATTGTTAGAAATGATAAACTACTTATTAAGGTTCATTATATCTGCCGAGATGACAAACAGGCTAGCCATCATTTCGGTATTCATATTGCGTTCACGTTAGGCCTACGTTAGACGAAAAAGATTTGGCATTTAGTCATATGGCTTATAATAACATCTTTAAAATTGAAATAAATTTGTCTTTGAAGACACAGAATTAAAGAGGAATATGTGTTCTATAAATTGAATATATTATTTATACTATATGGGGGGGGGGGGTGCAATTTAGAGTAAGTTAACTTTCCAAAATATTTATATTTTGGGTAATTTTTGTTGAAGTTTGGAAAATTGAGCCAGACGGGATTTTAACCGAATCACCTTTTAACTAGCCCTGTTTGGAAATCATTTTAAGACTATTTTAAAAGTTCTACACAATCGATGGGTCATATGTAAGCTTGGTTAATCAAAACAATTTCTATTGTAATAATTGGGCTGTAAAAAAAGCTTCAATGCATATAAAACAAAAAATGTAAATGCATATATTTTAACATTTTCTGATTAGTCTTTAAAAATAATATTTTGATTTCATTAAATGGCTCAAGTTTTTTAGGTCATACAAACCTATACAACAATAAAAAAAAACTAATTTCAAAAGACAAACGCAAAAATGCTAAAATATGTACTTTAATTTTTTTTTATTTAAATTTCTTAACTTATAAAAGGGCAGAGGATTTGTACGTTGAACGACCTATTTTTGGACACAACGGCCATATAGGCTTTATTTTATATATTGCTTCTAGTCATATGAGACTTGCTAGTGCTAAAATGGTTTTTATTTGTAGCAAAAGCATAAACTATTCATAAAAGTCGCTGTGGTTAACTTAAAACTATGTGCTATTTTTGAACTTTGATTTATATATATATATATATGAAAACAATGTACATAAATATATATATATATATATATATATACATATATATATATATATATATATATATATATATATATATATATATATATATATATATATATATATATATATATATATATATATATATATATATATATATATATATATATATATATATATATATATATATATATATATATATATATATATATATATATATATATATATATATATATATATATATATATATATATATATATATATATATATATATATATATATATATATATATATATATATATATATATATATATAAACAATATCCAAAGCGTTTGAAAAAAAATTTTAAACTCAGCAAAATTCAAAACGATGGCATTAAAAATATTCACTTTTCATATCCAGACACAGCTTTATAGAAGTTTTGCCTGGTTAAGCTGGGACCTACAGCTTAACGTGGATTCCGAATGACAATGAACATCTGAACATCCATGCCTAACCCGGCACCTTTGTCATACGAGCCAGAGCACTAACCCCACAAGCCATCAGGTGGGCTATTATATCATTTTTAAGAAATTCGATTACAAAACAAATTTAATCACTTTCTACATAATTCTAAATTTTCATTATATAATTTCAAGCAAGTCATTATCCACAACCTTATAATTAAACATTTTCCCAATTTATATCAAGGTCAATGTTCTGAGAATCTAAACAATACTTATCACTTTCTAAATTTGCTTTATTATACATGTATATAAATTGTTCTTTGCCATTTTTGAGCGATGTGCAATTTGTTTCAAATAATACTTAATTATATTTTAAAGAAAAATCCTGCAATTCCCCAATTCCCTAATGATAGTTTTTCACAATCTTAAACAAATTATGTTTTGCAAAAATAGGGATAAAATGAGATTGCGCATTTCAAAGTCAAATTCCTCGAGTTCTTACGGATGAAAATTGATGACTCGTCAGAAAATTATGAAAATTCATGCCTAGTATTGTATTTATACTCTAATTACATGTATCGAACTTGGTGAAACAACCTGCATTTCGGAATAAAGGTTTTCTTTTAAAATCAAGGATTCGGCTTTTGACCCCAACTTAATTAAAATAAAATCGATAAAAAAAGAAGGGAGGGACTAATATCTTTATAGCTTGATGTAAGTAGTAACAGTAGTTTAGTATTTTTTTTTAATTTTCGACTCTTATTCATTTAAGATACGTGCAGAATTTTCATAATTAAAATTTTGCTACTTAATGGAATATTTACATATAAACAGAGCCGACTAAACGTTATAGTGGTTAGCGTGCTAGCTTCTAGACCGCGAGGTTGCGGGTTCGATGTTGCTGACGGCGCTAGATAATCTGAAAACGACCAACCAACATATCAACAGATCTAAATTTTGTTTGCGTACTGCTGAGATCATGGGAGTATGATAAATGAAAAATCAACAACTAAACATTAATTTAAATTTTTGTCATCAGCTATAAATTTGCACTTTAAGTATTTTTATGGAAGTTAACGTTAAAGGCTGAAACTTATTGGAAAATTGTAAATGAAGTTTTTTACCAAAAAACGAAAGCCGTTTTGGATATACCTGTCCTGTAATTGTTGTTCTTTATGTATCATTAGTAAAAATTTTAAATCTTTTAACTTTTTTTTAATAATTATTCTTTATTTTGTAAAAATTATTTCCTCGTGAATTATAAGTAATATGAAGACAAAATTTAATCACCTGTAAAATTTTAAAGTCTCTAAACGGGATAACTTTAATTGTGAACAACTTGTATGTAAAAATAAACTGGGAGTTCGTAATTAAAAGTTCCCTGTTTAAGCTGCACCCTGATAACTGGCCTAATGGTGAAACACCTTATCAGTCTGAAGAAGTAGAAAGTGAGAAGAAAAAGATTTAAGTAGTGAATATTGATCTCTCGAAGACGTCCCCTCCCCCCTTCTCCCCTTCTAAACAGAGTTCTCAATCATGGTTGGTTGGTACGCTCAATGACCTATTTTTGTGTCCAATAACGGCCAATCAAGCCAGGACCTACTGTTTAACTTGATTTCCGAACCACAACAAATATATATGCCTAACCTCAGGATTTGAACCCCGCATCCAATCATGAAAAAACGATTAGGGTATTTGACTGGCTATTGAGATTTGTGAATAATTGTAAAGGAGCACATAGAATATTCACTTGGAAATTATAGCATATTTATTTCTCAGTTAAAACAAGATAATAGATTTCTTTGTTATATAGTATTCTATTTCTTATGTATAGAACATAGAAACACTCCAAATACAAAAATTAAATTTTCTAATTTAATTTGTTTGACAGAATGACCAGAATCGAAATTATTGAAAATGTAAGTATCTTGCAATATTTTCTGCTCTCATATTATAATTTATCGGTAAATATTTGGTAAAATATTTTCCGTCATTGATGTTTTATAGTAAGTCACTATTTGATAGGGAGACATTTTCGCTTTGTTCTAGCACGACGCTGGAACTTATAGCGCTGACCTAAAAACCGAGTCGCCGTTATTTAAGATGAATTTAATTTTGTATAATCTGAATAACTATGTTAAATTTATATGATTTGAAAAAATAATTCACTGTTGAACGACGTAGATTATATAGTTGGTTGTTTTCAGATTATCTGGCGCCGTCAACTACACGAGGGCTATAATGCGCCCAAATATTCGTCATTATACAAGCCAACATACGTTTACAAACACCCATGCCTAACACGGGACTCGAACCCGCAACCTCGCGGTCTAGAAGCTAGCACGCTAACCACTATACCGTTTGGTCGGCCGTAGATTATGTAGAATTTTGTGTTAAAGCTTACAAACTCTTAATAAGAAGGAACATAGGTCGAATGAGCTTAGTGAGCGAGGTCTCTTAAAACTGAAAATAATAATAATATTTTAATAATGTATACGATTATCTATTGTAATGTAAAGACATTAATTTGAAGTTTTATTAACATAACGAAATAACTAAGAAACCGATAAAACAAGTCCAAGTTCCGAGAATACAAGTTCCAGACATTAGTTACGAATCCCTTCGTTACTTAAATGAAAATATATATATATATATATATATATTAAGAAGCGATTAAAAAAGAAAATATCCTATTAAGGAGTAGAATAGTAAAAAGTGTATTTACTTTAATAACAATGAATTGAAGGAATTACTCTTTGGTTACGAAACACGAGTATTGGAAAACGATTTGTAAAAACAAAAATCCAGTCTTTTGAAACCGGCGGCAAATTTGTGCGATATTTGTTTCTTCTTTATTTTTATTTGTAGACTTTTTCTTCTGATGATGCTGTAAAAAAAAAACAATTGGATGCTTTTTCATTGTAACACCTACTTTATTTGCTGAGCTAATGCCACGATATCGTAAGGGTTTCTGATTCGAAAAAGATAATAATCAAGAAAAAAGTTCTCTACTCGAGGGGGTACTACTAAAAAACTAATCAAAGCGCTCAAACCAATTTTTTAAAAAAAATCAATTTCTTATATTTTACACCGTATGAAAAATGTTTAAACATTAGCAGCAGATTTAGTTTTAGCATCTTCGACACTCAAAATAATCTTAAGTTTACAAGATTGCACTTAGTTAGTAAAATTCTTTTAACAAAAAGGTAATTTCGCAAGTACAGTTTTTTGGCAATTTTGGAATTTGAAAGAGCTTTGAACAGATTCTATTACTTGGATCTACAGAATTCCAGAAAATTATTTTATAATAAAAAGCAAATGAATCGTTGGTTGTTTATCCTAGAAGAAGAATCTTCAAAAGTTAAATAGCTTGGTATTACCGATTAGTATTTACTTGAAATTATTTTATTAGTATTTATATGAAATAATTTCTTAATAAGAATATATGTGATCGAAATCAAGGAAAATACAGGCCAATACATAGTGCTTTTGATTCCAAAATATTTAATAAGCACACGTAATTAGTTAAGTACACGTATTGTGATATTGGATATTACAGAAGGTATCTTAATTAGATACGTCCTTACAACAACCACTCTTAGTTTCTACTGTTTATAATTTTATTCTGAAGAGAGGGAAAGATATCTCAGAATTCCTTTCAAAAGCCAACAAAATACAAACTTTCCAAATAACACTTGCCAGCATTATTCACTTATTTTATGATCTAATTTTTAAATTTTTTTATGGGAAAAGTTTGAAATATTGTTACATCTACTCGTTAGAAATTATCTGTTTGAATTATAATTCAAAAAATCAAATTTTGAATTTTTTTTATTAATATATTTTAATAAAATTAAAAAAAAGGCAAATTTCGATTTAGTTTTATAATGCGAAAACGACTGGATCCACATATTTTATCTTTGCTCCATATTCCAGAATAGGCAATTGTAAACAGTAAATTTAGAATGGGGTGTTAAGACAAATTTTGAAAAGAAAAATATACAAATGTAGAGGAAATTTCAGAAACACAAGAACTTTTATTCATAAATCAAAGATTAATTTCAAAGATATTAAGATTTATTTCTGTCGGTTTTTCAAATACTAGTAACTTTCTACTCCAAATATTATTGGTTCAGTAAACACAAGCTTATACATTTTCAAATCGTTTGAAACTATTTCAACCATACCTATTAGAACTTAAGGCTTATTGTTTTAATAGATTTAACTTGTAAGTTTGGTTATATTCCAGATATTCAGTCACGAATAATTAATTCATAAACTGAAAAGAGTGAATAGAAAGTATATTAATTCTCATCAGAATATTTAGAAAAGAAGAGCATCTAATTCATGAAAAGTTATATATATTTAAGGGGAGTCGGAGTTTAAGAACGTCAAAAAATCAATTTTGAGATTAATATTCTAAAACTAACTACAAACAATTTTGAATCCAACGGTGAAAAAAGTTTTAATCTCGCTAAATTAAAAGTATTTTTTACATATTTTTAAAAAAAGTGTTGCGCGTCAATTTGTATTATTATTTTCAACTTTAACGGCCCATATCTCGAAATGAAATTTTGGAGACGTAAGGAACATTTACTAAAAAGCTATTAAAGATAACTGCCTAAACTTTTTAACACATATTCTTACTAATATATTACACAATTTGATAATTGATTTAGAGAATTGAATTGTCTGTGTAAGATCTGGAAGAACCATTGTCAATACCTTGGACAAACAGTCTATATGCAAGACGGAAATTTTCACTTATTAAATGTTGAGTTAGAGATGTTTCTTAAATCTCAAAAGACAATTATTAGACACCTCACAATCTCTGAGAGTAACTTTCCACAATTCTCAGCGTCTAAAACTTCCTATAGCATTGTCGAGAAGGTGATAGCTCTCTTAGCTATTTTCAGCAATGGTGGATGTAATTACTTCAATTGTTGTGACAGAAATTCATGCGAAAAGTGTGAATAAAGAATTTGTAACATTTTTATTAGTTGAAACGGGTAATAAAAAGTAGATACATAATTTAGAGAAAAAATTAGTTAACAAATTGACAAAATAGAAAACATGTTTTGTGGGAAGTGCATATCGGGGATCTGTTTATCTTAATTGCCGACAGGAGTAGCACATTCATTTCAACTAACTTAAATATGTGGTTCCTGACCCAATTAAAGTATTAAACATTTACAAAATTTTATACTTTATATTTTTTATTCAATTAGTGTAATTAGTAAATTATTAGTTAATTAGTAAATTATTAGTTAATTATTAGTTAATTAGTAAATTATTAGTTAATTAGTAAATTATTAGTTAATTAGTAAATTATTAGTTAATTAGTAATTTAGTAAATTAGTGTAATTTAGTAAATTTGTGTGTTAAATTAGTAATTTAGTAAATTTGTGTGTTAAATTAGTGTGTATAAAAAATATGTTTCTAAGTACTGCTCAATAAAACCAGGGTATCAGATTCATTGACATTAAAAACACTTACAATAAACGGATGGAAACTAGGGCTGTGGAACGTCGCTTAACTTTCAGTTACACTATAATAAATTTGATATAGTTTGGTGTAATTTAGTGCTTTCATTTTCATATTTTCATTAATTTTTTTTTTAAAATAGCCAGTTTGGCGATATTTTTGGCGGTAATTATTACATTAGAAAAAATTCACTTCAAATTGCCGATAATAAATAATTTTAGGTAAGTGAAACCGAGAAGGAACAGTTAGTGATGGGCAATGCCCAAGAGAAGAGAACTGTCTTTGTTAAAGATGTTCGTTTTTGCAACTTTTAACGCA
Organism: Linyphia triangularis; assembly: GCA_963978545.1. Taxonomy (NCBI): domain Eukaryota; kingdom Metazoa; phylum Arthropoda; class Arachnida; order Araneae; family Linyphiidae; genus Linyphia; species Linyphia triangularis. The sequence continues at coordinate 35,812,940 of OZ021721.1, forward strand.
TTTATCGAATTTTTACGGGAACTTCGTAGGTAGCGAGCACCCTAAAAGGCATAACAAATTTTATCAAAAACGTATTGCTGAAAAGCACACATTTTTCAATGGCAGCTACCATATGGCATATGCTATTTTGACGAAAACCTTAATGACAGGTCCTTTGGCCACTACTAATCGCTATACAAAAGTTGAACATCGTAGGTTAAACCATTCGGGAGTGATCACAGACGGCACGCAGACACTTTTTCAAGACCACTTTTCTTTTTAAAACTCGGGGCGTTCCAAAACGTGTAGAAATAAAAATGATAAGTTTTTTTGTTTGACAGAATGTTGAATGTTTGTTGACAGAATGTTTGTTTCAAAACATATAGGGCAATTGAATATATAGGGTAATTGAAAGTAATGGATTAGTTTTTTAAAAAAGAAAGTTCATAAAATTGTTTTAAATTTAGCAGTATGAGTAGTTTCTGAGGTGCAAAAAACACCTCAGTAATTATTCATATTGCTATGTACAATACATCAACACAGTATGGTTAGCATCTCCTTACCTTCTGCATGAAGGGGTTTGAATAATCAGAAAGATTGGATGTATTAGATTTTTTATGAGGCATGAAGTACATGAGAACTATATTGCGCCACAGCAGCGTTACAAAAAAGATTCTAAATGTCAAGGGAAAAATCCTTCCATAAGGTATTCTTGAGAATCCGCATTTATGTTTCGAATGATAGAAAACCCAGGAAACCCACCAAGGCAGCTCGACTATGAACCCGATGACATACTTCACAATCTTCGTCGTGTCTTCTTTTTAAATCAAAGATTGCAGAGCTCTAACATTCACAAGATCTCTTGCATTCCATGTTTTTATTCTGAGTCCAACCCATAATCTAAGCTGAATAATCTGAAAGGGGGTCAATTTTATTTCAGAATAGAATATTTCAGCTTAAAGAACTTACTTATGTGTTTTAAAAATTAATTTTATTGTATTCACTTGGGATTAACTAAAAAAAGGTTTATTTTCTATAATATTATAAAGCATCTTTAAATTAAAATAACCAAAATATTTATTTTTAAAGTGAGTTTTTATGAATATAACAAAAAAGGATTGAATAACCTGAAAGTCGCCACTGCTAATGCAACTGAGTATAATTGCCTCATTGAGTACTTAAGGTACAGAGATACCAAGCTTGGAAAGCTCTCAAATTCGATCGCGGTTATTTGACAATCTTAACAATACAACTATTTCATTGCAAATTCAGTTTTTTTTTTTTTTTTTTTTTTTTTTTGTAAGTTTAATTAATCACTTTATCTCTTTAGTTTCAAGAAAAAACAAGTTCTATTCCCCAAGTTTAATTTTGATAAACATAGTGTGATAAAAGAAGCTATCCATAAAACGTCGAATTAAAATAAACTTATGCAATTCTACTTGTCCTATGAATTACTATACCTGAACTGTTAAATACTGCATACTCTTACATCACGGTCACTAGGTCTTATCTACAGCTGTTCTCGATTGTGAGTGCAGCTGAAGTTTAATAGACGATACATTTCTTCTGTTTACACACTTTTACTGGGGAAATGAGTTTATTTGCCGATATTAGAAGATATATATGTCCTACTTGAAAGTAAATAAACTATTTCTTACATGAGCTGACTAAATGGATTATTTGTTTCATAGCATTGCCATTCATGAAAAATAATTTCACACACGTTTAACGAGAAGATAGATTTAATGCTTCTTATAATGCTTCTATAGTAGTAGCATCCAAATATTTATTAAAAAATATTGAGTAGACTATAATAGAAGAATAGAAGATACAACATAATAAACAAGAAAAGATTGGGAAATTCATTTTCAGCTCTTCTATGAATTTAATAATCAAATCTTTAATCGAGCAGTAAAAAGTAAAGAATAAAATAAAATCAGAACAGAATAGAACGGAGCAGATGGATCCATTTTCTGATGTATAAAAAATTTAATGAATTTATTGAGTAATTAAGAATGTAACACTTAGAACTGATAATTAAAAAATAACAATTATTTTTCTTACGCTTACATCGAATGAATATGCAACATTTTTATAGTCCCCTGGATATAGCTTTAGAATTTAATAGGTAAATAAATATTAGTAAACTGAAATTTATTATTATTCATTTTTCACAGTTTTAAAAACAAAATTGAAATCAAAATAAAATGTTTTATAAACATTTTTATTAAACTCATATGTTTAGTATCCAAGCTAAAGAAAATAAATAGTATAATAAAATAAAATATCAATTCTCATGGCACACTCTTTGTGATCTTTCTTTATTCGTAAAAAATAGGAGGTCTTTCAAGTGCTAGTTTGCTAATAAATCTAAAACCAGAGTTTAGGTTTACCTTTTTCTCATTTATGTGTCAAATTATACATACATTTGCTTCTCCTGATTTCTATACCTCATAATCAAAAGATTCTAAGTCACAAACGGCAAACGGGTAACTTTACTGAAAAGTGAAAAAAGTTAGACTCTCTGTAAAACGGTATCTTATAACTTAAATGTTTTAGAAATTTTAGTGAGTGAGTTACGATGTTATGGTTCGATAGGAAACGAACTTTTAAGATATTTTCTGCAATAAAACAAAAATCATCAAGTTTGGATCCCAGCTTGTTCGGATCTGAGCAGTGCTAGAAGTGTGGGTAGACACGGGGTGACGCGTCACCACACTTTTCAAGAAAATACCCATGCGTCCCCCCCCCCTCCCCCTCACCACTTCTAAAACCACTGAAATCCATCCCCTCGCTTTTAAAAATACTTAATCCGTCAAAAAATACTAAAGAAAAATAACATTAACCTTTAAATGCAGTGACACTGAGAAAAAGTGACATATTTTTTTACATTCGAAAACTTTAAAACAATTCATGGTGTGTATACATCATACTATTTTTAAATGTATTATACTACTTTGTATAAAGATGTAAGTATTTTGATTAACAAGTACTGTGTCAACTTTTAACATTAGATGAACTTATTTTAAAATAAAATTTCTATTCTTGTTTCATATAAAGACAAACTATTGTTTTTAAAAAAAGAGAACATTTTAGAGTTCTCTATTAATTTAATTTCATGAAAGTATGCACATTTAGAAACACTATTTAAATTCAAAGAAACTCACTTTAAATTCTAAAATAAAAGAAGTATATAATATTGAAATATTTCTTCACTTTTTCTCTTACTTCCAAGTAAAAAAAAATAAGTCGCATAATATTTATTAAAATAATACAATTGTTCAATGCTAGAGTTTGGACCCTTGTTCAATGTTAGTGTTAGGAAGTATAAATTATTTCCTTACTAGTTAATATTTTTATTATAAGATGCGAAATTATAAAATTTATCTTTGGGGGAGGTGGGGGGGATGCACTTGTCACCAACTTCTGGGCATCCTCCCACTTTTATTTTCCCACTTCTACCACTGGATCTGAGAACAGATTTTCGTGACAAAAAAAGCAATTTATTGGGTACGTGATTAATTCATTAGACAATAAAACTAATTTTGAAAAAATCAAGGTTTGAAGGTTGTTGCTACCTTGTGAGTTCTTTACTATTCAGAAATAATCTGGAAATAGTAGTCTACACCTGGGTGCAACCAGATAATTTCTTTAGGAGAGAGAGAGGTTTTCAATCAAGCACTAAGGTTGTCCCTGTATTTATATAAAAACTTCCCAGCAGAACTTTCTCATCCCATATGTGACACGTCATCAATATTTTCATAATTCTTTGGTTTGTGTTTAACAAATGCCAAAACATTTCTATGATTTTTACCTAGTTTTCAAGTTATACAAAATCTCCCAAAATAAACTAAACTAATCGGCAGTATATATTAGACCTAAGTTGGTAAAAAATAATGTACAGAGATTTTTTATCCTATAATGTTTGAAAATGCGTTATATATTGCAAATTTCTTGGATCTATCAGGTACATAAGTGCGATAAGTAGTCTTAACTCCGAATGATGGTAATTTAAAAAGTTTTTCTTTTGAAATTATTTACAATTACTGTTTCTTTTTCATTCACTACAGTAGGTGTTGGGGGTCCTTGGGAGGATTTTTACCTAAAAAAAACCTTCTGGTTGCGCTCCTGGCTGTAAAGCCCTAATATGTTGTGAATGTATTTAGGTCTTAGACACGAAGAAAGGGGAATATAAATTACATACCTAAAGAGTGATAATGACAGTAATGGTTCAATACAAATCTGCTCTTTTGAAAATGACATTTCCTATCAAGTTTTATACTGATCCTTGTACGAATTAAGTCGAAGACAAGCATGAGTCTGTTAGAAACGTAAGTTAAAACTGCCAACAATTAATTGTGTTCTTCTCAAAGTCATGATGAATTTTGAAATGACTATTTTAAAATCAGATGGAAACATTTTAGGTATAATTTGTTAATTAAATTAATTAATGTTGGATTCTGCGAAGTTTTAATCACTAATATATATGAGTGTGCCATTGCATGCCTTAAACTTCTGTGAAGCATAATTAATGGTTACTCACGAAAAAACAAGTGTTTAAAAAATCTTAGAAGTGAGTGAATTTCAAAATATTTCTTCGAAAAAATAGCTAAGCATTGTGTGGTAATGACGATTTCATTTTCGAAAATTATACGATAGAAAAGTTTCGCTATATTTCTTGAAAAATGACTAAGCCAAATATGACAGGTTAAATGACATCCAAACGTATACCGAATTGTGATGCTTTAAAAATTGGAGCAAGTTCTACATAAACCCCACTTAAGCTTTGAGATATTTTAGAATCAGTTCTTAGTAAAACTTTATATTTATTAGATGATTCCAATACAGAAAGTATTTAAGCAAGTTTATTAAATAGGCAAATAATTGTAAGTAGTATGCGAGTGTAAAACACAAAATGAAAAATAAAAATTAATTAAAAAAAGCCAGTCAAGTACATATAACCTCATGCCAAGTGTTCTGTACCCTAATATTAATCGCGTGAGTACACCCACATATTTTTTTTAACCACGTAACTTAAGGCATTTGCATGCAGTTCTTCAACATTTATTATCTTAAGGCACAGTACGCAAAAAAAAAAAAAAAAAAAAAAAAAAAATCTGAACGATGGCTATATTTTCGGCTCTAATTATCGTAGAATCTTGCGGTTTGCACCAAAATGTTTTGTTTACGATTTTTTATATGTCTAATGCAAATTTTTTTTTTCTTTGGGGCTGTAAACTAAGTATATTTAACTCGATCTTAAAAAATTTCAATACGAATCCCTATTTTTTATGTTTTCATTCGATTTAGAATACTTCATTTACCCTAGATACCAAATTTCAGTTCATTATGTTGAGAAACACGTTACTTATGAGCGAAAATGTTTTGGTCGATCTTGAAGGCAAATTTCCTAAAAGCGAGGAAGAAGCAAAGGTTTTGCCTGCTTCAAGACATAATCTATTACACGGTCCCTTTTAGTGAGCATTTTTACATTTTTGCTAAAATATTAAGAACCAAAAGCCAAAGTGGAATAAAAAAATTCTGGAGGAGTTTTCGACCATTAAAGTTCTAATGGAAGCAAAAAAAAAACAAAAAAAAACATGTTTCTTTGTTTTATTATAATTAATAATTAATTATGAAAAAACGGTTTAGTACAAAAGTTGCATGTTATTTATGTTTGGCCTTTTATAACCTATCGTTTGAAACAAAAATTGCTTAAATATATTAACTATTTAAGAATTTATGGCTAGAAAAAATTATTTTTAACAATAATTTGCCATTTTTTGACACCATTTAAATTACTAACCAAACATTGGAAAATTATAAAATTTGGTATTTAGAGGTTTTTTGGGATTCTAAATCTAATTATGGTATAATATTATGGGGTTGCTATTGAACTTTTTAAAGTTTGGTTTAGTAAATAACCGTGAGGGGTATGTAGATGATGACCCCTCACGGTTAAAAAAGTTATATACAATTAATAAAGACCCTCCACGATTTGCAACGGTACTTGGCTTTTGTTATTTCATCAATTAGAATACAAGCAACAGCCGTCGTTCGGATTTTTTTTTTTTTTTTTTTTGCGTACTGTACCATCAGTACTATGATAGAAAAAGAAAGATGTCCGGCTAATTGAAACTTTATGTATCACTTCAAAAAAGTAAAAGATAAATTATCCTTTGTAAGAATTAGTATTTTATGAAGTTCCAGGTGTAACTTAAATATGCTATTTTAGAGATTAGCTATTTTTCAAACAGGACATGGAAATATGTAAGTAAATTTACCATAAAAAGTTTCGTTTCTTTTATAATATCACAATTTATACTCTCGGAAAGATTTCACACAAAAACTATTGTTATCGAGGCAATTAAACAAGTCTTAAGAGGATGCTTCCTTTCTTTTTACAAAAATTATACCATCGGTATAATTTTCTACACTTATTATTTCTCCTTCACTGATAATGATCAATAAAACAGTTCTTTGGTCACAAATGTGTTGTACGAACGATGCAAGCAAATTAAAGAAGGAAGCATCAAAGCGTCGAAATGGAATAGCAATTTTAAAAAATGAATGTGCAGTGAATCATAAAACTTACCATTAAAGTTTGAGGAATATTTTTTTACAATAAAATAACAGTTGTGTCTTTGGGATGGAATGGAATATAAAATTAATCACAGGTATTTGAATCAGCGAAACGGATTTCATATGAAAAGTATTTATTAATAACATCCCGTACAAGAACATTAGGATATAAATTGCAATATGATTTTTTTGAAAATTCTGTATCTTTCATCTCAATTTAATACTATTAAAAATATCGTCTTTATGTCTACCACTTAATTTGAAATTAATATTCTTTTGATAGCTTCAAAAACATCAACAGCTTTCGACTATCATCGATGGAAGTTTAAGAGTGAGAAAAATAAACAGTAATGTCTTGCATATACTTAAAATTTCGAAAAGATTTTTTTAATTAAGAATTCTTTAAAAACTAACACGAATACTCGTTCTTATGTCTCACAACCCTCATAGGATAATTCTATGTTAATTCAGCACAGCTCCCAATCCCACAAAATTTAATGAAATGTTGCTAAATTGTTGTAATCATTGAGAAAAGTAAAAGAAACGCCCAATATTATGTCTGTGCTTATTTACTTTTTAAGTCAGCAAAATTCGGGCAAAAAAATAAAATGCTGATTTGAAATTCAACAGTTTTCTTCCAAGACTTTATGTAACGTTAGAAAGTTTTTGATTGGGAAACAGTTGTGTCGTTGGATTATTTAATTTTATTGTCTTATTGTGTCTTAATTTTATTTCGAATATTTATATAGAGACTGCGAGAAAATGGCATATTATAATTTCTTTAATTAAAATGTCTGCGTAAATCTATACATTATGAATTGGTGCAGTATTTCCTTATAAAAATATTTTTATAAGATCCACTGACTTTTTTCGTCAAAAAGTAAATAATTAAAAGTATTTTTGTACATTTAAATTTATAATAATTCGGTCCAATTCATAACCTCGAATATAACTCATAACGATCTCAACGTGAAATATAAAGATATTATAAGCCATTGTTGTTAGAATACATGATAATTTTATTCACACTTTCTTACAGCGTGATATGCAAACTGAATCGGATATGTATTTCGTACTCTTCTAGTTTGTCATTTAATATTCTATAAAATGCCTAGGGAATATGTGAAAGGCTAATCATTTTATACTGGGCCTAAAAACACCCGGCATTTTATAAAATGACAAGATATTCTATAAAGTGCTGGCTTTTACACATTGCCTGTAACAAATACATGAATTGAATTGACTTCGACACCCTAGTAAACAAATTTTAGTTTATTCCAACCCCATATCTCCTTTAAGAGGTTGAGTGGAAATGAATAACATATTCACTTAATTTCGCCGGTTTTTCATTGCATCCGTCAAAAGTTAAATATGAATATTCTTTGACAAACTGGAAAAGTATATCCTCCCACCTCTCATCTTAAATAACCACTAAAAGAAAATAATCGATGTCTAGCAAATATTTCTAAATTTCGTTTTTGTACCAAATCTGGCATAGATTACCTTAAAATCAAATGTAAGGGTGGTAGGTGGGGTTGAAACGTTTTAAATATTGATTTGTGTAATTAAACTAGCAGTCACATTGCCCTGAAATTTAACTTTAACAGAACTTCTTTGTTTGTTGCACTTCAAAATTTATATCAATACTATTTTTTATTTCCAAACGGTGATAATTATTTTCAAAGGATCTGGTGATAAAAAAAATTATCGGTGCGAAATATTTGGCGATGATTGGCAATGCTCGTAAGTGATGATTTGGTAACGATTACCATATTAACGATACCATTCTTTCACCATATTAAAGCAGTTTCTTCCATTAGAGACACGAGGTTAGAAAATTTTCCCATTAAATTCCTTTTGGAAGGCTTTCACTTCTTGACAGTAAGACTAAGCTAATCAGTATTGATCCTGCTCAAATGATGTTCCGGATAGCCCATACGTAGCTTTTACTCTACTAAATTTCCAGCTCAACAATTTATCATATTAAAACAAAAATCCTTAAGTGTATAAAAATATCCTATGGAGAAGGATGACTATTTTTGCAGTATAAATTGGAGACATTTTAAAATGTACTTCAATATTAGATAATTAAAATCAGCAAAACAGTATTTAAGAAATATTTTTACTTTGTCAAACGTAATCGTAATTTTTTGAGTTCTATGCATTCTTTCTAGAAAAAAAATAACCAAATTTCTTTATTTTATAATTTAATTCAATGATGTTGTAAATTTACATTTCTTATGAGTTCCTTTTTTCTCTAGGTTAACATTTGTTTTTACCATTATTTGTTTTAAAAAAAAAAAAAATATTTTTATTTTAGAGTTTAGCAAGTGCAATATTTATTAAACTTTTAAAAAATAATAGCTAAATAAAGTACCTAATCCTTATGCCATACAAATTTGTCATATTTCCGTATTCTGATCTTAACATTTATCCTACTATAAAAACTCCCGACTGAAATATTAATTATTTGAAATGACAAAGTCTTTATTTCCGTAAATATGGGAAAATCTCCTAATCACTATCATTTCGATAAGTAATGAGAGAAAATCGTGTCAAAATCGAAGAGCGTAAATAATAAGAATCTTACCCTACGTGCCTGCGAATAAAGTTCCAAGTGAAGAGTTATCCGGTTGTTTCTGTTGCCACTGTAACATTTGGCGGGATAACTTTTCTCGTCGCCGCTTTTCAGAATTTGGCGCCGCTGCTTTTGGAGTTCTGTTTACTTGTTTTACATTTGTATCTTACGCAAGCGTTATCGAAATGAAGTGAGAATGGGAAAGCTATTGTGATGCGTGTGAATGGTAAAAAAAATAAAAAAATATTCTTTTGTTATAAGCATCCGTTTAACCGCAGATGTTTGTGAATTTTGTACCTTGGTCCAAGAAGGGGCAATTTGCCAATTTCCTAAAACAAAACGCTTTATTATTTTTACCATCTCTTAAAAGTGAGCAGTTTTAATAACTGGATTTATTCTACTTTATAACTTTGTTTTGAAGTAAGTCGTGAACAAAATTTATTTATTTTTTTATTCGTCCTTCTTTGATCGAAGTATAGAACTATTGAAGATTTTTCACAAATCATTTTCTTGATATTTTCAACAAAATTATTTTTTATATTATTATTTGATTTTGAAGAGCAAAAACAAATGTACAGGGAATGTACCTTTATGAAAGACGCATTATCCAAAACAGATGGTTTTATTTTTTTATCATCTGTCAGCAAACACAATGACATTTATAAAACAAGACAAGGCCAGTTTATTAAAGATGTTATTATTTTTATGTAAGTAGTAGAATATACAATAAAAGCTATTCATCCAGACATTCTTTCTTCGGTAAAGTACACAATAACTTTGCCAATCAAAGAGCACGTCATATAATTTTTGTTGTTTTGTTATTTTGTTATAAATGAGGGATCTAATTCAAATAGACCGTAATATGTAATAATTTTATACGTACACACACCAACAATACAAAAATAACATATGCAAGATACAAAATCAACATACGCTTAGAATTTCTCTTTTGTAATTCTTGTGTGCAAATCGCTTTAAGAATTGTACATATATAATAAGAACATGTTAATTTATTCCATTACACCATTTATTTTAAAACAGTGAAATTTTGAAAGTGTGATAGGTTAGTTCTGTAAATTTACTATTTTATAGTAACTGTTTGACAAAACTAAAACAATTCACGTCACAAAAGGGCATTTCTTTTACCAAAAATACAGAATTTTATTGAACACTTCAAAATGATGAGTCTGTAAGAAAACGATATTTTGCTACCTTTTTATAGCTTGTGAATATGACTCATATAATTAATTTTCCATCAATATTATTTCAAAACAATGAAATTTTGAAAGCAATATAGGTGTTTAATTTTCTTTAGTATTGAATAGTTTGTTGTAAGCAAACTAAAAAATTAAATTGTTAAGAAAGTTTAAATAAATTTTGTGTTGTCCGAAAGAGTTAAATGCTGCTATTTTAATAATAAACTATTACTTGAGTTGCAAATAGGAAACATTTACAAGTTGAAGAATATTTATTATATGCAGGGTGGATATAATTAAAGTTTCCCTGTTTAGACCTGCATAGAGTCCGTTCTGATGAACGGATTTTGGGGAAACTTGGTGAGTACGTTATATGGACCACGGGGAAAAGAAATCTGCAATAAAAATGTGTAGATCAAATTTAGACAACATCTGAATTTTCCCTTTTAACTATTCAGATTTTGTTTGGTTTTTAGGTATAAACTAATCTTCATTTAAATGAACTAGTATTTGTTTCTCCGACAAGGCTATTTCATATACAAGTATTCATTATTTTTATTGCTACACATTTTTCATTTGTCAAAATTAATTTATATCATTAATAGAAAGGTAATCAATCGTACGTGCTCTTGAGAAAGTACTTATCTATTATTTTTTTAAATAAACGAATATGGATCAAATTATCTTTACATTTAAAAGAAATTTAACAAGAACAGGAACGTTTCTAATTCTTTCTTCCAATCAAAATATTAATTATTAGATCTAATGGTATTGTTTTACATTATGCCCCGTTTTCATAATGCTAAGTTCTCACTTCTTTGACCCTGGAAGTGTGAATGTCTGAATAAATATCTCTTCAATTTGTTCAGACTTAAGGGTGACAGAAAACATTCTTACTGCATTTAATGTGAAAATGCTGATCTGTACTTCGAGATAGTATTAGTATATGTCAAAAAAGTTCATTGTAATCTATTAAACCGTTGCTTAATAAAGATCAATAAACTCTCACAGTTTTAATTTATGAAAGCAATGCCGCAAATTATAACATTGTTAGTTGAAACTAATGTTTCAAAAAATAAAAAACAAAGTTTAAAAGAGACAATGAGAAAAAATCAAAATCATATCAAAAGTCAACCGCTCGAATGTGATGACATTTTAGTGATTTTGAAATGTCCATGCTTGAATAATTGCCTATCCATTGAAATCACACCACTCTTGTGTCTGAGAATACACTTTAGTTAGCATGCTATTGAAGGTTATCTTACTATGAGTTACAGAAAAGGCAAATATTATTTATCAAAAAAGTAATAGAACTTTTGTTTTCTCAATATGTTCCAAATAATTTCTGCATGGTTGATCTTTTACAAGGTATCCCAAAAAGGACTGACACATTTGAAAAATTATTTTAAAAAAGAAGCGGAATACAATAGAAAAGTACCTTTTGCTATATTCTACTTGGAAAACTGAAGAACTTTATCCCATCAATTTTCAAATCACCAACAGATAACTCTGTTGATTTCAAATAAAAGAGGTCTGAACATTTTGCACAAACTACAGAAGGATGTTTTCAAAATAAGCACCATTTCCAGCAACAATGTGGTGCAATTGAAACATCTTTTGTCGTTTTTATAACAAGCCCAGACTTTTTTTTTTTTTAATTTTTTACTTAACAGCACCATCTGTTCAGCGTTCATTCTTTCAAACCTTGATTTCACAAAAAATGGGAATCCTAATGAAATATGTGAATTGATAGCTGTGCATTAAGTTTTTGTTCAAAAAATATTTAAAATATGACTTCCTGTTTTTTTGTGATTGTAATAGTTCTTTCCCCTAATTTTTAATTTCAAAAGTTAGGGAATGTACAAGTACCCAGGCGACATTTCGTAATTTTGTTTGGTATTGCAACTTCTTCAGTCCTTATCAACAATACTTATTTTGCAAACAAAGTAAAGCTTTAAAATTTTATTTTCAGACACTTTTGGCATTAATTATATCCATTTATCGCCTATACAAGTACAATCTATATTTTTATTCTTAATAGTACTGAGGGTAAATGCCAAAAAGATTAAATATATGGTGAGCAAATAAAAATAATTGCATGAGTCTGCAGGCAGCCAACAAAAAATGGAGTGACTTTAGTTTAAAATGTTAACAGTTTTTACATTAAAAAATGCATTTTAATGTGTAATCAACATTTATGTGAGTTCAGCTCTTTTTCATAATTTCTGACTTGGAAAGAAAAATCGTAGAACCGCCTTCAAATTAGCCGGAATAAATCGGAGTGTTTTTGTGTTCTCAAGGAATGATAATTCTAAATTTTCATAGTGGGTGCCAAATAACACTTTGGTCAGTACGCACCTGATTTTGTCCAATTCTGCCCAAAGCTAAATAAAATATATTGAAAGTTTTCAAATATTGATATGCATAGTATTATAATTGAAATATTTCTTTTAAGAAAGGAGGGATCGCTAAAATATATATTTTGTGATGCCTGTGATATGTTGAATTTATAAAAAAAATGGTGTATTTTGGAATGATTTTGGCCAGGATTGGCTAATACTTCCAAATCCTCTGTTCACGACATTGGCCAAATACAGCTGTGCTAACCTGGTGCCAAAGGATGGGGTGGGGGGGGGGGAGGGACATACCTACTTCCAAAGAAAGAAAAGCTGCAAAAGGTGTCCTGTGCCAACCGATCCCGTCAGTATCTGTAAAAAATTGATCGGTCCAGAACATAAGTTCTTTTTTTAATGTTCCAAGTTTTATTTCAATGTAAGTAGTTGCTTTGCTTAGCGCTTTTTTTTATAAGTACAAGCATTCAAATCCCAATCTCTCTCACCAGAATTATAACAATTGAATTATTAAAATTAATTTAAAAATAAAACTATTTAATTATTGAAATTATTATATATAAATATTTAAATAATAAATTATAGTAATTATTAAAATTATTTAATTATCAAAATTAAATATTATTAAAATTTGATTAAGAATTTTTTTGAAAATTTGGGCTGCCATAAATCTAAAATCACTGGACCGATCTTATGCCCCAGCACTCCTCTGGCCACGATTTGTACCAACGGCCGGTTTACAACGGTCAATATCGGGATTGACTAATGTAGAAGATATTGGCCAGCGATGTTTAGATAATGGGGTCTGTGTGATCACATTTACATCACACGCTTATAAACAGCCCTTGTATCCAAACCAATATTTTTTTCTTCTCTGCACCCCCTTTTTAAAGGTTTTTGATACTTCACGTACCACATGCTAGTTTCGCTCTCTAAAAGTTTCTACGCAAGTACAGTCTCGCGCTTCACTCGCTGAAAGGTTCTTGCTACATAAGCACAGAATAGCATCGCTGATAAAAATGTAAACCCTAATTAATAAAACCCTCCTGTCGAGGAACAAACAAATCAACGTTAGTACAATAATACAACCCAACTCATCCCTTCAACTATTTTTTTTTTTTTTAAATCCTATGAAAAACAAAATACAAATGGAGTTTATGTATTTGCATTGTACAGCCGAGATGATACCGGACCTTAATTATTATTATTATTTTTGATCGACTAGAAAGGGTACTGGCACTCAATTATTTTTTTCAATTGACCGCATAAAAAAAATTAAAGAAATTAATTAAAAAAGTAATTTAAGTTTTAACATTCTGTTTGTGAAAATCAAAATTAGAAGGACCAACTACTTATGTTTAAAATTTCAGAGTGCTACTCCTATTAGAAGTCGCTGTGTAAAAAAAAAAAAATCAAGCAAATTAATTAAAATTTTAGCTTTCTTTTACTCAAAGGTACAATTAGAAGGCTAAAATACTTGTGTCGAAAATTCCAGAGCATTTTGAAAAGTAAAATGAGTCGGCAAACTTTCATTTATAGTCGGCATTTTCAGAGGTACAACTCCCCCCATAAATGTTGAATTGGATCGCCACTGCTTCCATGTCCTAGCAGAGTAAAACTGTCAAGCTGTCTGCTTGATGAAAGTTTTGTATTTTCAGTAGTCTAGATGTTCTTACAAAGTTTCTGGTAAATATGCCCTTATGACACGTAGGGGAGAGTTCCCCAAAACGGGATAGGCGGGCAAAACGGGATATTGAGCCTCGGATCTTGACTGGTAGTGCTATTTCGCGGGAGAAAGGCTAAACTGGTTTTCAACCGTCATGACAGCATTATCAGTTGATCTCTCAACTCTAGCCACTTATTTCGCAAAGAAATATTTTTTCAAAGTTTTCAAGTGAGATTTTTACTTACTTTGTACTTTTTTCGACTGCAGAACAACTATCCTTGTGCTTCTCCGTCCTTCGGAACAATTCCGGTAGGTACTGTGTTTTGTTCATAGCTCATTTAACAACAATTTCATGTATTTAAATATTGCTAGTGAGTGACGGTTCAGGGGTCAGCCATTTATGTTGTCAAAAGCATCACGGTCGGGCAAAACGGGACACTTTTGGGGTGCCCAAAACGGGATACAATTTTGATGTGTCCCGTTTTACCTGACCATTTCCATTAATGTTTTGGCAATGTGTTTAAGCTATTTAAATTGAAATAAGTAATGAATTAAAATATGTATAATCAATTACAACAATTTATTTTAATTTTAAATAATTAAATTTTCGAAATAAAATAATTTACTTTACTTTTGGGGTACAAATAATTGGCCTGATTTATGTACAAAATTTAGTTATAGGTTAAAACTGTAAGTCAGAAAAATATTTTGACCAAAAATTTAAGTTTTAAATTCAAAAAGTTGAGTTTTTTTAAAAAATCTTTTTTATGGGGGCGGCGTATACAAAGATAAACCAGAACACCACACGTTGTGCGCACTATAATATTATAAAAACATAAGCTAATCACAACTAAACAGCAATTATAACAGGAAGCCCATATAAACTTGAGTTGGAAGAAGAAGAGCGTGAAAAAAAAGAACGAGAAAGAACTCAAAAGCTGAAAAAAAAGGGCTGCCAAAACCAGTCTCTTGAATGTTCCGAAGAGAAAACAAACGAGGAGTTAAAGAAAACCAAGTGGAAATGCAAAACAGGCAGATAAAGTTAAAAAATGTTACTCTGAATCTGAAATTTTTTTCAAAAATCGAAGAAAATGGACTTAACATAAGAAAACCTAAAAAAATATATAAAAAATCATCAGTTAGCCAAGGTTGGACGTCGTCGTCTTCAGAAGATGAAGCTGAAAAATATGAAGCATGCATTTTCTGCAACGCTCTGTATCTTGAATCGAAATCTGGAGAAGGCTGGATACAATGCTCGAGCTGCCAGGAATGGGCCCACGAAGCCTGTTCCAGAGCAGAAGAAGACCACACATTTTTATGCGATTTCTGTGTTATCTAATTTTTCAAATTTACAATTAAAAAGTTTCTTCCTATAAAAACGTAGCCTATTTTTGTTCTAAAAACTAAATCAAAAGTAAAATCAGCAAAAACCTAATAACATAAAAATCCCTATCCCTTTTTACCCACCCTTGGTAGGGTAAAACGGGATAGTGTAAGACTTTGTGAAACCAGTATTTTAACATAAATATTATTGAACAAATGTGACAAAGGTCTTATTTTAAGTAGTTGAAAAGGTATACTTTTAAATGACGTCTAGCTTTGGAATGTACCTTGTACACAACAAGAAATAAAGCGAAGAATAGATAAGCTATCCCGTTTTGGGGTACTTTCCCCTACATACAATTAAATTGTATGGATAAAAGCTCAGTTATCTTTCTTTACAAATTTTCAGGCTTAATAAGACAAATAAAACTGGAAAAGTGCATCGAAATCCAATAATAATTGTGAAATGAAGTAAACATAATTAACACTATATGCTTATTGCAAAATATTCATGAATTTCATTTCCAGTCGCAAGTTATTTCAAGTAGTGACTCATCAATTTTACCACTAAATATCTCAACGAAAGAAGAAAAAAAGAACTTGGGAAGCACCTACAGGACTATTTGAATACGATAGGGAAAAGGAAAAGCAAAGGCTCCTAAAGCTTTTGTTTAAAATTTTGGGTTTTTTTAAAAATTAGAATGATATTTTTTAATGAGAATTTCATTAAAATGTATAAATTAATTGTCTGTCAAAATTTAAAATCGGTATTACATGGCATACGTCTTCTATTCCTCTTGTGAAAATTATAGGGGTTTTTTTAGTTTTTTTTTAATTTACAAATGCCAAGGGGTGCTATGCATCACCTTCTTAATCCCTTGCATAGGCGTAACTAGAGTTGTTGAATGTGGGGGGGGGGGTTCGAAAAATCAGACTCGCTACTCCAATGAAAAAAAAGGAAAAGGGGGGGGGGGGACAAAAATTCATCTTATTGAAAAAGTTTTCAAATCATTGTCCAAATCTACGGGATAAGAAAAATTTCTTAAGAATTCTGTTTAAAAAAAAAAAAAGGAGCAGGAAAATGTTCTTAAACACATGGAAATTGAAAGGGTCGGATATAATTGTAAAATATACGGATGCAATATTTTCGGAGAAACTTTTCGGGCGTAGCAAACAAGATAGGATCAATTTCAGTGGCGGCTCGAAATATTTCAAACATACACTGCCAAAAATAAGCATTAAAGAAACTTCCATAAACATTTAAATGTATTTTTCGTAAATAGCTGTGTCTCTTAATGTTTATATTGCATTATTGTTTTCATATACGCAATGATACCAACACCATCCAAGTCTGTAAATTTGCGGATAAAATTGTTATTTTCTAGTCTTCATCTGGTGATTCTTTTTCAACTTGAACCAGTTATTTCACCATATTTTTCATCTTTTCTTCTTTTGCAAAATAAAAACAGTGTCAGACTTTGAGTTTTGCGTTTGTTACCTGCACTCATTTTAATTACTTTCAATTACCCATTTGTTAACATAAGGTAATGAAAGTATTGTTTTCGATAAAAAAAATGAATTTTTTGCATTTCTCCACGTTTTGGAACATCCAACTAAAAAAAAAAAACTGGTATAGAAAGGTCAGCACAACTCCCGAACGATTTGACCTACGATGTTCAAATTTGAAGTATAGGTTAGTGGGGGCCATTGAACCTGCCATTAAGGTTTTCGTCAATATTGCCCATGCGCAAAACATAAAAAAATCACGTTCTTTAGCAATCACTAAAAAGCGGCTCCAACGATTTTGATGAAAATCTTTATGATAATGCTTCTTAAAATGTTCTAAACATCCCTATCTCCGAAATTCCCACAAAAATGTTATCGAGGTGTAAAAAGATGAAAAACGAGTGTCTTCAACATAGAGGAGATCTCTTCCCTTGAGGATCGCTCATCAACAACCGTTTTTCTCCTCTCCTCTGTTTCACTAATAAGAAAGGATATTGCCAGAAGTACATTCTAACATTCACCTAATGGTTTTTTTTTTTTTTTTTTCTTTGGTTTTTTTTGTTTTTTTTTTTTGCCCTTGTAAGAATTATCTGTAAAAATATCACTAAGGGCCATTATTTCAAAGAAATGAAAATAGTAATAACACTATTCCACGTCAAATTTGAATGTGCTGACCATTATTATAGTGTAATTGAAAGTTGTGCGATGTGCCACTCTCCTAGTTTACATTCGGTTGTTGTTTAGTGTTTGGGTTTTCTATACAGCGCAATGTCCACTCAGAACTTATGTTTCCCGCGATGGACAGTTCATTTCTTCAGCCTCGGACGGGTATAGAGCGTAATTATCATCAAATGGTACATTAAATGGCAAGTTTACCCTTCTGGTGAAAAATCCATGTATAGTCTTGCAGTTTGGTATAGCTTTTGATTACCTTAGTAAAACACTGGTCACTGAATAATCTCAATAATGAAATTTAATGGATAATTTGAGTAATAATCAACAAAGAGTTGATTAGGGGGGGAAATGCAGAATATTTGTTTAATTCTTTCTCAACTTAATGGGTTGAGGGTTGAACCCCCAAAACCTCCCTCGTTACTTGTCTTTAAATCAACGGTCTATGACTAAAGTCAAGTCTGTAGCACTTATGTTCCCGCGATAAAGACTCCATTTATCAAGCCTGTGTAACGCGTTAGTTGTCTGCGAACAGCATACAGTTAGCAAGACGTTCAATATCGTACATTTTAGTTGTATAAATGTCTTTCACTTTGGTATAGCTTTTGATTACATTAGCAAAACACTGAATAATTACTAATAACGAAATTTAATGGATACTTTGAGTAATAAACAACAAAGAGTTGGTTGGGGAAAAAACTTAGTAAATTTGCTTAATTTTTCTCAACCCAAAGGGGGGGGGGGTTCGAACCCCCAAAACTCCTCCCTCGTTACGTTTATGATCCCTTGTCCCTTCCGGGCAGTGCCCATGCAAAAGGAACAAGGACAAAAGTGATAGTAAAACGGTATGAAATCAATAGAAAGAACTCGCAAGTAACACGATCAAAACTGAAATTCATAATGGGTATTTTTCTTCAATAATATTAAATTGAATATCTGATACTGAACATGAATTGAAACAAGATAGAATATATTATAGCTAATAGTGTTGAACTAACGCAAGCTGTATTTTACGAGAGGGATCCCAACTTCTTGAACTAAATATAGTTTTTGGAAGTACAAGGTCCGGCTATTAATTTTCAGGACTGGCGTTACTGTAGGAGAACGAAAAGCCGGAAGATGGCGCTAATGATTGCATATTGAAAAGCGTTTTCTTGCGCATGTGCAGTGGAATCGGCGCCATTCTGAAGTAAGTGGTTCTCGTGGAAAGGCGCATTAAAACGTAGCTATTAAATTCCTGTTGTCGAAGTGAAAATTCGCCGAACCGTCTCTTTGTCCATGTTCAATTCATTGGCGAGTACTCGAATAGTCAATCGACGATCACGTTTCACCATATCGCGAACTTTTTCAATTGCTTCCGGCGTGCGTACGGACTGCGGCCGACCTGTGTGTGTGTCATCTTCGACGCTTTCGGGCCCGTCCCGAGAGCTTTTAAATCATTCAAAAGTTCTTGAGCGGGATAATGCTTCCTCGCCGTAAACTTGTTTTAACATTTCGTAGGTTTCCGCAGCTGTCTTGCCCAATTTGAAGCAAAATTTAATGGTAATTCTTTGCTCCATTTTCACTTCGACAACAGGAATTTAAGAGCTACGTTTTAATGCGTCTGTCCACGAGAACCACTTACCTCAGAATGGCGCCGATTGCATTGCACATGCGCAAGAAAACGCTCTTCAATATGCAATCATTAGCGCCATCTTCCGGCTTTTCGTTCTCCTACAGTTACGTCAGTCCTGGAAATTAATAGCCGCACCTTGTATTTAAAATAACTTAAACAAGCAACTAACTATTATTGAAATTGATAAAAAAGAACACTGAAATTAATAAATTTCCAGATGATGTAAAAATGCAGGGGATAGATGACACCTGTATGCATGGGAAGAGAAAAAAAAATGCTTGCTACAAAACTTTTTAAAGACAATATTTGCCTGAACCGACATTAAATATAAAAATAAATTGGTGGTAAAAAAGAAAATACATTTTTAAATTTATAGGGATTCAACAATTTTGTGAAAAATAAAAATACCTCGTTCAATATTTTATCAAATAAGAAAAAAGCATCTGAAACACAACGTAGCGTTATCATATTAAAAAAATACTAATGAATTTCTTAATGAATAGGAAAGAATTTATGACAGAAGACTTAAATCAGTATAGTGACATCTTACACTTGAGTATCTCTTCTGAAACTGAAACTTGAACTGGTTTCTGACTTCTGTTTAGATGGTTGTGAATTGCACATTTAAAACAGAAATAAATAATAAGTTTAAATATTTAAAGTTTTAAAAGAACTTCTTTTTTAATTTCCGTAAGCACTTGAATTAAAAAATTTAAACTAATATATTATCAGTTTTATGCTGTTTAAAAATGTATAAAATACCTTTATTTTATTCACTTTCATTTTTAAGTTCACTGTCTGTTTTCAAAAATAAGCTGTTTTCAAAAATAAGTACTTAATTGAATATAATTTCAATATTATTGATCAAGAAGTCATCATTAAATAAGTTTTATTCTAATACAATATCATTCTAAAATTTTGCACTGAATCCGAAGTTATTCAAAAAATATTTGTCTCTTCAATGAAAAAAGAGTTTGATCTTACAATTAAACCTAATTTATTTCAAAACAAATATTTTTAATGAGGTATGGATGAATGGGTTCCTTTGATATATTACAAGAATGTTAACTTCTTTAAAATGTATATTAGTCTCGTCTTTACCCAATCTCATTGAACCCAAACACGATTAAATTCTTTCTAGAAACTATTATCTCTCTCAATTATACAATAGATATCGCCTATGTTGATATCAATAATAAAATCACGTCATTTGTATTTATATGTGTTTCAGTTTCTAATCGTAGAATATTTGCAGAGTTCAATTCTAGAAGTTCAAAATATGTTACTGATTCCCCTTAGAAACTTTTCTAGTTAAAATGATATTTACAATAAATTTCGATTATGTTACTTCGACTCAGTAAATAATTTGTGCGTCACTTATTTATTAAAATATTCATTATCTGAAATATGTACTAATTCATAATTGTTTTTATACTCGTAGGTGCTCGCCCAATATCAAATAATAATTGAAACACAAAACAATTTTTACACATTTCTTAAAATTAAACTTAAATGTTGTGTAAGTATAACGAGGACACTGAAATTCGCAATATCAAACAAATCATACAATTTCAACTTTAAGTACAATTTCAACTTTGCAATTTGCAAGATTTTTTTTAAAAAGAAAAAACCTTGCAAATTGCAAAATGAAATTATCTTTTTTCTACCTATGCGCAAATGTCATGCAAGTTTAAAAGCAAGCTCAAAATTGCGATTAGTAATTGTAAATGTTATTGTTGTTACAATGTTATGGCGCAGTATGGTCCTAGTGAAATCCTTAAACCAAAAAACTGCCAACCTGATGGCTGTGGGGTTAACTCTCTGGCCTCGCATGCCAAAGGTGCCGGGTTCGAATCCTGGGTTAGGCATGGATATTAGTTGTGGTTCGGAATCCACGTTAAGCTGTAGATCCCGTCATGATTAGCCGATATTGTGCAGAAAAATTAGTCGTTGAACGTACAAACAAACCAAACCAAAAAACTTCAAAATAACCAACCAAAACCATATTCAGGTGATACTAATATATGTGACGTGTAATCATGAGTACAAACATTTAAAATAATGCTGCGCTTTTCTCACTTATGGCTACTGTTGCGCGTTTAGATGTACATTTCCGGAGCGCAACCAGAAAATTTCTGTTTGAATGTTTTCAAACAAACATTAAATTTACTTCTATATTTTTTTAATATAAGAAAATGAAGTTATGCAGAACTTTTTAACCTATATTTGTAACATGTCATATATACAACAGATTAATCATGTTATGACATGCTTAATCTGTTGTGCTATATCTTCTAATGATTTTTGTCCGGTTTTCGAGTTATACAAAATACTACCATGGAATTCATTATTAAGTATACAGAAATCTTGTTATTTTTATTTTCTAGAGTCTAAATTGATTTGAAATTTGTGTAGGTTTTTTTCAATTTAATTAGATAGGAGTTAGAGGGAAAAGTTTTAGGTGGACGGGACAAACTACATTATCAGGATGATATTATGGATAAGATAAGCAATAAAACAGACACGCTGATTCAAAGAAAGAACATTCCATTTACTAGGCAATCACTCTATATTACAAACACGAACCAAAACTTTAAGAATCAAACAAGAACCGAAACTTTCTTACAAAGTTGCATTTCGCAACATCCTCCTCCCTTTTTGAGTCTTATCTGACTCAAAAAATAAAGTCATGTTTAACAAGTTTAATTTTCGGGGGGGGGGGTCTGATCTTTCGTCCAAATCTTGACAACTTCGGAACATCCGCATCGTGAACACCAGGAGATAACCCAGTCATCTCTGGGTCAGTAGTCAGAAAAAAAGTTGTCACTGGATCATCCGGAGGGGACGACGACTCTGGAACATCGCTTAGACCAGCAGCTACAGCTGGAGTATCTGTAGGCAGGATCTCTAGAGGAAAAACTCTCGGCACAGGACGGATTATAACAGAGTTACCACACTTCAATTTTAATGTACGAACTTTACCGTCCCTACCAGGTAACAAATCCAAAAATTTGGCAATAGGCCAAAATAATCTCTTTTTGCTAGTGTTCTCTACAAGGACAATTTCCCCAACAGTAAAGTCTCGAGAAGATGACCTTTGGTTTAGCTGCACTAACAATCCCAAATATTCCCTTCGGAATCTACCTCTTAAATCTTTAAGCAATTTGGCTCGATACTTCTTTTTGAACAATTTAAAATTTTTTTCCTCGTCAATTTCTAACAAATAACACATTATGAAATTGTAAAGAAACTATTCGTCAAAAATGGATGTCTTAGTCTTTAGATTTTGCTCGCTTTAGATGCTCGTTCCAGGGCCTATTCTAACGAGAAGTAGTGACCGATTTGGACAGTCGTAAATTGTATTTGGGCAGTCGTAAATCAGAAATTGGGCAGTCGTAAAAAATAGAAAACAAGGAAATTAAAAATATTACTTTAATAAAGGAGTGCAATTATTAATCATCTATTTGAATTTGCTTATAATAAAATCTAAAATGATATTTTTATTTGTTTATACAGCCCTTCCTTCTTTAAAGTTTCGGCTTTACTAAATTTACCTTTGTACCAATTTTGAAACTTGACTTTTAGAGTGTCTTCTAGACGTTTTCTATTCAGCCATACCAAGACTGCATATCTTGCCTCCATACAATGAGGTCTCATTGAAGATGAACTTGAAGTTACAAAATTCATTATTCAACTGTTTCATGTAAACATTCCCCCTTGATCATCCTCATTCAGGTCCTTCCAATCCTTATCTGCCAAGATAGCCATAAAAGTGAAAAGAAAGAAAAAAATGTGACTTGCATGTATGGAGAGAAGATTAGAAGGGAAAAAGAATGGCGGGTTGGAAGATGACCCCCGGAAATGTTACCCCCTTTTCTTCAGCTGGACATGGTTAATTGGTCTCTTTCCATAGTTTGCAAGGAAATAGACAATAATTTTTCAAAGATTGAGAGTTTTAGAAAAATTATTTTTCAAGTATGTAGCATTATCGAGATATATTCGTATTCCAAGAATCAACAGAAACAAATAAATAATGGGGTTGAAAAGCTTATGGGAATACTCATAAACCTCTCATTCTTTCGCCTCATTCAGCTGACTAGTTTTATGTCAAATATAGGTTGTTTTATGGGGGGGAGGTGCAGAAACTTTTCTTTTTTCTTACTTCAACATTGCTTGAAAAAGTGTTTATCACTTGTTTTTATATAAATTAATTCAATTATGTGTTTATTGTGAATTTTTGAAATTTGACGCAAATCTGAATTTCCATTGCGATTTTTTGTTTGATGAATTAGAGCTAAATCATTATTGTCAACTGTTAGTTAGTAAATTCTTCTAAACTAGTATATGCTAAATGTTATTGGTTTTTGTAGTTATATGTCATTTAATTTTCGTGCACTCAATAACTAAATATCTTTTGATTCCCAGTCGAAATGTATTTTCTTTGAAGAATGTTTGGAAACGTTATCGGAAACATTTTCTTCTATAATGTGTTTCAGTAATTTTGTAATTAGTAATTTTATTAATTTTTGATGTTCATATTTCTTACGAAAACTTACTATAAGTCCACCATTACTGGAATATATATTCTTTAAAAAACCCAAACCAAGTATTAGGATTCGTATTTCATTACAGGATGGAACTTTTGTTACAGTGATTCAATATAATATTAATATTGTGTCAAAAAGTAATCAATTATCTTAGCTAAAAATATAAATTAACGTAAATTTGGTTGAATTTGTAAATTTGTCAAGTAAAAGTTTAATGAGCAAGGCAGATTTGTTCTTTTTTTGGATAAAAGATTTCTGGGAAATCATGCAATTTAATCCCCAAGTGAAACCAAAAAGAGCTATAAGCTTGCCAGTGTGAAACCCTGCAATGACGTCATGTGGTCTTAGCTATTTTACATTATATCTATGGAAGCTTGCCATCTTTAACCTGAAGAGTTATTATAGTATTGTGGTGTCACCTTCAAATAACAGATAAAGCTTCTATGCAGATGAGTACTCTTTTGCATAGCAGCAAGATATCTGAAAGGAAAACCAAAGGTCCCACGATCGAGGCCCGGTGACCGCTTTGATGACTTCGTACATCTGAATAACGCTGCCATCTATCGTCGCTTCTGAAAGGAGAAACTTCATCGCGGCAAGCGACCCAAACACGGGCTCTCGTAACATGCGAGCCCAACGCACGTGCCCTCACAACTTGCGAGCTCCACGATGCAACAAGCATCCCAAACCTCCAATTCCGATCAGACGCTAATCAGTACAACAGTATCACTCCTTCGTCTCTGGACGGAGGGTAAGTGGTGTCGCCTTCAAATAACAGATAAAGCTTCTATGCAGGGAAGTACTCTTTTGCATAGCAGCAAGATATCTGAAAGGAAAACCAAAAGTCCCACGATCGAGGACCGGTGACCGCAGAAAAGAGCATAGCCGCATTTGGTACAGCTGTCAGCTGTCAGTGGAATAAATAAAAATAAATCCGTTCTTCTGTCTACTGCGAATATTTTTTGTAAAGGATTGTTTTTTAAATCTCAAGCCAGCTAGAGCCCTTTTGGGTGTTGGGAGTATGTCGAATTTCATCACAATTGACGTTGTGGATTTATTAAAATTAAAAAGAAAGAAGATTTCGATTGCAGAGTCTGGTCTGGATTTATTAAAATTAAAAAGAAAGAAGATTTTGATTGCAGTGGCAATGCCAAAATAAATGTGACTTCAAGAGTGTGTACAAGAATTTCTAATGGAAATGACTTCGAGATGCCGTTAGAATTTTTATGTGTTCC
This sequence comes from Linyphia triangularis, assembly GCA_963978545.1. Classification (NCBI taxonomy): domain Eukaryota; kingdom Metazoa; phylum Arthropoda; class Arachnida; order Araneae; family Linyphiidae; genus Linyphia; species Linyphia triangularis. The sequence goes on from OZ021721.1 coordinate 35,838,190, forward strand.
TAAGATCTCAGATTCTTTACCAATTAATTTCGTTCAATTTCCTGTTGAGCATTATCCCAAAAATATTGATCTTGCAGATCCATCTTTTTATCAACTTAGCAAGATAAATGTTTTGATAGAAGCCACAGTATTTTACCAGCTTTTTAAATTTGGCCATGGTTGAAATTGTAAATTCATATTTAAAGTTTCAAAATTCTGTGTTTGGGTATATAGCGACAGATAGCATCTCAACTCCAGAATATATGGATACATAACAAAATCATTGTGGTCTTATTTATGATTGTAGCGATATAGAAAATCAAATCAAATAATTTTGGCAGCTTGATTCTCTTAGAATAAAAGATTATCCAAGTTATAAGGATGCAGATCCATCCTTTCAAACATTCGAAAAGACTGTGCGTTACGATAACAAAGAGAGCCGTTACGTAGTAGAACTGTCATGGAAGAGAGATTGGGAAGACTTCAAAGATAATTATTCGATTGCAAGAAAGAGACTTAATTCACTCGTGCGAAGTTGTCAGAATGATCCTGATCTTCAATTGCAATATCGCGAGACCTTATGAGACTATGAGGATAAACAAATAGTTGAAAAAGTTCCTAGTCCTAAAAATTCCACGAACACACCAGTATATTATCTGCCACATCAACCTGTTATCAGAGAAAGTCTGCTGGGTCATTCCATGTCAAATCAACACAAAAAAGTGACATTTTCAACCCGACCCCTTCAGAATTTAATAAAATTTTGCTCACTTGTTGGGTTTATAGAGAAAAGAAAAAATGGCCAATATTAGGTTTGAATATCGTTTGGTTTCCGAAATACGGAGCTTCAAAAATGGGCCAAAAGGTCAAAATTTCGCAATTCTTGCTTTATGTATCTGGTTATAATTTTGTCCCTAATTATCATAAAACACTGATTTTGGTGTCAAAAAAAAAGATAAAGATTTTATCTTTCTAGTGATGTATTATTTATGAATAATTTTTTAAATTTTCATTTTAAGGTCAAACGATTTGACTTTTGACCTTGAATATCCCAAAAAGGGTATTTTTATTTTTTTCAAAAAAATATATGTTATTCTTACATTAATTCTCTACACAAATACTTTAGTTTCATAATGGGACCGCAATGGGATGCCAAAATTTAAATTCAAATGTAAACTCTTGTCCTTAATTTCACGCAATAATCGGCATCCTCAAAGTCCTTTTGAAATAGAAGCAGGTGTGTCAAACTTAAATCTTACTTTGGAAACTATTGGAGAAACTCCAATAAAAAAGAAAAGGCTTTCCGAAACGAAGTTTTCAAAAATTATATTCAATAAAATAAGCACCGCTTTGAAAAACAAGGTAATGAAAATTGTGTACAGTGACTCGTCTTCCAACTCGGCTGAATTGGATGTTATAAATCAATTGAAGGAAAAATTCCATAGCACCAAGGATAAAAGTTTACAAATACTAAGAGTTTTACCGAAGAACTGGTCAATCAAAAAAGTAGGAAAAGAATTTGGTTGGTTGGTTGTTTTCAGATTATCTGGCACCGTCCGCAACACGAGGGCTATAATGCGCCGAAACATTCGTCATTAGACAGGCCAACATACATTTACAAACACCCATGCCAAACACGGGACTCGAACCCGCAACCTCGCGGTCTAGAAGCTAGCACGCTAACCACTATACCATTTGGTCGGCGAAAAAGAATTTGGATCATCCAACTACTTGGTAAGAAAAGCAAAACTACTTGTTAAAGAAAAAAGTTTTTTTGCATCCCCTAATCTCAGACCAGGGAAGACGTTACGTCCTGAAACAGCAAAATGTATAAAATCCTTTTATAATAGTGATCATACAAGTAGGATTATGCCAGGTAAAAAAGACTTCGTATCAATGAAAATAGATGGGATAAGGAAACATGTACAGAAAAGGCTGGTGTTGTGTAATCTCAAAGAAGCGTTTAAACAGTTCAAGGATGAGTTTCCACATTATAAAATTGGATTTTCTAAATTTGCTGAGATGCGACCAAAAAACTGTGTTTTGGCTGGAGCAAGCCTAACACATACCGTCAGTGTTTGTCATATCCATGAAAATGTGAAACTAATGCTAATCGGATCTCATTTGAAGGAATTAAGTAAAGAAATTGAAACTCCATTAGATTCCTATAAAACCTGTACATCAAAAATTGTTTGTAATCCTCCCCAAACAATATGTTACTTGGGAGAGTGCAGCAATTCTCCAAAGTTCGAAGAATATAGGAGGTGCATTGAAGACTTTTTTGATGAAAATGGAATTACAAGAATTACGTACGAGCAGTGGATTAATGTTGACAGATCTACCCTTGAAACTTTGTCGAGCCCTTGTGATGACTTTATTGATTCGTTTCTGGATAAACTTACCAAACTTATACGGCATTCATTCATTGCTAAGGAACAATCGTCTTTTTTTAGTGCTTGTAAACAAAATCTGAAATCAGGTGAATATGTAGTTGTCTGTGATTTTTCTGAAAATTACTCCTTTATTCTTCAAGATGCAATTCAAGGATTCCATTAGAATAATTCGCAAGCGACTATACATCCATTTCTGGTTTATTATAAAAGAGACACTGACCAAGTCGTAGACAACTTTAATTTCGTAGTAGTTTCTGACTGCCTCCACCATGACGCAACTGCAGTTCAGTTATTCCAAAGATATTTGATCGAATTCATCGGAAAAAATTCAATGTAAAACCTAACAATCTTTTGTACTTTTCTGATGATGCAGCTTCTCACTACAAAAATCGAAATTTTCTTATAAAACTGTGTTTCTATAAAAAAGATTTTGGAATTCAAGCAGAATGGAATTTTTTTGCCACTGCCCATGGTAAAGGAGTTTCAGATGGCATTGGAGGTACCATAAAAAGGCTAGCCACTCGTGCCAGTTTGCAGCGCCCATATAAAGATCAGATAATGACTTCTCGACAGTTATTTGAATGGGCAAATGCCGATATTGAAGGAATGCAGTTTGCATAAGTAACTTCCTTACAGTATGAAAAAGAAAAAAATCTTCCTTCAGAAACGATTCTTAACCGCCCGAACTATTCCAGGTACTCAAAAATTTCATGCATTCAGACCCATTTCTATCAACCAAATTCTGTGCAAAATGTATTCTAATTCCATGGTCGAAAAAAAAGTCAAACAAAAAAGAAATTATAAAATCAAAAGTTACATATGCAATGAATCAAGTGAAAAAGAGTCACAATAATTAATAGAAGTTACATATGTAAGGAAGTTACTTATGCATCTGATAAATTAGTTTCAACAATAGTTTAAAGATAATGTATCAATAGAAAAATTGTAAGTATTTCTGTTTTCTAATTTCGAAATAGGATTTTTTCCAAATATATTGTATGAACAAATGTTTCTGATTGCATGCAACATTCCTTTTAAATAATTATCTCAAAAGCTCATTATTACCAATTACCTATGTCATGTTTTTTAATTTTCAACAAACGATGTTTGCATACTTAATGAAATGCTGAAAAATGCAATTTTTTCAATGTATAAGTAAACAATTAGTTTTTGATCTAAAAGTTAAAAAGTTATAACAAATCAAAGATAAATAATTATAATTTTTAGCTAATAATTAAGGCTAAAGTTTTATTTGCATTACATGTATATAAAGAGATTTTAAAAGGAAAAGCTATTTACATATAAACAATTTTTGTAGGATAAAAGAGGGACTACAGTTACGATTGAAATTTATAACTTGGCATCCCATTGTGGTCCCAAAATGAGACTAATATATTTGTGTAGAGAATTAATGTAAGAATAATATATATATTTTTTGAAAAAAATAAAAATACCCTTTTTTTAAGATATTCAAGGCCAAAGGTCAAATTGTGTGACCTTAAAATGAAAATTTTAAAAAATGCACGTAAATAATACATTATTAAAAAGATCAAATCTTTTTCTTTCTTTTGACACCAAAATCAATATTTTATGATAATTAGGGAAAAAATTATACTCAAATATGTAAAGCAAGAAATACGAAATTTTGCACTTTTGGTCCCTTTTTGAAACTCTATATTTTGGAAACCAAACTTGATTCAAACCTAATATTTAGCATTTTTTCTTTTCTTTATGAATCTAATAAGTGAACCAAATTTTATGAAATTCTAAAGGGGTCGGGTTGGGAGCCGTTTTGATTTGACATGGAATGACCCGACTACGAAAATGAGAATAGTATTCGACGCAAATTCAAGTAGCAATTTTCAAGAGTTAAGTTTGAGCGGTTGTCTTTGGCCAGGACCCAACTTGAATTCCGATATGTTTGAGATACTTGTAAACTTCAGACTTAACAAAACAGCTCTCATATCCGACATAGAGAAAGCCTTCCTAGAAATTTCATTAGCTGAAAAGGATGAGATGGTGTGTGTTTCCTGTGGGCAGAGAATAACAGTGTTCAAGCTTGTAGATACAATCGTGTGCTCTTCGGGGTGACGTCCAGTCCATTCCTTCTCTCTGCAACCATAAAAACTCACCTGAAGGGATTCCATGATGAATACCCAACTACAGTGTATCATCTAGACAGATTCATGTATGTTGATGACTTCATATCTGGTGCTGATAATTTTCAAGATGCATTAGAAATCTCCAAGCAAAGTTGTACCCATCATGAGCCAAGCTAGCATGAAACTTAAAAAAATGGATAACAAATTATCCTACCTTGCTGCAGCTGTGGGAAAGTCAAGACTTGGAAATTCAAACGCCAATTCATTCAACTAAGGTTTTAGAATGTCTTGGAATACCGTAGAAGATCACTTTGTTATGGAAATGCAGAGCCTGGTGAACAGTCTATCAAAGAATGAGAACAATAAACACTTCCTGTTGAGTACAATGGGAAATATATTTGATTCCCTAGGAATGCTGACTCCCTTCTCCATTCGAGTGAAAGGCATTCTTCAAAATTTGTGGCTGGAGAAAAAATCTTGGGATGAAGAATTGCCTTCAGACATTCAAAGAGCGTGGTTACAGTGGTGTTCCAAGGCTCTGCGTCATTCCTAACCTCATATTCCAGGAAATGTGCTGAATTCATCAGAATATTTCTAGGAATTACCCTATGTCATAGAACTTTACTGTTTTTGTGACTCCAGCCAAAAAGCTTACGGTGCTGCTATATACGTGAGAGTTGTGAAAGACAATATTGAGGTGAACCTCTTAGTCTCAAAGAGCCTAGTCACACCTCTAAAGAAAATCACTTTGCCGAGACTGGAGTTGCTTGGTGCCTTGCTTGCTTCCCGACTAGCCAACAAAGTCACACCAATAGTAGACCGTAAAAACCCCTCAACAGTGTTATTTTGGACAGACTCCAAGATCACATTGCATTGGATTAAGGGTTCAAGTAAGAGATGGATGTCCTTCATTGCTCATTGTCCTGGGAAACAGAACCCTGCCGACCTTTTAGGCAGAGGAGTTGGTATCGACATTTTATTAGACAGTGAACTGTAGTTTGGTGGCAGGGATCTCTATTTTTCAGAGATGACATTCAAACTGTCAGTGATGAATCTTCAATTTCATTTGATGATATCTCTAACAAGCTAAAGAACACTAATGATTGCCAGAAGGACTAATTTCCAATTACTCTTACTGCATTTAATCAAAATTCTATAATAGATGATATCCTTACCTTTAGTAATAGTTATTTAACTATAATTCATGTTAAGTGCTATGTATTTAGGTTCTTCCATAATGTTAAAAACAACGAAATACTCGCAGGTCACCTCACATTCCAGGAATTGAGAAAAGCTGAAATATTTTTAATTCATTCAGTTCAACAAGGTGAATTTGAGGATGAAATAAAACATCTACGAAGAGGTGACCCCGTACCCAACAGTAGCAGGTTAAAATTTTTAAATTATTTTGTTGATGAAAATGATATCTTGAGTGTTGGTGGTAGGTTAACTAATTCTGACCTGAGTGCATTTGAAAAGCACCCAACGGTCTTACCAGATAAACATCCTCTGACCCATATTATTGTAAGGTATTAACATTTAAAATATTTACATGTAGCAGCTCAAACATTGTTATATCATATTAGACGAAAATTTTGGATCTTAAATGGTAGAAATGTACGTCGTAAAATTGTACATAAATGTATCACTTGTTTTAAAAACAAACCAGTTTTACAAACTCAAATCATGGGTGATTTGCAAAGTGAAAGAGTAACCCACTCTTTCCCTTTTCTAATGTTGGTATAGACTTTTGTGGTCATTTTTATATTAAATTTAAAAATCAGAGAAATGGAATATTAAAGAAAGTGTATGTATGTGTATTTGCATGTTTGTGCACTAAAGCTATGTATTTGGATTTTATAACAGACCTTTCTTCAGATGATTTTATTGCTTGTTTAAAACGCTTTTTCAGTCGTAGGGGTAAAAGTTCAACGATATTTATTGACAATAGTAAAAACTTTGTAGGTACAAGTGCTGAACTTAAAAAATTGTATTAATTTAGGATGAGAGTAGGCCTAATACTAAATGGTTAACAGATAGAATTTCAGAAATAATTCCAGAAAAAGATGGAAAAGTTAGAGTTGTAAACATAATGTTACCTACTAGTAATTTGATAATGAGTAATGCGAGAGATATTTGTGTTTTACCTGCAAATTATCAGTAGTTTTCTATTATATCATTTGAATAATTGCAATATATGTGTTTTATTCTTGTAGTAATAATTTTCATAGTATATCTAAATGTATATCAGTAATCATTCTGTTGAAACCCTTAAGGTTTCAAGGTGGGGAGTATGTAGAGGAGCTTACCGCTAGGTGGCGCTCCGCTTCCTCTGATGTGTAATTGTATTTTTCTACTCACTTCGAAATTGGGAGCGCAAAAGCGCGCAATAAAAAATCTTCTATGACTGAAAATGGTCTTGAAACAAGTATATCTCAAATGCATACATTGTGTTTGCCATCCATCTAGAATGTCTTACAGCACCAAGTATATGAAACAATATTCCATTCTTTTGAATACCTCCGAGAATGATCATCGTTAAGTACAATTCTCGTTAATCATCTCACTGTTTCTGAGTAATAAGGAGATGCTCGACAAATCCAAGAATGGTAAAGCGGACATCATCAGATACTTCACTGCTATCAGTTATATGCAAACATTCTTGTCGAGTTTTGTCCAGGTCTCTCTAAATCTCATGAAAAGTGCCTAGTTAAAATAATCACTTTTTCATACAACTTTGCCACCAACTAATATTATATGAAACAAAAATAATTTAACTACTAGACTTATAATTTTGAAATTCTGATCTCTTTAAGTTTGGTTGTTATCAGATTATCTGGCACCGTCAGCAACCCGAGGGCTATAATGCGCCGAAACATTCGTCATTTGACAAGCCAACATACATTTACAAACACCCATGCCTTACTCGGGACAAGAACCCGCAACCTCGTTGCCTAGAAGCTAGTATGCTAACTACTATACCGTTCGGTCGGCCTAATCTCTTTAGGAGTAGAGAAAAGAGCACAATGTCATACGTTCTATTGGAAAAAATTTCTATTTCTTGCGAATACAAGTGGATTACAAATAAAATAGCTAAAAATGAACTGTCTGAAAAATGATTTTCATAGTCGATGAGTATCACCTTGCCACTGTTCGATTGAACTAAAATTTTGCACTGACACAGATTTTTGATTTTTTTTTAAACGAAATTTGGGGGGTAGGAGCTAAACATTTAGAAGGTTGAAAAATTAGGACCACCCTAATGTTCCTTTTAAAAAAGGAGCTTTTAACCAGTTTTTTTACAGCGTACAATACATGAAATCGTACTTTTGTATGAATGTATAACGTATTATCCGGAAACACTTCCTTTAAAAAACATGCAATACCGAAACTGTAAATGAAAAACGTATCATGAGGAGAAAATACATATTATTGAAATAGGAGAAAATTTGGACTCTGGATAAAATACGTACAAAATAGGAACAACGTATAATATTCGGGGACTTAAAATCTGTGTTTCACTGTACCAGATTTTTGTATATTGAGCCATCTTTATAACTAAAAAGAAATTAAGTATCTAACAGTTTTATCATGCTTAATTCTTAACTTTTCAAATCCAAGTATAGTCACGTGGTGAGTATTTACACTTCGGCAGCAAGGTATATTGACTCTTTATCATCAATTTTTCTCATGTGATGGTATTTGGTGGCGCTGAGCCCTCCCGCATTCCTAAATTTGGACAGTCTAAAATTCCGCCATTCACCTTTGACATGGCACTTCAATTGCTTTACTCATATTTAAATAAATATTTTACTGTTCATATTTTGTGGCACAATGAGGAAATTATCATTGATTAGGATACGCTCATTTTCAAAACATTTGTATTTCAATACATATTAGCACATTACACATCCTGTCAACTTAGGTACAATTTCATAAGAGATCAGTATTTATCTTAGAAGTTTCATATTGCTAGCAAAAATAAATTGAAATTTAGCATGTTATTTCTGAGAAATTACAGTTTTACTGCGTAAAATTGAAATTATGTAGCTTAAATTATTTAAAACCAGTGGTGATTATTATATATATCCATTTCCAAACTGCAAACCATAGACGCGTTTAATTTTATCAAAGAAAAACCATAAACAGCATCATATAATGAACATATTGGCCAACTTATATGTCGCTTTTAATGGTTAAAAATTTTAAATATCAAATAATGTAGCTAGAGTTCATCGAATAAAAAACACAATGCTAATTCAAACTGGCAGCTATCCTGTATGGCCCCGCGCCATCGTATTGATGCTTACGTATAGTGGCTGATTCACTGAGCTATAGAATACGGAACTGGAGTGCTGACTGAGCGTGCCGAAACCGAATCGCACCCTTTAGCGAGTGTGCGAATACGAAGGCGAAAAGTAGTTCCTCTCCATAGCTTCAATCATTGATAATTATGGGTGAAGTTTTGGCTCTTCACTTGCAATCAGCAACTTTTATACAGAAACAAATTATTTTTTATTGGAATAGAATTCTTGTTTCCAAAGTCAGGATATTAAGGTGTTATTTTTATTGGAAATTATACTGTTTATATGAGAAAGGAAATGTGCCAAATCAAGCAAAATAGAAATTTAGGTTACGGGATATAACTTATTTGCCATGTTTACAAGATAGAATTTTTTTTTATGGATGTTCGGGGAGTTGGGCCAAGTATGTGAATTTAATTCAAATGCATATTTTAACTCTTTAAGGCACGGTGGGATTCAAAATATCCTACCTTTTTAAAGCACAGTACTGCATTTTGAGGCTTTTTTAGAACCACACCAAAACAGTGCAATAGCTACATACACAATAAAATTTCTGTGCAACATGGATCTATTTTATTTTTTAAAATCTTGTATCCAAATGTTCATGTTGACCTTACACCAAATAAATTTAAATCCTATGAACCTATGCCCTTAAAGTTATCCAAGAGTTTTCAATCCTTTTTTGGACGTTTTATATATTTTTTTTTTTTTTTTTTTTTTTTTTTTTAAAGCTGACAATGATTTTAATTTTAAAATTAGAAAAAATTTGAGATAAATTTTTCTACCATATTACAGAATTGAAAACAATGTTGGTTGTCAAAACATTAAAATAAATTATTGATTCATAAAATAACAATTGATGAAATTAATAGTCAATTTGTTTTCCTTCCATTTATTTTCAAGTATTTCATACAAAACAATATAATAGACCTTTAAACTAATGAGCTTAAAGGACAGACAATAAATAAAAAGTTTTGTTAATTTTACACCTGCAAGATTTTTATACAGAACTTTCACATATTCTTTTTCAGAACTTTTTGAGTAATGAGTATCCTTATGAATGATGAATATCTTAAAAACCATATATATGTCATTTTGTTCATTTTGAATATATGCATTTAGATTCCAAATTTAAAATTATTGCATTACTATTAAAATTTATTATATACTTTTTTTAAATATAGAGAGATGTCTATTAAAATGGGTAGTAAAACATATTTAAAATGGAAAATGTCAATTTCATTGCAATATTAATTGATAAACAAATCCAAAGAATTAGTTTTACTTTAAGATTTTAATTGAATTTGAATAGCATAACAACACTTAGAAATTTTATCATGCAGCTAATTTTATAAGTATTAAAATCCTTCCTTTATACTAATTAAATTATCGATACTAATTCATTAAAATTAGCTATGGTAACTAGTACTGCACACTATAGACATTGTTTATGCTCAGTTATTACATCCTTATACTTTCTCTAAAAAATAATTTATAGATCAGAGGAAAATATACTTTGTAGATCAGTTATTGAAGTAAATTCAGAATGCGACAAAAATTGCTATATCGTATGGTAATCAGATCCTAACCAAATTATTACAGACATTCGATATTGATATTGCAATTTATTTTACTAAATATTTTAATACAATTTGTGTCAGAATCAATATTCTAAATATTTTAATACAATTTGTGTCAGAAGCAATATTCAGTTTCTATTTGAGCATATCATAATTGGAATTACAATTTCATTTTCAGTAGCTTATAAAATATACCATCTCTTAATTTATTAAAAGATAAATTTATGCTTCTTCAATAACAAAAGTATGAATAATGCAGGTGTGCTTACTGGTAAAATGGAACAATAGTACTTGCACTATCCCTAGTAGCAATCACTGCATGACGTTTCGTCGGCCAATGATCGGAATTCATCAAAGTCATCGGCGATTCCCCAGACTGATATATAAACACACCGGTATTTCCTCGTCTGCCGGTGACCCTAAACTCATCGGGAAAAGATATCTTCCCAACATCGGTAGCCGGTGAAATTTCTGATCAACGTTTTTTGATCGGCGAAAGATATCGGAATGACATCGACAGCCGATAAAAAACTTATGTTTCTTTTTCTTGCAATTCCACTGAATTAGAGGCGATCCTTGAATGTATTTCAAATTTAAATCAAGTATACAATTTGCTAAACATTTCGCTTTGGCAATAAATGAAAAATATTTTAAAAATAAGTGTACGAAAAATTTTAAATGTAAAAATATATTTTGAAAAAATTCAAACCACATAATTATATATTGCTTATCTAATACGTCAATAAAATCCATAAATAAAAAAAAAATTATAGTGTAAAAAAATATAGGAACAATTTTCTAAAATTAAAAATAAATTCTCATTTCAATTTCAACATAAAATAAAAATATAGTCCTTGTTTTTAAATAGTTTTCATTATAATTTGCTGAACTCATTTTGGTCCGTTTTTTAAGCATCTTTTAAGTAAAATAAAAATATGTTTATATGTTTCAAAAAGTTAATCAAATTGAAAATAGTTTTTTAAAAAATTTAAAAATGAAATATATATTTTTTAATGTCAAAATTATTAAGTAAACTCTTAAATTGCATTTAAAAAAATATCATAAAATGTACTGGTCAGTTAGTTAAAATTTTACAAAATAGATGGCGACACCATTTATTTGACACTATTATTTTTTTGCTATAATAAATAAATTAATATCATTTTCCCAAATTTATGGAAGATTTGCTATTTTCCGAAAATACCCCATATATAAAAAAAAATGTCTGTCAATTTCCTTGCAAAGTCTGTATGATAGTAGAGTTTTGTACTACAATACAATTGCTATACCAAGAATCACAAGTAACTACAGTCTAGTGGCCATGTCAACGCACTCCGGAGATAACCGTCCTCGGTTCGATCCCAGGGTAAGTAATTTAGACGATTCTGGTGTGAGTAATTTGGTAGTGTTATAACTTCGATTTGTACTTTTAAAATGTCACTGGAAATACTACCGTATAAGAATTACGCGCTCTGTGTAAATATTTTAGTTTTGCATTATTTTAACTTGTCGTTTTTAATATTCGATACTTACATCTTTATAATTATTTAATGTTTATTAGTTGATATTTTCGACAAAATAACGACCATTGTTTCGATATTTCTTGAGAGCAAAATTTTCCTCGGATAGTGCTCGTATTTCCCCCCTTTTCGCTCGGCCTCCGAACTAATTCTTGTCGGCTTCTGCTCAAATTCGATCAGTTTCCGGACATCGGCCAATGGCCGGCCACGCGGACAAAAGATTAGTTGCCAAGGGAAAGATAAGTTTAGGGTGAGTTTCCGTTGAATCGCCAATCATCGGCGATTCACCTGGGGATGGAATTCCGATCATCGCCCGAGGTAAAATTGCTACTAGGGATGGGTTTAACACAAGCTTCGCTGGATACACTTCGAATCGCGCGAAATCGAACACAAAGTAAATAAACAAATCTTAATTCCTTTCAAGGCAAAGTAAAAAACTCACCGACTAATTGAAGATTTCAAGCCGCAAAATTATTTATATTCAAGTGCGAGACATTTCTCAAAAAATCCACTTTTATTTTGACGATCACTATACGGAAACACTCAAACCTTGGCATTTCCCGATTTATATAAATGTAAACAAGCTTTTTCTAAGTTGTATTATCGCTGTTAATAAATAAAATAAGATAAAATAGAATTTTAAAAGCAATACGTCACTATTTTGCAGAAAATACGCAGAGTATTTGGTTAGCAACAAAGACCGCCACGAATAATTTGAATAGACAAATCGCAATGTTTTGCCTTAAAAGTCTAGCACGTGCTACACTTTTAAGGCTTACTGTATTAATGAGAGGGGCTCCTAAGCTCCCCTAGTAGCAATTTTACCTCGGGCGATGATCGGAATTCCATCCCCAGGTGAATCGCCGGTGATTGGCGATTCACCTGAAACTCACCCTAAACTTATCTTTCCCTTGGCAACTAATCCATTTTGTCCCCGTGGCCGGCCATTGGCCGATGTCCGGAAACTGATCGAATTCGAGCAGAGGCCGACAAGAATTAGTTTGAAGGCCGAGGGAAAAGGGGGAAATACGAGCACTATCCGAGGAAAATTTTGCTCTCAAGAAATATCGAAACAATGGTCGTTATTTTGTCGAAAATATCAATTAATAAACATTAAATAATTATAAAGATGTAAGTATCGAATATTAAAAACTACAAGTTAAAATAATGCAAAACTAAAATATTAACCCAGAGCGCGTAATTCTTATATGGTAGTATTTCCAGTGACATTTTAAGAGTACAAATCAAAGTTATAACACTACCAAATTACTCACACCAGAATTGTCTAAATTGCTTACCCTGGGATCGAACCAAGGACGGTCACCTCCGAAGCGCGTTGACATGGCCACTGGACTGTAGTTACTTGTGATTCTTGGTATAGCAATTGTATTGTAGTACAAAACTCTAATATCATACAGACTTTGCAAGGAAATTGACCGAAATTTTTTTTTATATATGGGGTGTTTTCGGAAAATAGCAAATCTTCCATAAATTTGGGAAAATGATATTAATTTATTTATTATAGCAAAAAAAAATAATAGTGTCAAATAAATGGTGTCGCCATCTATTTTGTAAAATTTTAACTAACTGACCAGTAAATTTTATGATATTTTTTGAAATGCAATTTAAGAGTTTACTTAATAATTTTGACATTAAAAAATATATTTAATTTTTAAATTTTTTAAAAAACTATATCCAATTTGATTAACTTTTTGAAACATATAAACATATTTTTATTTTACTTAAAAGATGTTTAAAAAACGGACTATAGTTACTTGTGATTCTTGGTATAGCAATTGTATTGTAGTACAAAACTCTACTATCATACAGACTTTGCAAGGAAATTGACCGACATTTTTTTTTTATATATGGGGTGTTTTCGGAAAATAGCAAATCTTCCATAAATTTGGGAAAATGATATTAATTTATTTATTATAGCAAAAAAAATAATAGTGTCAAATAAATGGTGTCGCCATCTATTTTGTAAAATTTTAACTAACTGACCAGTAAATTTTTTGATATTTTTTGATATGCAATTTAAGAGTTTACTTAATAATTTTGACATTAAAATCCAATTTGATTAACTTTTTGAAACATATAAACATATTTTTATTTTACTTAAAAGATGTTTAAAAAACGGACCAAAATGAGTTCAGCAAATTATAATGAAAACTATTTAAAAACAAGGACTATATTTTTATTTTATATTAAATTGAAATGAGAATTTATTTTTAATTTTAGAAAATTGTTCCTATATTTTTTTACTATATAAAAACTTTTATTTATGGATTTTATTGACGTATTAGATAAGCAATATATAATTATGTGGTTTGCATTTTTTCAAAATATATTTTTACATTTCAAATTTTTCGTACACTTATTTTTAAAATTCACTTATTACCAAAGCGAAATGTTTAGCAAATTGTATACTTGATTTAAATTTGAAATACATTCAAGGATCGCCTCTAATTCAGTGGAATTGCAAGAAAAAGAAACATAAGTTTTTTATCGCCTGTCGATGTGGTTCCGATATCTTGCCGATCAAAAAAACGATGATCAGAAATTCTACCGCCCACCGATGTTGGGAAGATATCTTTTCCCGATGAGTTTAGGGTCATCGGCAGACGAGGAAATACGGGTGTGTTTATATATCAGTCTGGGGAATTGTCGATGACTTTGATGAATTCCGATCATTGGCCGACGAAACGCCATGCAGTGATTGCTACTAGGGTCACTTGTAAAAGAAGCCAAGGTCATCACTCCAGTGTTTTCTTTAGCTCAGTGGGCTGAGGGCTCGGGCAATGTGAATCGTATACGATTCAAACGGCGAACGGTGAGAATAGAGAGGCATAACGAGGGATTGGCTCCGCCTATGATTATGTTTCTGTTACCTCTAAAGTTCGGCTGCTCATTCCTGTTCATAGATTTTGAACAACGTAGACGTGTTTTTCCTGCGCTCCAGATATGGTTCGTCGAAAGCGATCTCACCCGATGAAACGCATCCCAATCACAATAAATCTGAAGCCCGAGCAACGGATCCCTGTTGTTCCATAAATGTCTGCTCCTGTTGTGAAGGATATACAAGATTCTAACCTAGATGTTTCTCCAAAGTTGGAGACAAGCAAACAAGTCCTTACCTTACCACCAGACAGAATTAACTTCGATGTGGTAAACCATGTTAATGCCTCTCTTCTCCCCTTTTCAAACCAACTGTTTTTGTCATCCCTATTTTCACTCAGGGGAAGCACACGATTAAATCCCTGCATCAAATTTTGCTAAACCACAATTGTGTGCTTGTTGCCCGTGTTATTAAGAACGCCTTTCATGTAACTCCTCAAAATGCTTCTGAGGAAAGCATCATTTCTGCTTATTTTTCGGAAAACCACAGTTATTTTTTTACTAAAACTCCACATCCTAAGAAAGATTTTTTCTCTGCAGTGATTATGGGTTTACCCATTAACACGACAATTGCAGAAATTATTGAACACTTATCCCTTTTCAATCCTGACTACAAGCCCATTTCTATTTCTCAACTGAAAACTCACTTTTTCGCCTCGATTTTTTGGCCAATCACGTTGTGAGCTCCACTCCCTATTTTAGCCGACTTCCTAGAGAGCTTCTCTTCCAAACCCTGTGCTGCCCTTCTCCCATTGGTGTTCATTGCCACGCCTCCTCCTCCTTCCAATTCATTGTTTTTAACAGTTTGTCCTGAATTTATTGACTTTCTAGTTTAATTTCCCACCTTTTCTTATCGCAGCCACTGTTATGAATTTACTGTTCCTATGTTAAATAAGGAATGTTATGTCTCTCCCATTTTTAGTTCTCCTGGAGCTAAAGTGCCCTGCGGGCACAAATGTACTTCGCAAAATTATTCTAATCAGTCAGACAGTACCTCTAAAGTACAGAAATCAGTTTTTGTATTGATTTGTAGATAATCTACTGATTAACTTGGGTGATCCAGAGCAACAGCAACGTTTCTGTACGTTTAAATTATTACAATGTTATTTGTTTATTTTTTGATATCTAAGAATCAAGTTAATGCAAACAACAAATTAGTTGATGGAATCAATCATCAATCAAACAAACTTTTGAGATTGAAATGGCAACTTCACAAAATTCCTTCTGCACCGAAATGATTTGATATTCCCCCCTTTTTTTTATTAGTTTGGGTTTTTTTTACTTTTTTTTTATTTGCTGTTCCAGAGAGGTGGTTCTCTCACATATGTGTGGACGTTATTTCTGTGCCAACAATAACAAACCCAGCCAAGAACTTGAGAATGAACACGCACTTCCGGTTAATGAGAATCGAATAGAACTTCCGGGGATTTCAATACCTTTTTTTTATATTTTATAAAATGTTTAAATGAACAATTTTTCGTCAATCATCTTCATTCTTAAAATTGCTACAGACTGTTGGGGCAATATTTCTTATCTTTCCCATTTAATGTCTGTTTCGAAATCACCATTTGACAAGTTTGGCGAAATTTGGCAACAATGAGTTACCAGATACTTGAACAATTGCCTTTTTTGGGTATATTGTAATAAAATTTCGTTGTGTTGTAATTGACTTCAGTATTTGAACATTTACATTTACTGATCTCTAATTAGAACATCTGGATTATCATTATGTTTAATCATTTTTTTTAAATTACTTGGTAACGTTTTCTATTCCCTTGAAATTCCTAAAACCTTTATATATGTAGCCTTTCGAATAAAATTTATGGTTTCTTCGTTTTTAAAATAATTCTCTATTTTGTTTGTAATATTGAGTTATAAATGTAAGTTTGCTTTACAAATGGTAGAAAACTTAGAAAAATGCTTTTATATGAAATAAATTTTAATTACTACAAAAAAAAAACTATCCAAAAATGTCAGTTAAATGTAATCCCCCCCCCCCCCCCCTTAACTTCCCCTTGACACTTACCCGTTGTTCCTGTATTTTGAAGTTGAATTAAAAATTGTAAATACCATTAGTTTTTCTGTGGAATGAGTTTTTATAGGGTAGGGTGATGTAACATGGGCATAAAAATCGCTGTTTTTTTTTTATGTTCAGCTAAAATTTTCTTGTAAATGTTTAACAATTCAATTTTTATTTACATTGCATATTTTGGGAATAAGAATACATAATTATGAAATTATGTTACATAAATATACTAGTGAGAAAACACTTTATAAGTATATGTTTACTAAACCCATTTTACCCCATGCAGATGAAAATGGGTATACTCTATAGTTTAACAATGAAAATCATAGAATAAGTAATAAACCATAAGTAAATAATAAATCAATAGAAGGCACAAACCTAATGAAATAGGAAATATAACATATTAATCCATAAAATCATTTAAATCTCTTGTTTTAGTCTGAAATTGGTTAATACGTCCAACTCGAATGTTTTTTGATAACATTTGCATTGGGATTTACCATTCTTCTCCATATTACACTTAATGACTGCAAAATACTATTATTATTAATATTCAAAATATAGCAAAAATATGTCTCCTATTGTTGACTGCTGATTTATTTAAAATTTCTGTTGTCTGGCTATTTTCAATGATGTCGCTGAGCTCCACATCCAAGAAAACATAAAACTGGTCAATCTTGGATTTAAAAAAAAAAAAATTGTCATACGAGTCTTATTTGATTTCCATAGTTTTTGCAATAAATTCTTTTTTTCCCCCTAAATACTATTTCTCCCATGTACGCTAGATATGTAGGCTCATTTTCATTGTTCTTTACTTTTAGGCCTATGCCTTATATTGTACTTTCTTTATAAGACAAAATGTTTATAAGGTTCAACGACCTATTTTTATTCACAATGACAGCTAATCAGGCCGGAAGCTACAGCGTAGCGTGGATTCCGAACCACTATGAACATCCATGCCTATCCCGGGATTCGAACCAGGCACCTTTGACATACGAGGCCAGATCGTTAACTACACAGCCATCAGATGGGTCCTCCTTTGAATAGTGATAATATGAGTGTCCAGTTGAGAGATTCCTGATTCCTTCTACAAAGGATTTTTAACTACCCATCTTAATTTTTTTTTTTTAAAGCTGTAAATATTACATATTTCAATGTTGCACTTTAAACTATTTTTTTCTTCTAATTTTTAAGAAATAAGACTTTTCTCAGAAAAATTTTATATTATCACCTTAACATTATACCCATTTTACCCCATTAACAAAATTTGGATTTGTAACAAATAAATAAAAATCCCATCTTACC
Organism: Linyphia triangularis; assembly: GCA_963978545.1. Lineage (NCBI taxonomy): Eukaryota > Metazoa > Arthropoda > Arachnida > Araneae > Linyphiidae > Linyphia > Linyphia triangularis. The sequence continues at coordinate 35,856,297 of OZ021721.1, forward strand.
TGTAATTTGATAAAACAATAAAAAAAATTCAATAAACACATTCAAGTCCCTGCAATGTAATTTTATTAAAAATTCTGAGTTACAGACACAAGTTTTAAGAAGACAACATATGGCATGAAGCTGTATACAAGTATGTTTACTGTTAGCATTCATATAAAACAAATTATTGAAACAAAAATAAAATGGGGAAATAAAGTTTAGGCATCGTACTACCAAATGCAATTTTAGAAACTACGAATATAGTAGAGACTTCTCCAATTTTACCCTACCAATTCTTTCTTTGACTGATAATTCTTTAAGATCAATATTTTCGTCTTAAAAAGATTGCAAATTAAATACCATTAGTTAAGCAATTTGTAAGCATACTGGAATTAAAGAATTTTTATTTAAAAAATGACAAAACTTATCTTTTCATTAAAAAAGATTTTGTACTTTAATCAAATTCATAAATTGCTTTTGAATCTTCTTTGGAATTCTATTCATATAAATGAAATAACTCCAATAAATAAGTCAGACAAATTTCATAAAATCATTATTGCAGTCAAAAGTTTATTAACATAAACCAAGGAAGGGAGGGATTGACAACAGGACCATTTTAGTCAAGATTCAGAAGCCAATTAAAAAAGTATCACCAATGATAGAATTCGTTGGAAACAAACACCTGTGAGTAAAGCAATTCCCATCTCAATTCTGGCCTCACCTACCAAAAGTGCCAGGTTCGAATCCTGCGTCAGGCTTTAATTTTCATTCTAACACAAAATCAGCTAAATAATATAACTTGGTGACCGAAAATAGTTTCAAAAGGATACGTTTTTAATCGAATGTCATTCACATAGAGTAAGTTACTGTATCGTACTAATATAAGTATTAGACCCCAACACTGAAATAAATGACATATGTGGTGAAATTCACCTGAGAGTTTTCAAACAAAAATAATCTAAAGGTCAAAGGCCTGTGTTAAACATTATTTCATAACCCAAGATTCAGCTTACATCCCTACTGTGGTATAATGGATGCAGTCAGATGTATTAATGATGTGTCACATGTGTTAAAGAAGACAAGCATGTAGATTTGCTGAGTAAAGGAATTTAATTAAAATTGACAACAACAAATATTCAAGTCTAGCAAAACGTCTTGACACTCAAATTAACCTAGTAATGGCCTAGCGAGGCTATATATATAACCTGCACGCAGAGCGCACAACAAAATTTTATACAGAGCGGGGAAATGGCAATGGCATAGGATTTTAACTAAATACTTGATTAATAATAATTATTCAGTGAAGTAAGAACATTTGGTATTAGTTTTTTTTAGAAATGCTTATCTGTGAGAGTCTCAGATTCCAGGCGCGTTTGACCGGCACATGAAGATTCAGGCTCCTGGATCAGGTAAAGTCCTAGCGTCGGGAGAAGTTGCAGGCTCCAGGGTCAGGAATTAACACGGCTTCCGATGAAGGTACAGGCTCCGGCGTCAGGAATTTACTCCGCATAACGTTAGGGGAGCATAATGCAACGATTTCTCAGGCGTTGGCGGGGATTACTTTAGTAGTCTTGCACGATCTCGAGTTTTCAAAGTCTTCCAACCATCCTAGCCGCCACACGGTTAGTTCATCTCCTCCCTCCAAGCTCCCAAAAACCCCTCTCTCGCTACCCCGTTTCTTTTTTCCTTTTTTCACTCCTTTGGCCCCCGTAGATTCTTATTTTGATCCTACCGCCGTCTCGCTTTTTCTCCCTTCACTTCCTTTTCACACAAACAAAAATCGCGGCACTCACCGCTCGCCACCAGAAAGACGTTTTCTCCCTCAGGTAGCTGACGTAGCAGTTCTCCAATCCCCGTTAGAGTTTAAGCAAGTCAAATCCGCAATTGGAAAGGCAATCCAACTACCCACAGATTCGCCAGAAAGGAAATATATTAGTGGAGAGCAAAAGTCAAGATGATCAAAGTACCAAAAATTTTAGAGGAAGGAAAAGTACACTTAAATCAAAAACATACATATAAAATTAAATATTAGCATCACAACACATATTTGTAAATCTCATTCTATAAAAAAAGTCATTGTAGATCGCTTCTTGACTATTTGGGTCCAATATGAAGTATCTTTTAAAAATTTTAAAAACATGGATGTCTGTTTTCCAAATGCTGTTATTATGTTTCAGTACTACATGCCTTTTATTTCAAACGCTATTAATATATAACAAAATGATTCTGATATTGGTGTTTGTCCGTTCATCTAAAAATATTGCTCCTTCTTTAATTGAATAAAGAAAAATTTACATTGATTTATGATCTAGGTTACGTGGATATTACAGGACATAGATAAAATGTAACCCCTCCCACAGACATTTTCTGGTTGTGCCTCTAATTTAAAACTAGTTCCATGATGTAATATTGTATACTAAATGATTTGCAATCCTGAGTAAATTTCAAAAACTGCTGACTAATGCTGTACCATTGAAATAATCATGTTGTAAAGCTGATAGAAAGTAAATATGGGAAATGTGTCAGAAAGGATTTCAGTAGAGTGCATTTAAAGACTTAATGTTGGTGGCAATACTAAATAAAAGCATATAGTTAATATAAAAATATTTGAGTTGCATAAAAAATTAACTAGTATAACACATAATGCAACATTAGTGAAAAGTTGCAGCTTACATGTTTCAAATTTTATTATTTTCATATAATTAATTTAACAAAAACAAAAAAGTTGGATGTAAAACACAAATAGAAATTTTTAAAGAACAGCCAGTAAGAAAAAACAACTTTTTTTCTATAATAGTTTAAATGTGCCGGATGAAAATCTAGGCATGCAGTCTAAGCTATTGCAGCATATTCGAGTGGTAGACAAATCAGGGAAATACCTATTCGAAGACATCTCGCATATTTGTACACTCTTGTTGAAGAGTAAAACTGAAGGGCAAGAGTTCTCAGTTGGTCATTATGCCTTTTTCTTGTTATTCACCAACACCCTTTTCATCACTTCCCAAAATACATACGAAAATACAAGAATTTCGGAAACATTTTCACAAATAAAAGTTCTGCTTCCTTAAAACAGTGATAATAGCCAGGTGTTAAAAAAATTTCATTCACTTTATACTTTGCGGCAAGGTTTTTTTAATAACATTTACACTACTTTCAAGTGTAGCAGTTGATAAAGACAAAAGTTGCACTCTGCTTGGTATTTTTCTTTCACAACCTAGAAGAGAAATTTTAATTGGCTTAGCATTGTTTTCAAATATTTTTTTTTTACTTATCCTATCCCTGATTCGGACCAAAAAACTTTGTTGTTGATGGCATAATTTTTTCATTAAATGACATTCAAAAACAAACAATTTTTAGTTACAAATTATTTTCCTTTACATTCAGGGTAAAATTTTCCAATGCAAGTAACCTATTCAAATTATGCACAAGCCAGTACATCTTATTTTACAAAATCAGCAATGAACTAGACGTGCATTCAGAGATAAAAGGTTCAATATTTACCTTCTGCAAAGATTAGAAAAATTGAATAACGTGATCCCAATATGAACCAACAAGTTCAGTCAGATTAAAGCATACTGAATACATCAAGACGAAAGCTTTGAATCAACTTTTCATATATTTTTAATACACTTTTTGAAAATGTTTGGACAGCTAAGTGGAAATCTGCAATGCAAACGAATATTGAAATTATAATGTTATTTCTTAAACAAAATAAACACATCTACAAAATTTGCTGACAAAAAAAAACTGCGCAAATTATGCAATTCTATCTTATGTTCGGTTCTCCTTATGGTGTGTAATAACTCTGAGTAAATTTATAACTGAAATATAAACCAATACATTAAGGCTTAATACATAATTTCAACTATAAAAGTTTAAAATTACTATTATTCGACTCTATATATTCACTAGTATTTTAACTAAATTTAAATACTCAAATGTAAATAAACATCTTATTGTAACATTCATTCAGTCATTCGTAACGTTGGCACACATAATACACTCTAGCAGCCATTATTTAAGACATACTAACTTTGAATATTATATACTACACGATATATCCTTTATGCGTATTTTAACTCAATTAGAATACATAAATATAAACAACCGCTAATGTTCAATCACTCTTATGTTGACAACAATTCTTGCCTTCCGTTCCCTTCATTAAACTTATTAATTTCAAGTTAATCTGCTTTTGAATATTAGATTATCGCAGAAGTACCTCATAAGTTATTAAGGAACTCTTTCTGAAAATTATTATATGAATGTCAAATTTCAAATTAAACAAAACCCTTAGACACTGTCATCACGAGATTAGATAATTCTTATCTTCTTTTAAGTTACATTATAATTTAAAATATTTTTAAAAATAACAAATAAAAAGGAACAGTTAGACTTACGAGTGGTTTTGTCAGTTATTATTTTCTTACAATCTCTACAAGTAAAGTACAACCAAAAACATTGCAGGTCGGCATATTATGATACGATTGTGAAATACAGGGAGCAGGGGAATTTCATCTGCCGACGCCAAATTCTTTGGCCAAGCTGATACTAGGGTTGCTTTTCAGAATATGACGAAAATTATTTAAAATATTTTTTTTATGTTTTAACCCTACCAAAAATGCTAATTTATGTACTAACCAAAAGCCAGATGTTTGGAGTATGGAATTTTTGCCCTGTAGTATCTCTTAAAAATTTATATATTAATCTGTAACCTGTTAAAATCATTAATTTAAATACTAACCCGAAGGTACCCATACTAAAGCTATTTCCGGAGGAAGCTACCCTTCATTCTGGTATTGTGGCGCCATCTGAAAAGAGCTTTACAGAAATAAGGTCCATACGGAGGCAGGTGCTAGTTCACAAAGTCCTTCCTATCCACTCCCAGCCGGGAGTTCAACCAACCAACAAACTTTTGAACTAAGATACGGAAACTGATGTTAATATGCACATTAGGAATGCGGGAAACTCTTGATTTTTCACACAAACAGGACAAATTAGTTAATCTGCAGATTAGCTAGGCAATGTGCACATTTATGGCTTTTCAAGCTTTAGCGGTAACATTTACACTGATTATAACAAAAGCATGGGGGTGTCTGGCTATGATGAACACGAGCGTCTTGGCGAAACTTGTTGACGCTACATATCTTACGGTCTTCTGTTACCTCCAAATATTAATTTCGCTCTCCGCCCATAGTTTTTCCAATTACTTAGAAGATCTCGTTCATTAAAAATGACAAAGAACTCTACTAGGAATGACACATATTTGATTATACATTAATTCAAAAGTATTTTATTTCGAAATGTAATTTATAATTTTATTTTATTATTTCTTAAAATACTTATGTTTATATGATTTTTTGTGATAATCTCGCCTCATAAAAGAATTCTGGTTTTAAATACTTCATTTTGTAGGAGATAAACACTCAAAATGAGGCGCTTAGCTATCGCAATATCTTTCATTGTAACCAGTGCCCCTCACCGCTCATGTCGCTCTACCACAAGTCTCTCACCGCTCGCCATTTGTATCATACCTGAGTCTTAGTTGTTTGAACTGTTACTAAAACGGGGCTTTATTAAATGATTTAACTGCGATTTTCAATAAATTTTATCGTTAGGAGCTTAATAACTAAAAAGCATGTTATTAACAGTACATATATATTTTTCAGAATATCGAAAATCTAATTATGTGATCTGTTCAATGAATTTATCAATGGAAATTTCGTTATTTAGCATTTAATTGCAATACAGTCGCAGATTCCCATTGACACCCATATTTTATTAGCTAGCCTTTTGCCCATCCAGATTTACTGGTAACCCTTCACAACTGCTCTTTGGGTAATCATGTCCTTTGTATATAGTAGGCTCTTAGTCCTTTAGCGGACAAATTTAGTACTTTTCATCGTATGCTGCGGGCTATTGTTATACCGAAACTGAGTAAGCTGTCAGCGCAGTAAGTTATGCAACCAAAATCTGTATACATATTATCAAAATTTAATTACATTTCTGCTGAGGTATTGGTATCGTACGTGAAGTACGAATTGCTAGCTAGTTGATCGAAAAAACGCAACGAATATAAATAGTTTAGATCCTATTTTTTCAGGAGACAAAATAAGCATTGTTTTCGTTCAGAAAGGTAGTCAAAACATTGTTTTTATTCTGAAGAGGTTGTCAATTATTCGGAAAATTTTGAATGACTAGATTTATTTATTTAAATAATACTTGACCCTCCTGATATAATTTAATCTCAAAGGTTTGCTTTTAGATATTAAAAATCTTCATTTGACTTACTAGTGTCGCAATGGATCTTTTCTGGAAAGTAAGCTCAAAAGCAAAAGAAATGCTTTCTCAAAAAGAGGAGAGTGCTGAACCCGAAGATGAAACCAAAGGAGAACCTTCATCCTCTTTGAGCTTTGCTGCTGGACTTAGAAATGAAAAGCCTGCTTCATCTCTAAGCCTTGAAACACAGCAAGGAAATTCAGATCGAGAAGTCTCTTCCGAAAGTGAAGGTGTTGACTCCGAACATAGTGCAGCTAGTCCCATGTCAAAGGAATCTGATCGTACTTTTGAGGGGGGTGAAGAATCTGAGCGTAGCAGCATTAAAATGGGCATATCAGCTGGTGACATAAAAGATGTTTCGCACAAGGCAGTGGAATCGGCTATGTCATTTGGGAGTGAGTTTTGATCATTGACATAGAATACTTTAAAGCATTTTTTTTAAAATTTTATTTATTTATTGGGAAAGTATATTTATGCTTAACTATAACTTAAACAACCAATGATATTTCCTTTCTCACAATGTTATTCAACTCTATGTTATTCGCATGTATCTCGTATACATACTTGTTCAGGTTACGAGTTGTAGTGGTGAAAGGTATTGATATGTGCAGAAGATCAATAGTATTGGGTTAAAAAAAATTTGGTCAACAGGGATATTACGATTTGCAATCGATGTTACCATGAACTCCACTATAGTCGTTTAATTGTTATTCTTTTTTATGTATAAATTTGGTCATACTAGAACAGATTTAAAGGAAATTACATCATGGATTAGGAAGGAGCTCATATAATTTCACCCTAGATGGTGCAGATTATATAACTTCATCCGAGATTGCTAGATACAGAACAGTGCTTAGTTGTACATAAGAAAGTGAATTTTTTACCAGCTCTTTTCTCATTGTTTTATTCAAATTTATATTGCTATAAATGATTTTGAAACATTCTCGGATAACAGCAATCAAATTTTGATGGTATAGTATGCATAAAAAATGGTAAAATATAATCCTTACTGTGGTGTATTCCCTTAAAGAGATATGCTTGCGATACTATCAACAGATAGTTGTTATAACAATTGGTCACTGTAGAAAATTGTAAAATTCTCGTTAGTTTGAGAAAAAATATATATCTGGAATTCAGTTATCCTCAAAAATAATTTTACAGTTTGAAGTTTTTTTATTGCTTCAAAATATTCTCTGCTCTGTTAAATATTTTGACAATTTTTGATCTTGAAACTTTTTCTTCCAAATTTTTATGCTAGTATTTTTTTCTATTTATAGGTTTGAATTTTGAGTAATTTGAATCATTAACAAATAAGTAACTTGTGAATAATTAACTAAACATCGTCACTTCTTCTGAAGTCTGCCTTTTGCCAGAAGTAAAATCAACCAATCAAAATGGAATCGAAACATTTCCTGTTTGTCTCTTTTATTTCCCCAGATATCTTCATCCTCTTTCTCTACTTAACTACCTATTGTTTAGGAATAAACGCATACAAAAAAATTTATCTATTAATATGTCTAAACTGACTTGCAGAGCTAAACTGACACCGGTTGCTAATAATTTTGATTTTCTTAAAGTAGGTTTTGTAAGTCCTATCCAAAAACTTTCTACAAGTTCCTCTTTCCAATGAGTAAAAAAAAAATTTACAGTCAAGCGATTGTGACTTTCATTGCTGATACTTGTAGTGAAAAGGTCATGACATTGAGAAAGTATCGCACACTGAGCTGCAACAATACAAAGAAGACTGAATTTCAATTTTTCAATCAACCAAAATCAGGGATGTGTTTAGTTGAAATGTCCTTTTGAAAAATTCCCTGTCATGGAAATTCCCTCCACACAAAATCAAACATGCTACAATTCTGGGAAAACACAGATTTTTTTTTTTTATTATTTACATCAATTTTGGTCTTTATTGAGTTTGATATCAATATTATCTCATTCTAGTTGAGCTTTTTTTACTAGGATGTAAAAAGGGTATAGTGATAAGGGTTAGCTTTTTTCTACAGTTTCATGTGGAAAATTTTCCTTTTTAGACGTTCTTTTTTTACGAAAGAAAATTTGGTTTAAAAAAAAAATTATTTTAGAATTGAATTAAAAGAATTTTGAGAAAATTATTTTAAAATGTGGGGAATACATTTTTTCCAAGGAACAAAGATTAACATCTGGGGAATATTCCCTGATATGTTCCTGGTCTGGGAACATCATTTGTAAAGAAATTGATGATAGAGACAGACGTGCTGCCAGTTACAAGTTTCTTGATAATCTTAAAATTAAAGTTGTAGTTGTTACCAGGTGGCCTTGGTAAATATTTCTTTATAATTTTTGATGCCAGATACAGAACATTATTATCAAACAGACATATCAAACACTCTCCTCCTAAAAAAAAATTAAAGTTACAAGTTAACATTGTATAATTATTAACTACATAATCACATAAAAATTATGAAAGTAGTAATTACTTGTTAAGTTCTTAAGAGTTTATAAATTCAGTCTTTTAGGTGGTTTTATGTTTCGCTTTGGTTGAGTTTTCTGCAGGGGGCTTGAATTTAAAACTGGGGAACATTCAACAGTCTTAACAGGGGTAAGCGGTGTTTGAACATCTGCTTCACACTCAGGTTTTTCTTCGAGTTTATCTTGATTTAACTCGACGCTTGGCACAGGCTGAGAAGTCGCTGAATTGTCATCAATTGTTGTAAGTGGAGCTGAACCAATGGGAGAGCTTATTGGAAATGGTGCATCACTAATTTGTATTTTGAATGTGTCACTTGGTACTTGTTTTCTTAGATGATCTGCATGTACAAATCGTACTTGACCATGAACTTTAGCAAGAAAGGTGTTCGCACTAACAATTTTAATGATTTCACCCGGAAACCATTTAATTTCCATATCACGAGTAGAATGAACCCATACTTTTTCATGTAAATTAAAATATCTCAAAGCATTTTCTTGAGAATGTGACTATTGAGATTCTCTATACTTTTTCTCTCGAGTAACGTGATCACTTTGGAGCTGTGTGAGCTTTGTTTGAAGTGTAAACTTGAACAACAGTTCAGCAGGAGTCTTCAGAGTGAAAGAAGATGGCTTATTTCTATAAGCAAATAGAGCATTATCTAGCCTATGTTGGAAACTATCGTACTGTTGGTTACAGAATTTGTGTTTCTTCAACATGTTTTTAACAATATTGACAGATTTTTTTTGCTGCTCCGTTTGAATTTGGGTGACATGGTGGTGAATTTTTAACCTCAATTCCATTAGATTTGAAAAATCTCAGATATTCTTCTGATTTGAATTGGGCAGCATTGTCAGAAACTACTTGAGTTGGTAGTCCAAAGATTGAAAACAATGTTCTGAGTTTTGAATTGGTGGATTTTAAAGTTTTGCTCTTGACAAGCACTTGATAAATCCACTTGAAGTAGGAATCTTACACTATCAAAAGATTTTGATTTTCCAACTCAGCATAATCAATATGTATGCGATCAAAAGGCTTACCAGTCAACGGCCAATTATTTGATGGTACCTTAACTGTGTTTGGTCTTGTTATTTGACATGGAACACATTTGTTTAGAAAATTTTCCATTTCTCTGTCCATTTTTGGAAAACAGAAGTAACTGCAGGCAAGATTCTTCATACGTACAATTCCAGGATGTTCAACACGCAAAAGTTGAAGTACTTTGTTTTTCAAACTCTTAGAAATCACTAATCTGTTGGCTCTTAACACACAATTATTCTCCAAGCTTAATTCGTTACAAGCCTTAAAAAATTCGTTTAAATGATCTGGTACCTTTTGTGGCCAACCAAATCTTGGGAATGTGATTGCTTGACTTACTTCATTATCGATTGCACTCTCTTTTTCAATCTCTTTGTTTGTTAAGTCCTCAAAATCAAAGAAATAATAAACAAATTGTTCAGAAAGTTGATCTACAGGTTCACAGTCTTTAAAAGGAAGTCTAGACATAGCGTCAGCAAGCAAAAGATCTGAACCCTTTTTGTATTTCATAACTTAATCATAGTTACACAATATTAAAGACCATCTTTGCATTCTAGCATTTGCCATTTCAGGTTCAGGTTTGTCAGGACCCAATAGAGTTAACAATGGTTTTGCATCAGTTTCAATTATAAACTTTTGACCTTGGAAATATTTATTGAAACGTTTAATGTCAAAAATTATAGCTAGAGCTTCTTTATGAACATGAGCATAGTTTCGCTCAGCCTTCTAAAGAGCTTTGGATGCAAAGAAAATTGGTCTCAAAACACCAGGAGAAAGTTAATGACACAAGACTGCTCCTTGTCCATAATCTGAAGTATCACATTGTAACACAATGGGTTTTGACATGTCATAGTGAATAAGTACATTATATTCATTCAACCAAGTTTTACTTTCTTCAAATACCTTAATACATTTTTCATCAAATTCCCATTTAACATTCTTTTCTAATAATCTATACAAAGGCTTTAACTTAGTAGACAAATTGGGAATGAAATTTTGATAATATGAAAGCAAACCTAAATAATTTTTCAACTCAGTTATATTACTAGGCAGTGGAGCATTGGCAATATCATTACACTTATCTTTGACAGGATGTATACCTTCAGAATCTTTTACATGACTCAACATTTGAATTTTCTCTCTAAAAAATTCACATTTAGAAATGTTTACTTTTACATTGAACAGATTAAGTTTCTGTAAAACCATGAGAATTCTTTGTATACATTCTTTCTTTGTGGCAGCACACACAAACAAATCGTCAATATAACAGTCAGTAAAAGGAAATTCTTTCAGTATACTATCCATTTTTTTTTTAAATAGAAATGATGCTGATTTTATGCCAAAGGGTAATTTTGTCTATCGTAGCAAACCTTTAGGGGTATTAAAAGTTAAAAATTCTTGAGATTCAGAACCTATAGGCAGTTGATGAAAGGCTATTGATAGGTCAATTTTAGATAAATACCTCCCAGAACCCATTCACAAAATTTGTTTACAGTTACTGAAAAATCACCACATATTCTTACAATCTTATTACCTTCACTATCAATTTTAGGTACAGCTACTATAGGAGTTGCCCATTTTGAATGAGTAACAGGTTTTAGCACACCCTTCTGAATTAATGCTTTTAACTCATTATCAACTAATTGTCGTAAGGGATTGGCCTAGATTTACAGAATATAGGAACAGTACCATTCTTCATAGCTGTATTTACTGGATCCCCAAACACCAGTACAATTATTTAAATCAAAACAATTGGGAAAATTTGTTTTACAATACTCAATTATATTTGTATCATCAGTAAGAACAGGTAGTATAGTATTTGGAGAGCTGCTCACATTATTTACTTTTTCAAAGTTACCTGTCTTTATGTCCACATTAAGCTGTTCTATCCAAGAACGACCCATTAAGGTAGGTCTATTTTGTGTCTTGATGACAACAAGTGGCAGTGAAATTTTCTCGTTACCACGTTTCACAGGAACCATGAATCGTCCCACTACCTCCAACAGTTCACCAGAATAGGAACGTAGTGTAGGAACTTTTAGCGATTCCAGTCGACCTAAATGCAACTTTTTAAAGACAGTATGGAATGAGCACTTCCAGAGTCAATTTGCATTTGAACAGAAGAATTACCAATGTCAATGTTTATGGAGTATGGTTCAGGTGCATCTTTAAACTCTGAAACTGTGTTGATGCTGAACTCGCCATGAGAGGTGTTGACATCTTCCAGGTTTTCTTTCACAAAATTTGTTGTTGAAGATCTGCACATAGAAGAAATGTGTCCCTTTTTATTGCACTTATAGCATTTGGCATTTTTAAATGCACATTCATCTCTGTGTGTCTTACTACAGTGTTTACATTTTGGTTTGGTTTTGAAGATTGGAGAATTTTTCTTGCTATCAACATTGTTTTGATGTGCAGTCTTCTTAAAAAAGCTTCTTTTATTTTTGTTTGCATTTGTTATTTTCTAGACATCATTACTGGATTCAAATTTCAAAGATTTGACTTCTTTATTAGCCGTCTCCATGGCCAAAGAAATTTTGCATACCTTTTTGAAATCCAAGTCTCTTTCACTCAATAATTTATTTTGAATGTTTTGTTCTGAAAGGCCGCAAACTAGCTTATCCCGAATGGCTTCATCAAGGAAATTATTAAAAGCACACTTACTGGTTAGTTCTTTGATGTTGACTATGAAGCTGGATACTTCCTCTGAAGTTTGTTTCAACTAATGAAAGCGGTAACGTTCCATGATGATCGAACTTTGCGGAGAAAATTTTTTCTTTAACTCCTCAACAATTTTGTCATAAGGTACCTCCTTCATATTTCTTGGTTGTAGTGGGCTTCTTAACGTTGAGAAAACATCCTTTTCAATGTTCTTCATTAGAGTGTCCCTCTTGTCAGCATCGGTCCTGATTTTATTTGCTTCAAAATTAAATTCCACTTGTAGCAGATACTCTTAAAAAAAATCAGTACTTTGAAATACAGGCATTTTGCCCATTCTCTTAGAAGATTCGGAATCTTGCATCTTGAATACTATCAGTTTCAGTTTGAAAACAGTAAGATTATGATGCAGTAACAGCAGTGTCCATTTTTGAGAAGATACTGATCCTCCACATTCGTTCTAATTTTCAATTCGTATATCCATAACTTTTTTTTATCCTATTCGTCAATGATATGTTCCTGGTCTGGGAACATTATTTCTAAAGAAATTGATGATAGAGACAGGCGTGCTGCATGTTACAAGTTTATTGAGAATCTTAAAATTAAAGTTGTAGTTGTTGCCAAGTGGCCTTAGTAAATATTTTTTTATAATTATTTATGCCAAATACAGAACATTATTATTAAACAGACATATTAAACATTCCCAGTAAAGACAAAGACGAATGGTCACCTTACCTTGAAATGGCTTTACAGCTTTCAATTATATTTTTATCACATATTAGTAAAGCCCCAAATTAAAGATATTAGCTGTAATTAATATTTTTCATTCAATGTTTTAATTTGAAATGTCAATTTAATTTCACGAATGAAATAAAAAAAATTTTACCATCACTATATTTTTCTCTACTTTTTCCAAAATTACTGTATAAACTTCAAAGGTGAAGTGTTCGTGGTGAAAGTTATGTCTTCTGATTGATGCTAATGTTTTTGGAAGGGTAAAATTATGTTTTATTAACTGACATTTATGTAAAGCAAATCATTCACTGTAGAGGGACATTTTGATTTTTCAACTTAAGAAATCTCGCTGCTACACATGGGATTTGAATTAAAAATGTTCCTATCCATTTTAGAAAAACTGATACTTAAAGGTCAATATTTAAAAACTTCTATACTGTTAAACAATATTCCTTAAAAATTAACATGAATTAAATGAATTGCGACACTATAAAAATTATATTCTTACCCATTTCTATAATCTTGTAAAAGGATTAAAAGTGATTTTAGGATTTAACTATGATTTTTTCTAAGCTTACCACATAGTGAGAAATTTATTTGTGGCAAGTTTGGGTGAGTGTTAACATCATAGAAAAAAAAGTTTTGTTTCCCATCAATGTAAACATTCAAACAAATAAAATTTTAAAATATTCAATTTTGAATTCTTTTTTCGGTGAACTCTATGCTGCTCCACATTACTAAACCAAATTTATCAACTTTAACGCATTAAATTTAAAAAAAAAAAAAATAAGAAAATTATCTAACAACAAAAGCATCCTTTTGGATAGCTTAAGGGATGCTTAATGTTTTAAATATTAACTTCTATAGTTCTACTACTTTTAATGCAAAATTTTGTTTTATTTTAAAATATTAAGTTATTTTCATTTTGTTTACCACCTCTGGATAGTTGGAAGGGGGTTAAACAATAAAATTTTATTTGTACAGTCCCTTTTACCTTAACTTCTAAATCTATCTTAAATTAGCATTATTTACAATAAGGAATTTAGCTGGAAATAATTATCCTCATTTATAAAAAATTTCAATGATTGATGGCACTATCAAATTTTCTCTTGCAGAAAGCAGCAGTTTTGATCAAACGTTATCATTTATTTCATTGATTTTTTTCATTTTGTCGTTTTCATTATTCAATATGTTTAATTAACTTTTTATTTTTTTAGTTTATGAATCTGGCTTTATGAAATAATGTTAAGGGATGCAAGCCCTGAAAGACCATAACAATCACTTTTCTGATAAAAGAGGGGGTTCAAACAGTTTCATTATTTATGTTGTCTTCTAAATGACTTTGCAGTCAGCTTCTGTGGACTTTGATCATTGCCCTTTACATGTTTTTACTGCCTGTTTTTATAGAAGCCTCTGACCTATTGGACCCTGCATGAGCCCTTGTGTGTTAAATTGCAATTTTAAATTTGGCTGTATGAAAAAAAGTAAAATTCAATTGTCAGTGTAAAGAAAGCAACAGAAACTAAAGTATGTCTTATTCTTCCCCTGGTCTATAAAGCGCCTTAACAATGAAATGGGTTGTTATTCCACTAACGAGTTTGCATAACGAAGAAATTTGTGTAATTTGTTACCATGCATGCTATTTTTACTATTGTTATTTCTTCAATTTCTTTTGCCTTATACCATTATTAAAAATAATTTAAATTTCTTATCTTTTATTATTTAATAGCTAGTAATCTTCTGATACAAGATTAACAATTGATTTTCATTGACTAAATTTTTTTATTAAAGGTTATCTGTATGGTATTGCAAACAAAACTAGTCGCACACTAACTGAGACAGCAAAGCAATTGAAAACTACTGTTGAAGAAAATGTAAGTTTGTTTTTCTTGGCTTGAAATGTTTTTATTATATATTTACTACTTAACCAACTAAAAATTTAAACTTAACAATGTAAATATATTTCATTTGCATAGTTTTTCTCAAGAAAAAAAATCTTTTGAATTATTGGGATATGTGTAGAGTATTTTAACACCTTGCAAAAGCTAGCTTACTAGTTATTTAGATTTATCTTATAAAATAAATTGCTGTATGAGTGTAAGGATTTTGTCTGTATTTACTCTCCCAATGTAAAAGCCAGATATTTTGATTCTAAGCTTTATGTAATTAGTACAAGCATTTAAAATGTAATTTACTATTATGTGTTATTATACCTTTCAATTTAGTTGCAATAGATTAAATACTTTTTTGCAGAGCATATTAGGAGATTTCAACAAGGAACAAGAGGCTTTTGTAACTAGTAAAAATGCTGATGCCAAAGATGAGTGCCCGCTTCCTTGGGATGGTGCAGAAGATGTGGAAAATGTTAAACAGCAAATTATATCTTTATCAGCAGTATGTTTAATTTAAGATTACTGTCAATTATGTGTAGTGGGTATAAAGTTAGAAGAAAAGTATAGGTTCTAAAAACCTGCAGCTGATGTAACTAAAACTCATATCGCCCTGAGCATGAGTTTTTACAGTCAAACCTCATTATCTGGACACCTTTGGGGACAACAGAAAAGTGACATTGTTACTGGAGTAACGTGATAAACAGAGTAGCTCTAAAACTAAAATTACTGTTTGATGAATACAGGTTGAAATATTTATAAAAAATACATATTTTGAAAATCAGCTTATAATTATCAGAAATTAATGAATTTAAGTTTTTTTATTACATTAAATACCTATAAATCATTAGAAGTGGATAGTACTTTACTTACTAACATGACGGTTCATTTGGAGCAAATTTTATTAAAAGTCAATGGAAGAGGACTTAAAAAAAGCGTTGTGAAAACCGGAGTGACGTCTTATCAAGGTGTCGGGATAAGCTTGTTTTACTGTATTTCCAATGTACAGCAAAAGCCCAGCCAAACGTAGATTTTTTAAAAATTTCATTGGAGATTTCAAATTTGTGTAAAGTTTTCTTTTTTGATTTTGAAGATTTTTAATTTTTTATAGCAAAAAAGCTGAATTTGCACTGTTTAGAAATGACTATGTATTTAAACAAATATTATATATATATATATTTTTTTTCTGCAAAATTCCAGTTTGTCTAGGATACTGAAGTGTCTTATTGAGCCTAGTGTGAATATTTTTCAAAGAAACATTAATGTTCTTCGTAAATATTCTGTGTTCAGTTTTCATCGGCATATATCCGGAAAACATTCAGGTCTAAATATGTTGTGGTTAGATGCCAAATCTAAACAAATCTAGCTTGTTTTAATTGTATAAAAAAGAAGGTTTTTGTAATCGAAATTCCATTATCGACAGCAGCCAGAAAAAACATTCTGCAAAAAAGTGTGGTTTATTTGGAATTCTAATATCCAAAAGAAATGTATATATCTTGTATCTATTCATTCTTACAGTGTTTATTGCATTAAAAAATATTCATTTTCAGAATATGTGTAATTTGTATATCCGGAATCCTTGTAGATTTACGCACTACTTTTACTGTTGTTATGGTAAAGAAAAAGGATTTTCCACTTGAAATTGCGTTCTCATCTGCATCCGGCAAAGTTTAATTAAGTAATTCAAAATCACAAATTTGATTTTAAATTTTGTAATGGTTTCTCAGGAATTCGGTTTGTAGGCTAGACTTGATCTACATATGGAGCATGCATTTCACGAAATTTAAAGCTGCATATAACAAATGCATTCCATTCTGTATGATATCGATACATCTGTAATTCAGTTATATCTATGATTTTATTTGATTTAATATGTAAATTTTCAACCGCATCTAGAAAATATGCAATGCTGCTGAATTGAATTCTTTTTATCATAAAATTCTTGTTTCACACAAACCAGAATAAAATCTAATTGCATCCATTTAATGGATGCTGCAAAATGGAATGTACCTTCCCCTTTAATTCCCATACATTTGCAATCAAAGTTTCATTTTTAGGCTAGTTAACTGTTTTGTGTACAAACAGTGTGTGTGTTTGCGACAAACTTCTTACTTAACACTTACTTTGCTTCTTACTTAACAAGATTCCGAACGCCTAAGTGCCGACCAAACGGTGTAGTGGTTAGCGTGCTAGCTTCTGGACCGCGAGGTTACGGGTTCGAGTCCCGTGTAGGCATGGGTGTTTGTAAATGTATGTTGGCTTGTCAAATGATGAATGTTTCGGCGCATTATAGCCCTCGTGTTGCTGACGGCGCCAGATAATCTGAATACAACCAACCAACCGAACGCCTAAGTTCAACTAAGGTTTCAAAACTGGCACTTTTAGTGATCACCATGATTTCTTTAAATTAAAACTATTAAAAGTAAATTCTCGATTAAAAAATTTCTTCCACAACTGCTTCCTAAAATATGCCAACATTAACTGAATTATAAAATAAATATGGTAAATGTGCAGTTTAACTTGGATAACATGTTGTATCTTTTATATATTTATTTTTTGCAGAAAGTATGGGTAAAATTTTGCTGGATAGTATTAACGTATATTTTTAGTTTATTTTAGTTATGTTTTCAGTTTAAAAATATTAATTGTTTAGATGATTAGTCTATAAACAGTCAATCAAATTTCAAACTGATTATTTTGTAAATTATCTTGAATTCCGTGAGGATTTGCATTAGAATTCTTTTATTCCTTTTTACTATACAAACAATATAATAGTACTATTCGATGGTCATTTTCCCAAGCATATTTTACGTTAAGGTACAAAGTGAATATTTTGTGAGGAAGGGGCAAACAATGGATTACCAGAGCTTCTAAATGCAAAAAACACTTTTCCAGAATTCTTGAAAGCTGATCATGAAAACGTATACAGGGAAACTTTCCCTCCGTAATAGAAATAGGGATCATCCACTCTGTCTTACTGGTAACACTCAAATATAGGTTCTGGTGGGATCGGTTTTTATTGGGAGAGTTTAGTATCTTTTTTTTTTTTACATATTTTGCAATGCATAATGTTCTTTTTTTTACAGAATTTAAGATATGAAAATGATTTAATTTGTTATACCAGATTTCATGTTATTACCAATTTTAAGAGTAAAATATAACATTGTAACTAAAATTGACGTGCAAAATATTTTTTAAATATTCCAGTTGTAAGGTTTTTAATGTTAGGTATTAGCTTTATTTGCAGTTTAACATATGGTTAAAATGAAAATTTGGCAAAAAAATATCGATATTCAATTAACGGTAAAACTCAGTTATCCGGAAATCCTAATTTTACGAGGATTCTGGGTAATTTTTAAAAAAAAAACACAGATATCATACATGAAATTGTTTTGCTTTGCACTACCACCCACGCTTGATCTGATGTTGAAAAATGCAATCATAACTTAAGAGGAAGTTGACTTTTAAAATTATATGTAGTTTGAGAAATAATTCAGCAATGTTTTAAAATTTTTAAATAATTGAATATAAGAAACTAGACAAGAATGAATATAAAGGGCCGAATAAGAGTGTTTAGCAAACTACTTAAAATGGGGAAAATGTGTGTACTTCATAGAATAGTTTATTCAGATTAACGTAATGTGAAGATATTGGTTGGTGATATGAATTTTATTTCATTCAAGTAGTAGCGTTTTCAATTAAAAAATACCAAGCCAATAAAACGGATTCAAGTTCCGTCTATTGTTATTTTGTTACTTGAATGAAATAAAATACATGTTTATAAAAACTTATTTTAAAAAGAAGATATTAAATTATATTTACTTTCCCCATGAATTAAAGGATCCATTCTCTAGAAATCAAACACGGTTTGGAAACAGATACCCAATCTACTGAAACTGGTTAAAAGTTGCTTTTACTACTCGTGCTTTTTTTTTTCTCTCTTTTTTTTTTATCTGTTGTGTGTAACCTAGGGCAAGTCTAAGGTTTTTAACAGTAAATGTACATATACATTTAGAGCTAGAAGTAGTCAACAAATGTTTTCATGTTATCTTTTCAATATAAACTATTCAACTGCATTTCTTGGTTTAAATGAGTCGTCCATTTCCAAAAGTGCCTAATTGACAAAATTGGAAAAGTCGAGATTTTAATTGCATGTTGGCACAACTGAAATACACATTTTAAAATAGTTTTACAGTGGCAAAAGTTTCTAAATTTTATTTAAAAAAAAGGACTGAAAATCGAGTACAAATTCAAACCGGGCCTAGTTGCATTTCATTCCATTTCCAAAACTGCCTTGTTGCATACTCGGATACTGTTCCAAAACTACCAACTTGCTGCATCCAAGATGGCGGCATTCATGAAGTCATTTCCAAAACTTGCTAGTTGCAATTAAAAAGAGCCCTACCTACTAGTTGTAAGCTTCCACAAAATTGTTTACTCTGAAAAACTGGGGGACATTTTCATAATGCAGACCTATATTTCTACATTTTTTATTAATGATTACTGTTGGCTAACCTACTACTTTTAGGGTATCAGTTATATTTATTCAGCTGTGTTGATTGAAAGTTGAGTGATTTCTATCAGGTTATGTCTCGTACTATGTTGTCTTTTCTTGTGATCTTGTGAAAGAAAATTAGTTTAAATATTACAAATGTTGAAGAAGAAATGAGAGTTGAAGGTGTTGTGAAAATTATAAGCGGAAGTAAAAGTTGTTTGTTTTAAACATTTTAACATTGCATGTAATCTCATTGCTGTTTTTGATTTCCAAAGCTGACCAGTTGCATTTACAATGCCAAAACTAGCTAATTACAAAAAAACTTATCAAAAACTGCCTATTTGCATATTAAAACAGCTTATTACTACTTTATATAAAATAATACTGACCTAAAATCTCATAAATTGCATTTCTAATTTATTTACAGATTTTATAAACATAACAGTCATAAATTAACTCTTGAGTTTAATAAAATACAGATTTCTCTCGTTTCCTGAAAAGTTGTCCCCCTCCTAGGCAACTATGCACTTTTGAAAATGGACGACTCAAATGTGTGCTTCAAATTTTTTGTTTTATTCATGTTTATTTTTCAGGATAAAAGAAATTTTCTGCGAAGCCCTCCAACTGGTGTTATGTTTGATTTTAATTTTGATAGCATGTACCCAGTGGCCAAAGTCATGTTAAAAGAGGATCCTGCTCTGGAGAAAATGAGATTTGAAATTGTTCCAAAATTGTAAGTGATGAAGTTTGCAAATAAAAAACATTTTTAGTATTTCATGTTTCTAAGGTAAAGACAAAACAAGGAACATTTAGTATACTTTTCAGAAACCTTTAAAGTTTGATAAACTTATGTGTGAGTGTGTTGTACAATTTAACATTCAGCTAATCTGGTTGGCTTAGTTGGTCAAATTGTGGAAATACTATTTCTGATTGTTTCCTTGCACTAAAAGAGTCTAGAATGTATGCTTAAAATGACTACTCCAAATTTTAAACTTTTTTTATCCTGACAGAAGACCTGCATTTGTTTCTTTTACTTACAATATTTGTTGTGTTTTCCCAAGGGTACTGACCAAATACATGAACAGTATGTGTTTACTCTTGGTGGTGGCTTTGTTCTGCATTGTATGACCTAATGCACACTTGGAGTTCTCATTAATGAATTCCAGAAAGTTTTCTTAAAAGGAAAATTGACCTATATACAGCTCTAACTACATTGTCACACAGCTGTTGTCTTGAATTATTTTTATAATTAAGATTTCCTGCTGCAAAATTAGATATTTGAAAATATGAGAAAAATCCATTTTCTACTAAATTATCTTTACTTATATATAAAACTAAAATTTTTGTTGGTTTGTTACTTAGCTAGTTAAAAACGGTAGAACAGATTTTAATGAAATTTCCAGGTCTTATTTATTACATCCTGAAATAGCATATAGTTTAAAAATTATAATTTTTTTTAACAATGAGATCTGCTTAATTTTACATTAGAAATAAAAAGTTTTTCCACAATAATTTTTTAGTATTAATGTTGATTTTAATGCATTTCAAAATCACTGTTGACATAGTGATTTACAAAAGCCAATTACAACAAGATTGTGCCGGATTTGTATTGGGAGTGCTGAAGAATTATCTCCTTTGGCAATATTGCTGGGGAACAGTGCACATGCCCTTGCATCAAGTAAATTGCTGCATATCCCTAATGATTTATGGGTGGTTTTCAAATTCAATGCATTTTTTAAATTGTAATGTTTTCCAAAATAATAAAATTGACCATTGTTGGTACTATTACTTTAACTTATTATTATAAGTTTAATTTTTCTCTAAAATGGATAAAAAGGCTGCTATGCTGTATATATTCAAATAATATCATAAATAGGTTTCAAATCCATCATTTGCACCCTTATTTGTAATTTTTAGCCAAAAGCTTTATTTTTAGTTTTTTTTTTTTTACAAAGTAACAAATCTGATATGATTTGGGCAAGCAGATGTTAATGTGTAAAATGTTCTAATTCTAAAAGTGTATATATACATGCATTTTCTTAACAATATAACATGTAAAAACAATTAAAATTTTACAGAAAAATATGCAATATTATACTTTAATAAAATTCAAAACATTCAGAAATCTTCAAATTTCTATCTTACAACTAAAAACAAAATTCAAGTAAAAATTCATAAATAAAACATAAAATTAAAATCATGTATATTAATTAAAATTTATTTTTTTATTATGATTGAACTAGAATTTTTACAGATTACAATTTATGATATCTGAAGAAAAACACAGGCGACCTCTTCGGTCCATGTTTGGACATAAAGAGTTTCATAACTATATCATCCTCTTCAATTATACTGATACCATCTACTTTTGGTCATGAGAATTTTTTGATATTTTATCGTATTTCAGAAATTTAACATTTATGTCTTCTGTATTCACATTAGTTTGAGCCTGAACTTGTCTAAAAAAATGCTTTATCAGAACGGCCACAGAACCTGGAAATCAGGGAAATGTCAGGGAGCTTTATAAAATTTCACGAAAATCATGAAAAAATTTCTTTGTTCTGGAGATACATTTCCCCGTTCATCCGTATTTTGGTGCCATTTTCCCAGAGATGTATGGTTATAATCGTTAGAAGTTTAACATTATGGAATAATTTCAATTTTTCATTACTGCCAAAACTATTTTTTAAAAATTGACGTATTATCTCTTCAGCATACATATTCTATTTGATCAGGGTGTCTACACATCTGGAAAAGGTGGGGAAATTCGAAAAGAAGTTTGTGGTAAAATCAGGGAATTTTTTAGAAATCTGTCAGGGAAATCAAGGAACTTTTTTCCTGAATTTTGTGTCCCCCCTGTTTAATGTTCACTTTGTCTTAAATGTGACAAGAACATAAGATCCTGCAGAAATTTTAATATTTGAATCTTCTAAATCAAGATCCTCCGGAAACAGACCTGACATTTCACTTAGATAACACAAAACAATTAATATGTACCAGAAACTAAAAAAATTTGAAATGATATTTTATAGATTTTTTTAAATACATAAATTCTTCAATGTTATTTTATATATTGTAAATTTGTAAAATATGGGGAAAAGAATTACTGTCGCTTTGGAAAGCTTATGTTCTAGAATTGCTCTTTGTTAAAAATTTACATAAAAAAAGTTTAGAGCATATTCTTATAATATTATTCATTATTCATCATATCTCTTAATAGCATGTATTTTTAGAAAAAATAAACACCAAATCCCATTTGTCATTGATTTTCAAAATAAAAAATACTCTTTTGTTGGACATCAAACATGCTTCAAATTGGGAATTCACCATTGTAAATATGAATGCTTAGTGATTTGGTACTCTACTAATGCATCCAGGATTATTGCAGTAATTATTAGAAATACTTACTAATATATAAAAGTGAAAGTTCTTTGATTTGGTTTTTAGCTACGCTATATAGATTTAAACATTGTTAAAGACTTTCTAAGAGGCTTTAATCAATTAAAATTTATCATCATAAGAAGACTTATACAAATCATTGAAGACATAGCAAATTATACTATTTAGCTAGTTTATATAAATTAAATAGAGATTCCAGTTTATATTTGATATTTTTTTTTTTTTCAACTTTCAAGTTTAATAGCAATTTTACATAGTAGAAACCGGTGAAATGCACTGATATTTAAAATGTGCACTGATGATGTAATTTTCTTTAAGATATATTTGAGCAATTGTCTGGAGCTGATGCATAGGCCATCAGGATATTTTTTCTGCTCTTAAACTAGGTCATTTTATATTTTAACTAAATGTTCATATTCCACTGATGCATGGAACATGGATGTGTCTCGTATGTCAGCGGATATAAATGTATATTGACCCATTTAAAATAATTACTTTTGCATATAACTTTACCACTAACTAATATTATATAAAACATAACTAGTAGATTCATCATAATTCTGCAATTCAAATCTGTTAGAATTAGAAAAAGAGTAAAAATATTCCATAAGTATACCAGAGAATTGCCCACTTTTTTGGTGGATTACATGTTATTTTTCCAAAAATACTCCAGGCTTTTAGCTTTGCTAAAGTTCATGTTGCTGATGTTTTTTAACAAATTTTAAGAAGTGTTCTGAAGTTTTTCCCTTGATAGAAAATGTGTGAATATCAAATAGCATTTTATTTACCACACATTTCAAAACAACAAGTTGTTACAGCAGACCAAGTTTTTTTTTTTAAATGCTATTATTTTGAAGTGAGTTCTAAACAAACTTATACCAACTCATTCCTAAACATAGGTCCATTTTCTACCCAGATACAGAAATAATTTTATAACAGCACCTAATCACTCAAAATATAAAAATAGAGCTTAAGTAATATTTCTAGTCCTGTAATATTTTTCTGACCACCATAAAAGTTCAATTATTAAATGTATTTGCATTTAAATTATTAATTTTTTGGTAATTACTGCTTTTTAGTGTTTTCTTTTTGTACTGGTGGCTGTCATTTGACAATAAAAAAATCATATATTAATATGAATAATAAAGTATAATTTTGAGTTGCAAAGATAAAATTAATTTTAGTTTCCTCTTTTTTATTTTAGAATTAATGAAGAAAATTTTTGGAGAAATTATTTTTACCGTGTGCAGTTGGTAAAAAATTCATCAAGGTGCAGTAAATTGGCTCATCAGAAATGTAAGTTCTAATTCATACAATTTTCTGTAACATTCAGATCAGTGCTGTATGAAAATATGAATACGGTTATACAGTAAAAGCCCGATTATCCGGAATCGCCGGGAAATTAGGATTTCCGGATAACCGAATTTTCTGGTTAATCGAATGTCAATGTTTTTTCGCCAAATTTAAACGGTAAATAACGCTAGTGATGGCATCTAACATCAAAATCGTTACAACCGGAATATTTAAAAAATATTCTACTTGGCTTTTTTAGTTAAAATAATGTTATATTTTACCATTATAATCGGCATTAATTTGAAATATGTTACCAAAATTAAATAATTTTCATATCAGAAATTCCGTAAAAAAAAATATAGAAGATTAAGCTTTGTAAAATCTGTAAGTAAAAAAAAAAAATAGAGAAGTCTCTTGATTGTACCGATTCTAACCGAACCTATATTTTAGGGTTACCGGGCGGACAAAGTGGACTCGCTATTTCAGTTCCGGAGGGGAAGTTTTCTTGTGTGCGTTTTCACAGTCAGATTCCGAGAATTCTGGAAAAGCAACTTTTGTATTTGGAATCCCGGTGATTCCATTGTCTTCCCTCCTTCCCACACACAACCTACTTTGTACCCTAAAGTAAAATATGCTCGGGAAGACGACCTTCGTATTCAAAAAATGACTATTATGTTGTATAGAAAAAAGGAATACAAGAATTGTAATGCATATCGCCACGAAATTCCGGATAATTTACGGACTATTAAGTTTTGAATTTGATTGTCTGGTTGTTGGCTAATCCAAAAATAAATATTATTAAAACAAAATTACAGCGAAACAGATTTATTTTTTAATTGATTGCAAAACACGCTAATAGTATACAATAAAATATAACCCATACTTTTTGTAAACAAAAAAGAAAAAGAAACATTTTCCGTTTTGTGTACAAAATGGTTGACTAGCCTACAAATCGAAATTTGATTGGGATTATAGGGGGAAATGCATTTAAATGGATGCAATTAGGTTTTATTCTGATTGATCATTCGGCCGAATTGCACATTTTCCGGATGCGGTTGAAAATTTACAAATAAAATCGCGGGTATAAATGAATTATGGATGCATCGATACTGTACGGAATAGAATGTTATCCGTTATGCATGATTTAAAATTTTGTGAAATGCATGTTCCATATGTAGATCTAGCCTACAAACCGAATGATTAATTTTATCCGGATTTTGGTCAAACCATTAACAAATTTTGAATTTCCTAATTACTCTTTGCCGGATGCGGTTGAGCACGAAATTTCAAGTAGAAAATCACCTTTCTTTGTTATAATTACAGTGAAAGTAGTCCATAGATTTATAGATTCCGCACATACAAATTACACATATTCTGGAAACGAATATAAATTTTTATGCAATAATCGATGCAAAATTAAATAGGTG
Source organism: Linyphia triangularis (assembly GCA_963978545.1). NCBI lineage: Eukaryota > Metazoa > Arthropoda > Arachnida > Araneae > Linyphiidae > Linyphia > Linyphia triangularis. The sequence continues at coordinate 35,881,938 of OZ021721.1, forward strand.
CAAAAAGTGCATTTTTTTTTTTTTAATTTTTTTTTTATTAGAATTCCGGATAAACCAAATTATCTACTGGAGAATGTTTTCCCGATGCTGTGGATAATGGAATTTTGATTACGAAGCCCTCTTTCTTATACAATTGAAACAAGTTAGATTTGTTTATAGATTCGGCAAATAACCACAGTATATTTATTTTTTCGGATATATTTCGGAAAAAAAACCATTTTCCATTAAGAATATTAAGGTTTTTTGCTGAGAATTCACAGTTGTTTGAATAAGAACTTCGGCATTCCGGATAAACCGGAATAAAAAATCACTTTTTATAATAAAATATTTATTTCTAATCAATGCAAATTCAGCTATTTCGCCATTACAAATTAAAAACCATCAAACTAAAGAGAAAAAAAACACTCAACTTTGAAATTTAAAAAAAAAAAAAAAAAAAAAAAAAATTGACTTATCGCCATTTTGGCGAAATAATGCCAATTTTCTCGCCAAACTTGATTTTCAAAAAATGCCGGTTGATTGAGCTTTCCGGTTAATTGAATGCCGGATAATCGGGCTTTTACTGTAGTTAATGTAAGTAAATGTTGAACCCTGCTTTTATAGACTATAAATCACACCTTTGCTTGTTCGAAAGTATTATTCTGTTATAACATTGTGAAAAGTTATGCTTCATCATATTTGTGATTCTTTTTGTAAAAAATACTTGCGATTGATTTATTCTGGAATTTTATTTACAGATATTTCACTTTAGACAAAACTTTTTTTACTGTACGTTATCTTTAACTGTAAGCTATGTAAAAGTATATACATATTTTCTGAAAATAGTATACATGTATTTAACACTTTTAATATTTTTTTTAACACTTTAATGGTATGAAGAGCATTTTTTCTCAAACTTTACATAACAACATAATTAAAAGAATTGAAATCTCTGATTAATAGATCCATAGTAAACCCAGGGATAAATTACTTAAAACCAGCTAGCACCCTCAATACCAACGCAATAAAAATTATCTCCTTATATATATGATTCTTAAATTTCTAGGCGAAAGAAGGAGACTATATGGTAGGCCATACTAGTTTGGGCAAGTTGTAATCTTTCTTCCTTTAAGGTGTTGTTATCCATGAAAATCGAAAAATAATTTGAAAATTCTTACTTTCCTCCCTGTAAAGGTTGTGAACCAAAGCTCAGAAAATTCCATTGCATATTTTTTGCCGACCAAATGGTATAGTGGTTAGCATGCTGGCTTCTAGACCGCGAGGTTGCGGGTTCGAGTCCCGTATTAGGCATGGGTGTTTGTAAATGTATGTTGGCTTGTCAAATGATGAATGTTTCAGCGCATTATAGCCCTCGTGTTGCTGACGGCGCCAGATAATCTGAAAACAACCAATCCATTGCATATTTGGTGAATTTTATTATAAAATTTATAAATATTTTTTATGTTTGTAGCTAGCAGTGGTTCATCATTATCTAGTGAGAAGAGTTCATCTAATGATAGTATTAAAGGTATTTGAATATGTTTTTATGGTTTTATTATTTATATTGGCATGTGAGAACTAATTTCAAATTTATCAATTATTAATTAGTTTTAATACTTATTGAAATTTTACAGTTTGCTAATTTGTGTAACTACATAGAATGCTGTATCATGCTTTTCTGTGTGGCAATTGTTTTGCTATGAGCATTGCAACTCATTTGAATAAAGATATTAAGTACTCAAACTCTACTATCTTAATAATTGTTACTAGGGAATTGAAATGTCTCATGTTTTTTCTTTTGCTTTTTTTACTTATGCATTAAGTTTTATTTAAATAATATTTTTATATGGCATATTAACATTTTTCTGGATCTGCAGTGATTTTTTATGCATTGTAATTGTTGGGTCTTGACATTTGTATGCAATTGTGTCACCCAACAGAAGGATTGGTATTTAGCCTGTCTATAAATATATGTCCATTTAATAGGCTGCATTGTCTACCAGTTTCAATCAATGTATAATTTCATTTTAATCTTTCAAATATTATTTCGTTTGTACAAATTTGAATAATGGCACATTTCAGGCTCCACCTTGCTTCGCATAAAAAACGGAAATGGTCAAAACATTTCTCATTTCAATATAACTTGGGTAACACTTGTCAGCTTATAAGTGAAACCCACTGAATCAAAAAACTTTACTTTTCAAAAACAAAGGAAAAAATGTCAAATTTCATTATGTGTAAACAAAATTCTTCAATACTTTAAATGTTTTTAAATAAAATTTTAATTTCAGCGAGTATCTAACTTGTTTGGTAGAGTCTAGCCTCTGTTAGCTATCTCTCCAAAATGAAAAACTAACTTAGCTGTTTCACTTCTAAGCCGATGAAATTAGATCTTTAAAAAAAATCCAAAATCTGCACATAACTAGCTTTTATCTCTACTCCAAATTTTTAACACCATGATTACCTTTAAATTTTCAATCGAGAACTTATTTAATCTTTAAAAAAAGTTTATACATATAAGTTTTAAATAATTGTTAGATTATGTATTTCAAATTGAGTGTTCCACACTTGATCACTAAGTATGTGAATGACTTGCATTTCACCGGTTTTTGGGTTTATATTTTCTGTTTATTTAATTTTTTTCCAAAGTTTTTTGCGGGTAAACTTCTGAATTCGTATGTGAAACAGGTTTTTCGATCTATTACTTAGATGGTTTGTTGACCAAATTTATAATGAGTCTACAACGGCAGAGAGTTTTTAAATTCTTTTATATGTATTTATTACCACAAACAAGTGAATGAATTTTTCTCAAATTTGAAAAAATTGATTTAAAATGATTTTTAACCTTAATATCTTACCTATGTTTGGGTACTCATTAACTAACTGAACTAGAATTTTATCAAAACGATTCCATCATTACTCAACATTTAATACTTAGGATAAATAAACTTTGAAGTGATTCTAACAATGGCCTTGGTAGTACTAACCCCCTAACAAGTAAATTATAATGTATCAATTTTTTTTTTAAAAGCCTCGACTTGTAACTATTTTAAGTTCAAAAATTAGTAATTAGTAAATTATTACTAAATATTTTTATAGTATACAAATTACATGGCTATACTTGAAAATTCTCTGTAAAAGCAGTCAATTCACTAAATGAATAGCTACATATAATCAGTTTGTAAATATTTACAAAATTTGTCCATGCATGGGAGATTTCTGATACCTAGATGTGAAATATTCATCTAATATTGCTCTGTAAACTATTACTGTTTCTGTTTTAATTTATTTGCTAAATATCTGAGGCTAATCAAAATTAAGATATTTTAGTTCAGAATTCACCTTTGTATCCGCTGTATTGAGAGCGTATGGTTCACTCATCAAGACTTCATCCTTTCATCTCTATTGATAAGCTTCTTTATGTCTTATAACATTGGCCAAATTTTACCCTTATTTCTTAATAGAATACTTCAACTTCTTGCATAGACATTTTCTTACAAGTACGGGTAATTTTCTATCTTTTTGACCTTCTTGTCTGAGAAATTAGTCTCTGAAAACTAGCACTTTTTAAGAAATTTTCTACAGCAAACAAGAGTTTTACATCTACATGCATTGATAACAAAAAGCTAAGATAGTTACTTATAAGAGATGCCTCTTTGTTTCAAATAATTTTAATTCCTGTTCTACTTTTTCTACTTATGTTAATATTAATTAAATTTAAATTGTTTCATATATCTATCAATTGAAACATTAACAAAGTACTTGTAGGCAAATTTTTCACCTTTACTGACTATCTTTGTTAGACAATTTTTTGAAATAAAGTTTATTTAATTTCTTCCATTCTGTTGTCTAAGTAAGTTGAAAAAGAATTGGAATTTTTAAATCTGTTAGAACTTGCATCACTTAATAGAAATATTCTATATATTAAAAAACATAATGGCTCTTGTGTTCTATTGCAACTACTGAGAGCTTTTGTTTACCTTTATACAAGGTGGCGTTAATGTGTAGTGGACTGCAGAATGAATTAGGAGGTTGTCTTATGATTTTTGGATGCAAGTGATTTTTTCGGGTAAAAATGACTGCTCAAAGGGTGTATCAGAAGGTGTTTTTTTGCACTAGCATGCACAGATGCACATGCTTTTATTTAAAGAAACATTGATTACCCAATTTTTACATTCAATTAAATTATTTTGTAAATATCCTTAGTGTATATATGTAACATGTTAACTGCCATGAGTACCAAGTTAAGGTACTCAGAAAAATGTTCCACACAGTACATGGAAAGTAGAATTTGGCTCCAGGACCCCAAAAATTATATGATGGCAGTTATTGTCTTAAAATCATTTGCTGCACCTACTTCCAAAAATAATCTAATTGTTTTCAGGAGCCATCATCACCACCTTGAAGAATGGTATGCAAAACACCAAACTTCACCGAAGGTAGTTGGAATATTACACAAGCACCATAAATAAAACAAGTTAGGTAAAATAGGACAAGTTTTCGAAAACAGTACTAATTTTATGTCCTCATTTTCTTATATAACGGCACAATAAAATTTCCATCCTACACCAAAATAGATATACCAAAAATATATATATTACATCATCCAAAATTTGACTTTTTTTCTCCATCCACATCGAACTCTGTCACGTTTGATCAACTCACCCACCTTAAAACTACTTCACATTGCTGCTAATCACCCCCTCCCCCAAAAGAAATTTTAATTATTTCACCATCCTCTTTTTCACCCTCTTTCTAAACTAAAAAACAATGCATATTTATGGAGTTTTAAAATTAATTCATGTAGAACAAATTCTAACTTATTGCAGGTTAATTTTTACTAATGTGATTCCTTTGTCAAATAATGGAATCAAATGATTGAGACTAATTTTTTGTAACTTTAAAGTGAGAAAAAAATTATTGTATTTTGATTGCAAAGGTGAAATTCTTACGTCATGCGAGTGATTATCTCTCCCTCTTCATTGATAAACACCCTACTTCCCCCATCCTTTTCCAATTAACATAATTTCTGTGCTTCTCCATTTTGAATTTTACAAGTTTTTTCAAATTTGAGAAAAACTTTTTAATTGTATTTTGTTCCAAATGCAAGAAATTTATAGGGATTATTAAAAAAATGGGTGTTCATAAATGGCTTTTTATAAACACCATTAATTAAACTTCTATTTGTGAGAAAATACCATGCCTCCTTCATTCTGAAACTTGCAGGTTGAAAAATTTTTAAAAATCGGATAAGATTTTCTTCTTTAAATTTTTTTTAAAAAATTAAGTTTCCAGAAAAATTATGTCAGTTTTTCAAAATATCTTAAATCTAAAGAAATAAATTTAAACATATTTTATATTCAAGCTTATTTTTAATACTACAGTTTAAACATTTAACTGTATATTGACTTCATACTAATAGTAATCATAGCTTAGTTGTTATAGTTGTGGGTTAAAATTCAAGTGGACCTAGTTTGAGTCACGGCCTAGTTGTTTAGTGCAGAAATTAAATTTATTATATACTGCCTGCCAAGTTGCTAGAAATAAAAGGTGCAAGTGTTCACTGGTATATTGATCAGGTACAGAACACTTAGCATGTGAGTATTAGTATTTTTTTTTTTTTTTTAATTATAATATTGATTCAATTGTGATTTTCTGATTTTATAATTAAATTAAATTTCGTTTTATGATTTTAATGAATAGTTATGTGATTAAATGCTGTTATGCAAAATTGTGACTTGTTGCTGATTTATTATGTTTTAACCTTTTATACACTACTTACTATCTTTTTCCCTATTTTTATTGTTTTAGTAAAAAGTGCACATTTAAATGTGTTTTAATAAATTTATAGGGTTGGACAAAACTACAATTGACAATATAGGCGCTCCTGACTCGGATGCTACTGACAGTCCAAATCATGAATTTGTAAGTGATGCCTTTCAGTCAAGTCGTGTCTCTGAAGAGGATATCAAACAAGGAATGAAGATGCTTGGTGTCACTGATAAAAATTCAAAGGGTATATTAGTGTATTTTGATTTTGTTGTACTATTTTGAATGTTAATATGCAGTAGCAGAATTCCTTGTTCACTTTGTGACGCTGCCATGTCTACATTAAACAGTCTTTCGTCAAATATACAGGTGACCATAATTAGACTGTATCTGTTTAGTGTCTGTTATAATTATCATATTTCATAAAATTTGGTATAGATAGTATTTAGACCAATAGGGAATAATAGCTGAAGGGGAAAAAATTACACTAGTTAAAGTTTTTACCATCAGTTGTGAATAAAACATATTCAGAACTTATGTGGAAGTTAACTTTACCTGCTAAACTGTTGTGTATAAAGTTTTAGACCAAAACAAAGCAATCAAATAAAGTTAGAATCATTTGGGATAATTGGGCTTTTAGAAGTTTTACTTGTTTTTGAAAATAAAGTTTTAAACTTAAATGTGATTGACCTATGGTCTCGAAATCGATGTGGTGTTTGTCTTAAATTGTCTGAGATGATGTTAATGATAATTTTTAATGATAATGATAATAATTTTAACAAAACTTGAATACACCTCCTCCAATACCCCTTCAATTGAACTTTCAGTGTTTTGAAATATGCATATGTAAAGTTTTCTAATGATGCATTGATTGGTAAAGTAACTTGAAACAAGTCCACATACATACATGGTTTGATTTTTCTACATGTATTGATTGATAACTCAAATTTATTTTGCATTATTTTTTAACTGTCATTTAGTGCAATATATATATATGTATTTAGATGATGATTGGGAAAAGGAAATGCAACAAGAATTACAAGAATATGAAGTCGTTGCAGAAGGAAATGAAGATGATCCTGATTGGGAGATAGAAGTTGAACAAATGCTTGAAGAAAAGGTTATGGATGTGGTTTAAAAACAAAATGTCCCCTTTACATATATTAAAAGTATCTTATTAGAACCTAAATAATTGACTGTTGGTTATTTTCCTATAAAAAAGATACTATATTAAATAAAATATCTAAACTGTGAATTATTGTTGAATTATATATTTCGTTTTCTTCAAATATTTGAATGTATTGAATTTTATACAGTTTAAATCTGAGTACTTCATACTTATTTTTAATCTTTTATTGGATAAATATGTTCTTGAGTACGTTTTAACGACTAATTCCTCTTTCACACGAGGCAACTAGTTGATTCAACTAGTTTATAGTTTATCTGGTGGTTGATAAGGTGTGTAGCCATATAAGAAATGATAGGGAATCGCCTGAACCCTTTCACACGCAGTCAACTCATCCGCCCAGGTGGTTTGTTTGCAGGCACAAGTGCCACTAACATTCTCTTCTTAACTAGTTGATTCAACACAAAAGACATCGATATTCGTCCTTTCACACCAGTCGCTTAGTTGAATCAACTCAGTTCAATATGAAAAGCTTTGCAATAGCAAGTTTCAATGTGGAAAGTTTAAAGAAAAAACTCTGTTAGTATTCCAGCAATATGTTACTATCACACTATATAGATTAAGTAAATATCGATATAAGTAAATACAGATGTCTACTCAATAAAGAAGTCGGTACCATTCAAATTTAAAAGTTCATTTGCTATTTTGTTAATGGTGTTAATAATGGTAAAAAACTTCAAAATTAAAACAAAAGATTTTTTTTTGTTTTAAATGTAAAATATATATGTATATATAGCCTGATATATATGTATATATGACGAGCCGAATTGTCATTAAAAAAACCGAATAGAAATATTTTTATTTGTCCATTTCTACGATTTTGTTCCTTTCTAAGCTTTTGTTCCTTTCTAAGCTTTTGTTCATTTCTACGATTTGTTCATTTCTAAGCTTCTTTTTCATTGGTTTTTTATTTGATGTTGCTATGTTGACATAATCACTCTCTTTACATTACCTATCAAACAGCATCACATTAATTAGTACAGGTTATGTCTGTTACATTTAAAAACATTTGGAGCATCAAATTACACAAATTTATCCATCATTTAATTAAGAAATTTATCTAGATTTTTCGAATGTCAACATCGCACCTCGCCTATAGGAGTGGTTTTCGTACATTAAACATCTCCAATCCTATTCTATCCAGTCCTGGGGTTTTAATATCGTATTGACATCCCGTTCTGAAGAGAAATTCATTCCACAAGTTGCCTCGTGGGAAAGTGCTAAGAAAGAGTGTTCACACGGCAATCAACTAGTTGAGAGTTTACCAAGCAACTCAGTTGAATTAACTAAACCGCCTCATGTGAAAGAGGCCTAAGTATTTTATGTTCCAGCTAAATTTTTGTAACAATTTGTACATAGTATATTATCTGCTTATGGTTTGTGTTTATTCTCTCATACTTTTGCGAATACTTTTTAAAAATATTCTTTTTTATAATGTAAAAAGAGAGGTTCATTTTCTATTTTTTTTAAGTATATGTACTGCTATAATAGGTTTAAGTATATTTGGAAGACATTCCTCTTCTTTTTTTTTTTCAGTTTAACTGGTACTTTTAGAATGTTTTAGATTCAAATTTGGTTTAGTTAAAATTTGACATGGTTATTTGTATTTTCACTTATGAGCAATTACCATTTTTTGTGTGTGTTTCGTTACTAGTATCTTTTAAGTTCAGCATTGTAATAATTTATTCCCTCCAATTTAGTTCTTTTCATTTATTCGTTCAGATTTAGTAAACTTAAGCAAAATTTTATATTAATTCTTTATAGATCAAATAAGCATTCTTTTAGTTAAAATCAAGATTTCCTATTTTCATTGACAATCCAACAGCTTAAACGATTTATTCATGTAGGAAAATGTTTTTCTCCTTGGTTATGTAGTAAAAGCCGGTTAACAATGAAGATGTTGTAAAAGTATCTACTTATCAGTAGATTAGAAGGTAAGTTTTGTGGGATCATAAAAGCGGTTTATTATTAGAACACAGTAGATAATTTAGAAAAACTGTAGTTCCATTTATTTAAAATTATATAGATATCCAATGAAGTATTGTACTTCCAAGTATTCCATTTTAAAAAAATTGTATCTGCCATAATTTGAAGAACACTTAAACCATTTGTTTAAAAAGTTAAATCTCCACATTGTTAGTATTGCTGTTTATCTTAGGAATTAAACAGATTGTTCTGTCTATAGGGTATCCAAAAATATGCATATACCTCTACTGGCTCTGAGGTTTATTGAAATTCTTTGTTATTTTACTTTGCATCATTTTTGGATACCAATAGCCTGAACGCTCTCTATTTGTTCAATTTATTTAATGTGACATGAGGTTGTATAATTGTAGTGCTGAGTGTTATCTGCTATGAATTCATGAGTCTTGACCTTGTCATAAATTGCAGCACAATAATGTTGAGTTGCAGTTCAATTTTAAATATCTAGATTTTTTTTTTTTTTTTTTTTTATTATATTATTTTTTAAAGTGGGTTTGTTGTGTTTTTTACATGAACTATTTACTCTACTGAACTGAAGCCCTTAGGTTAAATTATTTGAATAATAAACTAGTGTGATATACAAATCATAATGCATATTTATCATCTAAATTAAACTCAATGTTACTTGCAAATGTTTGTACTGTTACTATATATACAAATGACTGTACTCTGAAAATATTTATAGTAAAATGTAATGCTGCTTTAAATATTAACAAATTATAATTTATCTAGAAAATGTTTATTTTATAAAAAAACCTCTTTGAACAATATATTGTGAGGTTATACATTTGGCCTCTCTATTTTTATGATACTCTTTTCTTTGTGTCGTTATAATTCAAAAACTAATCAACTCTTTTTTTAGGATAATATAATCTTTACATGTATTTATTTTCATTCTGGACTTGTAAAGTATTAAAAAAAAAAAAGCAAAACATTATTTTGAAACAGTGAATGCAAAAACCAGAGTAAATTTAATTTTTACTCCAAAAACTGCTATTAGCAATGTTATGACTTTGCTGCTATGGAATTTTAATTTTGTGATTTATGGCAAAATTTCTGCAATGCTTTATTTCAAGGAGACTGTCAAAAAGCTCTGGAAAATTCATGGTGAAATTGGAGAATTTTTTTGTTTTTGATGTTTGTTATCATACTCTCTACAATTCTGTATTTCTGAAAATAACGGGAAAGAGCCTTCCATATAAAAAAAATGCATGTTATATTAAGACATCCAAAACCATATAAAAAGTGAAGATTTTTACCTAGCTAATATTCTAACATCAAAGGATTTAACTCTTTGAGTGAGTGTTGGAGTTATAAGTTGCAACTTTCATGTTTTTTAGAAATTGATTTGGTTGGAATGACAAAAGAATCTATCAATTTTATACACACTAGATGTGGCCTTGTAACCCTTCTCATTACAGTTAGACCAGTGGTTCCCAACCTATGGGCTGCGATTCACAAGTAGGGTGGTATTGGACGCTGATTGCGTATCTAAGCCAAGATGAATATAATAGAAGCGGTAGGAGTAGAGATGGGAACTATAGAGTCTCTAGATTGCTTGCAACAATCAAATTATTTGATTGTATTCTTCTATGATGTGTGCAATGAGTGAATTCAACAATTGGATAGTATAATGTAAAAAAATTCCTTTGACTTGTTCTTAACTTTGACCACTTGTTTTTTAGGTTTTTTTATAATTGTGACAGAAAAGTGAATACAATTAAGTTCTTTCTTTATAAAAAAAATTAGTTTGTAATCCTTCTTGTGCAGTATGTTTTACTAATTACTGAAGCATGCATATATTCTACTTGTTGAGATTTGAAAGAACACTTAGCCCTCCTTTCTCCTTAAAACTTATTGTTTTACTTTATTAATCAAAATTTACCATTTTCCTTTTTTTCTCGAACAATGAATAATGCCACACACTACTAAAAATTGTATGCACTTTTAAAGCGTGTTCACATTTCTCATATTTGTACGAGTTGGTGATGTAACAATCCTATCTAGCAAGCCTCAAAGAGTTTTTTTTACAAAACAAGTGGTCCACGCCACTAAAAAGGTTGGGAACTACTGAGTTTGACCATCTATGATTAGTTTCTTATTTGTTATATTTTTTAATTTACATTTCAGTCTCGAAATTTATTGTATAACTTTCCTGTATATCATTTCATTAAAATATGTTTTAATCATAGTGGAAGATTCAGTAGAATCATGGTGCAAGTTTGTAGTCTGTAGTTGAAGTTTTAAAAAATTTTATTCATATGTTATATAATTTTTATTTCTTTGTTATATAATTTTTTATCCGAACTCAGTTTTTCTACTCAGTTATCATAAATATCTTCGTTGGTTATTTTCTATATATTTGAGCTATATTATTAGGGTTTTGTGTTGGAATTAAGCTTAGAATTTCTAGAAAGCTTTGTTTTCTCTTAGTACATTTGTGATCCATATTTAGGTAAATACTGCTTTATTTATTATTAGAAGAATTTGCATTTACAACAAGTCGAGAGACGTCTTTTGTCAGTCCTGGAATTGATAGGGTAAGGTTAATCCACTTTTTATGTTAAAATCAATTCTTAATTAATGAGTAACTTTTTTTATTTCACATTCCAAGTATTACTTTGAAATCAAAAATAGTTAACACCATAAAATATTAAATTTTTCTAAACCTTAATTCCATGAAAATCTGTAAATTTTAAGACAAAACGACTAAAATTTAAAACATACACCTTCATTTCTAAATATTAGAATGATGAAAAATAAAGCAGAACGTGGCTTTAGATTTGCATTTGTTTCAGGTGTGATGAATGCTTGAGAATTTTACATAATATTTTGTAGATGAACATTAACATTAAAAAAAACATGATATTGTAAAGTTTTATTTACAAATAATTTTTTTAAAATTGATATAATTTCTGTTGAATTTATTCTGTTGTGTCTTAGTGTTGTTATTCACTTAAGACTACTATTTGTACCATTATTTGAAATTTTTTAATATTTTAGGATAATCTTTTAACAGTTTACTCCCAGTTCTTTGAGAACAATTCTCTTTTTTGGTCACAATCGCAGTCTTAGTAACATCTGACATGTCTTTTATGCCCTAACTTTAATTATCAATTATCTCATACTGACTTTTAAACAATCTTTTATACATGCACTATCTTTACAGGGGCACCATTTATGCAAAATTTATCATCAACACTGACCAATCACAGTTTTTCAGATATTTTAATGTTATGAATTACCTCCGAGAATATTTTTCTTTTTTGAAAAATTACAATTATTTTTTTTATAAAATCTATATTCTTTAGACACTTTTGAACAATATGTCATATATCATGCCTTTTTTGGTTAATCTAATATTTTGAATTGGAGTTGTACATTTTATATTTAATTCAATTATGGCTTTATGGTTTTCCAACTAATTGCACACAGTTATTTGATTTTAACTATACAAAGAAATGGATAGTTTGTGACTGATAAAGAATTGTCACTGCAACTTTCTTCTTCCTTTGCCTTTTTAAAACTTGTTACAATAGTATCCTTTTTAAACTAAACCTCATATATTTCTTTTATCTCAATTTAATTAAAATGTGAATAATAACAAAATATGAAAACTCTTCCCTTAAATGGATTTAAAGTTTTATGAATAGAATTTGATTTTTTATATATTTGAAATATTTATCATTACTAGATCTGCCTTGTCTTGACACTACTCATCATTAAGTGCTGAGCTTTATTACCTGCATATTAAACTTTTATTCAAATAAGAATCACTATTAAAAATCCTATTATTTTATAAATATTTATTTTAAAACAAAAATTTTGTATGCTAATCCTACATCTTCAGTATTTTTATTTCATGTCTGGCCAGCTTTCTTGCAAGTAAACCGAGTTTATTATTAAAAACTAGCATATTAGAAAACTTCTCTATAAAAATCCGAGTTTTTAACAAATTCTTATTTATCTTAGTTTTAGATGATGACTAAAACTTACATTGATTAAGCATTAAAAATTTTACGTTCTGTGTTATAAATCTTAACCGAGTGTCTTTGACGCTTTCATTTTATTGTAAGGACTAAACAAAAATATATCTTCAAGTGTTAAGAGCTTATGCATTGATAAAGATACAATTATGTATTTGTTTTGCATTTGTAGAAACTAAACTTTATCAAGCAATTTAAAATAATACTTGCATGTTCCTTTTAAGCTCTTCAGAGTTTCTTAAAGGTAATAATTATTGTTAAAGAATGTATTGAGAAAGTGATAATCATTTGAGAGCCATCCATTTTTAATAAACAAATTTAAGCTTTTAATGAAGTATACTTTCAACAAGTATATGAAAAGTTAAGAGTAATTATTAATATATATCGAGTGAATAGGTTTACTTTACCTAATAAGTAATAGAGAAATAACCATGGGAACTGAAACCCCTTTGTATTAAGTTTATTTGCATAAAATGTATTTATTAACAATTAGCAAATCATAATTTGTTAACAAACTTTAAATTTCTGTGGAAAGTACATGAAATTCATCTGTAAAGTTGCTATGTTCAATTATATGTACCTGCTTTTCATTCATTATTATCTAATTTTTAAAATTATATATTTCCTGTATCATAGTAAATTGCAGCATTTACTCTATCTTGTTCCCCATTTTACTCTATTTCTGATTGTTAATTAAACAACTGAAAACAGTGCAATGCAGTAACTGCATCATTAAGATTTAAATTATTGATTTTAAGAGGATATATTTTTAAAAAAAAAACATAATTTTCCATTATCTCTTAAAGAATGGAATTTATGAAAAATATGATTTTTCAGGAATCTCAAAAGTAGAAACTTATTTATTAAAATATTATGTGGTTTTTTGTTGTATGGTAGGAAAAAAAATCGAGAAGGCAGTTTTTGAGGTACTAATCGAAGCAATGAAAGGTTTTTGACAGTTGAAATTTTTAGTTTGTAATTAATATTGAAATAATAACAGTTTAATATTTTTTGTCTAACAATTGGCGATACTGAAACAAAAAGTCACAAACCTAATTTAGGTATTTAAATAAAAAAGCTTCTCATTATTCACACATTATGCTTTTTATTTTTGTAAATTATCTATTATTCTTTTATGTTGTACCAAATTTCTTGAGGTTTGAAGCAATACTTTGGTGTGATTAAAAAAAATTGCTATATTTATTGGGTAGAAAACACTAATAATCATCTTTGAAGTATTCATTTGTCAAACTTTGGCAGAGTTGTGATGAGTACTTGACATTTAGTAGCATGTTCTTTCCAATATCGTGAACTTCGAGTGAAAACATTTTTTATAGCATTAAGAATAGAAACATTCGTAAACTTTCTTTTTTAATTTGCCATGTAAAATGTATGAAAGATATGTCTCAACTGAGAATTTTATTAATATACAGTTAAACCTTGTTATCATGACACCTTTGGGGACAACAGAAAAGTGATTTTGTAAACGAAGTGACATGATAAACGAAAAAGCTCTAAAACTAACATTACAATTTTATGGGTATAGGTTGAAATTTTTATAAAAATACGTATTTTAAAAAAAATTCTTAAAATTATTGAAAGTAAATTGAACTGACATTTTTTTATTACATTGAATACATATAAATTACCTAAAGTGCATATTCCTCTACTTAATCGCACAAAGACTCATCCAGTGCAAGTTTTATTAAAAGTCAGTGGAATGCGGTTGCTTAAAAAAAGCCTAGTAAAAACCGGAGTGACATCCTATCATGTGTTGGGATAAAGAGGTTCGACTGTATAACTTTATTAATATGTAGCCCTTTGTACAGAATAAATGAAATCTATTTTTCCTAAATTAAAATAATGTATCTGTTCTGTATTGTGACTCTTAATCTATAACTTTGCTTGTCATTTGGATGTTACTGCTTTTAGATTTCTGTTATGCTAGTATTTTCTAAGTAACCCTTAATTTTTGTAATTTGTGACCTACTTCCCTAATTTAAACTAGAATTTAAATTCTGTTTAAAGACATCAACATTCATATAGCTGTTTCCCAGAAGTACCTAATTGTAAATTCTATTTCAATGAATGTTGAAATATTAGTATCCCGTAATAAACAATATCATGCTAGCTGGTCTGTAAGTGTAAAATATATGTAATTTTGGGGCTGTGTCTTTTAGTATTACCCAGTGCGAGTTTCATCTTGCACAATATCAGTTTATAGATATTTGTGAAATTGTTATATATGTATAAATATATATAAATGAGTGTATAATGTCCAATATAATGTGAAATATATAAGTTTGTGTTTGTTTGAAGTGGTTCTTTTTATTAATCTGTCTTTAATATAAAAGTCCTTGTAGGCCATCAATTGTCCCTGGAAGTAGGATTAAAGCTTTTAGCTTCTATCATTAAATACTAAAATTGTCTTATTATTATTCCATATCCAAAAGAAGATCTTGAAACATTTTCAAACAAATTATATTAACTTCTATAACGATTAAAATACAACATATCAATAACTTTCTCAATTAAAGTATTTGCAGTTTTTTGTGTTTTAAATGCGAGACATTTTTTACATTTGTGTAAAAAACATGTTACAAATACATGTTAGGCCTCGGGTACGATACGAGCGGCGAGTGGTGAAAGACTTGCGGCAGACCGAATGAGGAATAGAACGGTGCGAGTTGGTCTGGATACGATGAGAGTGAAGGCGATATTTTCTGTCGATTCCTAAAGTGACGTCATCCAGCGAACTAGCTGACGATAATGGTGAGATTATCACAAAATATCAAGTTTAAAAAAAAAAAAAAAACATTTCAAAAATAAATTTTAAAAAAAAAGTTTTATACTTGAAATGTTATTTTATTATTTTTTAAAAACGTATGTATTTCGATAATCTCACCACTATTAAACAATTTTGGTTATAGATACTTCATCTTGTATGTAAGGCCTCGGGTTAGATACGAGCGGGAAACGGTTACGGACAGGCGGAAGAACAATAGAGCGGCACCACTTGAGTTAAAGTTTACATTACTTACAACGAAAGAATGAGGCGGTGGCTATGATGAACACGAGCGTCTGGGTGAAACAAATTGCCGCTTCATCTTACCGCTTGCCGCCACCCCCAGATATTAATTTTTCCTCACCGCTCAGAGTCTCTTTAGCTGCGTCGAAGCTATCGTCTGATTAAAATGGCGGAAAAGAGGAAATTGACAGATTTCGAATACGAAGTTTTGATTTCGGAAGTACAAACCAGGCCATGTTTGTGGAACGATAACCATAATGATTTTAAAAATAGTGCTCTTACAAAGAAACTGTGGGAAGAAGTTGGAAATACAATAAATTTGTCAGGTAAGATTAATTCATTATTTTAATCAATTGCATACTTATATTTACATTTGAAAGTGAATGTTTTTATTATTACTTATAAGATGAAGATATGTCTAGAATCAATATTGTTTAATGATTGAATTAAGAATTTTTTTTGTATTTTCTTGTTCTATTTTTACTAGTTCTTAATTTTTAAGGTGAATCGGAATTATTAAAACATCTGCCTATCTTTACCATATTTAAAAGCACCTTATTTAAAGAACATTTTTTCAACTATTTACTTCCTTTTTTTAATTAAAAAAAAAAAAATTGCAC
Organism: Linyphia triangularis; assembly: GCA_963978545.1. Lineage (NCBI taxonomy): Eukaryota > Metazoa > Arthropoda > Arachnida > Araneae > Linyphiidae > Linyphia > Linyphia triangularis. The sequence continues at coordinate 35,898,489 of OZ021721.1, forward strand.
ATGCTTATGGCACGTTTTGAAATTTTTTGTCGGTATATGAGTGGGGAATTTTTAAATATTTTGTTTTGATAAGTCTGGTGTTCTATAGAATTTTTAAAAACTGTCCCTTTTATAGTGGGAATAAAACTGTATAAAATCTTTAATTTTGCAATATTAAAAAATGCTACACTCAAATTGTGTAATATATTGGTAAGAACATACGTTAAAAATTGTAAGCATTTATTTCAGTAAGTTTTGAGTAAATATTCCTTTGATATCCAATATTGCTGTTTTGAGGTATGAACTGTAAATTTGTACAACAAAAATTTGAATTGAGACACAACACTTAAGACAAAATAAAAAAATAAAAAAAAATCCTTCTAATTTAGTGAAGTTCAAACTTTTTGCACTGTTTGATTCAGAATCATTTGATTTTTTATTTTTTTTATTTTTTTATTATTATTATTAGAATAATATAATCTTGAAATAGATTTTTTGACGTTCTGTAACTTCTACAAAATTTAATTTGATTATACATTAATTAAAAAAAAGTTATATTTGGATGTATAATTTGAAATGTAACTTTATTATTTTTTCAAATATGTATGCTGAGAAGTATGTTTTTTGGTACTCTCACCACCATAAAACAATTTTGGTTTTAGACATACTTGAAATTGAGGTAGCAATCTCAATTAACAAGAAATATTATTTTACAATTAAATATATCTCCAATAATAAATTACAAAGGGGTCATTCCATGCAAAGAGAAAAAAATTTGTAAAAATTAAAATTTGAAAAAATATTTTTTTTATACACATTTTTGGGTACAAGAAGATTCAAAGTTCTTTCTTAGTTATTCGTTTTTTAAATACATTAATTTCTAAAAGTTGAAAACACTCTCGAATTATAGTCGAGTTAGTTCTGTTTTGATAAAGTGGGTAGTAATTTTTAAAGTGGGTAAAAATATTAATTTTTTTCCCCTATAGTTTTATAGTTTCCCTATAGTTTCCCTAAGGGTTTTTAAATAATTATATTACCTGAATAATCGTAAAAAATTTTTAAACTAGTTTATAAATGATTAAATTTTTGTATTTTATTCATTTTAAAATTGATTTTTTCAGGTACCTTAAGTTACCAGAAATGTGTTTATTTTCAAATAACGTTTAAAAAAAAAAAAAAAAAAAAAAGATACTTGCAAATATAATTTTTTTTTTACTTTTAGATATGTACTAAACAGAAATCTATACTTGTATTTCATATATATTTTTTTTATTTAATTATGCAATAATTAAAATTTGGTAACGTAAGTTACCAAAAGGATAGAACTTGAGGTATCGATGGAAAATTTTCCATAGAATACTAGTAAATTTCAATAAAAATAAAATATTTATTTACTCATGGTTTCAAAACTGTCCAAAGTAAAAATAAATAATTTGAATGAATATTTGTTGTGTTTCTAAGAACTCTTCAGTTTTAATTGCAATGTAATAACGACTAAACAATCTTTCTAATAAAAACTAAGCATATCGATTTAGAAATTTTTAATATTATATTAATTACCAATATTGATTTCTACATTTTGATATTAATATGTTATTAGAGTGTAGACCTTAAAAGAGATGCAAGAGTGGTAATAAGGGAACAAATTGTTAGTAAAGCTGAGCATTTTGTGCGGGCAGCTCAAAATCAGACATTAAGATTCACAACTAAAACAAAATAGATCACTGCTGGTGGAAAAAATTCCAAGTTAAAACTGGCAAACCTATTTTCATAGAAAATACAATGCAGAATATTAGAACCTCCATTTAAAAGTTTTGTGACTGAAAAGCTTCCTTACGCAGAATATTAAAATATCTGTTTAAAAATTCTATGACGGAAAAGCCCTTGAATTTCTTTTAAAGCTTCGTAGGAATAAAATGTGGAATCTTGAAAGTGAATGATTAGTATTATGGGTTATAATATACACTGCATCCAAGTATAATAACTGTCTCGAAAGATGACGAGTTTAAAGGCAGTGGGATGGTTTCATTTTATTACAAATCTCAAAATCTAAAAAAAAGATCTAATTCAAACTGGAAATAACACAATCGTCCAGATGATTTTTTTTTATAATAAGAAAGATATGATTCATAAAATCAAACAATATGTAGTAGTGGGCATTATATATTGTAATGAAAATACCAAATTAAGCTCTTACTAGCAATGTAAGAGCCAATCCTGTTTATTTAGGTATTTTCAATACAAATAATTAAAAAATAGCAAACATATATTACATTTTTTTGTACTTAGGTAGAGTTATCTTCAATAATATTTTGTGTTCTGACAAGATAAATATTCTTCGTTTCAGGAGACGAGTGTAAGAAAAAATGGAAAAACTTGAAAGATACGTTCAGGAAGAAAGTGCAAACTCTGGAATATAAATCTGGTCCTCCACACAAAAAATGGAAATTTGCAATTCCCATGGCATTCATATGAGACATTGTTTTTCCAAGCCCTATGGTAGGAAGCCTTACGTCTCCTTTAGTGGAAGAAGATGCTGCTAGCATAGATGCGGAAAGCACCGAGACCAACGACATCGAGCAACAAGGGGGCACATCGCTTTTCTATCCTGAAGACTACGATATGTTTTCCAGACCCCACCGTTCCAAGAGAAGCATCAAGAAAAAAGAAGATCTGTATAAGCTAATGCTGGAACTGGAGGAAAAGAAAATCAATGCTATTGTAAATATGGGGAAACAAACAGATGATATGGGAGATGACCATCACTTCTTCTTAAGTTTACTTCCATACGTAACACGTTTGGATGATATGGAAAAGCTACAACTCCGTTCTAAAATTCAAGATTGCGTATTGGAAGCCATCAGAGATCACGACATGAAATACAGGCAATATAATTCAGATAATGAGTTAAACGCCAGTAATTCTACTGAGGTTCTACCAGACCATAACTATTTCGTGAATCAACCGCCTCAGGCACCTCAATCAAATGAAAATTGCGATTGTATCTATTTGAGTGTCGGGCAATCGATTGATTTGTGATTACAAGTTGTAAGAATTATTTTCTTTATAGGTTTACTTTTAAAATTCATGTGTGTATTATAAAATAAGGCTCTTGTTAAAAGTTTTGTGTAATTATAAAATAAGGCTCTTGTTAAAAGTTTTGTGTAACTTAACAATAATATAAATTAGAAATTGAAAATAATTGCTTATTTTATTTGTTTGTTACAAATTTTCAATAAAGTACCTATGATGTAGTAATTGTCTTTTTTAAATCCCTTAAATTAACTTCAATATTGTTTGCAGCAGACAAAACTGCGGGGTATTATAATAAATCCACTTGTAGTCATCCAATAGTGCTGAAACTTGGCAGATAGAATCGTTGTCGGTGGCAATGCTTTTTTTTATCAAGTTTTGGGGGTAAAAAGAGACTGTAGGTCAATCAATAAGAAAAATCAATCTGAGCTTAAAATCACCTAAATAAGTTGCAATTGCACATAAGATGATACACGAGGAAATTTCGCTCTTTTGCCCTACTCGTAAACAGATTAGACATATTAAATGCATATTTGGTAAAGTTAAAACAATTATTTTTCCATATACCTTTATCACCAAATAAGCTTATATAAAACACCAACATAACTAGAGAAACTCCTCATAACTTAGTTATTTTAACTTTTTTAGGAGTAGAAAAAAGAGCGCAAAATGTTCCGTGCGGCATCCAAAGATTTCTCATATAAAGGATTTATATTAAAAACTGTTTTTATCAATGAATTTTTTTACATACCTGAAAGTTACAACTAGTCTCTCTTCTGGTATCACTTGCTGCCTAAGACCAGGCCTTTTCTTTGTCAAGCGTGGGGCTATCTTCTGGAGTATGTAATCGAATCATTGCTAGATGCCAGTTATTTCGAAACAGTCATGTGTGGGTGAAATTATTTTCGCTCGTATCGTATCCGACACTAATTAATCACACAAAATTAATTCCTCAGCTAGTTCGCTGGAAGACGTCATGTTAGGAATAGAAGGAAAATACCGGCTTCACTCTCTTTGTAGTCAGACCAACTCTCAATGTTCTATTCCTTATTCGGTCTGCCGCAAGTCTTTCACCGCTCGTATCGTACCCGAGGCCTTACTCTATAATCCAAATTTCAATGCATTATGTTGAAAAACACGTCACTTATGAGCGAAAATGTTTCGACCATTTTTTAACCGATCTTCAGAGAGAATTTCCATAAAACGAAAGGTATTTTTAAGGTTCTACTTCACAACGGGAGAAATCAACCGGTCAGTGCGGCGTTTCACGACATTAAAAAATATAAATATTAGTTTAAAACTGCATAGAAATAACTTGGATTTATAGTGTCATGTTTAAGATTAATACAAAAATAGCAAGTAAACGCAAAAGTAACATAATTTATTTACAACATTAAAGATGTGCATTCTTCACACGAAATAAATAAAATATCGAAAACTGTAATTGCAGAAGTATAACGTATACTACTGATAATTAGAAAATTAATAAATATAAAATGTAGGCATTAGTAAACAGCAAAGCGTGATTATTTTACAGAAACATATCACTGTAAACACAAATGTAACTTGATTGTTGAAATTATTTATAAAATGAAAAAATCACATGATTCAGTAAAATTGCTTAAACTTATTAAAATAGCTTAAAAAATGTTGTTTTAAATAAATAATGTAATTTAAGAAAGTAAATTTTTTTTTAAAAAAAGAACACTGTTGAAAACCACACAAAACATATGTTCCACGATTCCAAACACGTTAGACAGATTAAAATATATATATATATATAAAATAAAACTGTTTTGTTTGTATAAAATAATATATATGTTTTTGTAATTTTAAGAAATTCTGTTCCGATTCACCCCGCTGTTCCTATTCACCCCATTTTACGATAATTGAACGTTGTGCGATTTTCCACACCTCTAGTTTACCTTGATTGGTTGTTTTCAGATTATCTGGCGCCGTCAGCAACACGAGGGCTATAATGAGCCGAAACATTCGTCATTAGACAAGCCAACATACATTTACAAACACCCATGCCTAACACGGGACTCGAAACCGTAACCTCGCGGTCTAGAAGCTAGCACGCTAACCACTATACCGTTTGGTAGGCCTAGTTTATCTTGAATTAATCTTTGATAGTTTTCAAAAGTCATCTACTATACGGTCCCTTAAAGTGAGCGTTTTTTACATTTTCGCTAAAAAATCGAGAACTAAAAGTCAAAATAGAAAGAAAAAAATTGTGTGGGGGTTTTTGACCATGGTAAATCGAATGAAAGCAAAAAAAAAATGTATGTTTCTATTAAAAAAATAATTTAAATTGTTATTAATTAATTATTAAAAAAGAAATGGATGCAAAAGTTGATTGCTATTTATGTTTGGCCATTTACAAACTATCTTTTGAAAAAACAATTACTGAAATATATTAATTATTTAAGTATTTTTGGCCAAAAAACCAACTTTTTTTATTTAACATTATTATCATTTTCTTTTTATCATTTAAATTACAAACCATTCATTAGAAAATTACGAATTTTTGTATTTCGAAATTTTTTTGGATGCTGAATCCAAATATGGGATAATATTATGAGGTTGCTATTGAACTTTTTAAAGTTTGGTTCTGTTTTAATATGTAGATGACCCCTCATGACAAAAAAAAAACTACATGCAATTGTTAAAAACCTTCCATGATTTACAACGGTACCTTTTGTTTGTTATTTCAACAATTAGAGCACAAGATATAGCCATCTTTCTGATTATTTTTTTTGGCGGGGGGGGGGGGGTACTGTACATTTGGCCATCGGATTTAATTCAACTCATTCAAAGTCGATTTTTTGTAATAGTTTCGACCAATTTGGCCCCGCACACCAGTATATTCATAATCTACAAACATTTCTATGCATTCTATATAAAAAAAAATTCACAATGATATTCGATCGGGTATACCTAAACTTGTAGTCGCCTCTCGGACTGTAAGCCAAGTCATCGCTCTCTTGACTGAAAGATCTATGTGGGGAGGGGAGTTGAGCCAGAGTGCTATCATTGGCTTGTAGAATTAATAATTGGCTGGTAGAATTAATCGTCAATGAATGTTAAATACGTCGAGACCTCAATGTTCTCTTGTTGGTGTGAAAATAGAAGTGTTTGCTCAGGTGTCGACGTCTCGAAACTTAAGTTCTTAATTATATGGTGTGGAGCTTTCGCCAGAAAACTACAAACAACCAACTCGCCACTATAGCTTACCAAGAAGCTATAGGATTTAACTTCCATCATATTTATATAAAAAAAAAATTCACAAAATGTTGCTCATTTCCCCTTTCGCTTCTTTTTAAATACCAACTTTCCATCCAAGACGCAAAGTGTTTAATTTTATTGGTGCTAAAGAGCTTTTTAAGATAGACAAAGAAAACTAATCTTTATGCCTTATAACTAGGGGAAACTTGGGATACTTGATCTAATTTTTAGTTTTGGGTGTTTAGTTTTTATTTTACATTACTTATGGGTGTGTAAATGATGTCTATTTATACTTCATTAAGAATTACACAATATTTATGAATATCTTTCTGAAGTATTAATTGTAAAGGTGGTAAAATATTAAACATAAAAAAACCTTCAACTTGGGTCAAGTATCCCAATGTATAGGAATTCTTGACCCACCCCTTAGGGATACTTGACCCAAGTCATATATTTAGGAGTATACAATTTAAAATTATAAATGCAACACTTTTACGTAATAATAACATAACTCCCTTTAATAAGTACAATGTTAATACTTTTCTATACTTGTTCAATGGCGTCAATACTTTTTATTTTTATTAGCTACATAACGTTAATATGGTGTCCACTTTTAATTTTGGTTGTAGAAAGCTAAAAATATTAGCAGTTTGAAAGCTATTTTTGTTCTTATACAAGTTCAACAATAAGAAAATAACTATTTATTGAACTGCAAATGTAAATTCAGATTAAAACCCAAAATTTGTAATTCTATCATTTTACATTAAAATTTCAGGTGGATGAAGAATAGCCTGAATTTAGTCAGGTTTGTGTGTCTTCAGGTGTTTTGTGCATTGAACATATTAAAATCTTTTGAAAGGTGAGTAAACTGATACACCTAATGGTGTGTGAAAACAGTGTGGAGGGACCGTTAAGTCAAGTAACATCGATGGTAGGCAACGACATACAACTTTCAAGAATATCCATCAGTAACAATACCTTTTTATCAATTGAACATCTTACCTAACAAAATGATGTAAGAATAATAATAAATAAAAAAATTAAAAAAAAAATCTCTAAAACCTTTCAAATGCTTTCGTATAGTATCCCTATCTTGGGTCAAGTATCCCTATGTGTCTTGGGTCAAGTATCCCTATGTGTCTTGGGTCAAGTATCCCTTATTGTACATTCACTACAATAACCCTAAAATGCAACCATTTGCAAGTAAGTGGATAAACACTATTATATATGTAATTGTAGCTAAAAGTATGTACAAAAAATAAACAACTTAAAAAAGTCTTACTTTTAAACAAAAACCCTTTTCACATCAGCGTTTACAACACCAAGATATTACTTTTGGAGAATAAAAATTTAATTTGTCTTACAGGTTCAAAACGGATGCTAGGATTCACTTGCCATTTTCACCATGTAGTTAGCTAACTGAAGGGCAAGAAATAATTCTACTTCCACTTATAAAACCTTCCTAATTCTGAGAAAAAGACATTGGGTCAAGTATCCCTAGTTCCCCCTATACGTAAATTTCAAACTGCTAATGCATTAATGCTTTTAACTTCATACATTTTTTCGTGCATTCTTGAGCTACCATCTCGTAACGACACCATTCTCTCAAACTAAAGAATGTATTTTTTATGCCTTTTTGGATTTCAAACAAGGGCGTATATATGGGAGGGGCCCAGGGGGCCCTGCCCCCTCCCGAAATCAGGAACAAAAAATTAAACTAAGTAGTTATTATTTGCGTTTGTTTGCAAATAATTTCCATTCTCTTAGCCTCCCAAAAATAAAAAAAAGTTGATGGCACCAGAATAAGTACTGTGAAATTAAAATATGTATAATGCAGGTGAGGCTTTGGCATTTTATCTGTAGCTCTGTTTATTCAATAGTGTGCTTTTTAAATAGGTGTGTGTCTGCAATCCTCTGCATTATGCTGTTGTGGAATCTTAATTTGCTTTATTAAGTTAATGGTATTCATAATGAAGCGATAACAATTCTATTCAAAACTGTTTTGTAAAAAACCGTTGTGTAAATAAGCAGTGCTGAAGTAGCCTCTGTCAGTAGCAATGTTCCTTTTGACATCGCAAATTCTAGTACCGTTGATCCAGCATCAATTGCGGAGGATTTAAACAAATAAAGGAAAAAATTTAAATAAAGAAAAACAAATAAAGAAAGTTTTAACTCGTAGAAAATGCATGGAACCTTTTTACAAATTTCTTTCTTCTTCTACACTAGTCTACAAAATTAATGGATATTTCAGTTTTTCCCTAATAACTTCTCACTGGAGCAGCATAGATACATGAAATTCACATTACAGAGGCATCTTTATGCAACATGACGATAAGTAAAACAACTCGGTGGAAAATTGAAATGCAAAGTGTACAATGGACAGGGGCCGATTTGAAATTTGATTACTATAGGCACAACATAACAGATGCTCCCCCCCCCCCCATCGACAATTGTTGGAGTTATTTAAATATTAATTGACAATTTAGAATACCGTCTATTGCTGTCGTGATTAAATTAATGATGAGATATTAATATTTTAATAACTGATAAGAATTATTAAAATTTATTCTTGTATTTTATGGCATTGATCAAGTGCGCTGAACATAATATTGATAGTTGCATACTAATTCAGGATTTTAAAAAAATGGAGTAGCATTAGTGTGCAGTTGACTTTTAGTGTAAGATATGATCTCCCCTGTCATCAGTGTTTACTCGGCACTGTATTCTCATACTTGACATGAGTTTCTTGATTTAATTCTAGTGGCTAAATTACTCATCCAGTCTTTTGAACTGTTTGCAAGTGATGTAAAGTTTCCAATACATTAAATCTTTACAAAATGCCTATCGTAGAAGCGTCCAAATCATATTTGATGAAATTCGGATTAGAGGAATGATCTGGTTTACTTATAGGGGCGATATATTCATACTTTTTTTAATAATTTATTCAAAGCAAAAGTGAAACAAAATTTACCCCAAGTTACAATAAATGCTATTTAAAAACCAATATTTCACAGTTTAAAAACTTGCCTGGATCAAGTTAACATAATCACAGTGAAAAAGTTGAATTCAATTATCTCTTGCGCTCTTAAATGGCATCTAAAGAACAAATTTTTTAACATTAGATACTTTTTACTGAAAATAATTGTTTCAATCTCATGAGTAATAATGGACGTCAGAGGTTCTATAGAAAGGTGGAAAAAAGATATTACGGGGTAAATACCAAATCAAGTTAACGATTTGGTGGGAAAAAAGTTTTGGTCTTTGGGTACAACCCAAGTAGTAGCATGACGTGATAAATGACGTAATTTTTAGGGCATCTTTTCTCGAATGACGTTATTCAGTAAAAAATCACGTCAGTTTTAACTTCATTTAATGGTCATACAAACTGACGTTCCTAAAATGACGTACATTTTTTGGTCATCATATGATGCACATTTTTTTGAGTCATGAAATGACGTTTTCTTATACATAATAAATGACTCAAATAATTTTGGGTCACAATATGCCGTCATTTTTTAGTCATCGAATGATGCGAATTTAACTTTTATTATTTTTTATACGGGCCCATGGCAGAATACACACTTCCACTTGTGAAGACTACTTGTATGACAATTTTATTTTAATAAACATGTAATATTCGTCGAGTATCTACTACAACCAGAAAATAAATAAAAATAATAGTACAACAAATAGGTGAGTAAGTTTTAGGTAAGTAATCTGACTGAGCAATTTAGTCACTATAATTCATCAAGAAACTCATGTTAAATGTGAGAATACAAAGCCAAGTAAACACTGATGACAGGGGAGATCATATCTCACATTAAAAGTCAAATACATGAGTTGTGAGATTTTTAATGTGAATGCCTTTTTGCAACTGCTCTCTAATGGTACTTCATGCTTTTGCATGTGTCCCCACTATGCACTTTGCATTTCAATTTATGACTGAGTTGTTTTACTTATCGTTTTGTTACATAAAGATGCCTCTTTGATGTGAATTTCATGTGTCTATGCTATTCCACTGAGAAGTTATTAGAGAAAAACTGAAATATCTTTAAATTTTGAAGACCAGTGTAGTAGTTCTAGCTCAAACCATACTACAACTTTTCAAATTAAATGGCTAGAAGAATTTGAGTGGTTAGCTAATTCTGAAGGAAAATCCCGATCTTTTTGTAAATATTGCGTGATATTTTCGCACTCCAAAAGTATATTCAAAGGAGTTCACCAAGAAACAAGGAAATTAGTAACATAGGTTTTCAGTAATTTGATAAAAGGGACGAAAATTTTCGATCACTGCTGAAGATAAAGAACCAATAGTAGAGATAATGACCTTAAAGACTAATTAATGAACAGAGGTTTTTATTAAAAAAAGTTATATAAGGAAAAAAGTAGGGAGAGTGAAGAAAATAATATTAACGAGAATGCAATTAAGTGTTTTATAAAATAATCTGCTATCATATAATAAAGCATTAGTTCACTTCAGTTGTAAAAGTAAACTGAAAATATATATAAAAAAAAATAATAACTATGTTTTTTCCCAATATTTCCTTTAAAACCCCTTGAAAACCATCCTTAATCCTTCAGTGAGAGCTCACTTAAAACATAAAAAAAAACAAGTGCAAATAACTTTAAGTTTGGTCGTATTGGCCCCTCCCGAAATTGTAACCTATATACGCCACTGATTTCAAAAGATAATTTCTCGGTGAACAATTTCATATAGATGTAACCATCGTAACTTTTTGACAATCGCAAAACCTACTGGTGATAGCTAATTCCGAGCATACTATAACTAAACTCCACTGCTTTTCTTCCAAAAGTCATGTAGTTATGAGAAATTTTAATAATATTAATTAGATATCCTTATCAAATGTTAATACTGATGCAAAATCTTTTGAAATGCGGGGGGGCCTGCGCGCGACTACAGGGAGTTCTGAAGATGCAAGGAATTTAAACTATTCTAATAAAAAAATTATAATAACTTTAACAATAGGCAAATAATATTTCATGATAACTTATTCCAATAAAAATTTTAAAAATGCTTTAAAATGTGATAAATAAAGAAATAGGTAGATCCCCGTCCCATCAGCCATTTCTTTTTAAATAAGTTGAGTCAGTAAAATATCTCATTAATTGTAATTCTTTCAATCCTTTGATGACATACCTATTTTTTTGGAAACAGTTGTTTTATTGGATGAAGAAAGATACGTAGTTTATTTCGTAAAGAAGGGCTAATGATACCAGATATCTTAAAAAAGAGTATAGTGTGTGATGAACTATACATTGCTATTTATTATCCCAAAGATAGAAAGGAAAGTGGACATCTTATGCACAACTCTTTGTACAATTTATTATTATTATTATTTGTTTTTAAGTAAAAATATTTATATTCGCATTTCGCAGCCTGGAATTTATTTCTTGGAGATCGTTTACTTGAGCAATTTCATTTGTTAGAATATGGATTGAATATGCTCGTGTACAGTTGAATGAGCCTTGTTACCATTCAAGTGATATCTCAAAAACAAAAATTGATAGAACATTTTTAAAACGAATCAAGGTGGAGCGATGAGTTTTGCTTCTCGTGGGATAATCGAAAATGTGAATTCCGATTCAATTCATAAATATTTTTCTATCTAATATTTATCGGGAGGACGTTTCATATTGTAACACTTACCAATAACTTAACAATATGAACGTTTTTTGGTGTACACATAATGAACCTAGTTAAGTGATTTGAAGACATTTGCTAAAAACAAGGGAAGGCTTTTACTGACGATATTTCAACCACGTCATTATTTTTTTACTCATGACTATATTGTGCAAAAATTTAACTCCGCCTTTGAATAACAATTCACAATTTCAAAATTAGCAATAATTAAAGAACCCGAAAAAGAATTTGAGTTGGGACTCGAACCAATATCGTTACGTCACTGATTCTCTGTTCAAATAAACTGAATTCTATTTTTTTGCTGGACTTTTCTTCTCTTCTTTATTCAATATTTTAAACATCAAGGGGCGCTTGTTCCCAGTGGTGTAGTGTAAAATAAAAAGGTGTGCGAACTCTATGTCGCGTCGTTAAAACGTATTTTTTTTTCTGTGTGGGTGTGGGGGGGGGGGGAGTGAAAATGACTACTTTAAATAGTTTTATTAATATTACTTTAATAATCTCAAAACAGAAAATGAGCACCTCAAAAATAAAAAATAAAAATTGTGTGTTTTGTCTTATTCTTTTATTCAAATGGATTTTTAAACAATTTGTTTTGCAGTACCCATTTTAAAAGATTGTTTAATACTTTATAAATGGATTATAAAACATTTTCAAACATATTATTGACACAAATTTTTAACAGATTTTTTACAACAATTTTCCAAAATTTCAGAGATGCCTTTACATGCAATGGGTTCGGTTAAATTCTTAGATTCTGTAGCTCCTCGAAATCTGTTTTCAGAATGAATTAAAAAGATTGCGATTGTTGCAGATGTCGATTGAGAGTTTTATGGCTTTTCTCCTTCTCAAAAAGAAAATATAGAGAAGTTCCTCTTGCTTGATAGACCCTTCCTTTCCATTTCCAAATTTGCTCCATCAATAAAATAATTGGGAAATAAAAATCCATCAGTCGATTTAAAATTTCTTGATAAAATATTAATTTGTGTACCATTTCAATCATCTCTAATTTTAAGCGGGATATTTCAATGTGCCAATTTCATTACTTGCCAGACGTATAAATTTGTTTGGAACATTTTTTTTTTAAAGTCTTATCCAGTTCGATTTTGCCCTTTTGACTGTGGTGATGATTAGGTGACAATAATAGTCAAAAGTGGGTATGAATCGGAGGAGAAAGCAAACTGCAAAATATATATGATATTGCCATCAAAATCACTAGATTTTAAAAAAGATCGGGGGGGGGAATTTCCTCCCCTTATCACCGCCACTGTATTTAGTGCTCATTTTTTTTTTTTTTTTAACTCGGGGAAAAAGATTTTTTTTTTAAGAACTGCTGTTACACTTTTGGGATAAACTCTGAAATAACTATAAATGTAAAAGTTTTCCCATTCTCAAACAGAAAAGCAATTTAATTTTGCATTTTAAAATACATCTCAATTGTTTTCCTATTTCTTCATAGCCCAATTTCGATGTATTATACCCATTTACAAAACCATTAGCAGTTTTATATTAAAGAAAATCAAATATGCAAGACCGGCCTAAGAGTAAAATGCTATGTGTGCAAGAATGTGTTTTTGGCACCCCTTACAATGAAAATGGGTATTGAAAACCCTCCAAAAATGGTATGGGTGCTCTAAATGGTATAGGTGCAAATTATTAAAATCTGCACCTATACCACTATTTTCTGCACTAAATAACATTATTTTAAGGCAGGTTTTGTTAAGAAACCCACGGATAAAATTTGTTGCTTTATAAAACATAAAAATTGTAATAAAATTAATTTCATAAGAATTTAATGAAATGCATGTTATTAAAATTACTGATTTTTGCTACGCATTACTTTTTTTAGTAATCCTCAGCTCTTAGCGCAAACCTTGGTTCCCCTTCTCAACCCTGGATTGTGAAGGGCTGTGATTCGGCTAATGTAGGATTATCAGTACTGCCAAGTTAAAGTAAAACTAAGTTAACAAATGTTCTGTTCAGTTCTGTCAAAACAACGTAGCGGAGCGCTTGAAGCCAATCTCTTCCCCCAGAAGTTAATATAAAGGATATGAAAATCAATCCTGTTTTGAGCATATTTTTTTATGATCAAACAAGTTATTAGTTTGATTTTCCCAATATCTGGCAATAAAATAAATATTTCCCAATATCTGACAAAATATAAATGCTGTGATATCAAAATACCTGAAAAGCTAGTACAATATATCTACTTTCTGCTTTCACCTATCTGGATTTTTAGCACCAACCAGTTTATTCCGTCAGAATCGCAGGTTTGCTTCACTTTTTTTGGATTGTCAAAAAAAAAAAAAAAAAAAAAGAAGAAAAAAAACACCTTACATAATTTTTGTTAATAAAACCGTTAGCGTTCCCGTTAAAATTAGAGGAGGGGAAACATTCTTCAAGGAAAGGGCGCCAAGAACTGTATGTGTCAGACCACAGTTTTGTTCTTTAAAAATGTAGATAGTTGGCATGAATTCGTGTATGGAAGTTTTAGTACGTATACATGATGAACCTTAAAAATTTGACGTCTGGAATTCATCCACAAATACAGATCATTGGTTGATGGAGATAATTACCATTGAATGAATCATAGCTAGATGAAAACATAAATGTCAGTTCATTTCTAATGAAGGAGAAATAGTCATGTGTGGGTTGCCTCGCCTCTTTCAAGTGTTTTACAAAACTAGAAATTGCCTGCTCAGCTCTGAAGTTGTGGATCGCAGACGAAAGCAAAGTTCTCACGAAATGACTTTTTCGTTTGCTTACTTGACTTTGTGTTTAGTATCACGTAAAGAGAAAAAAAAATACAAATTAAAAAAAATAATAATAATGAGGGAGCGCCGTTCCGCCTTCTAAAAAGGTAAAGGATCGCCGTTCCCACTCCACTACACCCCTGCTTGTGCCTTTGCAAAATTCCAGTCAGTACCAGTGGCAGCCCGTGGTCGGAAATGTTAGTGCAGCCGGAAAAATACGACTTCCCAAATACCCCTTCCCCCTCTCCCCCAACCACTTTCCACAATCATGTACAATAGGGTGGTTCAAAAAATATGCGGGGAATTTTTTTTTTTTTTTTTTAACCTAGAGACCAAGACACCCCCTTATTCTTTTACTTCTACCTATACAAATGTTCTAGCGAAATTTCATAAACCTACTTCAATTAAAAGATGGCGCTCAATGAGCAGTAAAATTTCGCATATTGTGCGTTTTTGGTTATTTGTAGTGGACTTGCTAATAAGTATAATTAAAAGCAATTTTCTCAAAGAAAGTTTTATTTATACCATAGTTAAAAATATTAAATAAGTTAGTAAAAGTTTATGAAATAATTAAACACTAGAGGGCTCCGCCCCTGCTCACAAACGCTCGTTAATCCTACTCCATTAAACTTTTGAAATTCTGATAAAATTGCTCCGATAAATTAGGCAGTATAGCATCCTGAAAAGCATTCAAAATAAGCGATTAGTACACCTAAATATGAAATTAATTATTAGAGTGGTGTTATGTAGATCAGTAGTGTTTTTTATTTCATCATTTAACCAAGCATTACAGTATCATTTGGCTATATTTTTTGTAAACCGAAAATGGTCGATCGGAAATTATTTAACTACCATAATATAATTTCAAATCATAAAAAACTCACTCAATCAAGAGTGGGCTAACGAGTATACCAAGACCAACATTTAGTTGAAATCAATCGAATGAACAGTTAATAACATCTAAAAAATATGGGTTGGGTATGAAAATTGTAAACAACATAATTCTTATAGATGTTGCCATTCAGATTATCGAAACCCACTGTCATAGTAGAGACATGTTCGATAGCGTAATATTGAAAAATTACCATATCAAGAGTTCTTTTTGTAAGTAAAAAGTAAATATCAAGAGTTCTTTTTGTTACAAATTCTCCAAGACTGGCATTATTTTTCAACATTTTTAATAGCTGGCACCCTTTTATATTTCTGAAATCTTTTGAAATATTCATATCTGCAATACTTTTTAATTTTTCTTTTGCTGTAATTCTGTGTGAAAATATGGCCTAACCAACCAATTCATTGGAAAGATACCATAAAAGCTTTTTCAAAACTTTCCAGCTGCAATTACAATTTTAGAATCAATTATCTTATACTTTTTAACGTTTTTACACAAGTTCAGGTCACCACCAGAAGCTTTAGGAGCACGTGGGGTTTCTATCCATGTCTTTACTGTAAAAAAAAAAAAAAAAAAAAAAAAAAAAAAAAAAAAACATTAAACTGTACAAATCGCTGGAGGTGCATTTCTTCTCTCTATTAGTTATATGGAAAACCTCTTGCTGATCTCTGAATAGAAGGATTTTAAAATGTATAGGAGTTTAGCCATCCACGGTGGGTGATGAATAGCACCTGCTGCTCTCCAAAGGATTTTATCTAGTGGATTGTCCAAAACGATTAATGTCAGAGATTACTTTTTTATAATCATCTCTGATTATCATAGATTTATCCACAGTTGACAGGAAGGTTGCATTTGAAACTTAAAATCTTTAGCGTCTTCTTTCAGTTCTAAATCCTAGAAATTTATCTGTGCATTTATTTTTCAAACGGTTTTAAGTCTGTTATAGAGGGAAACTTCTAGGGGACATGATGGCCTATAGCACGACTTAAATAACTTTTCCAATAGTAGTTTTATGACATGGTGCCGGCAGGATAGCCCCAATAGTTCACGTCCGATTTTTTCTCCAAATTAATGCATCCTCTTATTCACCACCAGTAGTTATACTCGTAATATCAAAACTTTGTTCAAATTTAATTCTCAACTTGCCATTGCCTAGCATAAAAAAAAGTCTTTGAAATATATTTTGTTGTTCTTCCACCACTCAACTTTGAGACACTATGAAGTTTTTCGATACCATCTCCCGAAACATATAAAGGCAAACGATCTATCTTTCTTAATCCAAAAGATTTTGGTAGAAGTTTGCCATTTTAATGAAGGGCTATAGGGTAGTCAAATTGGAATTTTCCCATCATTGCTTGAGGCAATGTATTCTTTTCTAGCTTTTTTTTTCCCTTTCTTTTTTCTTTTTGACCCCTCTTTAAAGAGGAAACGTTCGAGGAACATACCCCAAAGCTGCGACTACTGGAACAATTAATCGAAGTGCTTCACAATCAAGATCAGATGGTGTTTTTGATAATATAGATGATGCCAGATACAGTATATAACTGTTGCCAAACTATATTGCACGTATTAAAAAAACATTTATTTTTTTTATTTTTTTTTGTAAATGTTAACATGCGTTCTTATCAGCATAAAACTCGAAAATTAGGCGAAATTACAAAAAGTGTAAAAATGAATGGTCACTGAGCGCCACCTTCTTATGGGAGTAGGAAGCTAAAATTTTAGGAGAATAATAAACTATGGGTAAATGTAAAAAAATTAGGGAGAGTCTTGGTCTGTAGCTGAAAAAAAAAAATGCTGGAACCATCCTAATGTACAATCACACTTGAACTTTTTTTTTTAAATTATCATTTAAAATTCGCATTTTTTGCACTTAAAAGTACATAATTAGTATTGATGTTTACATGAAAAAACTTTCAGTTTTATTACAAAATTAATTAACTAATTAACATTTGACTTGTTAAAATTAGCATATATTTGAACAATTACTCGAGTTTTATGGGTCCAAGAAAAGAAATTATGTTTGGAAATTGTTCGATATTATCATTCTTAATGTTATGAACGTTCATCTAGTTTCTAGAATATATAGTTTTTTAATTGAATATTTTTAACATTGAAAGTAGAAAAAATTGCAATTTTTTCTAAAAACATTTGCATTTAAAAATCTACCAAAGTTCATTTTCTTTTCCAATCAATTTGACTGAAGTTCAAAACATCTACAGCAGATTTGAATTCTCAAATCATTTTTCAAAAAGGTTGTATCAAACTTCAGTTATCACTGTTTAAATGAAGTTTCAAGTGCCAAAAACAAGATTTTTTATATAATGAGTATAAAATATTCAAATTTATTTTCAAAACAAAATAGTACTTCAAACTACTAAAATAACTATTTAGTCTTCAGATAATATCATTATCTTGCAAAATTTCCCTCTAGAGATTATTTGGAAGCAGAAAAACATTATACACATTTGACTTATTTTTGCGATGCTTCAAGTGTATACATATACCTTTAATGAACTAAAAATCTTTAATAATCTAATCGAAGTTTAATTTCAATTTGCACAAAAGAACAACATTTATAACATACCATTATAAAATAAGAACAATTAATCAAATCATTCTGTATAGTTTTAATTAAAAAAAAACATACATCTTGTTTTGGTCTCTAAATGTAAGTTCTTGTTTACTTAAAAACAATACTGCTTTGATGAGTAATTGCAAGAAGCGTTTAATCAGAGAGCTACCTTTTTGTTTAATCCACTATATCCAGCACTATCAAACATGGTCAACTAACCAATGTTTCTAAATAAACACGGAAAAGTTCATACCTTGCTTTTGTTTTTATATAGGGTTGGAAGAAAAGATGCCGGCACCCCTCAATGTTTCAAAAGGACAGTCGATTTTTAGAAACCGTTTAATTTCCTTTCCGTTTTCACTCAAACTGATTTTCAAGCAGAACCAATCAGCTCCTCGAATTCTCAAGTGCAGCCGAAGTTACAATAAATTCCTGATTGGCAGCACCGCTATGATTGCGTGGAGGAAAGGCTTCTATTGCTTTCCATTGGTTATCATGTCAACGCGGTGGTAATGTAACAGCCCGAAATGTATTTCAGGAACACACGGCTGCTGTTCGGTTTGTTTGGATTTTCTAGTTCAAATGCTACTCTCGAGGGCCAAGGCCAAACTGCACACTGCTGTTCCGAGGAAGATCACTTTGATAGGAAGCGGGTTTTTTTTCTCGTGAATTATTCTTTTTTTCATTTGCCGTAGAAATTGGATCTTCATTTTAGAAAATTGTAAAATATAAAATTTTATTTTTGAACTAATAAATTTAGATGCAGCCCGGCTGTACTGGCTGCAGAGCACGATCCGCCACTGGCCAGTACTGATGTAGCGTGAAATAGAAAGGTAGTGTGGAACACAATTTTAACCGTACGTAAACTACAAGCAGAAGTAGTGATTGACACTAAATCTTAATCCTTTTTAAAGGAAAGCCGTTATCCTGCTTTGTCCCTGCACAACATCCTTGTTTGTGCTTGTACTATAAAAAATTTCTTATTTTTGCGCATTTGCGTATACTCGTGGGGCATGTAACACATAGGACCGGTTATTTTTTACGCTGCCAACTAAAATCACTTCGAAATCAGCTCTTTTCACCTCGATTTCGTCGAAATTTGATCATTAAGAGCCATTAATAAATAAAAACTACAATTTTAAGTAAGTCAAAATATATTTCAGAATGTCTAAAATACATTTTAAAGGTCTGTTTAATGAATTATTCGATTAAAACTTAATTATTTACAGTTTTATTGCAACACAGTCACAAATTCCTATTGAATCCTATGCTTTACAAGCCAGCTTTCGACCAAACTGGAATGTCTAGGAACAGGTTTTTATCCCCCCGGAGTTGTTTTGTTGGTAAACATGCCCCTAGCTTATAGTCAGTGCATAAAAATAAATATACAGTACTATTTATTAACTGCAAACCGTTTTGTTTTGATGTAATCCCTATTTATAATAGTGCTGCCATCTAGCTGCATGGAAGGAACTGATTCTGTTCTAGTGACATTTTCAAGGAAATTTAGTTTCCTAAGCAATTTTTCAAAAATAAAAAAAAAAACCAGAGAAGTCACTCCCAACCCCTTCTTTTTCATATTTAAAGAGAATATCAAAGTGATGCTTTGCATTTGTTTTTCTTTACAATCTTTTTTTACGAGATTAGTTAAGATTCATAACCATTTTGCACACAAACCTAAATATTTTCTTATTTTCTTTACCTTTCGAAAATTTCAAAATTCGAAAGACAATACGTGTAGTAATATTTCTTACGTCAGAGACATAACAGGATAGTTTTTTACTCTGAGAACATTTATGTATGATATTTCTTAAATATTAAAACATCTTCTTTTTAATAATTTTGAAATTTAGTATAAAGATGCTAAGAATGCCAAGTTTTCGATGAATGAAAAAAAAGTAGTAAAAATAAATTTACGAAATTTTTTTTTTAAATTCTTTGAGAGTAGGAATGACAAAAATTCTGTTAGTCATTCTACTGTTTTGTTCATTGACTTACCATGCCCACGAAAGTGTGTGTGTAGCTGATACAATCGTTTCTTTTTCGAGAGGTAATTGAAATTGCTTATTAACAAGCTTGATTTAAAAAAAAAAAAAAAAAAAAAAAAAAAAAACTATTTCGAAGTTTTTGGGCACTGAGATAACATAGTCAATTATCATAAAGCTAAAATACTTCACAAACAAAATGTAAGTACTGTTATTTTTACTAAAAATAATATATTTTTAATTAAATAAATAAAATTGAGGGACGGCTTTTCCTACTAGAACGATAATAAAGAGTAGGACTAGGAAAATTAATGAAAGCATATTTACAGTGATTATAGACTCATAGGAATAGATGAAAAGAATTTCTCCAACTCCATTTCTCGTAAGTGGTTAAAAAATTAAATCACTGCAAATATATATCTCTTTTCTGTGAGAGGTGTCAGCACTTTCGCTGTTTCCTTCCTTACAATAGCTGATCTGCTGATTGTCAAGGATAATAAATGATGTATTCTATCCTCAGGTAATTGTATTGATATTACACCGGACGATTACGTAATATATCGTCAGCTATCCTACACCATACCATCAGATGAAGTTACAATACAGTGTGTAACTGAGCTGGTGATATTTAATTTTTAATGTTATAGTAACTTTTTTTGCCATGTTATGTTGTCAGTTATATGTGCTTTCTGTTATCGATTACATTTAAATGTAATATACAGTTATCTTTTTTTTTTCTTCAAAAGAATTTATTTTATTTTAAAAAAATAAAACATAAAATGAATTAAATGTATGACGTTTGATATGTTATTTGTCTAATGGAGTTGGAGAAGTGGAAAAAACCATTCTCAAACCAAAATATGACTGCAACTTGTCCAAGTTTTAGAAAACCCCTGTTCACTCAAACTGAGTTCAAAATATTTATACCTCACTTTAGTGATATTTTTTTGGTGGAGTGATTCCAATTGTAGTTGATAAACGTTGGTGATTTAAGTTGAATACACAAGCATCACAATTATGAAAAATAATTAAAAAAGCATTTTAACAATTCCCATTTTGAAGTGAAGAGCCTAAATCTAATCAACTGCTTTAGAGGTTATGTAATTTTCCCTAGACCTGTAATAAAAATAAAAATAATTACGATCATTTATAAAATAAAAAAAAAAAAATTAAAAAAAAAAAAAAAAACTAATTTATGTATATTTTTAGACTTTAAAATGTTATAGTATAGTTAAAATTTCAACCAAATGTGTTACCAAGAAATAAAAGTGTTATTGCATGAGCGTCCAACACAGAAGATCTTAAGCTAACCCTGTCAAAAGCAAATGAATAACAACAACATATATATTTTTGAAAAAAACAACAACTTAAATACTATCTTTTTTTTTTAGTAATGGGAACTCTCGCCAAGGTCAATTTCATTGAAATCAAATAAAAACCGAAAATAGCGATGCCACAAAAATTTGAATTTCTACCATAATTAAAAAAGAAAGACGTTCATGTTTTCGAGAGGTCACGTAAACAAATTATTCAAAAAGTGTGTCACCCTCAAATGACTCGACCTCTTCCAAGACAATTTATTCTGTTGCTAAAATATAGAATCGGCTTGTTAAATTATAGGTAGACGATTCCAGAAATGAAATCTCTTGAAAAAATTGGTAATAAGCTAAAAATTTAGTTTAGTTAAGTGTTTAAAACTTCATAATACTTCTAAAAGATCTCATTAGGCATAAAATTACTTCTTCTTGGTATGATGCTCAAAATTCCACAAAAACAGTTTACATTGCAGGATGTTTTGAAAAGCAATAAAAACAGAAATATGTGTTTTTACCAAAAATCTATATACATATATCTAATACGTCACTTAAAGTTTCGTATAGATTTTTTTTTATTTTTCGTAACAAATTTTATAAGAATAGTTTTAGCATTTAAATTTTTTCTCAGTTTGCTTCCCCCCCCCCCCCCTCTCCCTCCTCTTTTAATTTCTTTGTTAAGTTTTACTCTTTTAGTATAAATAACATTCGTGACAAAGTGGCAGTATATACTATCGGGAATAGATCATTCTTAATAAACGCACAGATTAATAATAAAATTAAAAAAACTGGATATTTAAACTAAAGATAGATGATAGTAAGCAAAGCGCTAAAAGCGTACGCATATAATGAAATGTGGTTATCTAACTACGTCTTTCATTCAACTACTACGCAGTGACAAGGAATACGCATCAAGAACAGATAGTGCGGAGTAACAATACATCTTATCCAAATTCTATAGTTCGACTTGATAAATAATACTTTTTTTTTCTGTTAGTAAGGAAATGTGTAATAGTTTTATTTTTTTAGTTGACATGTGGTGAAATGTAAAATCTGTGTATGGTAGCATTCCTTTATACTTTTTACTTCAATTAGCTTCACTTCCCAAGAATATTTTTTGTCTTTGTTCAGGTCCATTTAAAATCTTTTGAAATATTTTCACAATTGATTTAAACAAGATTTTTACCTATGGTAATTTGTAAAGATTTTTGTTCAGAAAATATTTTTCTTGAGATTCCCTTTGTAAAAAAAAAAACTTATTGACTATTTGAAATATTTTCAAAGGAGTAATTTGAATCCGACATTTTCCAGCGATTTTTCTTGTTCTTCAATGAAGGTTTTTTTTGCGCAGGAATTCTAAGGATATTTTTTCAGCGATCAAATTAAAAGATATTTTTCGTAAAACCTATTAAATTAAATCGAATTTATACCGATAATAACTTCTTCTTATAAAAGATGATGTAATGAATTCGGAAGCAACTACTTGCTATTGATCATACTTGTAATCTGAACTGTTGCCAATTAATGGTACACAATGTAGCCATGTTTTAGGTTAATCCATAATAAGCGTATTTCGGTGGCTGCAGTAAACCCCCTTTTTTTTTTTTTTTTTTTTTTTTTAATTTAAATTTTGCTTTCAACAAGTTTATGACAAACATTGCAGTTTCGTTTGAAATGTTTATTATATATATATATATATATATATATATATATATATATATATATATATATATATATATATATATATATATATATATATATATATATATATATATATATATATATATATATATATATATATATATATATATATATTTTGCTGTAAGTATCCAGCTCTCTAATCACCCGGTGGTTAACGAGCATTAAAAAGCAGGGGGTGAAGCCCTTAGTTAATAAAAAAAAAATTTAAATGTCATCTTTCACTGTCATAATTTTTTTTTTTAATGTCATAACTATCTAATCGTTAATTGCATCCTGACATTCAATTTTTCCTAATTATAATGGATGTATGATGTTCTGCTGGTCTCGTGCACAAATAACAGATAGAACACCTAGACACGAGATATCTCTTTTGTCTAGTGGTTAACACGCCTGTCTACTGATCTAGGAGTCCCTGGTTCGACTCCCGGTTAGTGCACATTGCTGCAATGTAAAGAAATTCTGTGGCATTTTGTGCCCATTGAAACGCTTTATTATTGATATGTATGAAATTTTTTACAGAACTTTCTTGACAAAGATGGTGTTAGGTTTCAACAATTTTGTTGTTGTTATTATTGTGTCGGCGTGGGTTCTTGTAAGATTAATTTCAGGAAATTCAGATTGTATGTGCTTAGAGGGTGCAATGTGTTAAAATTTTGTTCAAACCTCAATTTTTTAATTGTATTTCCTAATGAAATGTTGAAAATAATATACAATAATAATAATAATAATAAAAGAGTCTGTGTGAGATTCTATAGAAAGTGACTTCCAATATGTGTAGGACTCTGAAATTCTCAACATAAATAGTTTTGACCATGTGATTTAATTTTTACCAAGCAAAATATTAATAAATTAGTTTTTTAATTAATTTTTTAAGTTTCTTTCATAAATCTATTTCGAATAGGCTCTTAAATTTACAACATAAGTAGCTTTGGCCTACCCTTTACTATATGTACCAGTATCAATGCAAACTGCGATTGAGGGGGGGATAGCATCATTTAGTATATAACAACATTAATAAGAAGTATCTTACCTTTTATTATGTAATAGTATCTTTAGGACTGGTAGATCATGACACCTTCGTGAACCGATCTGTAGCGAGCAAAAAGTGGGAAATGGAGATGGGGGGGGGGGGGAATAAATTCAAAAGTTAATCGGCTGATACCTCTCTCTCTCTCTCTCTCTCTATATATATATATATATATCTGTATACATTGATTAAAAAATGAGCATCGGGCTAGCTAGAAAAAAAAATAATCTAAAGCTGGTTTTTAAAAAAAAAACACTAAAACAATGTTCATTGAAGAAATATTACAGCAATAAATTTAAATGTATACATAAAAAATTCCACAGATAAACTCCCATTAAATTACTTAATGACGAAACCCTTGTAAAGCTTTGTCTAAATCAGGATACAAACGATTAAAAGTACTCTCGTAGTTCACGTTCAAAACAAAAACACGCACTGCCTTACATGATCAAATTACAACTGAGAGGGGGGCCCTTTTAAGCGGCGCTAGGGAGAAAATTTTGGAGGCTTTAGATAATTCAACTCCTCAACTCTATCATTTAGTCATTTATTCTTATAGACAAATTTTGGAATATTCATTTGTAGCTAAGTTGCTCAGATATCTCACTATGCCACGCCAACTCAGTTTAGACTCTCTTTTAAGTGAGTAGAGAACACATAGCGGCAATTGTAATATATGATTATATGGTTTATTGTCGGGCTACCAAGTGTGAATTTTGCTGAATTTCTCCCATTCGAGACGCAAATGCTGGTCAGTTTCACCTTGTTACATCTTCCGGAAAGTATTCTCCCATCCCAAAGACAATGACCTAACGATTTTCCTTCACAGTATAATTTTCGAATAGCTCTTGTGCCAGACAATCTCCAATTCAAATAAAGTAGCTTCCACTTTTTTCTCAACTTCCGGAAAAAACAAAATAATGATAAATAAAAAACATGATGATAAACGAATTTCAAATAAATTTTACTTCTTTGTCGTTTTGGTTTCAATTCCTTTCTTTGCCCCACAAGTAACTCACACATCTTCAGTTCCCCACAAAAATATATATAAAAATTAACGATCCTAAAACGAAAAGTATCAATAATCAATATTTTCACTTTGCTTTCAAAAAGACTGTATTTCGCGAGCTGCGTAATTCAAACGAAATATACGCTGCTTTTTCTTAGTTTCTGAAAAGTAAAAGGAAACTAAACTATGAAAACTAAAACTTCTTTCCACTCAGCATACGCTCCGATAAAAGGAAACTTTGGGTCTCCTCCAAAGATGCTCAAATTTTGTAATGTTTTTTCGAGCTCCAAAACAATATTCTGATATGATATTCCCAGCATCTAAAAAATCGATACTGCTGAGACTTAAACCACTTTGGTATTAAAACTATTACGACGGATTAAATGCGATGCTCTCTATACCGTTCTGCAGAAGCTTGTAATATATATATGTATCTATATTAGTATCTTAGTATTAGTGTATATATGTATCTATATTATGTATCTATATAGATAATATATGTATCTATATACTGCTGAGACTTACACCACTTTGGTATTAAAACTATTACGACGTATTAAATGCGATGCTCTCTATACCATTCTGCAGAAGCTTGTAATATATGTATCTATATTCGACGTAATAATACGTGGTTTCCAAGAATTCTGAATTCAACACTGAAACCAGCTAGAGACTAAATTTTCAACAGCTGTTTTATTTGGGCTAAGTCCTCAAAGTTGAGGGGAAGAACAAGAAAATCTTCAGCGTTGATGAAGCTTCCGGCAAATTTACGGCAACAAATTTCTTAAGAAATTATTCTTTTCGTCCGTATTTGTTGCTACTGCGAACTTTTGTAAACTTTTGTTTGTTTCAAAAAATGTTTTGTAATTATTCCGTAAAAAAAAAAAAAATTCTTATGAAGCGTCCAGGGTAAGAACAAAATTTGTCCGTAGGAATCAATTACGATAAAAACGTGAATGAAAGATTTTATGAAGCTTACGTGAAGAGCTCATACATTAAGGACATATATGAAAGTAATTCTTAGAAAGGCATCTGGTAGCATGTAATAACGATTTAATAACATATGTGATATGAATACTCATACCCAATAAAAACCCAAACCACAATACCTCAATCAATCTACACAACATATAAATCAATAAATTTCCATAAATCTTTTTTTAACGTTTCCATTTGCATATACGAAGGTAAAGCATGGAAACGGCATCTAGTGGTACATTTGTCCTTATTTTATGTGGACGCGTTGTTTTAGACAGAATATCATAGCACACCGTTACAGTTTCCTTTATGTGTGACAAAATGTCATCAACAGTTTAATTTTATTTAAATGTATACTACATTTGCTTTCCCCCCTTCTTGCGTATTTTAACTTAATTTGAAAAAATTCAAAGTTCATTATTTGCAAGTTTTTGCTCACTATCACTTGAAAATAGTACGATATACTTATTTAATGAATTCAAGAATGATTCATATAATTACAAAATTTCATAAAAAAACAAAGAGGTATTTTGAAATGAATTGAGATAGTCTGCATCTGTAAAAGCTTAAATACTCAAAATTGCGGTATGATTCTAAAAAAATGTTGCTACGAACTGCCAAATTTCCTCCATCACTTGAGTTAAAATAAATAATTATAAAATTAAAAAAAAAAAAAAGCTCGCATTTTTCCTCATTAACTCAGTCTCCCACCAAACTGGATAATACACCATTTATTAAGCCAAATTTAAACAGTCCTTTTTAGATAACAGCTCTTTTCCTAATACGATATTGATGCTTAGAGAATCAAATGACAGGTTCTCTCAATATTTCAGCAGTATGGCCCACGAGTAGCCATTAAAATCTCACCCTCAATATTTCATGTTCAATAAGTAGACTACAAATTTCCAACTGCACTTGTCACCAAGCAGGGACTCCCCATCTCCGTTACCAACCATTCACCCCACTCTATCTAAAAAACCCGAAAGAGTTCGACCTTGGTTCCTCTCTCCTCCTCTTCGAATTTGGAGTAGGCTCCTAGCAACCGAATCTCTCCCAGAAGCAGAAAAGGCATTGCCCTTCATTGATTGGAGAGAGTCCGTCTACAGAACGTCTACCTCCCCCGAAAGAAAGATCCACGTGATTAAGTATTGTATACTGCGGGATATTGAAAGGCCGCTTTCTTCACTGTGTTCCTTCATCCATCTGCAGGATATATTTAGTGGGTTAAAGTTTTTCTTTATCGAAACTGCTATCAACTGTGTCGTACTAAACTTTACAATTCATGAGGATTTTGATTGAATTGGAATGAGAGTTTTTCTACTATTTTCAGTGTGGATTTATTTATATTAATCTGAACTTAATTAGTTTCGAGACATTTTGAACAATTTTAGCAGTTTCGCATGTTGGAGAAGAGATAAAATACTGCCATTTTTAAAAATTTATTTTCTATTTGAAATGTTTAATTGGCGTTAAATTAGTATTAAGACTGCACTACTGTTTTCTTGTCTGAAAAGAATCTCAAATGTTTTGAAGTAATATTTTGACAGACATTGCGTTCAAGAAAATATTACATTTAGTGTATGAAGCAGAAAGTAGACTAATTGTCAGTTTGTTCCTTCCCCTAAAACCAAATGCTTATTATTATTTTTTTTGTCAAAATAAATGTCGAAGTATTGCTTTAAAATATGATTTGTACACGAGGTTTAACAAAAGTAATAAATTATTAACAAAATTTGAAAGGAAAATTTCTAATATTTAGTTGTCGAAAAGTTTTTATAAGGTTGTTTATCAAAAAATTTAAAGTGTAATAAAAAAAATCATCCAGTTATTTTTCCTTCACATTTTGTTAATTATATTTTTTCAGCTGGTTATACCTGGCATAAAAATTCATATTTTTATACTATCTAAAATTTGTTATATCTGGTATAAAAATTCATATTTTTTCGGCAGATAATTTGGCCAAAAAATTATACGATAGGTCGACTTTTTGCTTCATACACTAAATCTAATATTTTCTAAAACACAATGTCTGTCAAAATATTACTTCAAAACATTTGAGATTCTTTTCAGACATGAAAATAGTAATGCAATATTAATGTTAATTTTGCCACAATTAAACCTTTCAGATGAGAATAAATAAAAAAATTGACATTATTTTATGTCTTCTCTAACATGCGAAACTACTAAAATCTTTCGAAACTAATCGAAGGTTATGCGATAATGTTGAATTGAGTTAAAACAAAAAACACCCATAATATTGAAATAATAAGTTGAAATCGAAATAAAAGTGAAGGAGTGTCAGTCACCTCTGGAGAAAAAAATATGTATTTCCTCAACTGTTCTACGTAATTACTTTCAAATTAGCTAACGTAAGGAATTATTTCTCATTTTTTCCTAATTGAATTTTATTTTACATTTTTGAACACTATAATTTATATCGTGGGAATTGCGAAAGATTTTTTTGCCCCTGAAAAAAGTCAAACTCTCGAGAGATCAGTAGAGGGGAAATAATGAATTTAATGGATATAAAACATTCTACATATAATTTTATATTTAATTGGAATTCCTTTTTCTCGAGAATAAATTCTGTTTCAAACATATTTGTGTTAATTTCAGTTCCGATTGCTACCTCATTCTTTTCACAACACAAGTTCCTGGTAGAAATAACGTGTTTCCGCAATTCTTGTCAAATACACTCTTAAGGTTAAAAATAAAAAGAAGATAACCACTTGGGGGGAAAAAATGATCTTCTTTCTCAGATCATTTACCTCTTTCACAGAGGATAGAAAAACAATATGCTATTTAATAGCGACGAAAAATCAATTAATGTATTTATTGTTCTCTAAGAATACGGGTGAATGAACGCGTCGGTGGGAAGAATTTTCAATTATCTACTGTTACAGGAATATTTTTAATTCTAGTTTTTTTTTTAAAGTCACAGATTGAATTTTTAGTTTGTTTTTCCATTTCAATGGGAAGAAAAAGACATGTTTTAAGAAAATTTATTTTAGATTTTCAAATGAAGGATCACAGGTACTGAACCGATAACTTCTTATGAAATAAGAGCTTACCTACATGCTGGTATAAATAACGGATCGAATAAAACGATGAAATAACAATAGAAGACTAGAAAATAAAACGATCTAATTGAAAAAAGCAAAAGCAACCGTGTCTTTACTTGTTGCTGTATTTATAAGATTTCATTGCAAACTCTTTCTCTCTTTTTTTGTTGAACGTTGACCAATTTCAAAATGGTCAATTTTAAATTATCGTCACCATACTATTAATTGAGTATATAAATGCTCAATATATTATAAAATGTCAAGAAAATAGTCAATTTGTTGCAAATTTTATTTAAATATTAAATGTCAATAAAGAAATATATATATATATATATATATATATATATATATATATATATATATATATATATAAATATTAAAGGGGGAAAAATCAGACAGCTAAAAAACTAAAAAATGCAAAATAAGAAGGAATTAATTAAAAAATTTAATTTAATTTTTATTTTTTTATAATAAAATGGATTTAGTTACATTTCACGACGATGAACAGTATCATTTTAGTATTTGTTCAGACAGTACAAATGATGTAGAAAAAAAATTCATAATATAAAATGTAACTAAAAAAAGGTCTTTTAGCAAACAGATTTTTTCCAAAATGATCCTTTTAATTCAATTTTTTTACCATTTTGGTGATACAGTCGATAACATTTTGGCGACCGAAATGAACTGATTAGAAGTAAACCGGTTAGAATGGAACTCATCAGTAGAGTATTTGGACCAAATGGCACTTGAACCGGTTGGTTGGTTTGTACTCTCAACGACCTATTTTTATGCATAATACCGGCTAAACAGGTCGAGACCGACAGCTTAACGTTTATTCCGAACCACAACAAATATCCATGCCTAACACAGGATTCGAACCCCGCCCTTTTGGCATGCGAGACCAGAGCGCTAATCACACAGCCATCAGGTCGCCTGAATAGATTCGGACCTAATAAAAGTGGTTAGAATGAAATTTGGTTTGAATAAGTGTGTGATTAGAATTTTTCTCGTTAGACACCTTTTCGTTCGAATGCCAACAACTTAGTAAGCCATTACAAATTTTCCTTTTTCACACTTGGGGTGATAAATGAGAGGGAACCGGTTTTATGTAAAAATAAAGACTAAAGTTGTGTCTTAAAGAAATTTATAATAACCTGAAACATTCCCTTTGGTGAATGTTGAAAGACGTCATTGTCCAAATCGTGGGAAAGTCTGGGGTCACTTTTGTTGATGTTAAGGCGATTTTATTAACAAAGAGGCGATTCTTTCATGAAATTAGTATTTTTATATATATATATCATAATAATGTTTAACGGTTTTGATTTTTTTGGCAAGTGCTATAAAGCAGACTAAAAATTAGAAATCTGTGAAATAAATAATAATATAATATTTTAAATTATTCTAAATTGTTCGCAACTTATAAAACATATTTATTAAGTTATCGAGAAAATGTAAAATGGTTGTATGTTTGTTAAGATTTCTACATAGACAATTAATATGAGAACGTGTTTTTACGTCATTTTTTAAATAAATCAGAAAATGTTTTTTTTTTTTTTAAATCAATATAAGCTTTCAAATAGAACTACTGCTAGCTACAAGAAACCAATTTTAAGCTACTCGTGGACTGTATTTGGTCCTTGGATCACAGGTTGATAATCCAATGCTTTAAAAAAACGATTTTTCAATATTTAAAAAAGTAATTGCATTTGCTGCAACAAAAATACAGCATTAATAAGATGATATTTATTTCCATTACATTTATCTTTCCAATATATTGATGTAAATTGCATTCATTAACAAGCTTCATAATCTTTGAAGGGTTATTGAGATCTGCTATCCCTATTCGGGAATAACATGATTCCATTATAGTAAATAGTCTTGAAAAGGAAGTGACACGCAGTATATTCCATTTTCTTTGAGCTTGAAATTACGAATATCTAAGTCAGAAAGCATTTCACAAAGCAAAATATGCATGCAAAAATTAAGACTTTATATTTAGTTACTTTTTAATAGAATTTCTTAGTCTTTAATCCAAAGCAGCATAAATTTACCTGTCTTGTGATATAAGTATTTAGTCATATGATAGTATAAGCACCATTAGTTAATATCTAAACCCTGTCGTTACAAAAGAAATTGTACTTATTTATGGATATTCTGTGTGTTGTATTTTATCGTAGCAAATATGGCTGTATTTCTTTTTTGTTTCTCAGTACAGTATATTAAATAATGATTCTGGAATCAGTAAGAAAGCATTCGGGTATTTATGCTGGAGCACAAAATACCTTTAGCAGAAACGATACAATTTGAATTTTTCTTTTAATAAAAAAAGTAGGAAATAGAGGCGAGTTTGAACAGAAAATTGTCATTTTAACAAATTGTAAACACGTAATTTTTTTCAGTTAAAATGGTTCGTATAATTCAAGATGCAAAAGCTGGACTCGAAGTTTGAAAGCTTATTGCTCGCCTAGTATGTGAAAGAAGAAGAGTTTGATTGCCAACATATCGTCACTCAAAAAGTATGATTTCAAAGATAAGCAGATACGAGGGTGATAGTGACAGGCTCGCGTGGTTAATCGTGCTACCTGGAGGCATTTATCCAGGTTCTCTCCCACTCGAGATGTAAATACGAGTCAGTTCCCCTTCAAACTTCTTCAAAAGAGGAAAATAAAAAATGCATTACTCTTTTGAAAGTTAGACTGCTCAATGGTCCAGACGTTGTTCGACAGAAAATATACAATCCAAAGCAGAATAAAATTATCTGTCATGTGATATAAGTGTTTAGTCATATGATAGCATAAGCACCATTAGTCAATATCTAAATTCTTTCGTTGCAAAAGAAGTTGTGCATGGTTTTGGACATACAGTGAATCCAAAAGTTGTCCAGATTACAATGATTGTACATATGTTATTGTAAAGTAAATAGAATAAAAAATAATTGATATAAATACATAATGTTGTTTTTTCAAGTTTTTACTCTTTTCGTATTTCACATGAATGTAATACTACTGAAATTATGAGGTTTGATAGATAAATGTCCTTTAAAATATTGTTATTTAGCGTTACCTATGTGTATGATTTGTCATTCAAATGATATTTATGTAGAATTAAGTAATAAATCTATTTATAGTAAGCAAGTATAAAGTTAAATAAAATAAAGATAAATAAAATAACGATATTCAAGAAAAACTATCTTAAAATGCAAACACGCATAAAAATTAAATGCTTAAATGTCGTATTAGAATTTGGATACAGTGGCAGCCTGAAAATGTTAGTGCAGTCTTAAACATGAGACATCCCACCACTCATACACTATCCACACTTGATCTTTTTTTTTTTTTTAAATTATCATTTTAAAAATCGGATTTGTTTTGTACATAAAAGTGCATAATTAGCAATTATGTTTAAATGGAAATTTCAGTTTTATTCAAAAATTAATTAACTTATTAACATTTAACTCGTAATAATTAGCATATTTTTTAACAGTGATTACTCGAGTTTTATAGAGCCAAGAAAAGAAATTATGGTTAGAAATTGTTCGTAATATTATTCCTAATATTATGAACTTCCATCTAGTTTCTGGAATATAGTTTCCATTTAGTTTCTAGAATATAATTTCCATTTAGTTTCTAGAATATAGTTTCCATTTAGTTTCTAGATTATAGTTTATTTAATAGAATTTTTTTTACATTGAAAATAGGAAAAATCGCCATTTTTCGAAAAACTTTTGCATTTAAAAATCTAGCAAAATTCACTTTCTTTTCCAATCAATTTGACTGAGGTTCAAGACATCTAATAGTCAATGCAGATTTGAATTTTCAAATCATTTTCAAAAAGATTGTATCAAATTTCAGTTATCACTGTTTAAATGAAGTTTGAAGTGCCAAAAATACAATTTTTAGATGAGCATAAAATATTCAAATTTATTTTCAGAACAAAATATTACTTCAAACTAATAAAATAACTCGCTAGCCTTCATATGATGCCATTATCTTGGAAAAATTCCATCTATAGATTATTTCAAAGCAGAAATTCTCAAGGACAGCCGAAGTCGGAAAATCGCTGTTCTGGCTGCGTTGCTACGCATTACCTGGAGAAAAGGCTTTATTGGATTCCATTGGTTACCATGGCAACGTCACAGCCGAAACTCGTTTCAGGAACAAATGGCTGCCGTTCCGAGGAAGATTATCTTTTCCCCTCATGAATTGATTATTGAGGCAAGAAGTTTGCTGTTTATCAGATTTCTTACACATACCGTAGAAATTGAATCTTCATTTTAGAAAATTGTAAAATAGATCATTTTAGTTTTGAACTAATAAATTTACCTGCAGCCCGGCTGCATTGGCTGTAGTGCGCGAGCCGCTACGGTTTGAATACACCGGGGAGTTTTCTCGCCAATTTTTTTGCAAAATTCTCACACTAGGTGACATTTTTGTTTATTAGGAACTCAAAGTTGACAGCGGTTTCGTTATTAAATGTTTTCAATTGTAGTATAATGAAATTTTAGCCAATAAATATCCTTAAATTGTACATGTTTGGTATCTGTACTTGATATACCTTAAGAGCGTACTTGAAGGAGTTAGAGTTAAAAACGCTCTAAATGAGGAAGTCAAGAAATATGTTTAAAATTAGGACTTACATTAATATTGCGCAAAGGTTGTTTTATAGTAACTTTTGCTGAATAAGATGAAAGAAACATATAAAACACTGCTTCGTATCCTATCTTCAAAATCTATCAATGGTATCAAGCTATTCATCTTCTGAATTATCTATAATAATAAAACAAATAGTCGGTCTGTGGGTCTGTCTATGGCTATATCCTTGTATCTTTATAAAAAGTAGCTTCCATTATGCGTAGTACTTTGACATTTTAAACGAAAGTAGTTTTGGCCTTCTAATTGAAGTTTTGACAAACAGATGTACAAATTAAAAATTTTTTTTTAATTATTATTATTATTATTTTAAAGATTTTTTTAATCGGTGTGCTCTGACAATTTCACAGTAAGTAGTTAATTGTACTTTTGACAAATAGAATGTTAAAATATTAATGTTTTTTTAATTATTTTCTTTAATTTTTAATGTTTTTTTTACAAAGTGACCTTCAATAAGCGTAGGATTTTTAAAAATTTTGACGTAAGTATAGTTCTGGCTTTTTACAAAAATAGTATTAAAAAATTCTCGGAGGGGCGAGGGAAGGTTGTTTCATTGCATTAATTGGGTATTTTATGTAGTTGTTTTTTCTTGTCATAGGAGACAGGTGGGAGAAGAAGGACAGGAACCAGAAGCATTTATGAAATCTAATATTTGCCGTCAAGCGGTCGCGTTTAGTTTCTTTGGTTTACTTGTACACAATGAACTAAATTGGGTTTATTGGAAGAAACTCGCATAGGATATCATATGGCAGGCTAGAGTTTTTATTGAATGAATCTCAATTCAGGTCAATGGGTACAAAGTAGCTCAAACATATCAAAAGGAGATTATTTCGAAATAACTCTAGTCTGCCAAGTACTGATTGCATATGAGGGTTAATTCCAATTAAGTTCATATGTATACATATATCCAAAAGAAATTAAAAGCAGCCGCTTGGCGTCCAAACATTAGACTTTTATTTTTTATTTTTCTGACTGACCATTTTACTCGGCGGGATTTTTATAAAGTCAAGTTGTTTTTTGGGAGATTACTTTTACGAATCTTATAATTTGCATTAATTATAATATTATAATTATAATAATTTTAGTACTGTTATTTGATTCTTATGTTTGGTAATAGAAATAAAATAATTTGAAAATGCAACATTTTAAAAATAAACCTAAATTACTAGTAGCAATCGATCTAAACAAATCGACAAAAATATTTTCTAGTAGTGGAAAAAGAATGTCACTCATATTTTTCAGAAGTTCGCCGCTTTTTTTTTATTGAGAAACATACATTTTTTATTGTTTGTAATTATTTATTTCAGTCGAGGTGTGAAAAATATGTTAATTATATTTTCAACTCATCGTCTTTATATCAAACATACCATCGAATATTCAAGAAGAAGTGGGGAGCTATTCATTCTATAAATAAATTAATTTATGTTTCTTTAACGAGACATCTAATTTACCTAATTAGAATATTGCGAAACGTGCTAAAGGTCAAAGATGAATTTCTTCGAAACTATGAAATTGCAAAATGTAACTATGCTGTGTTACTGGAATTGTTATCCAGACATTATTTTTATTGTAATAAAAAGTATTAAAACATTTGAAATCTTACCTACATTAAAAGAAATGTACTATTTCCAAATTAACGGTTGGTTAAAGTAAATTTTGGTATTAATTTTTCCCATGAGGGTGATAAAAAAATGTTTTAGTAATTCATAACCGTAACTGGACAAAAAAAAAATCGCCCTTGTAATATAATTTTTTCATAAAGTTTTGGTTTGAAGAGCTAGCCATTTATCATTTTCTGAACAGCCTCTTTCACTGCACGCATAGTAACTTAGTAGAAAAAGGTTGATACTGCAATAAAAGGAAGCGTTCTATTTCGGCCGGGTACATACGCAATTTCTAGGAACTTTCTCAAAGTTACTAGAAAACAAGATAAAAAAAATATCAACACAATATTTCCCCCTCTTTCTTATGATGTAGTGAACGTGACTAAAATTGAAAACGGGTCTAAGGAAAGGGAATAACAGACAGGCGTATACAGTTACTTTTCATAACACCCTGTGTGTTCAAGAACTTCTGAAATAAATAAAAACAGGATTAGGGAAATAAAATCTGATAAAAAATAACGTTATAGTATAACAACATTAAAAATGTGGTATTATTGATGTTGTTGTTGTTATTACTGCATTCTAAGAAATTATTTCCACAGGGATTTGTAAAACAATTAAAATAGTTTATTAAATTGTTTTCAATTTATGTACTTTATTTTAATGAGATACAGATATATAAGAAAACTAGAGATGTGTAATATCTCACAGCTTTTAATTTCAATATAATATAGGTTACTGTATTGAAATTCGAAACACAATATCTTAATTAAACTTAAAACTTTATTAATTGAAAAAAATATTTTTGCACATTTAGGGGACACACATAAATTACTTCACACAAAATTTTGATTTTTTGACCCTCAGTCCCGTTTGATTGACCCCCTCCCCCCCTCCCTCTCCTAAAATTAAGTCACTCCCTTTCCTTCCTAAAAATTCATTTAAGTTTACCATACTATTCCCTTATGTTTCTAAAATTATTTAAAGTAATTTGTTGTTTTGAAATGAACTTAGAGGAAATAAAGTCCAACTTATTGCAGATTAGCCTTTATTAATATGATTCCTGGCCAAACGATCTATTCAAATTATTCAAACTAATTCTTGTTGAAACTTGATATTAATAAAAATCCTGATTAAATTTTTTTTCAGCAAAAGTGAAATTGTTTTGTCATGCAAATGGTTACTCCTCCGTCCATGTTACGGTCCATCATGTTAGACCATCTCTTCCCCCTCTGCGTGGGACGTAATTTGTGTACTTCCCTCTACCGGAAAGTGGAATAAGTTGTGAAAAATCCTCCAGTAAATTCCTATTGTTTTTATTAAGAAGTTCGAAATTATATTCCCGAATAGCTTAACTTAAATTTGTTTAATTTAATGTATGCAGCTTAATATAAACTATACAATGGAAATTATTTCGGTAAGGGGGAGGAGATTTAGTCTCCCCGGGATACTACCCTGATTTGATATGTATTAGTTTAATTTACCGTTTGCGTTTCCATACCTTCATTTTAATTTAAACTCACCAATTTGGTGATTTGAGTAATAATTTTTGGTGATTATTATTTTCAGAAATCTAGTATACTCTTAAAAAGTAGCTGCTAATAGTAGTTTTGACTGAGAAAATTGAACTCCAACAGACAGACATTAAGACGTAGATTACGAATAAGCTTATCAATGAATGTAGTACAGAAACTAAATTGAAATATTTTTACAACAAGTATAAATTAAGATTAATAAGGTGCAAACGCTTTACCTAATATCTGAATGAAACTAATATCTTCGTCAATATTTTATTATTATTTATTGAATGACGTACCGAAAACATCTTTGTACGAATAATTTCTATTTCTCAAATAAATTTTCACAATATTTTTGGAATACTCTGACAGATATCTCTAACTATCTCCAATTTCAATTCATTTTGAAATAAGACAAAAAGTTTTTTTAATGGGATGATACCAAATCCGAATTCACTTCTAAGGAACGCATTGCAGACTCATATTAAAATTCCCATGCAACGCCGGGCCACTCAGTTATCTTATATAAACGAAACATATCTCACCCTCCATCTTTTTCAGTGCTAAATTAATTTAAGATGTCCTCAAAAGAGTCTTGTATTAATAATCCATCCCAAGTGTCGTTATCCCCCCTGGCATTCTAACACTATTTCCCACCCTCTATAGATATAAATATGAGCCCATCTCATGTCTAATAAAGCGACCGTTTGAGGGTGGACTGATAGATTGTGATGATTTAGCGTGGTAATTAATCATCGGTACCTCATCGGTTCAACTTAATTCATCGGCAAAAACGCGTCGGAGAGGATAACCTGACAACAGTGTTGCTATGGTGACGGAAACTTGTGGGTTAGAAATGTCAAAGGTTATGCGAAGCTTCTTTTCCAGCAATCCTCCATTTTGTTAATCAAATTACGTATTCCTGGCGTTGAAATTTTTTGTTGCTTGATTATTTTTGTGCTGTCATACAAAATTATTCACGATTATCGTTTTTCTTTTTGAAAAAAAAACGAGATCGAAAGGCTTTGTTCAGATTCGGAGAGAGAATATGTGTTTTTAAAGTTTGGCGTTCGTGCAGACAAGTCTGGAATCGGAAACTTTAACACAATAGGTTTGTCTTAATGTATCGCTAATATTTTTCATGGTTAGGGATGAGTTTTTTCTTTGAATATTTAAAATAAAGATATTGCCCGGATGCTTTTAAATAGTTTTAATTACTTAAGAATGAAATACATTTACTAAGAAAGTATCGGTGAACAATTTTAGGAGAGGCAATAGGAAAATCAAATGGAATAATTTTTAACATAACTTACCTCATTCCTCTGTTTTTTTTTAATGGTTTCTCCAGAAAGTAAAAGCTTCATTATTTTAAAAGTTTCACGGGAGTTCTGATGCGTTTTGATTACTTTATTAATTAGAACTAAACGTATATTTTATGTGCTTGAAATTTGGATGAAAAGGGACCCATGTAACAAAAAACATTTTTAATTAGTTTAAATCTATCTTGAAATAATAATGCACAAGTTCGCGGTTGAAAATAGGTTTTACTATGCAGAGTCATATTGATGACATTGAATCACTTACAGATATCGTCTTATTTTCTTTGTAATATATCAAAGATAAATGAGCATCATTCTGGAGAAATTTTATTATTTTCTGAATAATAATAATA
This sequence comes from Linyphia triangularis, assembly GCA_963978545.1. Classification (NCBI taxonomy): domain Eukaryota; kingdom Metazoa; phylum Arthropoda; class Arachnida; order Araneae; family Linyphiidae; genus Linyphia; species Linyphia triangularis. The sequence continues at coordinate 35,937,125 of OZ021721.1, forward strand.
ATAATAATAATAATAATAATAATAATAATAATAATAATAATAATAATAATAATAATAATAATAATAATAATAATAATAATAATAATAATAATAATAATAATAATAATAATAATAATAATAATAAATGTTCATGCTTTAAGCAATGTTTAGCATAACATTATCATTTCAATGTATATAATACAACTTATTGTTCTTATTATCAAGCTTGAAGCATTGTGCAGTAAAACTAAAAAAAGTTGCTGAAATGTATAAAACTAAGTATATTAAATGGTTCATATATACAAAGTTAAAATTTATTTTGTGATGAATTGTTCTTTTAGCTGCGTATCAATGCATTATTCATTACCAGGGGCCTCATCTTTTTTTTTTTCCAACTCTCGAATATTAGTTATTCTTTACTGTTTTAAAATATCATTATATTATAGTAATGGCTTAATAAAAATAAATTTGTGTATGAAAATAAATGTGGGAGATTGGCTTTTCTTTCAATGTTATATATGTATGCGGAGCGTCGGAACCAAACCTTCTAATTCCAAAATAATTCAACTTTTTTTAAGTCTGGAAAAGAGCAACATTTTCAAGGATTACTTGATTATACCAGTGAATTTTGGGAGGTTTGTTAACAGATTGTAAAATGTCTTTTTCTTTTTAAATCTTTTATATTAACTATGGTGGGCAAAATCTTTGGGTGGCATCCACTTGCCCTCATCCAATTGAGCTGAAACTTGTCACATTCACTCGTTGTCGATGACAAAGCATTCTTTCAAGTATTGGAGACATACACTCATTTCTATGAAGCCTCCATGAAATTTAACTGTTTTTTTTATTTAAAATTTGAACAGTCTGTGATGAATCGGGTTTGAACGAACACAAGATTGAATCATTTCATTGATCGCACTTTACGTCTCGACTTAATATTTGTGAATTAAAACTACAAAGTGTTTAATTATTCAATCAAGTGACTTATTTTAAGCATGAAACAAGAAGGTAAGATGGCGCAGCGTTAAACTCAGCACCATGAAAGCCAAAGTAAATCTTAATTCTACACATTTAGTTCATTGAGATTTCGATTTGAGCTCAAAATCATTTAAATAAGTTCTTATTAAAAAACAAAATGTGAAAAATTGAGCCGTTGCACATTAAAGTGGTCAATCTAGGGTGTACTTCCATTGGGTTGTGCTGTGCGATCACCGGGTCGGTCAGTATTAAAAATGGGCAGGGCTGGTACAGAAGGTTTTTTCTTTAGGTATGAAATTTTTTTGGAATATGAATAGTTGCCTTCTTAGATGTTTTTTCAAAAATCCTAATGCAATCAAATCCAAATCACTCCCACAAGATCCATGAATTATTATTACACTATTACTTTAGTTTAAGTTATAGTTTGTGTATTAAATTTTTTTTTATAGAATATGTTGTAAATTTTATGGAATATGTTGTATTTAGAAAATATATGCACTAAGATGTATGTGTTATCGTATTACGATATTTTATTTAATTTATAACATTTAAGGTTAATTATAAACGATCATTTCGGATGTCAATGGTTTGTACAAAATAAGTTCATTCATAAGAGGTATAGTAGAGACAAATAAAATTTGCTTTAATTAAACTAATTATTAATACACTTCAACAATCCAAATTAAATAATAGATAAAACCTTTAATTTATTTGAATTAATTATTTAATAATAATATAAGATATATTAATTATTTAAACCATTTAATTATTAAGATTAATTATTTAATTAGTTATTGGAATTATTTTATTAACAATAACTACTAGAATTTGATTAATAATTATACAGAAAATTTGGGCTGGCATAAATCTAAAATCATCGGGCCGATTTCATGTCGCAGTACGCCCTTGTTGGCAATGTACATAAGGAATTTCTAGTAAGGAATTTGTTTTTGTGTGTTACATCTTGGTGCTTAATTTGGTGTTTATGGACATTTTTTGTTAGATTATTCGATCAATATGGATAAGTATCAGCTGTCAATCGAAACAAAAGTTAAACACTTTCAGCCAACTAGTTTGCGTACAAGTTTATCCAGCTTTATAAATCCCATTTAGAAAGAAGATTATTGGACCATTACGAAACCATATTACGCGAGAAATTTATTTTTTGCTGTATGATGATCTCAACATACAGGGAAACTAAACCTCCATCCTAGAACAATAATAAGTGGCTTTGCAGCATGATCAATAAATTCACTCGAGATTTGTGATTTTCTCCATGTACAGCTAAAAATGTCAGATTGTACAGCATCCCCCCCCCCCCCTTTTATTACCTGAATTCCGCAGTTGTTGATAGTGTCGTTCCTTAGAAATGTTACTTCAGAAAAGCCAAGAATTCCATTTTAAAAATAAAACAAAATACAGAAAGAAATCTGAAGAAGACCCAAAATAACCCGGGCTAGAAGATACTTTCCGTTTCTCTAATAGATCGTATACTTTTGGCTTCAGGCGATATGCTCTGCAAATGGTTTTGAGCTTCAACAATTGAAGAATTCTTTATTGTACCTGTGTTTTGAGAGATGTCTTATGTTTTTTTTCTTCATTTTTTCCTGTTTTCCTCTTTCTCCTTATCTTGTATATTTGTGCTGAGCTTTCTTTTATTATTTCTATGCAATCTTACTTTTGATCACTGCTAAATAAATACGAGGTCATGCTTTTGAATGGTATCTCCGTGTCTACATTTTTAGACAGCGCAGAATTTTATTGTTTTATTAACCGTTAATGGGTTCAATCTTTCGAATAGGCTATGTTTTCTAGAGTTTGCGGAAGTCATCGATGACATTCCTGTCTTAAAAAATATAAATGGGTATGATGCTTCAAATGTTTATATATTTTTGTTATAAAATATCTACTGATTCATGTTTTCAAACTATTCTGATGGTTTCAATGTATTTAAAAAAAAAAAAATACCCTTAACGGTTTTTAGTGAGTGTTCATATTTGTATAATGAATTGTTAATATCAAAGATTAAAATATTAAAGTTCAAAATTACTACCTAAGAACATTTAAACGGGACATTTCTTTAATATGGTATTTCCGAATACTTATTTCTTGACAAAAGTTATGATTGGCTACTCCACCATAATTTACAATTTAGACCGATATTTTGTTATTTTTGTTATATTCTACAATTTGAAATTTCTTATCAATAACTTTCATTTAAAAGGATCAGACTAAATTTATTTCATGTAATTTTTATTATTGTAGTTTGAAATTGTGTTCTTTCCCTTTAATATAACAGTATTTAAAATAAAATTATTGTTAAAATAGTATTAGTTAAAATACTAAACGATATGTTATTAGACTTTTTCAATGGAATTACTCTGAACTAATAAAAGCATTTGCTGAGTGTTTTAATTTAAGTCATCAAAAAGCTGCTAAAACAAATGGCATCTCTACCAAATACTCGAAAGAAGTCACCTAATTCTCAATACTTACATTATCCAAATTAAATGCCGTTTCCATCGTATTATTCAGTAGAATATTCAAAATTTAATAACTCTTTACCAATTTTATCTCAACTAACTTTAAACCGATTGCAATGAAAATTATTGGTGTTAAAATTAACTATTTCCTTTAAAATAAAGTCCGAATTTTTTTTAAGCAGAAACACACAAACATTTTTACTGTTTTTCGGAAGTTTTTTGCACACAGAAGTTTAATACAAGCGATGAAATAGTTACAATGAGTTGGCTTTTCCACAAACTTAATCAAAAACATTTTTTTATTGGCACATGTTGACTACAGATAATTAAAACTTATAAGAAATGTTATCACAAATGAGTGAGTACCCATTTTACATTCCCATACCCTACTGTTTAACAAAATCACTAAAAGCACCATATCTCAGGAAAAACTATGCTAAAGACCATAATTCCTTTTTACAATTAGGGATTATATTACAGGGGGATTGTTGTGGTAAAAACAATGGTTACATTTCAAAAATAAAACATTTTGAGAAAACAATAACTTTTGCCAGTAGATAAGAAATGGGCATCCTAAGCCAGGGGCGGGATGCGGGATGGGATGAAGGATGATGACGTCACCGGAAAGGGGCGTGACCGGAAGTGGAGTGGAGTTGTTTCCATCCTGCTGCTGTTTTAGTTTCGGTTTCGTTATAAGCTGTTTGTGTATGTCGTCACAGTGGGAATGACGTCATAATTTGTTTTATATCAAAGTTTTGAGCGGTGGCAACACTTTTTAGTTTCGGTTTATCTTTAAGGCGGAGTTGAGTTGTTCTATGACTGCTTCTTAGCGAATAAGTTAGAGTTATAGGCTTTTTGACTAGTGACGTCACAGTGGGTATGACGTCATTATTTGTTTTATATCAAAGTTTTGAGAGGTGGCAGCACTTTTTAGTTTCGATTTACCTTTGAGACGGAGTTGAGTTGTTCTAGGGATGCTTCTAAACGAAAACATTATAGTGATAGGCTTTTTAACTATTGACGTCACAGCGGGTATGACGTCATGACTTGCTTTATGTGAGAGATCGACAAAATGCTTGTTTACGATTAGTCGGTTCTAAACACGTGACTAAATGGACGCTTATGATTGGCTACACAGTTTAGTAAGATAGTTTTCTACTAAGTTTAGGGTAGTGGCGCCATCTAGGAGTGAATTTAAGAGATATTTGCATTAAATTTCTAAGATCAGAGATATATGCAAATAAAAAAAATCTTAACACGACTTTTAAGTTTAATAAAAGTGAAGGCCATTTGCTAAGGGTCTAAAGAACCCTAACCCCGAGCTACACGTGACATTTCAATATTTTACCAAACAATTGTTAAAATATCGACTATCGGACGTTGCCTTTATGGGAACTCATCTACCCACCCCCCTTCCCTAACCAATTTTGAATAAGCTAATTTGAAAGACTTTAGAAAATGTTAATTATTTTCAAGCTAGATTTTAAAAGTGAGGACCCACCTCCGGCCCGATACCTCTTTTAGGAAGAATTGGTACCACCTCACTCCTCCCTATAAAAAGAAAAAACTTATTCTAAAGAACGTATATTTCTTTGAAATATGAGGTCACTAACCAACCATCCAATACTGAATTTCATGAAAATGTTAGTCTATCTAAACATTTTTTCATGAAAATTTTAGTTTTGAAAATAATTATTTAAACACTAATGTAAAAAAAAAATATTTTTAATAGAAATTTTAACGTACCCTTAACAGTTTTCATGAAAATTGTAATTTTGATACAAACAAATTTAACTTTAGTGTTACAGTTTACTCTTCATGCAAATGTGCAGAAATATCTTAATTTTTTTTAACTAGCATATCTTTTTTTAAGATGCTATTACCAATGACTCCCAACGGCTCCCAATTGGCTCTCAATGGCACCCAATACCTGTTAAATGCTTCCTAACTGCTCCCAATACCTGTCAAATGTTCTCAATACCCGCTAAATGCTCCCTAACTGCTCCCAATACCTGTTAAATGCTCCCTAACTGCTCCCAATACATGCTAAATGCTCCCTAACTGCTCCCAATACATGTTAAATGTCCCTAACTGCTCCCAATACCTGTTAAATGCTTCCTAATTGTTCCCAATACATGTTAAATGCTCTCAATACCTGTTAGAAATTAATCTGTCTATGTTAGTTATATTAATCAAGATAGTTTTTATTGTACAATGGTACTTACTTAAGTTGACGAATGGCAACACAGAACTAGCTGCTAATGCTGAATAGAGATGTGATAACTGATTTTGGATACTCTAATGCCTAAATAAGAGAGAAAAAGTAACATACTTGAACATCTTACAACTAATAATTCAAAAGTGAACGTGAAAATTTACTTTACGAATAAAAATCATGTCTTTAAAATGTGTACGAATATCACTAAATAAGAGAAAAAAGTAACATACTTAAACTCTTTACGACAAATAACTCATTAACGTAAAAAATTTACTTTACACATAAAAATCACTTTAAAATGTGTAAAAATATCGCTAAATAAGAGAAAAAAAAAGTAACTTACTTAAAATTTCTAAAATAAATATTTAACCTTTACGCGAAAATTCCCATCATATATAAACATCACGACTTTAAAATATGACATGCAAGAGAAAAGTAACGTGCTTAAACTTTCTACGACAAATAACTTTAACATTAACGTAAAATTTTACTTTACACATAAAAATCCCGACTTTAAAATATGTAGAAATATCGCTAAATAAAAGAAAAAAGTAACATACTTAAACTTTCTACGACAAATAACTTTAACATTAACACAAAAATTTACTTTACACATAAAAATCACGACTTTAAATTTGAAATGTAGGAGGAAAGTATAACATACCTATAATTTCTACGACAAAGAATTCAAACATTGCCGTTCATGTCTTTAAAATGTGTAAGAATAATGCTAAATTAGAGAAGAAAAAAAATAACATACTTAAACTTTCTTCGATAGCAATTTAAACAATACGCGAAAATTTCATACACAATTATTTTATTATTTTCTTAGGTTAATGTTAAATAATGGGAAATTTAACAGAATAAAAATTTCAAAGATAAAGAATTTTAACCTTTACACGAAAATTTACTTCACATATAAATATCATGTCTTTAAACTTTAACGTGACAATTTACTTCTCATATACAATTAAACTCTTAGGTTAATGTTAAATAAAAGAAAAAGTAACAGACTGAAAAATTTCTAAGATAAGCATAACATAAAAATTTCATATCATGTGTTTAAAATGTAACATATAAGAGAAAAAAAAATAACATACTTGAACTTTCTATAGCAAAGAATTTAAGCGTTAGCGTAAAAATTTACTTTACATATAAAATTCACGTCTTTAAACGGGATGATAAGCATGTGACGGTAATTAGCCAATCAGGTTAGCGGTAGGTGATACGCCACTTGCCGGCATTTTTAGATCGGAGGATGAGTCACGCTAAAACTTGTTCAAACAGGTCGGGAGACTTGTACAGCAAGAACAGCAGCATCGACGCGCAAGCAGCGGGTGATGCTGCGGTGTGTCAGCAGGTCTTTGAGATTATCGTTTTCCTACTTTCCCTTTTTCATAATGAAATGTTTGTGAAAACTTGGAATGAATGAAGTGGATTTCAAAGACACATTAGAAAGTGAAGGTAGAATTCGCATGGACTTTCTTCCAAAAAGTATGATTCACTTGGAGAATTTAAGATCATTTCTACTTGAAAACTTTTCTATTGTCTAAAACATTGAATATTGTTCAAACTCAGTGAGATTATATGCTACAATACGGGTAAAACTTAACAAAATTGTTACAAAGAAGAAAAATAGTAAGAGATTTAAAATAAATACTAGTTATAGATACTCCAAAGAAAAAATTTCACCTTTACTTTTCAATCGGAAAATCAATGCAAGTTGGAAATTTATGTTACTTCAAGAAAGACTTAGACAATTTACTTTGTAATAATATACGTTAAGGTGTCGTATTAACTCATGCAATACATGCTGACTAAGGTTTATTTTACTTATCTAAGAAAGGTGAATTGGGGGAAAATATTAAATAAATTGTAGATATTAAATCATTGTAGATATGCATTCAAGTTTTGAAAATCACCTGCAAGACTTTTAAAATTAATTTAAGATAAATTGAAAGAAACTTGCGAATTATATGTAAACTATATAACTTTTTACACTCTGAAAGGAAATCACAAGTAATTTAGTTAACTTTTTTCATGGTAACACTCATATTCAACGACATGTTTTTAAAATTTAACCTTCTTTACATGATAATAGTTATAAATTTTTTCAATCTCAGATGCGATATACTATTATTTCTAACATATATGTTACGAATTGTGTAAAGTTTTTAAAAGAGTATATGCAAATCACCAATCAGAAACATAAAAATCTAACATCAATCAAACAAACTAAAATAATAAGATATTTTCCTTAGTGGAAATAGTTAACTACTCATGTGATGGAATATACTTAGAAAATTTAAATACTGAAAAAAGTTTGCTAGGCAAACTTAAAGAATATTTTTTTTTCTTGTGAAAAACTAGCATAAATTTGAAAAATGTAGAGTTTGTTACTACGTAAAATTGAACATCATCTGGACAAACTAAATTATACATGATTTTTTTTTTATTTGAGAGGTGCTGACAATATATCCTTAATATAGAGATTTTTAACTTCCACCCATAATTTCTAAATAACTTATGCATAAATTTCAGAAAACTGAAACGGAATGTGTTTTACAAGACGCTTATTTTGTAAGATGAATATTCAATATTAATATAACTGAACAAAGTTCATTCCGGAAAAAACTTGTAAAAGATACTTATATTTTTAAAATAGTTTGAAATATCCTTTTTAAATTTATGAATGCTCGCTTTCGAAAGACACACATAAAACTGATATTACACATGATAATTAACACATGCATAACATTAGTCAAACAAAGTGGAATTTTTATTGCTTGTGACCGATAACTTTTCAGTGAAGTAGAACTTACATAGGAAATTTGTGCAAACTTTTTCAACTTTTAAACCAAGTATCATGTAAAATTATAAATTACGATAGGAAATAGCACACTTCAGAATCGGAACAAGTCTTCTAGTTAAGCTAAATTTATTTCTCAAAGAATTGAAAGCATACCAGAAAAGTCCTTATCATTTCGCATCTTTTCTCATGTTGCAAGAAGACATACTTTGTAAAAGATCGTCGTTGCACTTAACAAAAATCAGTAAAAATAAATGTATTTTCTATGGCAAAGATAAAACTTCACAACTTAATTACTGAAATTTAGCTAAGTTGCATATAGTTTATTCACATAACTCGCATATGCTTCGAATGTTGAAATATATTTGTCAGTTGAAATCAAACTCATCGAAAATAAATGCTACCTACATTTTCAAGTCGGAAATTACTATTAAATAAACTTTACATGTAAAACATTGTCATGTTAAAAAGAAAAATCTACAAAAATGTAAATGATAATTTTACTGTTGGTACATAAATGATGAATAATTTATGATTTTATTCTAAGCAAACGTTTTATTGTCTAACAGAGAACTTAAACTTTAGCAGAAAAAAGAAAAAATACAATTTTTATATCCTATCATGCTTGTCGAAAATTGAATTTATTAGCTGTTGTAATAAATTTTTATTGTCCAAATTTCTATAGTTTTTCTTCTCAATAAAGCAATAAAATTAAGTTCATGTGTAATGATTAGGTGTTTTTTTTTTTGTTTTTTTTTTTATGAATCTTATCAATTTAATGAAATTATTAAGACCTAAGAGATTGAGTGAACTGAATAAATCAATGATGTAAATTTAAACAGTGACTTGAACTGATACATACTATAACTGTAAAGAAGTATGACAAAGTGATAGATGAAGTAAAAATAGAAGTTGAGTGAAATGTGTTGAAAAAAGTTGAAGACGACAAGAAATTCATAATTGAGAATTATCATTGACTTATATTAACTTCGTTTTTCTTGCTTATGACAAAAAAATACACTCTTTCTTATAAAGAACCAACTTGATATCTTATCATAGAATGACAATGATGAAATATCTATACATTAAAAAAAAAAATACCAAACTTAGACATAGCAAATTTCTTGAAATTCATGTATAATGTGAGAAGTTTTACTGGAAATATAGAAGATACAACATTGAAAGATGTGAATGTTTCGAAGTACTTTATCAGAAATAAAAAAAAATGCGCTGAGGTTCGCTATAAAATTTTTTAGGAGAAAGTTTAAACAAAATTTAAAATCAAACATGCTTTTAAATGGGAACACATATATTAAAACTATAGCACATTAAACAATTTATATTACGTCATCTCAGTTGTATCAAACTGAATACCATGAAAAACAACCACAAACTGAATAAACATGAAAATTATCAATATGTGCGGAAAAGTTTCCTTTTTTCACATATAAAAAAACAACACATTGACGTACGTTAAGATCACGAAACATGCGTAATCATATACCGATAAGAGCAACCAATGTTGCGGGAAGATATTCACGTGATGGTCAATATCCCATGAATAAATTGATTGATTGAATTTCTAATGCTAATTCCAATAGTATTCCACGTAACTTCAACTTTATATGTTACACTATAGATATATTTATTTTTCAAATATATTGACTTTCGAAAAATCATCCTTCAATATAAGAATGATCATAGTAAGAATAAAAGAAAAGATACTAAGCATTGATTTAAAGTGTATTTATTTCAACTTAGCAACAAATCATATGCTTGAAACGAAAATTGCTTCGAACCAAAGTATAACTATCCAATTTCATTGATTCCTACAAGGAAATTTTTCTCATCTAGTAATTGAATTTTTTTTCTCATACACATTATAAGTGTTGTCCAATCAGGTGTAGAATAGTTGAAGATATCCGACCTCTTTCTAAATATTAATAAGTCACTGTTGAAAAACTTATAAAAATTTCAATTTACACTTAAAGTTTTTTTTTTTTTTATATATATTTCAAAGAATTTTTTCAAATCAATATGTATATTTAAATACGGAAACTTATTCACTTCAATAAATGTATGTTTAAGTTATAAAACTTGTCGTATGTATTGAAAAATTGTAACTTTTCGTCTTCTTCGTATAAATCGATAACTTATACACTAGTTCTTCATCAATTAATCTTCTAAGTAAATCTTTCAAAGGTAAAAACATACTTATAGCTTTACATTTGTAACAAGTTAAATTGTACATGTTTCATGTGAAAGTTACAAAATTTTATATATTTTCATGGAAAACATATAAAATTTTAATTTCACGAGAAACATGTACAATTTAACATGTTACAAATGCAAAGCTATAAGTATATTTTTACCTTTGAAAGATATACTTAGTAGATTAATTGATGAAGAACTAGTGTAAAAGTTATCGATTTATACGAAGAAGACGAAAAGTTACAATTTTCCAATACATACGACAAGTTTTATAACTTAAATATACATTTATTGAAGTGAATAAGTTTCCGTATTTAAATATACATATTGATTTGAAAAAATTCTTTGAAATATATATATATATAAAAAAAAAAAAAACTTTAAGTGTAAATTGAAATTTTTATAAGTTTTTCAACAGTGACTTATTAATATTTAGAAAGAGGTCGGATATCTTCAACTATTCTACACCTGATTGGACAACACTTATAATGTGTATGAGAAAAAAAAATTCAATTACTAGATGAGAAAAATTTCCTTGTAGGAATCAATGAAATTGGATAGTTATACTTTGGTTCGAAGCAATTTTCGTTTCAAGCATATGATTTGTTGCTAAGTTGAAATAAATACACTTTAAATCAATGCTTAGTATCTTTTCTTTTATTCTTACTATGATCATTCTTATATTGAAGGACTAGCTGAATACCCGTGCTGCGCTACGAAATTTTACCATTAGCATTTTAGCGATCAAAAGACATTCATGTATTCTACACTTCAGACGTTTGCTCCCATTTCGATCCCGACAAATTGATTTATCAAAATAGGAACTTTCCTTTGTTGACATTTTAAACGAAATTTATAATTGTGAATAGTAAATTGGAATAGTTTATTGTGTTTATGTTTGCTCTTAGTTCTAACTTTCAAAGTAGTAGCTGTATTGGAATTAAGTTAATTAGACATTAAGTTAATCCTCGTATAGTTTCAATGTTGCGTCGTCTTTTCATCCCTTAAAAATTCGTTAATCGATATTGGAATGACTTATTTTTTTAACATTTGCAAAAAAATATCAGAAAAATGACTACATTGGAAGAGGAACATTCGGATATCCCTCGTTTGGAACATTTAACCCCTTTTCGACCCCTTAAAGTTGGTTAATCGAGAACAGAATAGCTTACTTTTTCTATGTTTAATCTTTTTTGACATTTGTACCAAATTTCCGAGTTGTGACCATATGGGAAGTGGTACATTCGAATATTCCTCGTTTGGAACGTTTAACCCCTTTTCCACCCCTTGCTCCACCCGAGATCGGAATAGTTTACTTTTTCTGCTTTTGTCTTTATTGATATTCACACCAGTTTTCAGAATTGTGAAAATATGAGAAGTAGGACATTCGAATTTATCGCTCGTTTGGAACGTTTAACCCCTTTTTGACCTCTTAAAGTGGGTTAATCGAGATCGGAATAACTTACTTTTTCTTCGTTTGTCTTTATTGATATTCTCACCAATTTTTAGAGTTGTGACGAAATGAGAAGTAGGACAGTAAAGTAAATTTTCACGTTCACTTTTGAATTCTTAGTTGTAAGATGTTCAAGTATGTTACTTTTTCTCTCTTATTTAGGCATTAGAGTATCCAAAATCAGTTATCACATCTCTATTCAGCATTAGCAGCTAGTTCTGTGTTGCCATTCGTCAACTTAAGTAAGTACCATTGTACAATAAAAACTATCTTGATTAATATAACAAACATAGACAGATTAATTTCAAACAGGTATTGAGAGCATTTAACATGTATTGGGAACAATTAGGAAGCATTTAACAGGTATTGGGAGCAGTTAGGGAGCATATAGCCGGTATTGGGAGCAGTTAGGGAGCATCTAGCGGGTATTGGGAGCAGTTAGGGAGCATTTAACATGTATTGGGAGCAATTAGGAAGCATTTAACAGGTATTGGGAGCAATTAAGGAGCATTTAGCGGGTATTGGGAGCAGTTAGGGAGCATTTAACATGTATTGGGAGCAGTTAGGGAGCATTTAGCGGGTATTGGGAGCAGTTAGGGAGCATTTAACATGGATTGGGAGCAGTTAGAGAGCATTTAGCGGGTATTGGGAGCAGTTAGGGAGCATTTAACATGTATTGGGAGCAGTTAGGGACATTTAACATGTATTGGGAGCAGTTAGGGAGCATTTAGCATGTATTGGGAGCAGTTAGGGAGCATTTAACAGGTATTGGGAGCATTTAATAGGTATTGAGAGCATTTAACATGTATTGGGAGCAGTTAGGAAGCATTTAACAGGTATTGGGAGCAGTTAGGGAGCATTTAGCGGGTATTGAGAACATTTGACAGGTATTGGGAGCAGTTAGGAAGCATTTAACAGGTATTAGGAGCCATTGAGAGCCAATTGGGAGCAGTTGGGAGTCATTGGTAATAGCATCCTAAAAAAAGATATGCTAGTTAAAAAAAATTAAGATATTTCTGTACATTTGTATGAAGAGTAAACTGTAACACTAAAATTAAATTTGTTTGTATCAAAATTACAATTTTCATGAAAACTGTTAAGGGTACGTTAAAATTTTCGTGAAATTCACTAAGTTTTCTTGGAAAAAAGCTACATACAAGTAGATATTAGTAAAAATTTCTATTAAAAATATTTTTTTTTTTTACATTAGTGTTTAAATAATTATTTTCAAAACTAAAATTTTCATGAAAAAATGTTTAGATAGACTAACATTTTCATGAAATTCAGTATTGGATGGTTGGTTAGCGACCTCATATTTCAAAGAAATATACGTTCTTTAGAATAAGTTTTTTTCTTTTTATAGGGAGGAGTGAGGCGGTACCAATTCTTCCTAAAAGAGGTATCGGGCCGGAGGTGGGTCCTCACTTTTAAAATTTAGCTTGAAAATAATTAACATTTTCTAAAGTCTTTCCAATTAGCTTATTCAAAATTGGTTAATGAAGGGGGGTGGGTAGATGAGTTCCCATGAAGGCAACGTCCGATAGTCGATATTTTAACAATTGTTTGGTAAAATATTGAAATGTCACGTGTAGCTCGGGGTTAGGGTTCTTTAGACCCTTAGCAAATGGCCTTCACTTTTATTAAACTTAAAAGTCGTGTTAAGATTTTTTTTATTTGCATATATCTCTGATCTTAGAAATTTAATGCAAATATCTCTTAAATTCACTCCTAGATGGCGCCACTACCCTAAACTTAGTAGAAAACTATCTTACTAAACTGTGTAGCCAATCATAAGCGTCCATTTAGTCACGTGTTTAGAACCGACTAATCGTAAGCAAGCATTTTGTCGATCTCTCACATAAAGCAAGTCATGACGTCATACCCGCTGTGACGTCAATAGTTAAAAAGCCTATCACTATAATGTTTTCGTTTAGAAGCAGTCATAGAACAACTCAACTCCGCCTTAAAGATAAACCGAAACTAAAAAGTGTTGCCACCGCTCAAAACTTTGATATAAAACAAATTATGACGTCATAACGAAACCAAAACAGCAGCAAGAGGGAAACAACTCCACTCCACTTCCGGCCACGACCCCTTCCGGTGACGTCATCATCCTTCATCCCATCGCGCATCCCGCCCCTGGCTTAGGATGCCCATTTCTTATCTACTTTTGCCTTATGTGGTATTGAGATAAAACTGTTTACGAATTTTTCTATAAATCGTCTTACAGGTGTAAAGTTGGCACAGTATGGCCCATGTGTTGCCCTTGGGCCTTTAAACTTCAACCAACCGGTGTTAAGTCATCTTACTGTTGTTTTGAACAAACAAGCAGTTATGAAAGAATGGAAATGATAGAAAGAATTCCGTTTTTATTTTGGATTACGGATAAAAAAACATATTTCTCCAATATTTTCTAAAGAATAATGTTGGTTCATTTTCATTCATTTGCTTTTTTTACTTTGAAGTGTTTGTTTAGCTATACACAAATTGACATTGGCGGACAGTTTTCTTTCCTAACGTGGTATAAATATTTTGGGATTTCAAAAACATCAATTAGATTAATACAACATCGATAAACATACAAAAATATTATTGTAAGGTTTTGTAACCTTTGAATAAGTCAATAATCCCTTTTATATCGTATGAATAGTTCGTTCACCTATCTCCTTATGTATATCCTTACGTCTGAGAATTACATAATTCTTTTCAAGAATACACCCTCACCGACACGAGAATTCTTGTCTGATTAGAGAACCGGCGTGTCCATCATAGCAAATTTTTTTAAAAAGTTGCTATTCACAATTCTCGCCTTTCGTGACCTCTAATTTCGGAGAATATCCAGAAGTGCATACGTAATCAAGTACCTCACACGAAACCCCGTCACGGCAACGTTACTGTTAATGACATTAAAAGACTATGACCAGGCTGTCTTTGGATTTGAGGATCCGTGTCGTATAAATAGTGCAGCTTTTTCTTGTTCTTCACGCATTGTTGATCCTTACTCACATGCACTTGATAAAACATGACTTGAGAATTGTAAACAAACAGCCGTTCACAAGAATGACGTCTATTTTGTTTTTCGGAAACTATGATTTGTTGATTAAGAAGCAGGACGATATCTTGCGTTGTTTTACTTTGTGTTGCCTGTTCCAGTTCATTTAGCAGCGTTTGACACTTGCTTCTAAGTAACTAGTGAGATATCTGTGTAAAATAATGTTATCATTGCAATTCATGCAGCGACCTCATAGTTGCAATGCGGTTAGCTAAATCTATACATATCTTTGCATTAAAACTCATTTCGATTTATCAAGAGGCACTAAAATTGGTAGTTGTTCCTTATTTTCGGTGCTTTTTGGTGTTTTTAAATGAAGAACTGAAAAGTTATATGAGGTGTTTGCAATTTGGTTCCATTGTTCTTAAAAACAAATCCATCTGTAATCCAGGGACATAAGAAGTACGAACCCACAATTTACATTATGGAGGCAATGGGGTCAGCCATACTCTCGGGACACCTTTGCGTTTCTTAGAACTTTTGAAGGTTACGTCTTATAATGTGAGTCCCACATACGTTTTATGCTACTATATCTCAATACTCAATTTATAAATGGCAACCGAACGTCACAAATTCTTAATCATATTTTAATATAATTAGCCCATAGTATAACTAACAAAACAAGGCATTTTTTAAGAGTCGATTTTATTCAGGAGCACAGTTTTTAATTTTTGAAGAATTTAACATTTTTATGATTTTAAAAGGGTTGGGGGATATTATGGAAAAGGATGTTTTATCAGATCATAATAGCATGCTTAACAATGTCTTTCAAGATATTATATTAAAATAAGATCCAAGCATTGTACAGAAAAATTAGTTTGGAATTGCTTGAACTAACTATTCCAAAAGAAATTTTCAACTCATTGGACAATTAAACGCAATGTTGATAGATTAAAACTTTCCCCTTCCCCCTCTTCATTTATTCATATTTCAAATGCATGTTCAACAAAAGTAATGAGAGATTTAAAACACTTATTAAAATATAAATCATAAAAATAACATTTAACCTGATATTTTCATCTGTTATCAATCATTATCGATCACGGAATCATTCGGCATCTTCCCATACCTAGCCCGTAAGTCTTTCAAGTAGTCAAACCAGTGGCGGCTCCTGTACTACAGCCAGTACAACTGGGCTGAATCTAAATTTATCAGTTCAAAACTAAAATGATATATTTTACAATTTTCTTAAATGAAAATCCAATTTCTACGGTAAGTGTAAAAAATCTGATAAATAGCAAACTTGTTGCCTCAATACTCAATTCACGAAAGAAAAAAACCCGCTTCCAATCCACCTATATTGGTGATCTTCCTCCTAAGAGCAGCCGAGTGTCCCTAGAACAGAGTTTCGGCTGCGACTTTTTCACCCGTTGGCATGGTAACCGATAGAACCCAACGGATCCTTTCTAGCCACGAAATGCATAGGGTAATGCTGTAAACATGTTTCGACCTTCGGCAGACCTTGAGAATTCAGTGAACTGATTGATCGAAAATTAGTATGGGTAGGACCAAGTGAGAACGAACCTAAAAATCCCTTCAAACGGAATGTCATTTTGAAGCAATGGAGACCTATTACGATAGTGTGTGGTTTATAGGAAATACCATTTAGAAGATGGAAAGAAGATGATAAACACGAACTAATTAATGTGAAGATAGACCAACACCAAAGTTGTCCATCCATCAAAGAACAAATCACCATGATCGTAAGTTTCAAATGTCTTGGTATGAACTTTTCCCGTGGCTGTGTGGAAGCTTTTATTTACAATTTTTTTTATGTTGGTCGTGTTTGATTGTGCTGGAAATATGTGGATTAAACAAAAAGGTAGCTCTCTGATTAGTAGACGCTTCAATGCTTCATGCAATTACTCATCAAATCAGTATTGTTTTTAAGTAAACAAGAACTTACATTTAGAGGCCAAAACGATATATATATATATATATATATATATATATATATATATATATATATATATATATATATATATATATATATATATATATATATATATATATATATATATATATATATATTAAATCAAAACTATTCAGAATGATTTGAGGAATTGTTCTTATTTTATAATGTTATGATATAAATGTTAGTATTTTGTACAAATTGAAATGAAACTTCGATTTCAGTATTAAAGAATTTGCATTGAATTTTTTGTAATGTACACACTTGAAATATCGCAAAAATAGGTCAAATGTGTTTATAGTTTTTCTGCTTTAAAATAATTTCTAGATGGAATTTTTGCAAGGTAATGGTATCATCTGAAGGCTATAGACTTATTTTATTAGTTTGAAGCACTATTTTGTTCTGAAAATAAATTTGAATATTTAAACTCGTTTCCTAAAAATCGTATTTTTGGCTTGTGAAACTTCATTTAAACAGTGATAACTGAAGTTTGATATAATCTTTTTGAAAAATGATTTGAAAATTGAAATCTGCATTAACTATTAGATGTTTTGAACCTCAGTCAAATTGACTGAAAAAAAATTAATTTTTACTAGATTTTTAAATGCAAAAGTTTTTAGAAAAATTGTGTTTTTTTCTAGTTTCAATTTAAAAAAAAATTCTATTAAAAAACTAAAAACTATACATTCTAGAAACTAGTTGGAGGTTCATAACATTTAGAATGATATTATGAACAATTTCCAATCATAATTTCTTTTCTTGGCCCCATAAAACTCGAGTAACTGTTCAAAAATATGCTAATCATAACGAGTTAAACGTGAATTAGTTTATTAATTTTTAAATAAACTTGAAATTTTTTTCCATTTAAACGTCGTTACTAATTATGTGCTTTTAAGTGCAAAAAAATTCGATTTCTAAAATGATAATTAAAAAAAAAAAGGTTCAATTGTGATTGTACATGATTGTGGAAAGTGTGTGTGGTTGTCGGGGGGTGGGCTGTTGGGAAGTCGCATGTTTTCGGCTGCACTAACATTTTCGACCACGAGCCGCCACTGAGTCAAATCAAAATGGCATCCCTCGAAAATTAAACAGTCTGCAAAAGAAGAAAAGAATCGGTAACATTGGATTGACCGCAACAAGTTTTGATCTGTAACTCATATCATGCATGCTTTTATTTATAGCATAATGCTATTTTAGTGAAGCTTCTTACTCGTCATGTTGCAGACATGCGTGTTTCATTTTGTCTAGACTCTACTTTTACTATAAGTACAATGATTTATACTTTCATAAGCCTGATTTATATAAAAAGCCACTGACCTGTTACGCCAAAGAAAAATATTAGTCTGGATTCAACAGCTCTGGACATAAAATAGTGAATTGAACTTGGAGGATAAAAATATTGAATATAACATTTGTGAGCACACGTATTGATTCCTTATTTAAATGATGTTTTATTATAATAACTTTATACAGTTATAATAACTTTATACAGTTATTTTTTTCAAATCTCTATTTCTTTCACGTTAAAAGGGTTGTGATTTATTTGCATAAAATTATAACGGTAATAAATTTTTTATGTTTTCTTCATCGAAAACGTCTTCACCGAAACGTTTAATATAATATATTAGTTGAAGAATATTATAGTAAAAATTATTAGGGTAGAGGGGATACATGTGAAAAGTTTGTATGTAATATATGTAAAAGATATATATTTATTTTTTAAGTTGTAAATAGTAGGACAGTTTTAATGCGATTATTAATTTTAGTCAAATGTCAGAATATTTGGACAGTTTGTGTAACACCGATTAATTAGATAAAAAAAGGAGATTTCTTGTTAATCATAGGGCAGATATGAGCCGATTTTATGTTTCGTTACGCACTTAAAAATTATTAACAAAAATTTTATTGCTTTTGTATTTATTATTATTATTATTATTATTATTATTATTATTGTCTCTTTTCTTATATTTACTATTATTATTACTAGCATGATTTTTAATATTATTATTAAGATATTCTCTTAATTGGAAAGTCATTTGAATATTATTTGAAGAAATAAGTTCATAAATGTATTTAATAGTTAATTATGAATTCATTAATCTTAAAATATGTCTTTAATAAACAATTAGAATACATATTTAAGCGCAATATTATTCGAAAGCTGGTATTAGAAAAATGCTAGGTCTTACTCTCTAAAATATCACGTTTCTTTTAATGAAAACATTCTTTGATATATAATAAAGTTAATATTTAGAGAAAGCATATAATTGGTATCGAAAATGACAGATATAATAATACACATACTGGTATAATAATAAGCACAGTGTTTTTATGTAAAAGAGATATTACTTACTATCAATACTTTCAAAACTATATAGAATTGATCTAAATATCTAGTATTAAATTAATAGTAATTGAAAGCATTATTTTCTATCTGAAATATTAAAATTACTTTTTATAGATTAGATTATGCCAAGTAAAATGATTATCATTTTACTTGCCATAAAGATATAATGGTGCAGCGAATTTTAAAGCCCTAAAGTACTAAAAACCTAACGATAAAACTATTCATTCCTTAGAATAGTCACAGCAATATTATACCCAATCGACTTCTTCCGATATCCAATCTCAAATATAGATACAATGTATCGAGTGAAAGCTTATAAACATTTCTCCCAAGATATTAATAAAAAGACCCAAGCATTCAGAAACCAAGTGACGATCCACTGATAAAAACAACTCTCTTTGGAGAATAATTATAGTAATGCCGCTACTAAACGACCCCTCTTGATAGACATCTTTAAAAATAAACACGAGGTGTCGATTGAGTACTCATAAGGATTTGATCCGAAATAGGAAGGCCTCAATCATTTTTCATTCTTAATTTTTTCACACAGTTAATAACATGGAAAAAATAACTATCGTCACGTTTTCGCTCAGGAGAAATGACCTACCCACAGGCATTCTATGCTGACATAAACATAGCAATCCGACGTGTCTAGGACGAACTGTCTGGCGATTTTTTTACGTCACCCTGATAACATAATAACTGATGGAGCTGAAGCATGGTGACGTCTTCCTCCGGAGTTTATCAATGGTAAATTTTTTTTAGCTCAAAGGAACTGTGGTGACGTCACCTCTTTCATTGAAGGAACTCGGAGTTTTCGCTGACGATGGATTTTAAGGATAACCACAAAAATAAGGGGTGTTATTTTTAAAAGGGACGATGAAAAGATTCTGGTTACTTTTTAAAAAGATGGGATTATAAGGTGAAGGAATTATTTTATTTCAAATTTAATTTTACTGTTATATGTTGTTTTTTTCAAGCGATATTTGCTTTTATTTTTTAGAATTTTTTATAGATATATATATATTTACTTTTATCATTTACAAATTTTTCTATATTAATTTTTTGTTGTTTTACTAAATACTATTTTTTCTTGTTTAAATTTTATGTTGATTACTACTAATTTCTTTTTCGTTTTACCTTTTATGTTTTTTAATTTATTAAGTGCTGTTCTTTCAAATTTAAGTATTCTGTTTTATTACTTTTTCTTTCGTAAACGTTGCATTTCGTGAATATCCTAATACATTTTTATTTCAATGGATGATTAAATGTAAGGCTGTAAAAAAATGTACAATTTACTAATAATTTTAATTTATACACAATTTAAAACAGGTTTCCATATCAATAAACAAAACGTGGTTATTTTACAGGACAATCCAAAAGTAAAAGCTAAATTAAATCATTGGTAATTCGCGAAATATTGGAGTGGTTATGCTTTTGACAGAAATAAACAGATACCAAACTTTATATAATTTTTATTTAAAAGAAATAAAAAAGTAATAACTAGATTTTATAATCTTTTAATATCATATGCTTAATTTCTACTTAACTTGATGGATATGCAAAAAATAGACGATTTGAGCTTTATGTACGTATAGGAATCACTTAAAATTGATGTTACACATGGAAAAATACATTTATTTATTAACAGTTTTCATGGTTCCAATATAGTGATTATTTTAAAACCGTATATTTAAATTCCAATTACGTTTAGCTCTGGTTCATTGCGTTCGTGTTACAACTGATATCACATAATATAAGTCAATCTCAAAATATATAATTTTGGAATAAACTTTTTTACATACACATAATTTTTAATTTATGATTTTGAAATGCATAAATCTGATATTTTTTTAATAAAGCAAAGATATAGGAATAAAAAAAAAAAAAAACATTACCATATATAAGGATATCAGTCTAAGTTCATTTGATAAAATCACTAAATTGCCCAATCTTTCCATACATTATGCTTTGAGCGCCAGAATGGACCATCCCACAATTTGATTTCTCGCTGTTTTAATCCCGTTTATTCAAAACCATTAATGCCAGAACGGATAAAATGTGGTTTATCTAATGGGCAAGCGCTCATCGCCTGGTTTCCCTTTGAGATTTATAAAATAATTTATCGTTAGTCACCAATATATTTTAAGAATACCTTTCTATTAATATCTTTACACTGGTTTTAGCCATGCGATTCGGATCTTTTTGAGTTCTATTCATAAGCGCTTACTACAATCTTTAGGCGCATTATAATAGTTTCCCACTGTAAAGTGGCCGACCAAATGGTATAGTGGTTAGCATACTAGCTTCTAAACCGTGACTTTGCGGGTTCGAGTCCCGTGTAAGGCATGGGTGTATGTAAATGTAAGTCGGCTTGACAAATGACGAATGCTTTATATGCATCATAGTCCTCGTGTTGCTGACGGCGCCAGATAATCTGAAAACAACTAAATAACCCACTGTAAAGTGACACTAATAGTTTAATTTCTTAAGTTAGTACATTAAAGTCCTTTTACTCTTTCTACATATTTGAAGAAGGCTGAACTACACATGATAGGATAAAATCTATACCTTAAAATTACGCGTGGTAGGAGAAAAAATATTATTTTGTGAGGCTAATTTAATTTCCATGTATGCCAAACAAATCTAAATATTGTTTGCCTATCATGAAAATAACTTACGCCAGATACCTTGGTTAGTGGCAGTCTCTATATTAACAAGACTCCTTAATTTAGAATAGGGGTGATGTATACAAGATATTGGCTTCCAAAACGGTTACAATATGGGTCAGATGTCTTTCACTTAAAACCCCCCGTGAAAAATGGGGCTAGTCTTGATTTCACAGCAACAGACAATTTGGAGGGAGCTATTCTTGTGATAGACAGACAGTACGGCACTGGATATGTCTATCCTCATCGAAATGAATTATAACTGTTGGTACTTTATTGTTTGGTAATTTCTAAATTTATAACCTGGCAATAAAAATGCATATTCGTTGTCTTGCAAATTGAAATGAAATATCGCAGGTATCGTGGAGTAATAGTCCAACTGCAAAATTTGTCAAAATGGAGTTAAGATCTATATTGTGTTCCAAGTAGACAGACGTCACTAAGAATATAGTGAAAGGAAAAAAAAGAATATAATGAAACATTCCGAATTAAATTTTATAGTATTTTGAAACATTTTGGATGTACACAAAATTGCCCTCGCCTTTCTCAAACATTGGCATCCTACCTCCCAATGTTCTATCAGAAATGTCTGACTAATTTTTTTGCAAAAAATTAGTCGGACAGAATAATCCTTTAAGAATAAGTCGAGCAAAAGGCACTTCTGGAAAGAGTCGGACGACAAACTACAAATAACAAATTCCCGTATCTTCGACTAATTATGCTTTTCTAAACTCTGTTTTCAAAAAGTAAAAAATAAAATTTCGTTTGACTTTTCCAAAAATTAAATGGCAGTTTTATATCCGATGTTTGAAAGAGGGTTTAGAAGAAAAATTTAAAATATTAGTAATGGTCAATTGAACCTTTGGCTTGCAATTATGTTTCTATAATGCTTCTATTGTGTTTCTTAAAACACTTTTAAGTTATTCCCTAGCATTCGAAACGTCTGTAATTTATACCGAAAACATCTCCTTGGTTTAGAATTTATCTTTTCTTAAATTGAGATCGGAAGGTACTAGGAAGTTTTTTTTTTTAAGTTTTGTAACCAAGTAATTGATTTATTTTAATTTTATGATTCGTACCAAAGTACATGCATCAACGCTAGGTCATGATTTTTCAAAATAAAGTAATACCGAATCTATAAAATACACTTTAAGCTAAGCAAACTTATCAGTATTGGTATACTTAGAATACTTGAAAATTCATCCTTTCAAATACAAACAATTACATGCAGAAATTAATATTTATTGATAAAAAAATAATAATGGATTTTTGCTTTTAGTTGTTTTAAGTACAGTTCGTAGGATTTTCACATGGCATATTTCCTTACAAACTAGTCATAATTACTTTCGATAGAAAAATAAAGATAACAACTAACACATATCTTAGTGAATAAACAATATTATTAATAAAATTATTTTAATATTAAATAAGTTTGCATATGAAATTTTTTTAAGTGTATTGCATATGTATACTTTCACACATAATTTTAAATAATTGCACAATGTATGCGCAGTGATTTCTACTGTGAAAGGGTTTTGATACATTAGCATTAGCTAAACAGTGTTATTTCAGAATATTTTATGTTTTGAATTCTATAATGAAACAATTGTATGGTAGTTCCAAAGAATTTGGATAGTATAATTAAAACTACAATGGTAATACAAACTAATAGGATTTAATACAAACTATTTTTTTAATCAAGATTCAACTATTTCTTTTATGAACTGAGAAAAGTGTCACTGTTTTTAATTTGGAAATCGAGTTTTAATTACATTTCCATTAAGTATCATCGATCTAACATTTATTGTATAATGATTTTCAATAAGAGTATTATTCCAGTGTCAAGTAGATAGACGTCACTAGGAATATACTAAAATGAATAAGAAGAAATAATGAAACATTCCAAATTAAATGTTGTATCTTGAAACATTTTGGATGTACACTGTTAAAAATTCGGTTCGACCCTGCACCAAAAATCGGTTACCATTTAGCTGCAACCAACATTTGGTGCTTAGTTTCACGATTTAATGGTGCTACCTCGGACACCACTTGGTGGAACAGATGAAGATAACAAATGTAGGATTAAAAAAGTACAAAATGCTTTTAAAAGTATGGAAATAGTCAAACTTAAACCTTTCTCTAAAATAAAAAATTTATTATGCAATAGTAAAATCAGTTTTACTATATGGCAGTGAAACTTGAAAAATCACAAAACTGCAGGAGAATAAAACTAATGCATTCCAAATTAAATGTTTAAGAAAAAATCTTAAGAATATTTTGACCAAATAAGATATCCAACTCAGATATATATAGAAAAACGGCTACTAGACCCTTAACAAATAAGATCATGAAAAAGAGATGGCATTGGATTGGGTAGATTGGATTGGGGGATGAGAAGAGGTCCTGAAACCAACGAAAGAATCACTTTGACATGGGCGCGGAATGAAAAGCGGAAGAGAGGGAAATCCTGGTTGACCTGGAGAAGGATTGTTATAAAAGAACGAGACAAACTAGGATGGCTGAACTTTCTAGAGAGACCGCGCTTAACCAGAGGGAATGGGTGTCAATGATTGCGGCTTCATGCGCCTACCAGTCGTGACGAGTCACAAGGCAACTCGATATCATATTATGGTGATAGGTTGAACCAAAATTCCCGGTTTCGCTACCCTATTTTATAGTGCATGGTTGAACAAAAATTAGTGTTTTCGCTACTCCATTTTAGGGTGAAACGTTGAACCAATATTAGTGTTTTTGTTACGCCATTTTATGGTGAAAGTTTGATCATAGTTTTATATTTTTTCTCTGCTTGTTATAGCCATCGATTGAATTTATATTTTTATATTAAATAATATTTTTATTATACGTTAAATTATTACTTTTTTCGTTTATAATACTATTATATATTTTTATGAATATTTTTTTATATAAATAATTTTAATAAATTTTATATAATAAATAAATTATATATTTTTTATTTTATTAAAGCAAATAAAAATAGTTATCATTTGAGCATTTATTGAGAATATAACTGCAGGGATTCCTCAGATAGGACTAAGAAGCATAACCATGAAATAATTAAAAAGTATATCCATTTGGAAACAATCCAATATTTAAGTGTTCATTTTGTTCAATAAAATAATATCCACACATAAGTAGCTATTGAAATAAAAAATTCTATTTGTAATAAGCATTACAATTTATTTAAAAAATAACTATCTTAATTTACTCAATAATAACTCAGAATGATTTACTTTTTTAATAATTAAATTAAGATAAGATCAACAATCCTCATATTTTATCACACTATTTTTATCGCTCTGTATATTTCATTTCTTTCCCGCAGAATATTGGAACATGAAAATATTGTTTACTTATTCAATCAGATCTCAAATGTAGTCAAAATTGGTCACATAGACCTCAATTTCATATATATATATGTATAAATAATTCAAAATTAATTAGTATATATATTTCAAATTTAAATAGAAGTTCCACACTATAAATGAAAATACAAAGTATTTTATTAATTGCTAATTACAAAAAAAGCAAACAGAACAGGTACACATTGCATAATATTTCATGAATAGCAATATAATTTGTAGAATTAATAAAAATCCAGCATAGTTTCAAAATATCAATACATTTTGCACCGTTGGGCATGTGTCTAAACTATACTATAAAACTAATTCTATTTAAATATATTTGTGAAAAAGTAATATTTAAAAAATATAAATTTTTAATACAGAAGAGGTTTCTTAAAACAGTTTGTCGATTTAAGGTCTGTAACTGAACTCTCAATTGACTCATTACTTTGGAGGTTATATTTTTTATTTTATAACAACCTTTCATTATACAATGGCATCATGTAGCTTAAAATGGGATGTATATACATTTTTAAATATGATTTCAAGCCACATTCAGAGCAAGTCGTTTTACTGTTATTTGTACTAAATGCAAGTTATTCGTGCTGAAATAGGCAAATTCTTAATGAAGAATAACTAAAACAAGACTTAACATGTCTATATATTATATTTAATATGAGCAACGTAGAAATAAAACTTTAAAAATCTTTACTTCATATAGCCCACAAAAACATTGTTATAAATCAGGGTTCAAACATTTTTCACAAAAAAAAAAGAAGCTATTAAAGACCATTATTATTTTTTTTTTCATCAGGACAAATCACAACTTTAAAAATTAAACCAGTACAAGAATTTTTACGACAAATTTGCATAAACTATTTTATTTAAAATAAACAAACTTGAAATCTACATAAAAATGAGTCAAATCTAGTGAGTTAGTGAATAAGCTGGAATTTTAAATTACTATATTAGTGAAAAACAAGAATTATTAAAAACTTTTATAAATGAAAACTAAAAAAAGGAGTTCTTATAAAACAAGTCCCAGTAGAAATCTTGTTTCTATATAAATTAAATATAATATACCTACCAAATTATTTCAGATTTTTTTTTTTTTTTTTAGAATAAAACTTATATTAATTTATTAAAGTCTTCTTGAATGGATCTTACTTTGCCCATTAACCGTTCGAGCTTTCCAAATCTTTCCATTCGAGATGCAAATAGTGCGGGACAGTGAAATAACACTTGGAAAGCGTCAGGTTACTTGTCCAAATCTTATCCGAACCATATTTTGGTGCAGTAGGTATAGTCCTCAATTGGGTACTCATTTCAATTAACTGCGATGACAAAATAATGGATCCTGTCCATTGTGGAGATGTATAAAAACACATAGGTAGCTCAGGACATACTGGTCCATTTTTTCCTGTCCGATTATACATAAATGGTCATTCCAACACGCCAGTTTTCCCCGCTCTGAGAACTGTGGATTTTGGCTTGGTGGACGAATTTAGAAAGAGACACACATGGTGTAGATCTTCAAAAGCTCCATAATTCGGGGTACTATCATTATCCAGAACCTGAAATATACAAAAGGAGTATGATTAAGTCTAGAGTTCATTATTGAAATAAAAATGTGAAAGGAATTATTGTAATGGGCACATCTTATTCATAAGGAATGGGTGAAAGTTGTAAGGATCCCAGGATTAAAATGTATTTATATTCATATATTTTAATATATTCCCCATTGCAGCATACTTTGTTTAATAATTGTTTCAGATTATCTGGCGCCGTCAGCAACACGAGGGCTATAATGCGCCGAAACATTCGTCATTAGACAAGCCAACTTTCATTTACAAACACCCATGCCTAACACGGGATTCGAACCCGCAACCTCGCGGTCTAGAAGCTAGCACGCTAACCACTATACCGTTTAGTCGGCCATACTTTGCTTAAGGTTCTGTCAATTTAAATAAAGATGCACTTAATTCTAAAATTTCTAACTTCTCTCCTGAATTAAATTCGAGAACATTTATATAGATAATTTACATTAAGTGAAAAATACTCGATTAAGAATATGATTTTGTAAAACTTTTAACCTCAGTAGCCATTTTAAAACATATATTAATTATACATAAAAAAATTTAATTCCAATGTAAAATTTTAGTGTTTAATTTTAAAAATTGTTGCAGTTAGCTATCAATAAAAAATACTCAGCTACTCGAATCCAAACAAAAAAAAAGCTTGAGAAATCTCCAGAAATCTGCAAATTTGTTTTTCAAAGTTGGAGTAATCGCAGCTTCAAAATGCCAATTTTTGTAAACATGGTGTCAGTGATCACCTATTCTTAATTAAATACTTGACAAAGTGATCAGTGGTTTAAATGCAAAAAACTTTTAAAACAAAACCCTCAATTTGTAAAAGTTAGAAATGGAAGTTGGTTAGGTTAAAATTTACTATACGGTCTCCCATGGCGACTTTTAAAAAAAAATCGCCAAATTGAAAATAACGTCAAAAGCATATGTCGCTAAATCCAAAATGGCGTCAAAACATGCCGTGTTGCCAAATTCAAACGGTCACTAGGGTTATTGGAAAACCTTGGCGATGGGTTGCCACATTCGGCATGAATTGCCAACTTTCAAAAAGTCACCGAGGGGCACCATACAGTTAATCTTAACCGATGGTTAAAATCTTATTTTAGAATACATTCAATACTTTTGAAGAGAGCAAAAAGAAAATTATTTAAATATTTTTATGAGACAGTTCCTCAAAAACTTTATGAAATTCTGTTTGGAGCAATTATAAGCAAGTAAAATAAACAATAACGAAACAGAATATA
Organism: Linyphia triangularis; assembly: GCA_963978545.1. Taxonomy (NCBI): domain Eukaryota; kingdom Metazoa; phylum Arthropoda; class Arachnida; order Araneae; family Linyphiidae; genus Linyphia; species Linyphia triangularis. The sequence goes on from OZ021721.1 coordinate 35,965,431, forward strand.
TGTAAGAAGGACAAATAATTTTTTACCTTTAATAACAGTAAAAAATTTGAAACTCTGTCCTAAATAGAGTTAAACCCCGCTAATGCGAAGTCATGTTAACCGAATTTCATGTTAAATGAATAAATTAACGTTAAGTTTAAGTACGGAGAACTGCTTTTACTTTGCGTAGAACGGGATTTCATGTTAAGCGATTTCGCGTTAACGGGGTTTAACTGCATGAACTATGTTCAATCAAATCTATGCTGAAACTCCACAACAAACAGACACCAATCATATTTTTATTAGTTTTTAATTTGCATTTGCTTTACTGAAATTTGAATCAAATATCACTAATCGCGTTAAATGGAATGATTTTTTCAGCTATTTAAATGAAACTATCTGAGATGATTCCCTATTTATGCAATTTATTTCTCGATTAAACACTTAGTGTTACTACAAAGATAGAGACATCAATATAGGAAGTATAAACAGGCGCTAAAGAAATACATGTAAAATAACATCAATAGAAAATATATAGTTTGAACGAATAGGTCCTTAAATGTTTTTCTTCGGAGAACCTATTTTGTTTGGAAAGGGCATTCAACTTTTCAAGAAATTAAAAAAAATCAAATTTTTTATTATTTTGCGTGATTTTACATTTAACTATGACATAAACTGTTGCATAACTATAGTGTGAGTAGTCACTCAAAACACTCTTCCAAAAGTACGATTAAATGTTGACAGATACGTTAAATTAATGCAAAATTCTTCCACTTTACTACTACGTATTATTTGTTTGCAAATGCCAGAGATCGTTGTTCATTTTAAGGGGTGGAAGCGTTCCACGAAAAATGGCGGTTTGTCAAACTACATACAGTATCGTTTGCACGTGCACGTATCATGTCCCCCCCCCCCCATAGTTCTTTTAATAAAAATTAAACATATTGCACGCTTCCTACAAAAGTGACACAAAGTTCTTCATTTTAAGTAAAAGCGTGAATAAAATACCAGCTGAATGAAAGACACAAGATTGTTTACAAATCGAATTCAAGTTCAAACTGACTTGGGCCAATCTTCCATCTTTAAGTTCATGTAATCAGTGAATTTGTTCATAGTTTGACTAAAAAAAAATTAAAAAAATTTGAGTTTGTGTCACTTTTATAGCAAGGGTGCAATATAGAGGTTAGAAATATCTATCAAAATAAATATCGATACTATATCGTTGCATAGAAAATAATATCGATAACATATCGATATTATTAACATATCTCTTTCAGTGAGATAACGTATCGATATATCGATACATGATTTTTTTTTATTTGATTTTCAATTTTGCCAGAAACGAAGTTTTTCGGGGCAAATTTCTACTTTTCATGATTGCTTTTTGTAAGGTGACTACTTTTCCAACTGAAATGAATATCTTACGAAAAAAAGTTATAAAAAGTTAATTAATGCAGTGATTTTAAGAAAAATTTAGATAATTTTCAATAGCTATTAAGTGTATAGCATAATATTGAATATTAGTGCCTTTTTAACTGTCTCTCAGCTAAGTCCAAGCTTTAGTTTTGAAGTTTTTAAAAAGGGAATAAAGAAAATCGAAAAAAACATGAAACTACAAAATGATTATCAAAAATCTAAAAATGTTTGAAAATATCGATATATCAGTGTCTTTTATAGATATTTTTAAAAAAATATCGATAAAAATATCGTCGTATCGATATATCGCCGACCTTTAGTGCAATAGGATATCACGAAAATCAGAATTTTTAGAACTTTCACTAGTAATGCACATCGAACGAATTGCACTCCATGCATGGCAATGCATTGCAACGAATTTTGAAATCATTGTTTAAGCTTAATTGAACACAGAACAAATCTCTTTCTGAGCTATAAATAATTTATAGTAAGCATAGTGCAGGCTGTTGAAGGTTGAACCATTATTTCGTGCAAGGCTGTTCGCTGTAGTTTTTGGTTGGTCGAAGTTGAACCTAAACTGGAGCAACACTCTGCCGCTCTTGACAATGCATCTAAAGTTGGTTCAACGTTGAACTGAATTTTTTAACAGTGTACCGAAAATTGCATTCGCCTTTATCAAACATTGGCATCCTATCTCCCAACGTTCTATCAGAAATGTCTGACTAATTTTTTTACAAAAAAATTAGTCAGACAGAATAATCCCTTAAGAATAAGCCGAGCAAAAGGCACTTCTGGAAAGAGTCGGACGACAAACTACAAATAACAAATTCCCGTGTCTTCGACCAATTACGCTTTTCTAAACACTATTTTTAAAATTTTGTCATTTACTTTCAGAATAAAATTGTTTAAATCGTTTACCAGGTTTTTATTTTATGATTTTTACTACTGTAATATAATTGTTTGTCAAATTTATACTCATCTTTTCTTTTAACAACTCCATCTTACACTCTTTTGCTTCTCTCGCTAAGTTTGTTGCATTATCAAATCTTGTACCTTTTTCTTAAACAATTCAACTACTTTGGCCTATCCATTTGAAACTTGACTTACATCTCAATGACAACACAATATTCCATCATAATAATCAAGTATTCAAAAATTAAAAGAAAATAATACTTTCAATCTGAGTTGGATGCGATCGATTGATGATGCTGATAAAATACTTAGCAAACAGTATAGTATATCATTCGAGGAATTAACTTCGTTTCGATCACACGAGTCATTGCACGGCTCTCTCTCACTCTGTTCTTCTATTCTTCGCTTAAGATGAATTCCACAAGCCAACTGGTGGCTAACAATAGACTCAACCTCAACTAAATATTGAATTTATGTGAAGAATTAAACATTTGAAAAAACAACGAACTCTTAAATTTCTTGCGGTCCATTATATTACATTTCTATCGAACCAGACGCAAACATTGGTCCGTCGAGTCGGAGCATCGAAATAGCATTACAAAATATAACTTTATCATGTCCAAATTTACTGAACTGATTCGCAAACGTGGCCGTATCCAGAGACAATTAACAAGAATTGCAACATACGTAAAAAATGAGGCAAATGCGGCTGATGAAGTGGAAATCAATGTCAAAATTAACAAGCTTAGAAAAATTAGCGGTCAACTTGAAGACTTGTTGCCGGAATATTATCAAGCTGTGGAGGACAACAATGACCATCCCGATATATATTATATATATATATTTGTTCTCCCTATCATATTGTTTTTTCAATGGACAATGTAAGTCGAAATTCCCTTTGATGAATATTTTAAAACATAACTGTTACAACATAAAAATATAGTGTCTATTTTTCAAACAGCCTGTTCGATGTTAGCTTTAGGCAGTGTGTGTAATGCATGAGAAATGAAATACATATTTCCCTTCCGAGAGATATTAGATTAGAAATGCCGAAGCAGAAAGAATGTAAATTTTTTCCTGTTCTTAAAGAATGGTCCATCAACATTATGGGATTCCACCCGTCTGGTCTGACTTCTGGAGACTTACCAGAACCCCCTAACAAGCAAAAGCTATCATTTGAAAGCTAGCTGCATATTTGTTTTACCTGGTACTTATCAATTGCGACGTACATTTATTCCTCTTGGGGATTTATTTGGAATATTTTAGTTGGTTGATATATGGTTGGTTTATGATATTGTTGTGAAATTTCACGATTTATACTGGAAATTTTAAGTTAGATGATGCTGAGAGCTGAGATTTTTAATGGTAAATTATTCCTCCCTAAAGAATGAAAGTTTTTAATCAAGTGGAACTCTTTAGTGAAAAAGATGTAAGTGTGCTTTGATGGTGAAAAATAGTTTGCTTAATAAATGCTTTTTGTTTTATGCTCACCACACTTTCTTCAAAATATTAAACTTTATAGAGGAAATAGGGGCGTTATTTAAATAAGTGGATCAATTTTGAATGACTGCTTTTTTTATGCAAATGAACAGACCTATGATAGTTTGTAATGAAATGAACATAAAGTGCTACAAAAAGCCATACATTTTAGAAAATATACGAATATACGATTGCTCTTTTTGTTAAAAAATAAAGGCAACATTTGCTTCTTTTGTTAGCAAACATAATTTCCAACAAAATCAACAAGATCTGGTATTTTTCATCGATATATTTTTCTAAATAATTATTCAGTTTTTTTGAGTTAGTCTTTCATTCATAATACAAATTCCATCTTTGCTTAGTATTTAAAGATTTCGAATAGAACACGAGTTAACACAATTTAAAAAAAAATAAAAAATTTTAGAGTTTGTTTGAAGACAATTAAAATAAGCTTTTCGAAGGTTTAAATCAAAAAGGTTTTGCATTTCTTATATTTCCTCTTAAGATTAAAAATATTGCAAAAAATATGAGTAATCAAGTAATAAAAATTGAATTGTACGTATTTACAAAGGGTACAGTTTTAATACGTTTAGATTCTAAAAATTTTTTTGCATCAATATATTGCTAGACATAACTGTAGAAGTAAAGAATAAAACATTTCTATAACGAACAATTTTGGGTTAGTTGTATAGGGAATTTTCAAAACAGTGATAATTGTTTAAAATGGAGCATTTTCTACTTGAGCCTGGAAGTAATTAAATGGTTTAAAATTGATAATCTACAGCTTATTCACAAATTAGTTGGTCAAAGGAGTTCAAATAGATCTTTATAACTTTTGAATAACTGGGCATTATTAACCATTCTTTTTCCCCAACTAATTTATGTTCACCATGTCATTCTGTATGCAAAAAAAAAAAAAAATGTTTATTATGCCTAGTTGTTATATGTTATACAGATTTATTTGAGCTCCATTTCCCAACTAATTTATGAACACCCTGTATTTATAATATATAATAAACTTAAAAAGTGTACAACAAAACATACATAACGTATATTTGGAAGATAGATAGTCGTGCTGCAATTTTAAATAATACAACTTGTAAATTTGCAATTTGTAGTAAGAGAGTCAAAGAAAAGCATTACTTTAACCCTTTTTCAGAAACTCCTGAAGTTATTCATAGCTACTTTTTTTTACAAAATAAATAAATAAATAAATAAATAAATAAATAAATAAATAAATAAATAAATAAATAAATAAATAAATAAATAAATAAATAAATAAATAAATAAATAAATAAATAAATAAATAAATAAATAAATAAATAAATAAATAAATAAATAAATAAATAAATAAATAAATAAATAAATAAATAATGCATTATTTACACTAAGTATACGTCATTGATTAAAATTAAGCTTAATCTGAGTAATGAGATCTATTCCATAAAAACAAATAAATAACGAGTGAATATTCAAAATCATGCAAGCCTTTCCAACTTGCTTTGAAACATTTGTAATGTTTTTAAATTATACATTTGTATACATAGAAACCATCTAAAACCATTCTATAGATTCGAAAACCTTATAACAAATGTTTGTTAAATGTGTTTACTCATTTATTTATTCGTTTATTCATTTTCCGTAGTTCAGTAATCCTTTTTGGACACTCCTTAGACTAATACACCTTGAGAAGTTTTAAAAAAAAAATTTAAAAAAATGTACGTGATGAAAAAGGTTTCTAATAGTTTTACGTGTTTTTTCTGTCTTTTAATAATTTTAGGGAAAATATTTTGTAAATGAAAAATTCGAAATACCAATTAAATCATAAAGTCATAAAGATATCTCTATGAAAAATACTATGTATCTTGACACAGAATATGATTAAATACGTGGCAAGCTATTTTTTTACACCAACGCCGGATGTCTGTACGACTGGTTTTTCTTAGCCACACTTTTCATTCTGAAAAAGAATAACCGCAAAAAACAGTAGACGAGCAAACCGCAAAGAATTAAACTAGTCTCACACAAAAATAGCATTACAATTCTGCCAACTATTCGTGGCCGTCTAACGTCTGTGTTGCAAAGTTAGGAAAAAAATATACTTCCTAGTAAATCCTAGAAAAAAAACCATGGAATGCTCATGACATAGCAAAAATTAAACTTGGAATGGTTAAGTTGTTTAATAAAAAAATGTGCGATGTAAAAATTTTCATCATTAATTATTAATTTTAATTATTTAATTTAACTTTTATTTTAATTACTAATTTTAATTATTTAATTTAACTTTTATTTGAATTATTAATTTCAATTATTAACTTTATTTTCTAAATTTTATTATTAATTTAAATTATTAAATTTAATTATTAACTTTTATTATTGTTTTTTTGTTATTAATTTTTGATCTTAACTTTTATTTGAATTATTAATTTCAAGTATGAATTATTACTTTTAACTAATATTTTAATTATTAATTTTAATGATTAATTTTATTTGATATTTCAATTATTAATTATAATTATTATTTTTCATTATTATCTATAATCATTATTTCTAATTATTGATTATAATTATTATTTTTCATTATTATCTATAATCATTATTTCTAATTATTGATTATAATTATTATTTTTCATTATTATCTATAATCATTATTTCTAATTATTGATTATAATTATCAGTTTAATTATAAATTGATTGTAATATTTTACTAACTTATTCAATTAAAAATATAATTATATTATTTTAATTATTAATTTCATTAAACATTAATTATAATACTTTGATTATTAATTCCATCCATATTAGTTAATTCTGAAACCTTCTCTTTTTGTTTAGTTATGTAATTAATTTTTGAAATCTGGTTCATGGTAAATTGCTAATAATTGCACTGAAACTTGGATGTTTCGATACCTTGGTAGAAAAAAAGAGTATCTCAAATCGACTTAAAGGCAACGCATTTTTTAAAAATTGTAGATGTGAATGTAGATTGAAAAGGCAAATATTTGTAATTATTACTCTAATGTGGTTAAAATTGTCCAAATTATCCATTTTTTATATTTGTGATGTCAGGGTCATAAAAATATTTATCACACACTAAGTTGTTTCAATCCTTTAGCCCAGCACATTTTCTTCTAATTAAAAATCTTACAAATTTTAGAATTTGTATTGTTGCTATTTGTTTATATTGCTACCTTATAATATTGAATTCTTTTAGTAAAAAAAAATAATTAAAAAATGAGACACTTTAGACGCAAATAAAGTGGACTCTCCAGAAAGCTACGATATTTGTATTTAGATTAAGGGGGTATTCTGGTTTAGAAGCCCGAATTTTAGGTATTTTTTCGGACGCGATAAAAAAAAAAAATATTTTTACTATACATTTTTTATAAGCTTTTTATTGATATTTTAAGAATACAAAACATTAATAGTATAAGAAAAAAAATTAAATTTCAAAAAACTGCAGGTCGGCGAAGTGGGGACTGATGGAAAAATGGCTTGTCCTGGTGTGCAGGATATAAATCCTTCCCATGACCTGAAATGGAAATCCATGAATAATTCGTAAAGAGGAAGGGTGTAGTTATCGCACTACGAAACGTTTTTGAAAAAGAAAATTTTTTTTCACAAAATGGCTGTGGTTTGAAAAAAAAGTTTCGTATTTTCCCTGTTTTTTTGTCGTTCGGAATTTTTTAAAAATACAATTTTTTTTATTCTTTTTTTAAACTCTTCGTAGTGCGATACTATAATGTATAAAGAAGCTCTGTGTAAAATTTCAAGGGAATCGGTTGAGTAGAATTAAAGATATCATGCACACCGTTTCCAGAAAAGTAGTTACGAGAAAAACGAGTTTAAAGTTTGAGGACTAATCGCGCGCAGTCGGAGTCGTTTACTGACGTTTTATACTCACTTGTTATTAATCAGCTATCCCTGCTCCGTACAAAGTACCTTCTTCGACTTCAAATGTCATGTTTAGTGAAGCTCTTTCAGATGATTTAGCAGTTCTAGCTTCCTTGGAAGCCTCCAGTAGCTCGTACCTCGGACCTCGTTTGCTCGCGCGACCCGGCTGCGAAACGGTTTTGTCGGCGCGTCACAAAATGAGCTGTAACTCCGAAAATAATTCGAATTTCGAAAAATCCTTTTAGGGACATTTTCTTGAAGGGTTATACTATGAAAATATGCACACAAAAAAAAAATCGATTTTTTTCAAATTTCTAAACCAGAATACCCCCTTAATATTTGTCTCTCCCTTCCACCTCCTATCTTCTACTTCAAAATAATGAATTTATAAAACAAAACTGTAGATGTTAAAAAAATTTCTTCGTTAAAGTTAAATTATACGGTGGGTGGATTTGTTTTAAATGTATCCGTTTTGTGCATCTGATAACTTTTTCTATTAAGGTACAGATTTTAATTGAAAATAACATTAGTTTGATATTTTTGGAGATTTCAACCCTTGTATATATTATCAAAGTTTGAAGAATACGTTTTTGGATGCAAACTAAAAAAAAACAAAAAACTCTTCACATTTGAACGAAAATTGAATTAGTATGAAAAGTAGATAATGTCTAAACGGTTGGTTTGTTTTTAAAAAGTTAGTTTTTCAAACTGTTTTAAGTAGAACCGGACATCTTCAAAGTTCAATAAAAAAAAAAAAAAAAAAAAAAAAAAAAAAGCAGAATAGCTCAAAGGCTAACAAAACTACATAAGTACATTTCTCCGAACATTAGAAATATTTAATCGAACCATCCCCCCCTCGACCCCCACCCAAAAAAGAAAGAAATAATAAATAAAGCCATCAAAACTAAACACACTGCGGACTGCCAAAACATTTACCTAATCTACAAATTCGTATTCCTTTTAATAGCCAAGTTGCTTTCTCAGTCAAACGGCAACTTTCAAAAGCTACCTCCCCCCATCTTCCCCAATCAAAATGCGAAAAGATCCACACATGAGTGCCCATTGCCACCTTTCCAGCCTAAAAACAAGAAAGAAGAAAGATATCTCCTCTATCAGCGGTCTTCACACTTTGTTGCTAAGGCCGAATGCTCATCTAAAGGACGTGGGTTCAGCCAATCGGGGCCGACGAATAGCAGTCTATCGGCCAATCGGCTTCCGGTGACGAACAAAGCTGTGTACCTGTTTGCGTCTCATGTCATTGCGCTGGTTGCTTCATGGAGTTCTGTTCGGTTGCTTTTCTGCCACGAGTAAATTTTAATAGACGCGTGTCTGTTGGCGATTTGCTTGCGTTGCGCCAAGTGGAAGGAGATATTCTGGGAGAAAATGTGGATGCGTTACGGCGTGATAAGTGGTGGCGCGTCAAAAAGCTATTTTTTATATTATGCTCTCTTAACCCATATTTTAATAAAAATTGGAAAAATTACTTTCACTAGATAAATGAAAGATTTTTCTCCAGTTATATAAAAAATAATTCACAAAAATACTTGTCGAAAATTATTAGTTTTAACTATAATACCGATCTTTTGATGCACCTATATTAATATTTTCACTATTTTTTAAATATTTTTATTCATATGAATGGGAGGTCTATATCACAATTTCCAATTAGTAATTTTAGATATTTCTTTCAGCTCAATTCTCTTATTCTATTGCAAGTGGAATAAATTTGAAAAAAAAAGGACATTTAAAAAAAATATTTCTAATGAAATTAAAAAGAGTGTTAACGCTATCGCAGTCAAAAACATTCTGAAAGGGGAAAAGCAACTACCCTCCCCCCCTCTCCCCTTCTCCCTTAGTAGTCGGCACTGTTAACTACATGTATATGCTATCCCATTCTTATTATGGTGTTAAAATATTGGCCCAAAGAATAGTTTTGCATACATTTAGAAATATAAATATATTTTTGAATTAAAATAAGAGAATGCTATTCAAAATATATATTTTGAATGTTTTTCTTTAAAACCATTTAAAATATTTTTTAAATATGTCATGTTTCTCTTCAAAAACAAATAACCAGTTCAATAATGTTTACCACCTGAAAATTTGTAAATATTCCTATGACATTCTAATGCATTGATTATTTTAAATGAATTGTCCACTTTAATTTCATTCGTTGTCGATTTTCCATTTGAGCTTTTACACTACAATAATGTAGTGAAAAGCTGATACGAAGGCATTGGGTGCTGTATGGTAAAAAGGCACTGCCCATCAGTTAGAGGTAAACTTTTCGAGATAGAACTACAAATACAACAGACATATGTGATATGTCAAGTGAAAGGTCTCGTCGAGACAAGTATCCAAAATTTACGATCAGTAGTCAATTTGCAATACGTTAGGATCAAACTATACCTACTACATATATGTCGTATTTCAGTTTGAGGTCTTGATACAATTAGTAGAAATGCATGAAATTCAACCGGAAGTGTGGGGTCATTATTCTTCAAAATTTTCACATTTGCAGGATTTTTACAGTCATATCACACCCTTGCTATTAAAGTGACACAACTCAAAATTCTTCATCTTGAGTAAAAGTATGTACAGAATCACAGACGGCATGTAGTTGAAGCTGGATGAACGGCACCAGATAGTTTACATATTGAATTCAAGTGGAATATGACTTACGCCATTCTTCCATATTCAAGTCCATGTGTAAACTGTGATTACGTACTCACTTTTACTCAAAAATGAATTATTTTCGGGGGGGGGGGGGTCGAGTTCTCAGATCATTCCTCCCCCCCCCCCCCCGTCTACGGCCCTGACCAGAATCTAACTTGTTGATATCGAGGAAAAACCAACAATTTATTGGATTTGAAATTTGGTCAATATATACACTTGTTCGGTTATTTTTGTATAAATACGTATTTATTTTTAAATAATCGGCTCATAAAGGACGATACGATTAAGGAATGCGATGAGGATGATCTGCCAAGTAAGAAAAGAAAAGTATTAAAATAACTAATAATACAAATGATGCATGCGTTACTCTTTCAAATATTACAAGCCTAATTAACACTCTAGATAACATAAGCTATATTGTTTTCTTTGAGTATAAACAGTATAACCTGTATAATTTAAAAGTTAGGGATCGAATTCTATTTAATTTTTATTTCTAAACTTTGATCAAGTTTTTTTTAAAAAATCCTACACTAGAAACCGAGCTTTTACTATAAATCCGTTATACGCATTGCCAACATTTAAGTGCACTTCTCGTCTTCTCGTAAACATGTATGGACCCGCTTGGGTGACTCTGGACGGAAAAAATGAATTCTAGAAAAACCAAATCGTGTATTCAGAGACGACTCGTTGAGCATGGCGCTGAATTTGACACTGTGAAATCTTACCTTTTGTTTCTTGCGTAAAATAAGTATCTTCATTCAGTAACTAAGCACTTTCTGATATCAATTTCACGCATTTTCAATCGAAATCTAAAATCAAGTGCCTAAAGCAAAGTTGTACTCTTTCAGACCTGATTAATCGCAGCCGGTTAAACTTTTTTTAAATTAAAAAAAAAAAAAAAAAAAAAAAAAAAAAAAAAAAAAAAACATGGAAAGACATGGTTACATTTCATTGAAGTTTCATAAGCATGTGTGTGTGCCTTCAAAACTTGTTAGAATGTATGCGCCAACTTGCAGTTCGAATGAATGGCGTAAAGTGATTATTTAGCAATCCGAAGATTTTGCCCAAGCTCATACCTAATTTCAATTCAATTTGAGTTCAAAATAACGTTCTATTAGATTTAAAATTCTATTATAGTAAAACAAAGAGTGTGTCTGTCTGAATGTCTCTCCCTCTATTTAAAGCTATTTCTAATAGGTGTAGTGCTCTGAAATTTTCCTCAAAATTAGTTTCAGTCTTCTAATTGAGATTTTGAGAAACATAATGTTAAATAATTAAGTAGCCTTTTAATAATTTTTATTAAATTTATTTTTTACAAATTAACTTCTAATAGGCATATTAATATAAAAAAAATTACAAATTCACGAAAAGTTCTGCATTTTTATAAATCCTTCATCAGCCTTCGAATTTCACTTTTGAAAAAATATTTAAATTTTAATTCATTTTTTAATTAATATTTTTAATAATTTATTTTTTTTTACAAATTGACTTAAAAAAGACGTAGAGTTCCGAAATTTTCAACATACGTAGTTTTGGCCTTTTAATTGGATTCATGGCATGCAGAATGTTAGAAATTTAAATGTTTTTTTAATTAATTGTTTTAATTAATTACAATTTTTTACAAATTGATATCTAATAGCGTAAGGTTCTGAAATTTTCAACATAAGTAATTTAGCCTTCTAATTGAACTTTTGAAAAACTAAATGTTAAAATTTTAATTAATATTTTTTTAATTATTTAAACAAATTTTACAAAGCGAGTTCTAATAGGAGTAGAGCTCTGAAATTTTCCATATAAGTAATTTTGGCAAACATAATGTTAAAATTTTAATTAGTTTTTTTCAATTAAAAACTTTTTTTTTACAAATTGACTTCTAACAGGCTTAGCAGTTCTGAAATTATCAACATAAGTAGTTTTGGCATTCTAATTGGATTTTTGACAAACAGCATGTTTAAATTTTAATTAGTTTTTTCTCATTTAAATTTTTTACAAATTTGACTTCTAAAAAGCGTAGCGTCTCGGAAATTTTCAACATAAGTAGTTTTGGTCTTCTAATTGGACTTTTAACAAGCAGAATGCTAGAAACTTAATTTTTTTTTTAATTATTTCCTTAATTAATTGTTTGTATTAATTACAATATTTTACATATTGACTTCTAATAGGCGTAGAGTTCTGAAATTTTCAACATAAGTAGGTTTGGCCTTCTAATTGGACTTTTGGAAAACAGAATGTTAAAATTTTAATTAGTTTTGTAATTAATTCTTTTGGTTAACTTTTTTAATTTATTGACTTCTAATAGGCGTACTGGTATGAGATTTACAACATAAGTAGATTTAGCATTCTAATTTGACTTTCGACAAAGAAAAAGTTCAAATTTTAATTAGTTTTTTTAATTAATATTTTACAAAGCGACTTCTAATAGGCGTGCGGCTATGAGATTTTCAACATGAGGTTTGGCCTTTTAATTGGAATTTTGTAAAAACAGAAGGAAAAAATTTGAATTAATTTTATAATTTTTTTTAATTAATTGAAATTCTTTTTATAAAATAACTTCTAATAAGCTTAGATTCTGAATTGGCATTCTAATTGGACTTTTGACTAACTGAATGTTAAAATTTTATTTATTTTTTTAATTAATTTATAATTTTTTTTTACAATTTAACTTTTAATAGGCCTAGAGTTCTGAAATTTTCAACATGAGTAGTTTTAGACGTCTAATTTCCCTTTTGACAAAAATTTAAATTTTGATTCGAAGTTAATTAATTTTTTCAATTAATTAAACAATTTACATATTGACTTTTAATAGACGTAAAGAAGTATGTTTGGTTTTCTAATGGGACATTTGAGAAGAAGAATAATAAAATATCAAACAGATTTTTAAACAAAATTGATCAAATTATTTTGTACAAATTAACTTCTAGTAGGCATAGGATTCTGGAATTTTCAACATTCGCAGTTTTGGCCTTCTAACTGAATTTGCTATAAACAAAATATTAAAATTTGAATGAGTTTTTTACAATTATTTTTGTTACTTAATGTATAATTTTTTTTACAAATTAACTTTTAATAGGTGTAGATTTCTGAAACTTTCAACATAAGTAATTTTGGCCCTCTAATTGGACTTCTGACAAACAGATTGTTACATTTTTATTAATTTCTTTTATTTAATTTAAAATTTTCTAATAATGTGACTTTTCTTATGAGCGTAGAGTTCTGAAATTTTCAACATATGTAGTTTTGGTCTACTAATTGGGTTTTTGACAAATAGCATGTTTAAATTTTAATTAGCTTTTTTAACTTAAAATGTAGTTACAATTTGACTTCTAATAGGCGCAGGGTTCTGAAATTTTCAACATAAGTAGGTTCTAATAGGAGTACAGCTATGAAATTTTCAAAATACGTAGATTTAGCTTTTTAATTTGACTTTTGACGAAGAGAATGTTAAAATTTTAAAAAGTTTTTAATTATTTTTTTTACACACACTTCTAATTGGCGTACGACTTCTAATAGCTTTTTAAGTCTGATCAATATACCCTTTCTTACTCTTAGTACTTCTTCTTAACAGTAATGTTTCCAAAAACATTTTTAAACTACAATTTTCCAATGGTATGAATAAATGAAGTGAGGAAGGAAATGAAAGAACTAAAATTAATTTAAATTTCAATCCATCAAAATTTGGAGTTTATTTGAATCATACAATGAACGTAAATTTGAAGAAAAAAAAAAAAAAAAAAAAAAAACATGTTCCGGTTTCAATAACGACAACATTTAAAATCTTAATAGTAATAATTTTTATACATTTTTTTTAATTAATTAAGATATTTTTGATAATAATTATTTCATTAAATTTTACTTTGTAAAATTTTACTAATGTAAAATTTATACCCACTAAAGCATTTATTTTTTGAGTGATAAGCAATTTGCTAAACTTAAAGCATGCATGGTTTATCGAAATCTACTTTATTAGAACTTGCATCTACGTTTAAGAGTCATCAATCTTCATTCTGTAAGGCATTCCTCCTTTACTATCACCCCTTTCCTTGACTATGAAAATAAGAATTGATTCAAACCGAACAAAGCAACTTTGTTCAATAATGATTAGTGATGAGGGAAGAGAAAGCCAAAAATCATTGCGCATTCTCAATACACTCACTACTGGGGACTTTTAACCAGAGTGAGACAAGTGTGTGTAGCTTAGCAGTAAAGTTACCTCTAAAGTATAGAAGGTAAGGCGGGCTCTTTTTCCTCAGGATTTTGTACCAAAAAGAAAATTATGGACTTGTGGAGGATTGTGGTGTTGGAAAGGAAAATTGTATTTGAAGTTGCCTGAGCTGAAATGCCAAAACCACAAGCATAGCTTAACAATTCACGGAATTCAGTTTTCTTACTACCAATTTTAAAGTTGATGAACGTGGCTGTGCAAGAAAGTTGGGTGCATCCAAAGCATTCAGTTTTTCGATGCTTTGTCTTGAAGAGTTGCGATGTTTAAAATTAATTGAAAAATTTGAAAACGCTACAATCCACTGTTTTCATGCGTTAGAAAATGTTTCAAAACAATGTTTTGTGCAATATTTTGTTCATACCGACTCGAGATTGCAAACATGGTACAAAGTTGTAAAACACAAAATCTTCTCAATGATACAAATTTCTTATACAAATTTACTACCATCATATTTTCTAAACATTAATTTTGTAGTGTAGATGAACAGGATTTACACAATTAAAACGCTGCGTAATGGACCACCTGTTGACCATTAGCTCAAATGTGTTGGTAAAAGAAATACCCAAGTAACACAGCAGAATTGGCCAATGTCGGAAACAAGGATTCTCGAAGATTGGCCAATCCTGGCCGAAAATTGAGAATCTTTCCGAAAGAAAAGATTATTTTAAAAGTAAACATGTTCAGAACGTCACAAAACATATTTTTTTGCCCTCCATCCTTTCTTATTAATAAAATATTTCCTTTTTTAACCTATATTTAACCTGTATATATTTACCTATATTTAACCTGTATATATTTACCTATATTTACTACTTTCCTATATTTCAAAACTCAGAATATTTTATCCAGTATTGGGCGAGAGATGCCAGTATCAATACCAGTAACACGGTTCCTAATCATGATATATTTTATTTTTTTTCCATTTTAAAATCCACTTACCTCTTAAACGTTTTTTTTTTACCTCTTAAACGGTTACGGAAATTTAGTTGTTTGACGGAAAAAATTCTGTCCAGTTTTATAGCTAATCCCAACAGCTTGGGGATGTTTTTGTTTATAAAGTGTAAATTAGCTACACTGTTAAAAATTTTGTTCCACCTTGCACCAAAAATTGGTTCCCATTTAGCTGCCACCAACACTTGGTGCTTAGTTTCACGATTTAATGGTGCAACCTCGGACCGTAAGCACCATTAAATCGCGAAACTAAGCACCAAATGTTGGTGGCAGCTAAATGAGAACCAAATTTTGGTGCATGGTGGACAAATTTTTTTAACAGTGTACGATTTTGCTCCCAAGTATCACTAATTTTTGGGCACAAATTTTCTGTCCCTCAATTTTAGAAGCTTGGTATTGTCACTTCCATTAAACAATTTCACATGGTGCTAAGTACCTGATAAGCATTTATAAATCCTCATGTAAGTGTTACTTACACTGTTAAAAATTTGGTTCCACCCTGCACCAAAATTTGGTGCCCATTTAGCTGCCACCAACATTTGGTGCTTAGTTTCACGAAATAATGGTGCTACCTCGGACACCATATTATGGTGATAGGTTGCACCAAAATTCGCGTTTTCGCTACGCCACTTTATGGTGCATGGTTGCACCAAAATTAGTGTTTTCGCTACTCCATTTTATGGTGCATGGTTGCACCAAGATTCCCGTTTTCGCTACCCCATTTTATGGTGCATGGTTGCACCAAAATTAGTGTTTTCGCTACTCCATTTTATGGTGAAACGTTGAACCAATATTTGCGTTTTTGTTATACCATTTTATGGTGATAGTTTAAACCACCTTTTATATTTTTTGTACCGCATTTTGAAGTTAAGGATGAATCAATATTTATGATTTCTGTCCTCAACTTAAAGGTGCATTAAATGTTGAATAATGCGTCCCCCCCCCCCCCCTGCTTGTTATAGCTGTGGATAGAATATATATTTTTAAATTAAATATTGTTTGTATTAAATAATTTTTTTTGTTTTAAATTATTACTTTTTCATATATTATATAGTTTTATAAATAATATTTTGTATATAAATTATTTTAATGTATTATAAATAAAAAATAGTTATCATTTCAACATTCAATGAGGATATAACTGCACGGGTTCTTCAGCTAGGGCAATGAAGTAGTATAATCATGCATTAATTAAAAATATATCCATTTGGAAACAACCAATATTAAAGTAATTTTTTTTTTCAACAAATAAAATATCCACATATTAAGTAGAAAATATAATTAAAAAAAATTCTATTTCTAATAAGCATTACTATTTATTTAAAAACTGAATACCTTTATTTATTGTTACCAACAATAACCCTTTTAAATAATTAAAATTATGATCAGATCAACAATTCTCATATTTTAGCAAACTATTTTTATAGCCCTGTATATTTCACACAGAATACTTGAACAGGAAAACATTGTTTACTTATTTAATCAGATCTCAAATGCAATAAAAATGAGTCATGACACCCTCAATTTCATATATATATTCAAATTTGAAATAGCAGCTTCACATTATAAATGAAAATACAAAATCAAAATATTTATTTAAAAAAGCAAACTGAACAGATGTAATTACAAAACATTTTATGAATAACAATACGGTTGGTAAAATTAGCATCCCACTTTCTACACCACAACTTGTGTTAAGGAAACCACAGCTTCAGAATACCATTATATTTTGCCCTGTTGGACATGTGTATCTAAATTATACTATCAAACAAATTCTGTTTAAATATATTTGTAAAAAAGTAATATATTATAAACATACATTTTTAATACAGAAGAGACAGTACTTTTCCCTTAAAGGGTGCTATTGGCAAAAAATATCCAAGTACAGTACGGATTCTGCGTTAAGAACTGTTTACGTAAAACCAAGCCAAATCATGGCAACCATAGGCAGTTAACTTATTAAAAAATGGCAGCTGCTGCCATTTATTGGCAAAAATTATCTTGGCGCAGAATCCGTACCACACTTGGATTTTGCCAATGGCCTCCTTTAACGGAAAAGTACTGAAGAGGCTTTTTAAAACATTTAGTTGATTAAAAGTCTGTAACTGAGCACTAAATCAACTTATTACTTTGCAGATTATATTTTTTATCATATTACAGCAACCTTTCATTATGCAATGGTATCATGTAGCTTAAAATAGAATATATTTAAAAAAAATTTATTTAAAGTCACCTTCAGAGGAAGTCATTTTACTGTTATTTGTACTAAATGCAAGTTTTTCATGTTGAAATAGGGGAATTCTTAATAAAGAATAATTAAAAAAAGCTGAGGGACAACCAATAATACCACAAACATACCGAAAAAGATAGCTCATGTTTATGTTTATTACGAGCAGGGTAGAAATGAAACTTTTGAAAGTCTACTTTATTTAGCACACAAAAACATTGTTTTTAATCAGGGTTCCCACACTTTTCATACAATAAGAAGCTATTAAACACCTTTAATATTTTTCATAAGAACTAACCTTAACTTGCATACATGAATTAAAAATCAAACCTGAACAAGATTTTGTATGATAATTAGCATAAACTATCTTATTTAAAAATAAACAACACATTTGAAACCATTAATACCACAAACATATCGAAAATGAGTCAAATCTAGTTAGCTGTAATAAATAAGCTGGAATTTTAAATTACTATTAGAGAAAAATAAGAATTATTAAAGGTTTTTATAAATGAAAACTAAAAGTAAGGATTTCTTAAAGAGCAAGACCTAGTAGAAACATTGTTTATACATAAATTAAATATAAAACATGTACTAGATTATTTAAGGTTTTTTTAGAATAAAACTTGTAATAAGTTCTAGTCTTCTTGAACGGAGCATCAGGTTACTTATCCAGATCATATACGAACCACGTTCTGGTGCAGCATAGTCTTCAATTGTGTACTCATTTGACTTAGATCCATTCCTGCTGCTACAATGATAGGTTATCAAAATTTAATGGATTTTGAACGTGGCATTATAGTCAGCGCTTGAAAGATGGACATAGTATCTCCGAGGTGGTAAATAAACAGTACTGTGGTAAATAAACTGTACCGTGTGTATCTATTACCCGGTAAAACATCAAATCTCAGAGAAATCGATGCGGTTAGGAAAATACCTTGAAAGACAGGGACCATCAACAACTAAGGAGAATCCTTAAGCAAGATGGAAGTGCACCACTTCTACAAATTGCCACAAATTTCAATGCTGGGGCATCAATAAGTGTCAATGTGCAAACAGTTCAAAGAACCATCAATGATGTGAGGCGGAATCCCACACATGACGTTGTTGACTACATGACACAAGGATTTACGATTCGCCTGGGCCCACCAATATCGCTATTGAACTGTTGATGACAAGAAACTGTTGCCTGGTCTGATGAGTCTCCTTTACAATTGTATTGGACAGATGGACAAGCAGGGTTTGGAGACAACCTTATGAATCCAAGGATCCTACATGTCTACAGGGAACTGTTTAACTTAGTGGAGCCTCTGCGATGATATGTGGCATATGCTGTTGGAGCAATATGTGACACATGATTAGTCTAGAGACGACTCTGACAGGTATGTAAGCATCTTCTCCCATCACCTGCACTTATTCATGTCCATGGGGCATTCGGCTGGACTTGGGCAATTCTAGCAGGACAATGGGACACTCCACATGCCACGAGTAGCTACAAACTGGCTCCAGGGACACTCTTTTGACTTTGGACATCTTCGTTGACCACCTAAACCCCCAGACAGGAATATTAGTATATCTGGGATGCCTTGCAACGTGATGATCAGAAGAGATCTCCACCACCTCGCACTCCTATGGATTTGTGAGCTGAGCTGAGCATCATCATCGGGAAACTGAAATATACAAAAGAGCATGATTAAGTCCCGAGTTTATTATTATTTTTATTATGTATAAAATTGTGTTTACTTTACTGCAATTTCATTGAAATATCACTGGTCGCTCTACACAGAATAATTTTTTTTGTTATTTAATCGATAACTATCCGAGACGATTTATTATTTATGCAATTTATTTCTCAATTAAACTCTATAGTCCGAAGGAGGGCTGCATGTTAAGGTACTCCATCGGACATCATTATAATTTTTTTTACAGAATGTGGAGAAAAGTTAGATTATGAGTCCACTGGTCTGCCGTGGCAAAAATGGCCGAAACTGGTCAAAAATCGATATGGAATGAGTTGAACTAAATCCGATTGCCAAATAATGAGCATTCTTTTTTATTTTATAACCCTTAGTTCTTTAATTTTCAATTAAAGGCTGCAGACGGTTCAGATATCAGGCGACGGCTTACTTGTATCTTTTAAAAATGAATCAAGTACACAATATATATTATGTCCCTAATGACGTAACTGATGTTGCCAATTAAGCTCACTTTTGAAATATGCTAGTTTTCTGACCCAGAAATCAGAAATCATTTGCCTCCTTCTTCATTGAAAATCAAAGTGCGTTGGCTGACCAGAAGAAAAAGTGAGTTAATATACTAGCAAGTTACGACATATTTGGCAGTCGGATTTAGAGTCATTAAATCGAGCAGTTTTGGCCATTTTTGCCACACCAGACGAGGGGATTTACATTCTTCGCATTCTATAAAAAATACAGAATGATGTTCGATGATGTACCTCAACATGCAGTCGTCTCTTAGTCTATTAGTGATACAGGTAGAATTGAAATAAAGGATACATAAAAAGACAATAAACTACGCGTGAAAAAAATACATTTAAAATAGCATTAATTGAAAACGTATAATTTGAACGAAAGGGGCCTTAAACATTCTTTTTCAGAAAACATGTTTAGATGAAAATGCATTGAATTGTTCGAGAAATTGATTAAATTGAACTTTTGAATATTTTGTATGATTAAACTTTCAACTGCAGTGGCATAAACTGTTACATAATTCATATGAGCTGCCTCTCAAACCATTCTTCCATAAGCGTGATTAAAAGTTGACGGAAAATTAATAAATATTATTTAAGTACTATTATTTATTTGAAAAGAGGAGGGACCATTGTTCACTTTCAAGGGTGGAAACATTTCATGAAAAATGACTCGGGTCTGAAACTGCATACAACAGTTAAAGCTTATAAACTTTAGGATAATGCTAATAATTATTGAATAAAATAATTTTTTATTCATACATATGTCATTTTTGTAGAAAGGGTGCAATATAAGTCAAAATTTATCATTTTGAGTAAAAAATCCGAGACTGCATGTACTTGAAGCTAGTTAAATGGCACAAGATTGTTTTCATATTAAATTCAAGCTGAAACAGACTTAAGCGTCCTTCCAGCCCATATAATCTATGATTATGTATACACTTTAACTTAAAAAAAAAGAATTTTGGGTTGTGTCACTTTTGTAGCAAGAGTGCGATAAAACATCGCGAAATCAGAAATTTTAAGGTAATTTCACTGGTAATGCATTGCGGCGAATTTGTCAACATCACTTAAGCCTAACTGAACACAGGGCAAATCAGTTTCTGCATCGATAAATAATTTACAGTAAGCAAAAAACATTTACCATATATGTAAAATAAAGCATTTTACTTACCTTGATATTCGATTAATGATTTAAATACTCTGTGCTAGACATTGGCTTTCGGTCTTGATGCGGTTGTTGTCGATTTCAATCGGTTACGGTTGCGGTGATCCGAGGTTGCACCATATTTTCGTGCAACCTCCTCATCAGTATTTTTCGTTGATGGAAGTTGCACCACTTTTTGGTGCAACTGCCTGCCAGCCATGAAATTGCACCAAAATTTGGTTCAACGTTGAACTGAATTTTTTAACAGTGTAGTCAAGTTATTAAGAAATTGCAACCAGGTTTAACTCAACCGAAACAGGAAACGTGTCTTAAAATCGCCTATTTAGTGAACTGAAAGGCTGTATGAACTAATACAGACGAGGTAATGCAAATAAAAATAACATATTACATGCATAAGTCATCGTATATGCGGTAAATATTTGTATTCCCACTTACAATTGTAAAGAAAGACGAAAAGTATGAATGTTTCAATATTATCTTTAGTAGGATTATCTATATCTATAAAAGAATTCTAGCAAAAATGTTTACTTACGACAGCAGTATCTGGCGCGTAATTATAACCCCTACCGATATTAGCCATTTAGAACATTTAAAAAAGATAGCCCCAAAACACTTTTATGCATCAGCAATATTTTATGACAATTTACTCTACTGCATAAACTAAACACTCATTTAAACTATACCCTAAACAAGAAATAAACACAAAAACAATCATTATTAAATTTATTTTTTTAAAACCCTTTGTTTAAATTTAGATTTTGTTTCTGTGTGTGGCGGACAAATCTACGGAGTTTTACACTCGCCGTTATTCAATTCAGCTCAAACTTGGCAGATCGTTTCGTTGTCGATGAAAATGCATTCTATCAAGTTTTGGGTCTGTCACTTTTACGCAAGCTACTATTCAGTTTCGGGGGATTTATTTTTCCACTTGTCATTATTCAATCGAGCTGAAACTCGACAGATAGACTCCTAGTCAACAACAATGCAATCTATAAATTGATGAACTTCCACGATAGGTCTTTATTGAGTGCCTGTCCCTGATAAGCAGAGGTGTAGTGCGGCCGCTACGCGCTGGTACCGGTACTTTTTTAAACAAATTAATAATAATTCAAAAATCTTTATGCATGTATTGTGATATAAGTTAGTGAGAAAATAAATACATAAATTAAGAGTATTTAGCTTTTTTGTATTGTAAATTATGTGAAATATTGTGAATTTGAATTTTATAATTAAAAAAATCCCAGCTACCACCACGATCCGGAAGCTTGAGTACCGGTAAAATATTTTTTAGAACTACAATGATAAGCACTGAGCATTCGACCACAAGGCTATTTTACTTACTTGCTTACTTACTTAGCGAATGGAAATAGGGTATTCTTCAAAGAAAGTGTATATTTGCTGAAAGTATAAGGCAAACAAATGCATTACATTATAATTTATCCAAGCATTACTTTTTTCGTCAAGTGGTGGGCTAAAAAATAATTTACAATTTCCTCAAAATAAGTACAAAAATTAGTACTTACCAAAATACTCTTTCAACGCTTTGCGTTTTACTTGTGATTTTCATTTATGAACTACAAGCGCTGAATATCATTGTTTCAATTTCACTTTAGTTAAATACTTCATTTAGGATAAATGAATTGGAACCTTCACAGAATCCTAATAAAAACTGTTTGTTGAAATTCTTTGTTTCAAATCCATCTCTGTACTCTTGGAGAGTTTCTGTAAGGAAATCTGGGCGTGATTTCTGTGTCATTAAAATATCAAAGTATATAAACCAAACAACGAAAAAAACAAAGAACAATATATATATTGATGACGAATTGTCAATAGTTCTGCCGTTTTTGTAGTCATGCATTAAACTTAATTTTTATCACCTGAAGATTTAGCATCAATTTTAATACAAATCTGACAAAAAATAGCGAAAGTGTTCAACAGTTAATTCTTAATTTCTGAAACTTTTAATTTTCTATTTAGAAAGGGTAAATAGCAAAAAGGGAAAAATAAAATAAACTTTATAGAAAAGGTAGAACTATTTTTTAAAAAAGCGTTAAATAGTTAAAAATAAATTTTATACACAATATGAAATTGTGAAATTATATTAACACACATCAGGCTTCAAAAGTTAACCAATAATAATTGTCATGTATTGGTTGACTGACCTTTCGAGTGGACAGTTCGAAAAAAGAATTGAATTTTCTATAATCTGGACAAAATTCTTTCACAATACTTCACGACTCTTTCAAGTTATAGAGATTAAATGGAGTTGCTAAAAATTGCTTATTTATAAATACGGGACTAACTATCATAATCACCGCCGTGGCTACTCCTATGCAACTAGGTGAACATTCTACCACTTGTCTTTGATAGCTGCGCTAAATTGTGTAATCTAATAATCGAATATTTGCAATTCAGACTTCTATAAATATACCAGTATTCAGCAATTTTTTGTCTCTGAAAGGTCACAAAATTTAATTTTTTGCTTTTTTTTTTCAAATTTAATGGTTCTATTTAAATTTTTTCTTTTTATCCATCCAAAAAGGAACTGATACAACTTAAAATTGCCATTATTCATTTTGTTGAAAAAGTAGATAAAAAAAATATTAGCTTGGGCGGAATTGCTTGTCTTGCTTCCTGGTGGAATATTTTTACGTTTTCTGCCATCCATCCAAAATGAATATTGATCTTTACCGTGTTTACTTTTTTAAGTAATTAGTCATACTTAAACCCTGATCTTGTTTTTAAACCTCACTTCTGGATTTTACATCTAATCTAGTGTATCATTCTCATGCTAAAGACACCCATCAGTCTTAATAACCACCTTAAAATTATTCCCTTTTCTCAAGCGTACTAAAAAACTATTACTATAGTAACTATTACTAATGTGAAGAAAATACTCTCTCCTGACTCCTCGGGTTCTTTCCATCGTTGACCAGATGGGATCGGGATGGGGAGAGGGGGGGGGGGGGGTCGAGGTATTGTTGGCTCTTCCTAAAAAGTTTGTATAATGTTTGTTTTTTGTAGTTAGACAAAAGGAAGGCTCAGGTTATAAGGAGAATGAATGAAATGTTCCCCTTCTAATAAAGTTTTTTTTTAGAAAAAATAAAACTAGTAAAAAATTACTAGTTTAACTTAATGGTATAGAACACTTTCGATTATACAATTAAGTTCGGCAATTTTAAATATTTATGCCAGAAATAATTAAAGCCATTCCGAAAGATATTGTAGGCATTCTTCGATTGAAAATAGGTTTTCAACATTTTGAAATCGTTGTCAAATAATTTTTTATTCAAATTAGACATTTATAAAATGAAAAAAGCCTAACAATTGACAAATAAAACACGCACAAAAAAAGTTAAAACAAGTTTAAAGATACACAGATACACACGAGAAACTAATAAGGATTGAACACTTTCATTTGATGATTTATTAACAGCTAATTTTTAACAAATTATTGATCTAAAGATTTTGAAAGGAATTTTCTTTTAATTGAGATTTTACACATTTCGGGATTAATGAATGTCAGGATTATGTGCAGAACTTCTCTTATTTTTCAAGCCACCAACAGCCTCGCAGCTGTCATTTGTGATGGTGATTTGTGAATTATCGCGCAGATTCGAAAATTCATAGTTGAAAGTTGACTTTAGTATGACTTTTCTTAATGAATTTATGATCATCGGCAAATGATGGAAATAAGTTCAGTTACCCAATAAAAAAACGAACGGTGGCCGCTTCAAGGGTAGATGCCGTTAGTACTGGATGGGTGATGGTAACGTATTGCTATCTATGGCACACTTGAGATTCGTTACTAGGATAACATCAGCTTATTTTTTCAAGATCAACCTCTTCTTGTCCGTTGATGGACATCTAGCACTTTAGTAATATACCTGGTGGCAACGGTTAAATCATCGTATCCTGCAATCTGCTCATGCGCATGATTGTTCTGAACTTCCACTAACACGAAATTTTATTCTCACTTGATTTTTTAGTGTTGTTGTTGCTTCTAATCCTCACTGTCTGACTCTTTAAAAAAAAAAAAAAATCTCGTAAAAATAATATTTCTTTGTGGAAGAAGACTGGAATAAGCACGCATCTTGCGGAGCAAGAATCCAGCGTCAAACCAAATAACCAAATAACCTAACCAAACTGTCTGACGGAGTCAGACAAGATCCACGAGTTCGTTGACTAAAAGGAAGTCGAAGACTATATAGGAGAGGATTACTAAAGAGATCCTCCGTAGAGAGTCCCATGCAATCCAAGAGGTGCTCAGGAGAGGCCTGATGATTTTGGCACTTGGTGCAGGTGGCGAAGGTTTTCCTGCCCTCGTTGAAAGTGAGGCACTTGATGTGACGGTTGGAAAAGTTTGATAGAACAGTCCGGGTACGTCTGTCACACAGGAAGTCAAGGGACAAACACGGTTTTGAGCCCTTGTACCAATTATGGGTTGGGGGTGTTTTCCACTCCTCCGAGATCTTTGGTTTTTCCAGAGAGTATAATTCCAAAAAAGTAAGTGTATAGTGGTTAGCGTGCTGGCTTCTAGACCGCGAGGTTGCGGGTTCGAGTCCCGTGTTGGCATGGATGTTGGTAAATGTATGTTGGTTTGTTAAATGACGAAACGTTTCGGCGCATTATAGCCCTCGTGTTGCTGACGGCGCCAGATAATCTGAATACAACCAACAACCAACCAAAAAAGTAAGTATGGAAGAGGGAGATGTTGTGATGATGTCCCTCCCCAAGTCCTACTGTTTGCCTCATCGTGGCGGGAGGGTGACCCTGGGCGGAATGGGCGAAGTACGTCGGGAGTTTACTCCTGGTAGGGCCACCCAAGGCGTGAAGGCCATTCCATTATGCCCAGCTAAATATCAGTAGGCGAAGGAGCCAAGACAGACTTCAACCTACTGGTGCTCCGGTCCTTGGACTAACTGAAGCTACACATCTCCTCACGAATGAATTCGTTGATTTTTTTTAGTAGCTATTGCATGCGGACAAAATTGCTGCGTTTGCTATAACTTCTGCCTCATTTTTTTTGTGCTTTTATTTCATTGAAAACGTGAGCATTGAACGATTTTTTTTTATTTCATTGGAGATAAGGTTCGCGAAGTATTTATCATGGATCATGGAAGAAATCGACGAGTAAGTATTACATTTTTCTATATTTTTCCTTTTGTTGTTTTCAATTATATTTTATATAGTTATACGATATGTCGTATACATGAGGATAACATTAATGCACGACATGATGTATATTTGGTTCAATATGCATCGTGTTGAACGAACATTAACATTGATACTATTCCAGTTTTGCTTCGAATGTTTTGATATATTTAATGTAGGCGTATAGATGCATAACCAAAACCAAGATTCCTCCCAATTACTAGCTTTTAATTCTTCCACTCCATCAATTTACCTTATTTCCTATATGTAACGATTTACGTGCTGCAGATAAGAGCCAAAGATATTTAATATAATGCATCTAGCACTTGCATAAATTATTTGAATGTTGTTAGTTTGGTTTGTATGCTAAACGGACCTATTTTGAGCACAATAAAGGGTAATCAAGCAGGGGCCTACAGCTTAACGTAGATTCCGAACAACAACATAGCCGTCAGATCTGCGTTGTTAGTTTGGATTAGTTTGGTTTTCAATTTGCGGTTTATATCTGATATCCAGCTAACGGAACAGTTTCGAAGTTGCTTACTAAAGAGGAAGGGCCAACCTGATGGCTGTGGTGTTAGCTCTCTGGCATCGCATGCCAAAGGTGCTAGGTTCGAATCCGGGGTTAGACATGGGTGTTCATTGTGGTTCGGAATTCACGTTAAGTTGTAGGTTCCGGCCTGATTAGCCGTAATTGTGCTCAAAAAGAGGTCATTGAGCATACAAACGCACCAAACCTTACTAAAGAGGAAGAACTAATGTTACAGAATATATTTCCTATAGTAAAATTATACTTATTGTTGTGCAAAATTCATTATGATATATGTTTATAATAATTTTGGGGGTTGTTACACAACTTCTTTAACATTTAAACTCGAATCTTAAGTGGAAGGATTTTTATTAGAGTAAACAAAACCATGTTTGTAAGGTGTAGAAAGACATTGTTTGGTGAAGTTACTCAAACGTGAAAAAATTATTAATATTTGTGTGTATAGGAATGATTTTTTCAAATGTAATTATAGTAAAGAAATAAATAACAAATGGAAAATAACTAGAAAAGACATATTTGTCGATTATAGTAACTTAGTCAGGAAGTGACTACAATAATCAACGTCAAAATACGAGAATTTCTCTGTATATGTCATTATGAGTTTTTGTAATGGTTGGCTGTATTCAGATTATCTGGCGCCGTCAGCAACACGAGGGCTATAATGCGCCGAAACTTTCGTTATTAGACAAGCCAATATACATTTACAAACACCCATGCCTAACACGGGACGCGAACCCGCAACCTCGCCGTTTAGATGCCAGCACGCTAACCACTATACCGTTTGGTCGGCTATGCCATGACAAGACTTAGTCGGTTCGTTTTAACTTAAATTTGTTTAAAGAGGTCTTGTTTTTTTTTACTTTTCACTTTGAATTTAGATTGATTTATCATGCGTTTCAAATGTAATAATGAAAAGGCATTAATTAGTGGCATTACAAAAACAGCCGACCAAACGGTATAGTGGTTAGCGTGCTGGCATCTAGACGGCGAGGTTGCGGGTTCGAGTCCCGTGTTAGGCATGGGTGTTTGTAAATGTATGTTGGCTTGTTTAATGACGAATGTTTCGGCACATTATAGCCCACGTGTAGCTGACGGCGCCAGATAATCTGAATACAACCAACCATTACAAAAACTCCTAATGAAATAACTGGGTTGGTTGGTTGTTTTCAGATTATCTGGCGCCGTCAGCAACACGAGGGCTATAATGCGCCGAAACATTCATCATTAGACAAACCAACATACATTTACAAACACCCATGCCAACACGGGACTCGAACCCGCAACCTCGCTGTCTAGAAGCAAGCACGCTAACCACTATACCGTTTGGTCGGCATGAAATAACTGGGAAGCTGATAAAATAGCTCCAAGTTCCTGACTTTCCTTACACGTCATTTCGTTATTTGAATTCAATAAAAAGTTAATATTTTCAACACTAATTTTAAGTAAACAAAATTATATTGTAGAATATAATTTATTTTCAAAGCATTCAAGCCCCTTCCGAACCAACGCCGACCAAACGGTATAGTGGTTAGCGTGCTAGCTTCTAGACCGCGAGGTTGCGGGTTCGAGTCCCGTGTTAGGCATGGGTGTTTGTAAATGTATGTTGGTTTGTCAAATGACGAATGTTTCGGCGCATTATAGCCCTCGTGTTGCTGACTGCGCCAGATAATCTGAAAACAACCAACCTTCCGAACCAACACTTCCAAGTAAAGAAATAAAAAAAAATAAAAAAACGTGAAAACTACGGAATCGTTCTTGTCCTGCCTCTCCCCCCCCCCCCGTCCCCCTTCTCCCTCAGTGCAACTTGCTGCAAGACGCGCTTTTCAAATCGTTCAGAAAAAAAGTTCGTTTTGTCTATCTGACAACTGTTCTTTCCCGCCACGCTCTTGCGATGCTAGTTTTTAAATGCATCCAGATCATTGATCCCGCTTTACTAAACCATATTTGAACTTGATTCTCTTGTCAACTTGCTTTCCGGGAGTTCCAGACTTTTCATTTCAAACATTACGATTCAAAATCAAGTTAAACATAAATTATTTCATGAATGTATTTTATCCGAGTGGGTTCCCTGCTCTGTATGTATCTTCACAAATATGAGTGTAATATCATTTTAAAGCTACTAAGTTTAAAAAAGCTGGTATTTTCAAGCAGCATCAAATTTTTAAATAGAAAGTTTTAAATGAATTACCTGAGATATATCTGTTTTAAATATGGAGTTAGATTTTATACAAAATTGTTTTCTTCAAAATAAATAATGATTGCATAATTTGATTTTGTTTCAGAACTTTTGACTTGGAGAAATCATTGATACGCTGTTTCTTTTATGCCAACTTACTATTCAATGTTTTAAATTACTAACAGTTCTCATTTAGTTATTTTTGTATGAGCTTCATCTTTCTGTTCCGTGAATAAAAGTACGGGACAAAAAGATGAAGTTTGTGAAATAATCACCAAATAGGAAGTGAACATCAATTAGGCTTAAAAAAGCAGCCGGTGGAAAGTGAACCATCATTGGTTTGACGTGGGACTGCTAATTTCAAATTAATAATATAATGCTAATCTTAAGCGGCTCGTTGTAACGTTGTAAAGGGCAATCGACATTAAAAGGCGAACTTTCGTCGAGTCGATGTGGGACTGCTGACGGCAGCCAGAAAACGAATATTGGGGCACTGTTGGGCCGTTGAAGGCAACACCAATGTTTATGTTTTGGCTTAGCGGCGGCTGAGACAAAGTTTTCTTCCACTTAAGGTTGTCAATTGTAGGGCCACTGCTGTACACTTGCTGTTTGGCCAGTAGTTAATGCAGGGGAAACAGTGTGTAAGTGAAGGTTGGCCAGACATCAACTACCGACCCTCACTGCTGGCCCTAGTGTAGACCAGACAGTAACTTTTATACACTGAAAAGTAAAGGCCATTCGATAATGGTCCAGCAGTTCAGGTGACAATCAGTCGTCCAGTGCTGGGCAAGATGATTTGTTTTTACTGTGTACCGATACCGAATTGCGTTCACCGATGATGACTTTAGATCATTGGAGGATAATTCTTTCAACTTACACTCTATTAAACTCTTTATTATATGAAAAACTAATAACATTACAAAAAAAAATAACCAATAAATAAAATATTTAAACGTTGATCACGTTGTTTTTCCTAAGTAGTTTAGCTTAAAATGACAATATGAATTTAGTTCGCATTATGAAATTTATGTTAGTTATTTGCAGTGGACACCGAAAAAAATAAGTGAGCTACCACATTGATTATAAAAAATTTCCAAAGTATATTGTATTTTTTTTAAGTCAAAACTGAAAATTTTCCGCGAAAAGTGTTTAGCTCACAATATTAACAAAAAAAAAGCATTATAGTCATAAAACTCAAAGCATATAGGGCATTTGCATCGTTTCCCCTCTTGTCTTTTCATCTCATCTGGCATCGATCCTAGTGTAGTTTTCAAAAAAAAAAGTAAACGACGGATTTTCCACCAGGAACAGCAGCATACTTATTTGACTGTTTTAGAGGGTATAATATAAAATAATTGTTAAAATGGAATATATTTTTACTGTGTGAGGTAATATGGAGCGTAAGGGAGTAATGAAAACTAATTTTTTTCAGAAAAAGTATGCAGGAATATCAATTGAAAGCAGAAACAAATCGTGGAAAATCAAATTGATTGTGGAAAATCAGCAACTGGTGGAATATGTTCATCGATGTGGTTGTGAAGCATTGCCATATGCCAGTCACTTTAATAAATTAGCGTGGTTGAAACAGCTTTATATATTCGATTGAAGCTAAGCCGACAAAACGGTATAGTGGTTAGCGTGCTAGCTTCTAGACCGCGAGGTTGCGGGTTCGAGTCCCGTGTTAGGCATGGGTGTTTGTAAATGTATGTTGGCTTGTCTAATGACAAATGTTTGGGCGCATTATAGCCCTCGTGTTGCTGACGGCGCCAGATAATCTGAAAACAACCAACCAATCGATTGAAGCTAAAACATGCATGTACTTGTTGAGAACGGTTGTAGAAATCCTTGGCATGGGTATTCTCTTTTTTACCAAAAACTGATGTTTTTGCCATGGAAAGTGTTTACCTTTCATTAAGTTGTAATACTAATTCAATAAATTGAATTAATTGTGTGAAATATGTGTAAATATCTTTACATGTCCATCGTACATTTTTATAGAAAAAGGGAAATTTTTTAAAATATCCAATTTAAAGATTCCATATCTTGTTTTCTTCTCCTTAAATTTGACATCATATTTTTTTTGTTTTATATTGTTTGTTACAGAAATTGTTCTTTATCAGCAAAACATTTATTTTAATAAAATTTAGAAAATGTGATGGGAATCTAACGAATAGTTCATGCATTCATTATTCGTACACATTAATAGGATTGAAAACTATGTTTATAATTTCAAAAATAATTATGTGTTATGCCTTTAATACTCACTTATAAAACAACTATTCATATTATAAAAAAATCTGGGCGTTTTTAAGGTTTATACTCAAATGACTGAATGATTTTTTAATTGCTCGGTTCTGCACATGCACATCGTTTTGTATCTAATTACATATATATAGTTTAAAAATTATAAGGCTATTAACTAATTGAAATTTTATGAATGTTCGTAATAATTTGGATACATAAATTCAAAAGTTTAAGGATACAAATTTTGGTTGGCTACTGTATTAGTTTTTTTAAATTTAGAAAGTACTTTATGTGTATGTATGTACTTTAATTTATATTTCATTAGAAATGTAAAACGTTATTTCTAATATTTGAAAAAAAATATGTGTTATTAATTTAATTTTAAATATTTACAAACCTACTTTTAAGTTGAAAAATTAACATTTATATATTTTAAATAATATCAATAAATACAATAGTTATATTAATTTAAATTGAGTGCTATGATTTTTTATTTATTCTCTGTTGGCTCACAGTCAACAGTAGTTAATGTACAAAATAGCAAATTACAATAAACAAATAATATTTTTTTTTACAAGTTTCGAAAATTTTAAATAAAATTATAAGATAAAATTAACATTTAAATAACAGACAACATTTTTAACATTCCTACCTGCGAATATTTACAAATTATCCATACATGAAACTGAATCACAAATTGAATCCATCCCTTGTGACTGCACAGTTTCCATCAAAAGTTGGAATTTTAAAACAAAACCAATGCACCGACCGAAAAATGAAAACCAAACAAAGTTTTGAAAAAATGTCGTCCGATATCAGTTTAATCACCTCTTCGTCAACCCTGAGTGAACATGCAAGCTCTAGCCTTTACTGTTATTTTTCTTGTGCATCCGTTCTCAGACTTTTTCTTCTTCTTAAACCCGGGTTCGAGATCCTGATTTAGCCCAACCATACATTTCATACCATCAACAAATATCGAATGATAGGTTATGTAACTAAGTAACGTTTTTTTGTTTCAAGACTGTTCTCACGAGGTAACTAAACTCAACCCTTCGGGCTAAACAAATCGTCGAACTCTGTGAGAGCAAGCCATGTTACATGTCTATACAATGGATTTTTGCAGTCAAAGCCAACCAAAATATACAGACACGGATGCGGGGGGGGGGGGGGGTAGGGAGGCAGAGCGTTTGTCTCTTCCAGTAACTTGTGATATTAAAAGAAAAATGGAAAAAGGGGGGAAAAATAGAAAATGAAGGGAACAAAAAGGATACAGCAGTTTTGGGGAACTAAAAAGCAATAAAAATATCACAATTTAAATTTTTTGAATACGTTAAAGACTTTGAACCTAAAAGTTTAGAACAAACAATGCTAAAAATATAGTTGGATATTCAGGGTGGTCCTTTGAAGAACCTTTACCGATATATGGACCTCTAGCGATCATTCCTTTCAACAGAGCGAGATGAGATTTCATGTAGAGTTATTCAGAGGTATGAGCTCGAAATTCTTTGAATGGCAACAAAATGACGCACACGGTTACGGTTATAGT
Organism: Linyphia triangularis; assembly: GCA_963978545.1. Lineage (NCBI taxonomy): Eukaryota > Metazoa > Arthropoda > Arachnida > Araneae > Linyphiidae > Linyphia > Linyphia triangularis. The sequence goes on from OZ021721.1 coordinate 35,998,234, forward strand.
TACAGAAATTTGAAATTTTTGAAGGGCAACGCCTACTTTTTTCTGTCGTAAAATGCTCAGCGCCTGCGAAAACCCAAAACAGTGTTGAAACTGTACGTGTATCACAAAACACGGACGCGTTATGCACGCAAAAAAAAACAGCTCTGGAAACTGCTAACAGAAACACAATCGGGGCACACGGAGAAAATTTGCACATGACAGAGGCAAGATACCAATCACAGAACGCCGCTAGCCAGATATTCAGTGTAGAAAACTGATCAAATTGCCTGTGTTGGCACCCTGTTCGCAGAGCTGTTTTTCGTGCGTGCATAACGCGTCAATTTTTTTGTAATACACGTACCATTCCAATGCTTTTTAGGGTTTTCACATGCTGAGAATTTTGCTATATTAAAAAGTGGTTTTTGACATTCTAAAATTCTATAATCGTAACTGTGAGCGCTATTTTGTTGCCATTCACAAAATTCCGATCTCATACCTCTGAATAACTATACCTGAAATCTCATTTCGATCTACTAAATGTAACGGAAGCTAGAGGTCAGTGGTGGCTCGTGAGTAATAAAAGTGAGGGGGCTCGAATTAACAATGGCATGTTTTTTTTTAGAGGGGAGAAGGGGGGGGGGGGCGGAAGGGGGTATTGTGCAAATTTCAAAATACATGAATTCCATGCAATTAAATAAATGTTATTCAAATGCACATTAAACTACACATAAAACTATACACATAAAAGTATAAGAAAAATTTAACAAATTATCCAAATAAATTTAAATAAAATATATCTATAATAATAAAACAAGTTGTGTGTCTGTCTGTCTGTCTATCTGTCTGTCTGTCTGTGGATCTATAGAAACCTACTTAAAATTAGAGTAGAGCTCTGAAATTTTCAGCATAAGTAGTTTTAACCTTCTAATTTTATGCATCACAAACAGAATTTTAAAATTTTAATTAGTTCTTTTTTAATTAATTTTTTTAATTAATTAATAAATATGTTACAAAACGATATCTAATAGGGCTACAGGTTTGAAATTTTCATCATAAGTAGTTTTGGTCTTTTAATCTGACTTTTAAAAAACAGAATTTAAATTTTTTTATTTTGTTCTTTTTTAATTAATTTTTTTAATTAATTAATAAACATTTTATAAAACGATTACTAATAGGGCTACAGTTCTGAGATTTTCAACATAAGTAATTTTGGCCTTCTGATTGTATACATCACAAACAGAATGTTAAAATTATAATTAGTTCTTTTTTAATTAATTTTTTTAGTTAATTAATAAACATTTTACAAAACGACTACTAATTGGGCTACAGCTCTGAAATTTTCCACATAAGTAGTTTTAGCCTTCTAATTAGACTTTTGAAAAACAAAATTTTAAATTTTTATTTAGTTTCTTTTTAATTAATTTTTAGAATTAATTAATATTCTACAAAACGATTTCTAATAAGGCTACAGCTCTAAAATTTTCAACATAAGTAGTTTCGGGCTTCAAATTGGACTTAAGAAAAACAGAATTTTAAATTTTTGTTTAGTTCGTTATTAATTAATTTTTTTAATTAATGAATATATATATTACAAAACGATTTCAAAAATGGCTACAGCTTTGAAATTTTCAACATATATAGTTGTGGCCTTCTAATTAGATTTTTAAAAAACAGAATTTAATTTTTTTTTTTTTTTTTTTTTTTTTTTTAATTAACAAATATTTTACAAAACGATTTGTAATTTGGCTACATTTCTGAAATTTTCCACACATGTAGTTTTGGCCTTCTAATTGGACTAACAAAAAGAATATTAAAATTTTAATTTGTTTTTCAATTATTTCACAAAAAGCGCCTTCAAATAGGCCTAGATCTCTGAAAGTTTCAACATAAGTAGTTCTAGCCTCTAATTTTACTTTCCACAAATACGTTTGAAAATAACATTGAGGGGGTGTTTTACTATTGTATTAACGGGGAATTTTTTTTTTTGACAAGGAAGAAGCTTCCAATATTAAGTCTTTACTTAGCAATTAGATTTAAGTGAGTGAAGCGAGCTTATGCTTACGCAGCAATGAACCTTTCAGAGAGCGAAACGAGCCTATGCTTGCAAAGCAATGAACCTTTTAACGAGTGAAATAAGCCTGTGTTTATGTGTCCATGATTTTTTCAGCGAACGAAGGGAGCTCTATTTTGCGTAAAGATGAACCTTCCTGCGAGCGAAGCGCCAAAAACTGGGTCTTATACACGAATGACAGATTTCCGCAACGCGAGGTCTCACAGCTAGCTAAAATATTGCACATGTTAAAATTTCGTAGCGAAGCAGGGGTATTTAGCTAGTACTTTAATAAAACGAATGATTACAACAAATTGCAGTACTTCGTTTGAACCAATGACTTTTGAAAATTAAAAATGAAGCGAAGAAAAGTGATGAAATTTTCAGAAAAAGTATAGTATGGGTTTTAAATTATTCATTTAAACATAAAATTAATGCATATTGATTCATTCATATTGCAGTCTAAAATTTCATTACTAAACAGATAAATATTTTCAATCTTACGTTTTTACTTCTTAAAATTTTTTATTGTTCAGTTTAGAGCCCTTTTGTCACTTGCGGAATCAGATGAAACGGTCTTTTCGCCGCCAACCTTAAAAAGGTAGAAACGACAGTAAGTATTTATTCTCTGCACAACTTCCAGCGAAAATGCCGAAATTGACTATTTTCTAGCGCGCTTACGAAACTTCACATAATTATACAAAAAATACCATAGATTCGTCTCGGAGATATCTTTCAAAGAAAAAAAAAATTTAGTACCTAGGATAAAAGACAACGAAGAAAAAAATATTGAAATTTCCAAAACGAAATAAAAAAAACGAGTTCTAGCCCGATTTTGATGTAAAAATTTAGACAAACGTCCAGCCCTAACTAAGCTATAGATCTTCAAACGGATTGAATTATAGGATGCGGGATGTTTCAACTTAAAATCCTACACTGGTTTAAACTTCATTAAATAATTCTTTCTATTTTAATTAATTTAAAACCAATTTTTTTCATTTCATAATTTGGCGACAGATAAAGGCGATCAGCTTGTAATTGAGGTTCATATATATATGCCAAAAGTTGCCAAACAGGTTTGCTATTATTTCGAAGTTAGTTTTTCCGACATGTTAGGCTTAAGTGAGAATGAACGTAATGTTAATGTACAGGCAGAACGAATTGGACTATAATTATATGGCTTATAACATCTTTAAAATTGAAATAATTTAATTTTTGAAGAGATAGAATTAAAGAGAAATATTTATTCTTCAAATTGTATGTGTTATTTGAACTGTATGACAATTTAGAGAGAGTTAACTTTCAAGAACATTTTAATTTCGGGAAATCTCCATTGAAAAATGAAAATCACATTTTGTTGCAAGATACTATGGGCTGAATACAAAGTATAAATGTGGAGGTTATGCTAGCTGACGTCACAATCAATTCATTACAGATGACTAAACGAACCACGCATTGCGATTGGCTAATTGAATTTGCAAAAATGTCATTCGTTTTTAAAGATGTGTTGATTTTGTTTACTTTCCATTGAAAAATTAAATCGTAGAATCATATATCATCAAAATTGTAATTTCATAGTGAATTTTAAAATTGTTGTTAAGAAAATATTTTAAATTTTGTCAAACATCAATGGGTTATTATGTGAACCAAAATAATACTTGGTATAATAAAAAAAATTTATACTGCAATATTTAGACTGTAAAAAACTTGTAATATTTATTTGTAACAAAATTTATTAGAATAAAATTTCAATGAACGCTCTGACCTTGTATGTTAAAGGTGCCGGATTTGATTCCTGGGTTCGTTGTGATTCGGAATCCACTTTAAGCTGTGGGTACCGGACTGATTACTCGTTATTATGCACTAAAATAGGTCGTTGTGCGTACAAACTTACCAATCGAGCTGAAACTTGGCAGACAGGCTCTTTGCTAATGGCAACGTATTTCTTTAAGTTTTGGGAGTTGAGTTGCCATACACAAGTTTCTAGTCCTCGTTCGTGGTAGATTTTGATGGCAACTGCCGTCCGCATTCAACCAATTTGTCAATTTTCAAGTAGATTTTAACATGTAAGATATCATTGAACTCAACTTGAAGAATTATGAATATTCATGGTACCAGGTGTACCATAGGTGGTGCTACTTCTGGTTTATCAATTTTGAAGATAAATATGGCATGTTGGGTGTCGTTGGGTTTGTCTTGAAAAACTATGAATGCTTAACGTATCAGGTATAGCATAGGTAGTACCATTTTCGGTTAATCAATTTCCAAGATAAATGTGGCATGTTGGACTTCTGTTTTGACGAATTATGAATGTTTAAAGTACCAGGTATGCTGTTGGTACCACTTCCGGTTTATCAATTTTAAAGATAATTATTGCATGTAAGGTATCGTCGAACTCAGTTTGAAGAATTATGAATATTCCTGGTACCAGGTGTACCATAGGTGATAAATAGAAAAACGATGAAACGGACAAATTCAAAAAATAGAAGTCGCCAGTGTTTAAAAAAAAGTTCTGATATCCCACAAAAAGCACTTTTGAAAAGTAGAAGAACCACCAACCTCAAAAACACAAAAAACTTTCTTGCAATAAAAAAATCATAAACATGATGAAAATTTTCAGCCACAAACACAGTGATATAAAAAATGGCGAACCTCTGATTACAACTCTCGGTTGTGACTCGCTTACGAATATATATGCTTACTTAGTTTATCTTTAAAATTTAAATTCCGCTCCCATAAAAATTTACTCTGCTTGAGGTTGGCGCCCGTCTTAATTACTAACCTTTAAAACCCCCCACATAATAAAAACTTTCCAAAAAGTATGTATCAACCAAACAAAAGCTTACCAGAAACACTTCAGTTTCCTACTTAAAAATTTCTTAATAACGATTCAAATGCAAGCGTTTGAGCACAGTTTCTCTATACTATTTTGAAAATTACACGAACATAAATATTTACACCACTTTGTATTTCCTACCCATCCAAATGAAATCATAAACTCGAATATTCGTGCAAACAGCCATAAATTAGTTTAAACGCAAGCATTGTTAATAATCCTATGACGGGCGCCAGCCTCAAGAAGCTTAAATTTTTATGGGAGCGGAACTTAAATTTTTATAATAAACTAAGTAAGCATACATTCTTAAGCGAGTCACAACCGAGAGTTGTAATCGGAGGTTGGCCATTTTTTATATCACTGTGTTTGTGGCTGAAAATTTTCATCATGTTTATGATTTTTTTTATTACAAGAAAGTTTTTTGTGTTTTTGAGGTTGGTGGTTCTTCTACTTTTCAAAAGTGCTTTTTTGTGGGATGTACAGTACGCAAAAAAGGGGAAAAAAAAGAAAAAAAACAAAAACATTCCAACGGTGGCTATATCTTCGGTTCTAATTATTGTAGATTCTTGCAGTATGTACCAAAATGTTTTGTTTACCATTTTCTATAAGTCTGATGCGAATTTTTTTCTTAGGGAGCTGTATAAGAAATAATTTTAACTCTGTCTTTAAAAATTTAAATACGAGCCCCATTTTTTATGTTTTTATTCTTTTGAGAATACCTCGTTTACCCTAGATTCTAAATTTCAGAGTTCTTTATGTTGAGAAACACGTCACTTATGAGTGAAAATGTTTTGGACGATCTTGAGGGCAAATTTCTTTATCGCGGGGTAGAATCCAACGTTTTGCATGCTTCAAGATGTAATCTATTACGCAGTCACTTAAAGTGAGCTTTTTTACATTTTTGCTAAAATATCGAGAACCAAAAGTCAAAATAGAATGAAAAAAATTCTGAAGGGGTTTTTGACTATGATAATTCTAATGGAAGTAAAAAAAATATACTTTTCTATTTATATTTTTTTTAAACTTGTTCTATTAATTAATAATTAATTATTAAACAACTGTTTAATTCAAAAGTTGCTTGTTATTTATGTTTGACCATAAACAAACTATCCTTTAAAATAAGAATTGCTAAAATATATTAATTATATAAGAATTTATGGCAAAAAAAAAAAAAAATTTTCTTTTTAACATTAATTTATCACTTTTTTGACATCATTTAAATTACTTACCACTCAATGGAAAGTTATGAAGTTTGGTGTTTATACGTTTTTTGGATTCTAAATCTAAATATGGCATAATATTGTTGGGTTGACATTAAACTTTATAAAGTTTGGTTTAGTTTTAATATGTAGATAATAAAAAATTGATAAACTCATGATAAAAAAAAATTATTTACTATTAATAAAGACCTTCCTCAATTTACAACGGTATTTGACTTTTGTTATTTCATCAATTAGAATACAAGATATAGCCATCGTTCGGATTTTTTTTTTTTGTGTACTGTTCCAGTAAAAATTCGCTTATAGTTATCCTTTTAAATGGATATTTCAGACAACTGACTGAGTTACAGATAGTTAATGTTGCAGTACACCAAAGACAAAATTTTAAAACAATTCCATTCAACAAATTTCCTCGTTAGATGCAAATTTGATTTAAGAATGAAACAAACAAATCTCATTCACAATTTTATCAATGCTTTAATATAAATTTAAAATAAAACTGGGACCAAGGGCTTAGTGCTACTCATTGGAATAAAATGTGGACCCAGCGTTTGTTTTTTGAAAGGGGACAAAAAAGCATTCAGAATTGAGATTGCTAATTTATCTTTTTTGTAATGAAGACGCCTTTTTTTTACCTTAATATTTTGACTTCAAATAATTTTAAATCAAATAGAAAAAAGTTCATCCAGAATCAAATCTTATTAAGTAATTTCAAATTATTATTCTATTTCGTGAATATGTTTAAACAATTGAATATTCCGATAATAAATGTAAATGACTAACATAAAATTTAATTTAAATAATGAATTTTAGTTTTGGTAAAAAATAAATTCGCCAAAACCTTCAAGAGGACTAAAACGAAGCTTGATTACTTAAATAATAACATAATTAGAATATTCTGAGTTGAGGAGGGCAAACACATTTGTATGGATTAAAATACTTTCACTAACGTTTCAATTGCAAAAAAAAAATCTTGTTTTTTTTACCCATAAAATGAGGTTTCATTGCTACGCTGAAGTATAAAAATATGCTGAAGGTATAGTGAGTCCTATGTCTGCATATCAGAAGCCGATTTAGACGTCAAGTCAAGGGAGAGGAAAGGTTTCTACGATCACAAACATAGTTGTTTATTATAGCAGATGTGGTGCAATGGGATGGGGGAGGAACAACCTAATTTTGCGCTCGTCGTATGACTCATATACCTAATTACCTCTTAAATCGAATGAATTAAAAAGGAAACCTGGGATCATCCGAACAAAATGCATCTTTAAATATTTTTTGAAAAATCACGATTCTGTTTAAAAATATATTCATTAAGAAAAGCTTGCTCTTATATTTGAAAAATAAAGGTTAAAATTAAGTTATCCTACCGAGACTTTTTATTGAAAAATTAGTACCCTTTCGCCACGTATAATTGTAGTTTTCTTTCTATTTTCTCCATGGAGGCTCAAAATTTAATTCACTGTCATTACCTTGTACGCTTGCACTTTAGCAAATCCAATGTATCAAATCCACTGTAGCAAATCCACTTCTTGCGATAGTTCAAGCTCGATTACTGATTGTAGAGTCTTACTTTTGCACAACATACAAAGTGGACCATTCCTTATAGAATTTGATACACATGAAGGAGAAAAAGACCCCCACCCTAAAAATACAGGAAGTGAAGGATCTGGCTACAAGTTTTTCTATGTTCTTTCAAAGGTCTCTGAAAAAGGGGTTGTTTATTCCCCAAGCCATCTAAAAGAGTTGAGGATACACTTTAAGGTCATTATGATGGATCCTTAGAGAAGAGATGGACGGAGTGTGCTTTATTGACATTTTCTCGAGTTCGTGGTAAGAGAGCTATTGCTCCACTCACAATAGTTAATATTGTGAAGTTAATAACAGCTTTTATCGCTCTTGAATTTTTTAAATATAATTTTTCAGAAATTCTACAACAAAACAATATTATCAAGCATATATATATAAGTGACACCAGGGTCCAAAAAAGTTAGGGGGCCTGGCCCTCCTTCCCCTTTTGGACCCTTGCAACGAACCGCCACTGCTAGAGGTCCATATTTTGGCAAAGTTTCTTTATGACCACCCTGTAGTTTCGATTGCCTTAGACAAATAATCTCTGAGAAATCCCTGAATTTCCATTATAATTTTTATCAATTAGAAATACTTGAAAAGTATAATTTCAATGATTCAAAAACTCTCTTCATAGAAATCAGTTAAATCTAATGGAATTGAAGAAACAAATGTGTCCAATTATCGCCTTTTCAATTTAAAAACCTAGTATCTGACAAAATCATAAAAGTGCATTTTTTGAATTTTATATCTTTTAAATATGTACTTAATAAACTAATATTTTCAAATTATCCGTTTATGAAACTGAAATAATGCCAAAAAAAAATTATGCTTTTGGAATTTTTTTTAAAACAGTAAAGCATATCTTATCTTTTTTTACCAAAATCAACATACTTTTGCTCGTTCCTGTAAAACCGAGTGTTTCGCAGATACTAGGTTCCGATTTTTTCTGAAAGCTACTTGAAATCGTAGTTGAAGAAAAAATTACACAGGAAATGCATTTCCATAGATAAGTGTCACAGCGTAATTTATGTTGCTTGTTCAATACTAAGTCGTGTATTTTCTTGTAGGCAGATGTCACAGCAATCCTCTCATTTATGCACTAATTAATTCTTCAGTATGAAATGCATTATTGAATTCTAGTTTTATTTTTTAGTGTGTATGTATTGCACACATTCGTCCTTCTAAATCAGAGTTCAACATAACGCGGTTCGCCACAGATTTTTGTAAGGTCCGCTGTCCGCAGGCTGCTTAAGCAAAGAAAAAAAATTTGTCGGAATGGAATTTTTTTGTTAAATATAATTTTAATGTTTTTGAATTGATGACCAGATCATACATACGTCGCATTTTATTTGCAAATTTCCTCAAAAATATCAAAAAGCCAAAAAAATATTTTTTTAAATACCTAATAATTATTATATCGTTGTTGACTTCATTTCATCTCATTGCATTTTTTGTTATCACGAAAAGTCTTTTAAATAATGGAGTTTTTAGATAAGTTTTTTTAAATTTAAACAGTTTTAAATTCAGAGTACTTTTTTATGAATGCGACCTCACTCTGTTAATATGTATTGTCGTTCAAACATAATTAAAATAATAAATTCCTCCTATGGTTCTTCTTCTTTTGAAAGAGTACTCGGAATTTCTAATTATATTGAAAAATAGTATAACAGAGTAACATACATCGACAAACATAGCAAATATACAGTCATAAATCCCTCAAAATTGAATTTTCTTTTAGAGAAAATGTTGCATAATTTAGCAGTTTTAAATTGCAATATACTAAAATTCTCAATAAATGAAATATATTATTAGGTTATTTAAATAACTTAAATTTTATATTGTATTAAAAAAATAGTTATGCACAAAAAGGTGAGGCCCACGTGAGAGCTCATCAAACATATTGCTGTCCTTTTACAAAATTTAGTGGCGAAAGTTGCTCTAAACCTTGAATCCCCACCTGACAATATGAGGATTGGTGGATTTTGCAACTCTTCCGATTGAGTTGAACCGACTGTAAAAAGTCTCTACACTAAAAATATTTTATATTTTAATTTGCAAGTCTTCGCATCTGCTAAAGTAGGGCTTATTATATTTTGTCACTGACTCACTGTAAAATGAAGTACCAGAGACTGCATTCGAATTATTGATCGTATTCAATTTATTGAACGTACCAGCAATTTATGGAATGTTCCAGTTAATATCTGATGCTTCGCTACGAAATCAATAATAATGTTGCATACTCGTAAATCCCTACCAGTATCAAAACTACTATAGAGTTATTTTTTCACAATCTGGAGAAAAGCCGTTATTGTTAGGCATTTGCTCCAAATATAAAGGCATCAACTCGTTGAATTAATGATTAATCGATCAAACTTCTTTGAACATCATAAAGATGTGGTTTTGATGAGCAGTAAACGGATTTGAAACAATATTTAAAGTAGTATTAATTATGAAGGGAAAAAATGGAAAAGCATTGTATTGGAAAAAATAGTAAATTTTCATGTGCAATTAAAATTTCACCTAGTTACCAACACCAAGACAAAATAAAATATTAATTAAATTTTCTATTTAAATCTGAAATTATAGATTAAAATGCGCTGAAAAACCAATAATTATACACTTTTGGATGTAAGTGAAGTTGCCTTTATAATATCGGTGGGAATGAACAATCTTTTAGAGAGAAGGGCGCCGGGGCCATGGGAGAGGGGGGAGGCTGGGGAGGCAGCAAGAATATACCTGGGGGGGGGGGGGGGGAGTTCACAGATAATTTTGATTTTTGTCTTTGTGCTTAGTGGGGACGTGTCTATATTTGATTTATTATAATATTTGTAGTGGGACACAAACATTTAGAAAATCTTATTCTGGACCCAAATTTAAATCAGCAATCATCTTGCAAACTTTTAATTAGAAATTATTTTAATTAGAAAATTTAGCAGTTTAAATTTTTGTGTTGGATTAGTAATAACACAATTCCAAATGAATTTTATAATTTAAAAAATTCAATACATTATCACATCAATATTGTTGCACAAATTGTCTGTACATATTGTAAATAGTGACGTATTATTTCAAAATTCTATTGTAATTTATTTTTATCTTATTTTATTTATTAATTAATAGCGATTATACAAGTTAGAAAAAGGTGGCAACACCTAAAGCATTCGAGAAGTTTCGAGATATTTCGTTTCCGATGAATTGGCTGGAAATTTCGAGAATGTCTCACGCGCTTGTATATAAAAAGACTGGAGAACGGGAAAGTTTTCAGATTGACTTCGGATTTCGTTGAAAGCTGATCGCTTTGTTTACCTATTGGAGTGAGCTTGTATAATCGCTGAATTCGAAGTTATTTTTGTTGAAGCTTGTGTTGAAGCTTGAGAGTAATTAAACTGTTGCCTGTGAATAAATTTTGTGAGTTTTCTGAAGAGAGAATAAATATTTTTATACCGTGAAAACTGTACCATCATTGCCTCAGCGGAAAAATTCGTAACAGTGGTGTCAGAAGTGGGGTCAAGTCATCTTGAATGCCGACAACCAGAGGAATGATGGAAGATCAAATGAAGCAGTTGATGGAAATGATTGCTGGAATGAAGGCCCAGCAGGAAACCACCGCAGCCGAAATGAAAGCCTGCCAAGAAACTGCCGCAGCCGAAATGAAAGCCTGCCAAGAAACTGCCGCAGCCGAAATGAAAGCCGGCCAAGAGTCCACCGCCGCCGCAATTGCCGCTACATCATCGGAGATTAAAGCTTTAGCATCCAAGCAAGAATCATCTTCTGCGTCCGTTGATAGATTTATAGAGCGCACAGAGAGTGTTCTTCAATCAATGAAGGCGGATATTTTGGATGTCAGAGAAGATCTTAAGACAGTGAGAAATGAAGTTGAAGAAAAAGTTTCCACCATGCAAGAAAAAGTTTCCACCTTAAAGGAAGAGCAAGACAAATTCATTGACGTTGTAGAAGAAAGGCTGCGAAAAATGGAAACGCGTGAAGCTCTGGCCATAGCATCACCTAATTGGGATAACGCTTCCATCCCCTTTATGGCGCCGCGCTCTAACATCAAAGTGGCCCCTTTTGATGGGAAGTCGTCTTGGCGCGTTTATCAAACGCAGTTTGAAATGATTGCTTCTGCGAATGGTTGGGACGATACTTCGAAAGCATTCCATCTCGCGGCATCTCTTCGAGGTGAAGCTGCTGACATTTTACAAACACTACCTGAAGAGAAGCGGGGAGAATTCGTGGCGCTGGCAAGTGCGTTGGAGCTAAGGTTTGGTGAGCAGCATCTTAAGGATTACAACAGACTGCAACTGAAAGTGAGACAGCAGAAGGCCAATGAAACTCTTCAAGAATTGGCATCGGATGTAGAAAGAATGTCGCTCCTCGCTTTCCCTGACTGTCCCCCGGATGTACGAGACGATCTTTCTCTGCAGTATTTCATCGACGCTATTCAAGATCCCGTTGTGCAACAGGCGGTAAGGTTATCCCAAAACAAAAACCTGAAGTCAGCCCTTGTGTACGCCATGAGAGTGGAAGCCGCACAGCTAGCTTCTGGAAAAGACCGACGATATGTGTGTGGTGCATTAGCCGAGGATTCTTCTGACTTTGTCACCAGTAAGCTGCGAGATTTGGAGAGCAGAATTGATAGAATGATGAGAAGCTATCCGGGAGCCAGGGATCGAAGGACCAGAGTCATTTGCTGGCACTGCAAACGGGAAGGGCATATACGACGTAACTGCCTTGATTTGAAAAAGAGAAGGGATAACACTACCACGGAATCTCAACAACTGAATCTAAGAAGATGCCATCTCGCAGGGCAGAAGCTGCAATGTAGAAAGGGTGAAGCCCCGACCAGTCGTTTCCACGTTTCATCCCGACAAGGAGGAAACCAGGTTTTATTCGTGAAGGGGGAGATCAACGGAACTCCATGTCGTCTAATCGTCGATTCGGGAGCGAACGTAACGATCGTAAGGACGGACGTGGCTCGTCGCCTGAACAGCCGACTCCTCTACACAGCGCCCTCTGTTTCTCTACAAACTGTGTCTGGTGGTAATATCTCTGTGCATGGGAAATTGCAAGTGGACATTGCCCTTCGATTTAACACCTACAAGCACACCGTTTATGTTGCCGAAATTGTAGATCCATGCATTCCCGGACTAGACTTTTTGAAGAAAAATGGAATTACGCTGAATTTTGAGAAAATCAAGCTGCAAACATGGAGAGGCGAAGTTCCTTTGCACGATCTAGACATGAAAGAGCTGTGCGTATATCGGATTATGGCTCATGAAGACAATGCCATAGAGAATGCTGAAGAGTCCACATCTATGAAAAGTACCTCACCAGCCTCGGAAAGAGAACCGAAGAAAGTGACGTTGATGAAACCCTCCCAGGAAGTGGTTCATGTGGAAATGGACAAATTTAGTGAAGAGGGAATCGACATCCGTACTCCTGTTACAAGCATCGAACGGAGGTCCCGGGATCTATCAGCTGCACCCGCGGATGATTTGGACGCAATCTCAAAATCATATAACCAGCAAGATGGGGATCAGAAACTTTCACCGCTTCTGTTGGCATACGGGAGTGCAACTCACGAGACCACCGGATTTTCTCCATCTCTAACGATGTGTGGAAGAGACCTTAGGCTCCCCAGCAACCTCCTCTTTGGACAACCACCGGACACTCCTTCCTCGCCTGTCCAGTATCTAGATGATCTGCAGGCACGTTTGGAAGCCGTACATCGGTTCGCCAGAGAGAGAAACAACATCATGACGGAGCGCATGAAGATCCGGTACTATGCCAAGGCCATGGACCGTTCATTCCAGGAAGGTGATAAACGTCGGAAAGGACTCTCCCCTAAGCTCCAGACGAACTGGGAAGGGCCGTATGGGGTCCTTAAGAAGATCAACGACGTCGTGGTGAGAATTCAACGGACACCTTCCTGTAAACCTAGAGTTGTACATAACAATAGATTAGCCCCATATTATAGTAGAAGTGATTGAATTGCCTTTCCTCTTAAGGACTTCACTGCCCGGGACGTGCAGTCTTTAAGAAGGGGGAAATGTTGCACAAATTGTCTGTACATATTGTAAATAGTGACGTATTATTTCAAAATTCTATTGTAATTTATTTTTATCTTATTTTATTTATTAATTAATAGCGATTATACAAGTTAGAAAAAGGTGGCAACACCTAAAGCATTCGAGAAGTTTCGAGATATTTCGTTTCCGATGAATTGGCTGGAAATTTCGAGAATGTCTCACGCGCTTGTATATAAAAAGACTGGAGAACGGGAAAGTTTTCAGATTGACATCGGATTTCGTTGAAAGCTGATCGCTTTGTTTACCTATTGGAGTGAGCTTGTATAATCGCTGAATTCGAAGTTATTTTTGTTGAAGCTTGTGTTGAAGCTTGAGAGTAATTAAACTGTTGCCTGTGAATAAATTTTGTGAGTTTTCTGAAGAGAGAATAAATATTTTTATACCGTGAAAACTGTACCATCATTGCCTCAGCGGAAAAATTCGTAACAATATTTTACTTGAATGACTTTTATCCCAGTTAAAATGAACTTTTTTTGTTATTACCCAATTACCAAAGATATTTTTATTTACACACACTGATAAAGCCAAGCCAAATAATCTGCTTTTGTCCAGTAGCCTTTTTGTAATATTTTCCAAATATATGCTATTTTACGAAGAACAGAAAATGAAGGTTTTATCACACCCTAATAATTATAATTTGGTGATAGGCCATTGCCTAATTTCCGCATGTGCAAAGATGCACTTTTTAAGGGGCTCATAATCCAAAAGGACAAAATTTTATTTGTTTTATAATAATGAAAATTGAAATTACAATGCCTTAATACCAAACTAGGCGCCAACAAAAGATGTTGTACAGTCATTCAGGATAACTTTGAGCCATTGGGTGTAACTTTGCACCACCTCCTAGTTTTCAGTATTTTTGGTTTTAAAGAGCTGCTCATGATCTACTGCTGCAAACTGCTGGCAAGATTGTGAAATTGGCTATTTGCTCTATAGTTTAGAAAATGAATTGGCAAAATAGTACATAGTTTATTTGGCTATTCAGTTGTTTTTCTGAAGCACTGTTTGCAAGTTGCATTTTAATGCTCTTTTGAAGTTGATGTAAATCAACTAATTTATGCAAGTAAGCATCAACTTACTACTTTATCAGCTATATAATTTTCTAAAAATAGTAAAATTGTTAGTTGCTGATGGTTATTTATTTACTAACATTTGGTAAAAAGCGAAAAAAAAAAAAAAAAAAACACCAAGCCACTATCATTTTACCACATATTCAGTGTAATTTTGAGCCGGTTCAAAGTTAGGCTGATGACAGTGTGTAATGTATTCACTGCACGTATAATTCATATTTTATTCCAATTTATTTTTGGTTGCTTTTAAATACATATATATACATACAAATGCAATTTATTTTACGGAATCTTCCCTTGTATGCAAAATCCGATAAAAGGAAAAGATTGGAAATGAGTTCAAGAAGTATCTAAAAATATTAGAAATAATGATCTATGCACAAAAAATAAATGATAAAGGAATATGTATAGCAAGGACATGAGGAGATCGTTCAAAGTCCTCTACCATATGAACTCATGGGAGACAGCAAGAGTAAAAGTCCTAAACTAGATGACCCACCTGATGGCTGTGTGGATAGTGCTCAGGTCTCGCATGCCAAAGGTGTCGGGTTCGAATCCCGGGTTAGTCATGGAAGTTCGTTGTAGTTCGGAATCCACGTTAAACTGTAGGTCGTTGAGCTTATAAACCAACCAACCTGAACTATATGATGCAGGTGACAGTGTATGTACAACACTATCATTTTCAGAGGAGATGAAAGTTGGACAATAAGGACATGATAGAGGTTTATACTGCTGAAATTGTTGTGGAGAATGTTACTGAAAAATCAGAGATTGTTCAAGTGGTTGCTGTTGAACACATCAATGAGACAGGAATTTTATACACAAAACATGCAAGTGTTTTAGATTTTGGTTATGGCATATGCAAAGTTTACGACCACGTAATTATTCAATACGATGGAGAAATATACCCAGACCAAATTGACTTAAAAGACAAGGTGATATTTGGTGGTCCATGAAGAAATTTGGTGCATATTGGAAATGGCCCAATATCAATGGGGATTTGTGGTATGAAAAATTAGGCTTATTTAAAATAATATCTCTAGAAATTATTATTCAAGCTAGAACACGAGAAGTTTTCCAAATCAATGATTCTTTCTTTGATGCAAAACTATTAATCTAAAGAACGCCAAATTGCCAAAGTGAAATTTAATGAAGTTTGAACTTTGTTTTTATACTGTCATACTATATCAAACATTAAGAGTAGTATATTTGTATTTGTGCCACATTGTGACTTGCAAACTCCATAGTACTTAACTAATAGCATAAAGGCGGCCTATCACTTATTATTTTCTATTATTATTATTATTTTTTTTTCAATTTTTAATTGATAAAACGAGTTTATGTTTAAGTGAATGAACTGAATATTGTTTCTTCACTATATTTGTATGTTTGAACTGAATAATAAATAGTTTTTGTTTTTTTGCAATACATTCACGTGATTCGTCGTCCACTGTTCCTATCTAATATATTTTTCGTGGTGTTACTTAAAATATCCAAACTTTATGGGGTTGATAACTGCAGCTGATGATGTTTTAAATATTTAGAAACTTAATTTTACTAGTTCAAAGTTTGCTAGTTCAAGCTTATATTGAATAAAAAAAGGTATTTTGCATGAAACTTCTGATAGTGGTTCAAAGTTATCCTGAATGACAGGGTAACTCTGCACAGGGTTATTTTCCTATTATTTGGTGCTTTCATCATCAGCATTTACTACTTTGTGTAAATTAAAATATAATTTAGGGTTTATTCTTCCATTTTATGCCGTTAGGTCTGAAAATACTATTAAAACATAAGTGGGGAAGATGAAAATACCGAAAATGTGGTTCAATGTTACCCTGATTGTAGTTTCAATTATCTAACTGTATGATATTTTTTTCATTTGGCTACTTGTCATGGGGTGCCCTATTACTATATAGATGGTAATACAAATGACAGTCATGCCATACATGACAGTTATTGAGTTGTATTAATAGTTAGAAATAACATTTTATATTTGAAAAACAATTTGAGCACTACTTGCACAGGTTCCCCACAAATCTAAATGCTGTCCTTGCGATTTGAAGACAAATAATTCAGGTTTCAATTAAAAATTAGAGGAGGACATTCCTAAATTAAACACTTTGGAAATTGGTCCTTTTCTTGCTCAAAGTAATGAAAAAAAATGAAATCGATTTGAAAGAATATACTTGAAATTTATTAAAAAGTATTTTAAAGTAAAAAATATCCGAGATGCACATTTTCAAATCTTTGTCCTTCTGGCAGCCCAGGTATGCTCACGCAGGATACCTACATATTCTTGTGTTTTAGTATAGTTCGGCTCTAGTTATTTGGCCGATGGGGTACAATGATTCTGACCATTTTATACTGTCAGCAACTGGTCCAAACTGATCTTTACTTGAGCTTTCCCATCGGCCAACTAACGGGAGCCGGGCAATGCAAATGAAGCAAAATATTCAAAATATTTAAGCTAAGTCAGCTGTTTTATTTTAGTCAGATTGAAGCAATCTAAGAACATGGTAATGTTCCGCCTCTAAGTCCGATGTCAAAGCGATCGAACCTGCTAATGCAGGGTCTATAGGCGGCGGCTCTTCAAGTTCTAAGTAACTCAACCTAAGAAACCTAAGAATAAACTGATAAAGCAATAAAAGGTAATAAATGTGTGTTTTGTTTTGGTAAATCCATTATTAACTTCTGCATATTCTCAAACCCGAGAAATAAAGAAAACTCTACGAAACACAGAGAAACGATTAAGGTGAACTGGTAACACTGTTCTCAAATACCAACTTAAAATCAGCATCCACCTTCGCAGTTGAAATAAGGAATAATAAGAATGCCCAACATGAGTGCGCCTACCATGCATCAAAGTCTTAGTTACATTGAGCTTTTGTTGACGTTCATTGTTCTCTCTTCACCAACTGAGGTAGATAAAACATTTCCCTGTAAACTTTTCGCGATTGTGAGCGCTGTTATATCTTATGCCTTTGTTTTTAATATTCTATACTGAAAAAACATTCCCAAAACTTCGTTCAAAAGGAAGAGAAAAATTGATGAGGAAAATCTGGATATATAGAAAGAATAGACTGAATTGTATGCATTCATCGAAAATGATAATAAAATGTATACTAATGTTTGCAGTTAAAAGCTCATATTGGTACTGCTTATATTTATTTAGGTCTTTCAAATTTTTTCTTTTCTGATTATTGAATGTTGGGAACGAAGAGAAATTTAAAATTTAAACTATTTTTTTGAATGCTAGGGTGCTGTATTATTATATTACCGGTGACAATTTCTTATGTGTCACGGCAGGGAAGGGAGGTTTTAATGATAAGAGTTTCCATTGCAATGAGCCTTTTAACGAGCTAAGCGAGCCTATGCTTCCGTAGCAATGAGCCTTTCAGCGAGCGAAGCTAGTCTTTGTTTGCGTACCAATTAACCTTTTTGCGAGCGAAGTGAGCCTTTGCTAACGTATCAATTAACTTTTCAGCAAGCGAAGCGAGCCTGTGCTCGAGTAGCAATGGAACTTTTAGCGAGGCGAGGAAGTGTTAAAAGTTGGGACCTATACGCAAAGACGGGTCTCCGCAATGCAAGGCCACGTAGCTAGTTTCATATTTAAAGCAAGTACTTATTTTATTTGTTGTATGCTATAACCACTTTTAATTATTACTTATTATTTATTATATGTTTGCTTGTTTTTTTACTCAAGTTTTAACTAGTAGGTACATATTTTTAATTGTGAATAAACACTTTCTCTTGACGTGGTATAGAAGATTTTTACTTGAAGGAAACAAATAGGATTTTGAAACAAACCTAAATCTCTCTACAACATTCACTCATGATATTTATGTCACTCTTAATATAAATAGTTGTTTGTGAATCTAATATTGTGTTTGCTACTAAACACTATCGACCGTATCTTACTCATCTCGAACATAACAAGCGCAACAAAAAGAATTGATATCCCTCAAAAAACAATTAGACATTGTAAAAAAAAAAAATGCCAGAGCACGAAAATAAGCTATAGATTTTATAGAATTAATCTCAATTCAGCGCAATGGGTATAAAGTAGCTCAAACATTCATATGAATGAGATTATTCCGAAATAACTCTAGCCTGCCAAGTACTGATTTACTATGGGGCTCTTCCCAATTTACTTCATTGTGTACAAGTACCCTGAAGATATTAAACGTGGCCGCTGCTTGGCGTCCAAACATATTTCATAATTTTTCTGGCTGACCACTTTACTTAGCTTTTTTTTTTAATTTTTTTAATTTTTATTATTATTATTATTTTATATATATATATATATATATATATATATATATATATATATATATATATATATATATATATATATATATATATATATATATATATATATATATATATATATATATATATATATATATATATATATATATATATATATATATATATATATATATATATATATATATATATATATATATATATATATATATATATATATTTTATTATCAAAATCTAGAGGTTTTCTGGGAGATTTGGTAGTTTTAAAGATAGTAGAGAAGTCAAATTGGCGAGTTTAGACAGTAGCCCCTTTCAGGACAAGGTACAGTTTTAAATGTATTCAGCTGGTCCAAAACACTCTTGCAATCTCTAACAGAAGGAAACGTTAGAGAAAAAATACATATCAAGAACCATTCACGAAAATTTTAATCAACAGTAGTAGAAGATATCGATCTTCTCCATCGTGATTTTAGAAGACAATGCTACTTCTTGAATCATTAACTATGACACGCCACTGTCTACGACTTCTTTTTAATGACCTGATACGCATATAACCTTTGATTGGACGGTTGACATTTTAAAAGATTTTGAACCGAAAAAACTAGAAATCCAATCCGCCATCCTTGTTAGAACAAATGGAACATCCAAATAAGTTCCGGTCAATGGCTCCTGGTGTAGTTATACACAGGCTCTTAGAATTAATCTCGTATTTTCTTGCGAGATGCCAAACGAAACTACTTCAAAAAGTAGTTAATTGTAAGTGGTTTTTGCTCAATTGAAGAGAATCACCCACTCTGTAGGTAGAAGAAACACAACATATGAGAGTTTTTTTAATGTTAATACAGAAATAGGTTTTAAAATGTTTTATTTTTTATTTAAAAACTATTTAACATTAATAAAACCTACTTCTTCGTTCAACTTCGGCAAAAACTAGGCATAAGAGATTCGATATACGGTATCGATTGTAGTAAACTTTTTTATTTTACTTAGCGTTTATATAAAACATGAAAGTGGATGTAGATTTGATTTCAAAAGTTTTGCTTGGAAGAATCCCCTTTCGTTTTGAGTTGGTTGATTCAGTATACTTGAAAATAAGGGAATTTACGAAAAGTATTGTGGTGTGTTTTCAAAAGTGTTGGAGGAGATTTCGGAAGGTAGTTATAAAATTATTTTTTAGAACTTTTCACAAGCACTGGTTAAAGGACTAACTATCAGTTTTTGTTAATACTTTTCAGTGGAGCAGTTTAGACATATGAAATTCTCAATGAGAGCCGTCCTTCTTGCAGCCCCCTTGCGTTTAAAAATTAAAATTAAAGAGGAGAAATGTGGTTAAATTCACAGGTACGTAAAAGAGTAATATTGACATATTTCAATAATTTGTTCAAAGAAATAATGTGTAAAAATATGCCATAAATGTCAATAAACAAGAATTCGAATTTATTTTTATTTTTATTTTTTTATCTTAGACATCTTAGATGCCCTTATGAAGAGCTCAGCACGGCAATCCAACATTTTGCATTCAAAGACCAAAACATTTTTACCACCTTGTCGTTACATTAAATTGATATTTATTACGTAATATCATGCTCTCACCTTTCAGCAGATGACCTGACGTCTAACGTTACTTACTAACTGTGCGGCCCCGCGTTGTGGAGACCCGTTATTGGTGTATCAATACCAGCTTTTGGTGCTTCGCTCGCTGAAAGGTTCATTGCCACGTAAAACCAAGCTGGTTTTGCTCGTTAAAAGTTTCAGTGCTACGCAAACTCAGCACGCTTTGCTCGCTGAAAAGTTCTTTGACACATAAGCATAATTATTAGCTCTCCCCTGTCGAGAAACAAAATCTTTCTCATTTTAATACAATAACACAAGACCCCCTCATTCCTATGAATAATTAATGAAAAAATTAATTTTAATTTTAACATTTTGTTTGTCAAAGGTCCAATTAGAAGGCCAAAACTACTTATGTTGAAAATTTCAGAGCTGAACGCCGCACACTGGGTATCTGCCTCTAAAAGCTGGCCGAAATTCGATTTTTCAAAATTCCACCTAGACACTTGAATTTTGGAGCATACTTACTTAATTAAGTATAAAACCTTAATCGGTATCTTTTTTTTTTTTATATATGTGATCCCAAATGACATGGCGATTGATCGAAAGTTGACGTTCGCGCAAAGTGTGCATTTCTCTTTTCTGTTACCAATGCAAGCATAATATTTTAACAAGCAAAATTTCAAACTTTTTGTTTGAAATTTAATTCCAGCATGATATATGTGTCTTCTTAAGGTATATATTTAAGTATTTTTGCACTTAAAATTTAAATTTATCTAAGGAGTAGTTTAAATATTTTTCAGTCATAAAACTAAGCTAGCTAGTTTTTTTTTTTTTTGCAATGTTTTATTTTCACGAGTGTTTTTGTTATCCTATTGAGTCTTATTGAGTAGTGGTTTGTATGCCATTTTAACGACCGCATATTCTAGTTTCTTATGCCTTAAATAATGTGTAGATTTTTGCGGTTGAGGATATTACAAGGGTTGAGGTAGATTATGTGATTTTTTAAGTATTAGCTGCAACTTCATATTTTTCTTTTTATCTTTCTATCTGACCATCAGTAATGAAAATTACGCATCTATGACATTAAAATACCACTATGTAGGATCGTAAAGCAAATAATTTGTAGATATTTTTTTTCATTATTTTCAATATTTATATCGATATTTTTTATTACACTTGAAAAACATTTAAGAAAAATTAAGACAATAATTTCAAGCTTCTAAGACAAATAAAAGTGGGCAATTTAAAACCGTTATTTATAAATAGTATGAATTCTTAAAAATAATAATAAAAAAGTCCAATAATTGGTCTCCAAATTAGGACAGCTTACTCCAGTAAAAACACGAACGATGGTCGCTTTATGTCTAGATGCTAGCAATACTGGATTGGTGATAGTAACGTATTGCCATCAATGGTACACTCGTGGTTCGTTACTGGGATACCATGAGCTTATTTTATCAAGGTCAATATCTTCTTATCCTTTGATGGACATCCAGCACTCTTTTAATGTTAACGCCTGTAATTAATTGTACTGCGCAATCCTTTTGCGCAGGTCCATCCTTCTAACCCTTTCCTCTATCATTATGTATTCATTCTATTTGGATCCCGCCACTTGAGCTGTTATGTAATAAGAGCGTTCTCTCTGCGGATATTAACATAGAGCTTTGGAAAGCCCCCTACAACTACAGTTCACGAATAAATATTGTTTATTAACAATAAGAACTTGCCAGATCATTTGTTGCAAAAATACACACATGGAGCTGTCGGACGTTACATTTGGTCCCGTACGAGATCAGAGGACTGAACTGCGCTATTGTGGCCTATGGATTGGTGTGTGATGCATTAAGTATATTAGTCTTGGATTATTAAAAACTATTCGTATGAACTCTGAGGATTATTACTTGGTTTGATAACCTCATACCTCATCTGTAGATTATTTACTATATGCAATTTTCGGTTGGTGTTTTTGTGGTTTTGTGTGCACACGTTGGAAAAACTCAACTTTGGACAGTGTATTTCTGGATATACCCAAAAGGTAGGCCATTCTTCTAAAAAACATTTGATCTTCAATAATGGAGGAATTGGCCAAGATTAAAAGTATCCGAGCATGATGCCGGACGAGTATAACAAAATTGTTCTCGAAAATAGAAGCACTATTCGAGCTAACTCAGAAGAAAGAGGAAGATATTCTGGAACTGGCAAAATTTCTCGCGGAAAAGGAGAAGTCGTTGAAGAAAATAAATATAGAAGTGTTAAATTTAACTAAATCTTCAGAGGAATTTAAAAAGGAGGTTGTCAGTAATGAAAGTTAAGAAGATAAAATTACCACTGCGTCAATTTAAACGTTGTTTACGAGATTTAGAGAAATCGCAAGTGCAACCCTCATGGAGTGAAAGTTTAGAAAACAACAGCTCACAGAACTCGGTTGTTCGTGAAAATACTACGAGTATTAAACTTCCGGAAATTCCTCTTCCTATATTTTCAGGCAAATACGAGGACTGGAATAGTTTCAAATTGCAATTTAACAATATAATTGGATTAAATGATAGTTTGTCTTCAGAGCAAAAACTACATTATCTTAAGGTATACATATACATTAGAAATTTCGAAATTTGACTCAAGTCTGCGGTTTTTTTTTTTTGGTTTTAAAATATACCCGAATTCCTTACCATTAAAATGATACCATTTTCTTTCTGAGACTCAAATTACTTTTAAAATTACAGTATGTTTTGTGAACCTTTTTTGTATCACGTTCATTAGTTTAGTAAACTTTAAACGCGTTTTCTGAAGAATGACATTTTGGTGTTATATGACTTTACGCCAACTGTTATAACTTCATAATAAATGGTCCAATTTACAAAATTCTAATTTTGTTTTGTAGACAATAGTTGTGAACGTGTTTTCTATGGCGAATCTAAAATATATTGAAAAAAAATTTATGCATATTTTAATCTTAATTTTTTGTTAAAAACTATGTATTTTTTTAAACTTTTTATTTAAAAACTAATAATTAAATAAATATTGAAGCCAAATTCAAAATTCTCCATAAGAACATTCATCAATATTATATCCCTTATTTGCAATAAAAATAATACCTCTCAGTTAATTACAAGTTTATTTATGTATGTTCTAATTATGTCCTAATTAGTCACTTTAATTGCAATTAACTGATTAAAAAATTGATGAAAAAAAAAGTTTATATATAAAAATCCATCATTTTTAATTCTGATATGTTGCCAAAAAGGTTGAAATTATAACCTAAAAATTAAAGAAAATTATCTCATATACCTTAATGCATCATTAATGCATTATACCTTAATGCATCATTAATAGGTGAAGCGAAAACCTTAATTAGTACCAATGATATATATATATATTTCTTTGTTTAAAGCATTGGAGAATAGATTTGAAAACAAAAGATTTATTGCCGAAACTCACATTAAAACTATTTTAGTAATGGATAAACTCAATCAGGAGTCGGCAAAAGATTTGAGAAGTCTAATCGACAATGTTAAAAAAAATATTCGTGTATTAAAAGTTTTTAAGTTTGAAACCAATAATCTTTCGCATATATTAATATTAAATTTAGTTTTGCAAAAGTTAGATCGCCAGACGAGAAAAAAGTATGAGTTATCAATAAGTTCAAATGAAGTTTCTCTGCTTGATGATTTAATTTTATTCTTGGAAAAGCGTTCGCAAGTTTAAGATAATGTGAGTAAAAGTACTTCCATAAAACCCAAATTTCAAGAGCGTAACTCTAACAAGCCACGGTCACTTATGGTGAAATCAATTTACCCAGTTTTGCCCTGTATTCTATGTAAGGGAAATAGCCCCAACTAGAATCACGCAACTTTATAAATGTGATAAATTCTTAAAAATGAATATGCACCAACGAAAAGAAATAGTTTCAAAAAACAAGCTCTGTTTTAAATGTTTAGGATTGCACTACTATCACAGCTGCAGATCGAAACATGTTTGTAAATGGTGCCACGATGCTAGACATAACTCTTTATTATGCCCCATACAGAATCCTGAATCAGCATTTGGAATTCAATCAACAAGTAAGCTTAATCCGTCAGGGGTGCCATACGAGGGCAGGCAAATCATTCATTCCCCCTCTCTTTCCTGGGTGAGTAATAAAATAAAAACAGTCATGTTTTTAACTGCATTAGTTAGAATATGGAATCCTTTTTCGAAAAAATACATTTCTGGGAGGGAATTTCTTGATTCAGGAAGTCAATTTAATTTCACCACTTCGGAATTTATTGCTCGCTTAGATTAAAAAAAAGAAACTGAATTTTGTGGTGTCTACGTTGGGTGGCGCTCAAATGGAAAAAACGTCTCTGCTTGAAGCTGTCATTGGAAATAGTGACCGGACTTTTACGAGATCACTTGACTTTCATGCAGGGCCTGATCATGACAAGTTGGGGCCCAAAGCCCGGGCAATTTTGGGGGGCCCTTTTTCAAATGCGAGATTTTTCGGAAATGGGCTTGACACATACTCAAATGAATTATATTAAATATAAAAAAAGGTTGATAAATTAATGTTAATATATTGTTTTCTAAAAGTTAATTTTTTTATCACGAAAAAAGAAACTAATTTCAAACAATCAAAATTATAAATCAAAACAGGAAAAACTTTGTAATGTAGTATTGCATTTCACGATCACAATTAGTAGTAATATCCTTGACAACAATATCTGCAGCATTACTCATAACTTCAGAGTCAACATTTGCTGATTTTACAATAAATTCCTTTTAATTTTTGTCTCTATCTTTCAGGAAAGCTTGTTTTTTACTCTTTTAAATGATGGCTTGGTTTATTTGAATAAATGCACTCTGGGATACCAAAGACGGTTCAAGATCAATACAAAATGATTTTTATTTCAAAATTATTTTATACAGATTATAAAAGATATTTACATAGCTTTTGTGAAAGAAAATTTATAGGTTTAAAGCATATTTCGGGGCCCCCTAAAATCATGGGCTCAAGGCTCGGGCCTTGTGGGCCTAGGCGATGATCAGGGCTTGCTTCCATGTAGTGAACAAAATAACTGATTTCCTTCCAACTTTGAGTATAAATGTAAACAATCTGTGAATACCAACGGATTTAGCTACCCATATTTTGCCACGCCCAGAAAAATAGACCTTCTTGGTCCAGAGATATTTTATGACGTTATTCAGTCCAAAACTGAAGCTGGTGGTCAAGGATTAGAATTTCGAAATACAGTGTTCGGGTACATAGCAACTGGGACTGTCGAATCACATGGTGCAACACACTACTGTGGATTTATTTCACAAACGAAAAAATTCGATGACTGTTAACAAAAGTTTTGGGAAATAGAGAAACTATTCCAGAGAGCCTCCCCACGAGAGAAGAGCTCTATTGTGAAAATCATTTCCAAACTACTCATCAACGGGATGAAAATGGTCTATTTATTGTGCAAATGCCAACTTCAGACATACAGTCTTTGGTGATTCTAAACAACTAGCTGAAAGACGGTTGAATCAACAATGGAAGAGACTACCAAAGGTTCAACAGATGAAAAAGATGTACCAAGATTTCATGCAAGAATACTTGAACCTGAATCATATGGAGAAATTAAATGAAGTTGCTACTGAGTTATTTAAGCCTATTTATTACCTTCCTCATCATGGTGTCTTCAAACCATCGATATAGATAAACAACTGGATATACTGCTCCGATGGAAACTTAAGGCGAGAAACACACCGGCAGAAATATTTGCTTTACTGCCAATAGTGGGACGATTTCCTGAATCATGATTAATTACTGTGTTGCATATAATTGCAACAACAGCGCAAATAGGAAAAATATAAACAATAGTTTTCACCGGCAAGTAAAAAAATAGTCATTCAAATATGTTTATGTATTTTTTTTTTATTATTACTTATTTTTGAAAAATATCTAAAATGACCCTTCTAACATTGATCGCTCGTGGTTAGTGATTGATCTCTTACAAAGCAATTCATATTATAAATAATATATTTTAAATTCAGAACAAATAGTATTATGAACTAGAATAAAACTATTTATATTTATTTAATCCTTGTTTTTATTCGTTTTCAAGGGCATTTGGCAAAGAAATGAAAAAAGAAAGTGAAATTAGAACTCTACTTGTTCACTTATTTAATAATTAAAATAATTACTCTGTTTATTTATAAATGGATAATTTGTTTTAGATATGTTTTATTTAATCTATGTTTTTATACGTTTTCATGAACATCCAGTAATTGTATATAAAAAAAAAGAATATGGAATGGAAATTGAAACAATAACTCAAAATGCTAGTGTTCTATTCTAAATTTATTTAATAATGAAACTGAGGACTGCGAACGGCAAAGTTTATCAGTTTCTTTATTACTTACGTATTTATTTAAAAAAATAAGTCTTTTTTAACTGTTTGTTGGAATTCGAAGTTCCACCGAACTGTGGAAAGCAATTTGTATTTCAGTTTTATTTCTGTTTATAAATGTAACCCTTGAAGGTAACCTTGGAAGTAAAACATAAAGTAACAAATTTCAAATTCGATTTTAAACGAAGATGGGAACATTCTTATAGAAAGTCTTTAAAATTCGAGAAAAAATATGAAAGTTGGCTTCAAGGAAACTTGGAATTACCTATTGTTACATCACCAGCAGGACGATCAAAAAAGGCTTTTAAACATCTAAGAAAAAGGAGCAAAAGAAGAGAGTCTCGACTATATGAGAAAATTTAGAAACAGAAAAATTAACATACGCCACGCAGATGAAATTATGTGAATTTGACCACATTACAGCTTCGGTAATAGTAAGAGAAGTTTCTCTTTCTCCTGTGAAAACAAAGAACTATATAGTCCAAGCTTGTAAGAAAAAAAAGGAATCAATTCCCACATTGAAAGCACTTTGCATGTTTGTTAAAGCAGGTTTATCAAGAAAACAGTACAATATTATATCTACTATCAAAACATTTTTTCTATGCTTCTGTTTATTGCAGAAGGCTAAAAAAGATTGTTAAATTTTCCCCGAGTCATACTCTGTTACAGATGTTTTGGCTGAAGTAAATCTCCAGGATCTATTAGATCACACGATTACACGCCTACTTAAACATTTGCAAGAAGTAATAGAAACACTAACTGTTAATGAAAGACGATCCTTTAAATTAATAACAAAATGGGGGTTGGGATGGATCCCATCAAACAAAATACAAGCAAATATTTCAAAATTCTATAATGAGTCAGATGTTATTATCTTTCAAAGTTCTCTGGTACTTATACTATTACTTTATAATACAACTGAAAAGAAAGTAATTTGGCAAAATCACACTCCTTCTACTCGTCGGTATTGTTGACCAATAAGATTACAATTCACAAAGGGGACCACAGATATAACAAAATGCGAGATGGATTACATCCAAACAAAAATCAGATCACTAAAAACACAAAAGGTGATGGAGGTGTAGGAGTTAAACACTCATTGGCATTTACCATGGTTGATTCCAAAGTGTGTAATGCTGTAACTGACACAAAATCAACTTTGAAGTGCTACATATGCGGTGCAACATCCCAAAAATTTCAACGATTTGACAAAGTCACAGGAGATTGATGAAAGTTCACTTCAATTCGGATTATCTATTTTGCATGCGCGTATTCGTTTGTTTGAGAGCATACTCCATTTAGTATACAAACTGCCTATTAAAAAGTGGCAACTTCGATCTTGGCCTGACTTCCCACAAGGCCTGTAAGCCCATGCTTAGAGCCTCCAAATTCATTGAAATTTTTTGAATTTTGACTTAAATATCAATCTTCTGTCCAGTGCACTTGATCAATGTCACGAACCTATACACTTACCTGCAAAAGTTAAGTACGGTGAGGAAAATGTTAATTTCCGTAAGCCAATTTGAATTAAAGAAGTTGAAATTTGCTGCAAAGGTAGAAGGAAGTATGCAAATATGTTAGGTAACAAGCAATCATGGTTTCGCATTGAGAAATATGCAAAACAGGCAGTCGTATAAGAAGCCAGATTTTGTGAAGGGTTACAGGAGTTGTATGTAAGTGCTGATGAAAGATGTTTAGAACATTCTTACGATTTGTTTTCAAGCTAGACGTGTTTCTATAGCTTCCAGAAGACGAATGGATTATTCGGAGCGCTGACGGTCTGTTGGACGCATTGAAGCAGGACAGTCTATCACAGATGTTGCTCTTTTCTTCAGCGTTCATCATTCCGTCATTTCACGATTATGGAATCAATTCCAAACCAGCCAAACAGCTGTCCGAAGACATGTAGACGGACGTCTAAGGATTACGACTCCCCACGGAAGATCGATATATTGCTGTTGTAGCAAAGCGGAATTGAAGATCGTCCTCCACACGTGTGACATCTATGGTTGCAGCGGATATTGGTAAGACGATATCTTCCACTACTGTTCGTCGAAGGCTACTCATGAATGGTCTGTATGCCCAGGTACTAAAAGTTTGTGTTCCTTTATCTATCCAATCCAAAGGGGCATGATTCAAGTGGTGCCGCCTTCATGTGAACTGGACTGTGTCTAATTGCGAAATGTTATGTTTACAGATGAGTCAGGTTTGCCCTACAACCCGACGATAAGCGTGTAAGGGTCTGGAGGGATTTCATTGAGATATCGCACCGACCTGTACATCTTCAGGCGAGGTTCTGTGACGGCTGTACGATATCGAGATGAAGTCTTAGACCCCATTGTGAAACTATACGCTGTAGCAGTTGGTCCTTCTGTTGTTTTAATGTACGATAATGCGCGTCCCTATAGAGCTGCCTTCGTTGACAACTTTCTGGAAAATGAGGGAATTGCGCGTATGGAGTGGCCGGCCTTCTCGCCGGACTTTAATCCAATTGAAAATTGTTGGGATGTTCTCGGCCGTGCTGTATGTGTAGGCGTTTCTCACCTCCAGCCACTCTCAGAGATTTAGAAACTGCCCTACAGAAGGTATGGTGATTGCTAGACTTTGCGGTGGTTGATCATCTCGTAACAAGCATGATCACACGCTGTACACTTTGTATGCAGGTGAGGGGTGCTCACAAACCCTATTAATGTCGGTTTTTGCTATTTGTTTTGAATTTAAACATTATTTTGTTAATGACGTAGTAAATATAACGTTATCGTATAATTTATGAAAATTCAATATTTTTTATCTCTGTTTGTAATTCTTTGTTTTGTTTCATGAATAAACATAGAGCTACTTACTTGTAGCATTTCATGTCAATTAAAGCAGTACTTGTCTCCGTGCTTAACTTTTGGAAGTGAGTGCATATTTTAATAACTCTTTTTAGTTATTAAAATATCAATATCTCAAAAATTATTTAAACAAATTGGTAATCGAAAAGTGACATTATTATTTAAATACCATCAACAATAGTCCATGAGGGCCCCCTCTATGTCTATGGTGCCTATAGTAATTGGTTTTCTAAATCGGGCCCTGACTTCGATTACTAGAAGATAAAAACGCAGTTAAGAAAGAAAAAAAAAAAAAAAAAAAAGAAAGAAAGAAAAAAAAAACATGATTCAAGAAAAGTTCAGAAACAAGATTGGCCTCATTGTTGATGTACCGAAATCTGGATTTGGAAACAGTAATGACGGCAATACAAGTAGAAGGTTTTTCAAAGATCCAGAACTAGCTGCCGAAATCACAGGAAACAACATCCATTTGATTCACCGATTGAAAATAATTTTAGAAGTTTTATCTAGTGGTTATGGAATTGATACAAATAAATTTTCTAACTACACCATGGATGCAACCAAACTCTATGTACAGTTATACCCTTGGCATCCTATGACTCCAACAATCCACAAAATTCTAATACATGGTCCCATAGTTATAGAACATACCTTATTGCCGATTGGACAGTTATCAGAAGAAGCTGCGGAGGCAAGGAATAAACATTTCAGGTTATATTGCTTCAATTTTTCAAGAAAATTTTCGAGACAGGAATGTAATACAGATGTGCTGAATAGGCTGCTATTGAGCTCTGATCCTTTTATAACAAGTATGAGATGAATGTCCCCTAAAAAGTCCAGAGCATTTTCGAAGGCTACACTAGCCATGTTTATTTCTGAGCCTTTTACGTCAAAACCAAATAAACCCCGATTAGAATTTGATGAAGAATCTTCGGATAAGTCATCAAATGAAGAGCCATGGTAAGCTATTTGGTGTAAAACTTACAGTATTAAATTATCAAATAATTATTGGTGTAATGAATTCAATGCTTATTTTTCGAACGTAATGGCAATTTTTCCAACACGGAATGTATATAATGATAAGTCATAGACATATGTTTTTGTATAAAATTACATTTTAATGTTATCTAATGATATTAGTGTAATAACAAAAAGCGTATTTTTTTAATAAATAATTTTTTTTCATAGAAAGAAGCACAATTTCTATTTTATTGAATAAATTAAAGTATTTTTAAATACTATTATGGCTCGGAAATAATTTTGACCAACTTTTCGATGCAAATACCCCAGTGGGCGCCAATTAGAAGTCACTTTGAAAAAAAATTAATTAAAAAAATAATAATTTATTATTGTGCACAAAAATAGGTCGTTGAGCGTACAAACCAAACCAAACTAATTAAAAAATAATTAAAAGTTTAACATTCTGTTTGTCAAAAGTTCAATTAGAAGGCCAAAACTACTTATGGTGAAAATTTCAGAGCTGTAGCCCTATTAGAAGTCATTTTGTAAAAAAAAAAAAAAAAAAAAAAAAATACTCAATATAATTTTGACATCCAATAAGTCAAAAATCACAAACTACTTATGTTGCAAATTTCAGAGCTGTTCCTTTATATGAAGTCATTTTGTAAAAAAAAAAAAAAAATTAATTAAAAAAAACTATTTAAAATTTTAACACTCTGTTTGTCAAAAGTCAAATTAGAAGGTTAAAATTACTTTTGCGGAAAATTTCAGAGCTCTATGCCTATTTAAAGTAGCTTTCTATAGAGGGAAAGACAGACAAATAAACACACAGATTCTTTGTTTTATTATTATAGATTGATAAGACTGAATCCATTTCTTTCAATAAATAGTACATGATGGTAAAAGTGTTTTGGTCTAGGTTACAATATGCTGGATTTCCGTATTTAATTATCCATGCACGCATGATGAAACAATTAAACTACAATTTTTTCTGCAGTTCCTAGTTTTATGCAATGATAGAATATTGGTTTCGAATTCGTGTTTATTGATATTTGTGGAATATTTTATCATACTATTGCTTTTTATACAAACGATTAAAAAACGTGAATATAAACTCCTATATATATGCTAAATTCCTCCTCTAATCTATATTTCATCAACTATGTATGGCACATTTTAAGGAGATGCTTTATGGCAAGTTTCAATGCAATGAGAACTGTGTATTACTTAAAAACAGCTGTAATGTTTGGGCGGGAAATTTGGTCACAAGAGCTTATAAAGAACCTCATGATCAGTATAAGAAAACAATGCGGGAGATTATATGTGCGAGTCAAGACCAACTCTTTGACTTGTTTGATTTTTTTTGTTAAGATGCAACACATCCATTCTTTTCAATAAACCCCATAGTATATTATGTATTTCATTTGGTTACTGTGTTGTTTAATTTATCGATCGTTACGATACATAAATATGTTTTTTTTTTATTGTATGAATTTCTTCTGCTCAATATTAGCGAAAAAGTGATAGCTGCTAAAGTTTTGTATATTTTGTGTTTCATAAAGGTCAAAAATTGAAAAGTTATTCAATCATTTCCATGACTGTAAGTTCATTAAAAAATATTAAAAGTGGGATAATGTGAGAACGTGTGTGGGTAAATACACAATAAATAGGTAAATAAGAACATTTTGGAAAAAGTCCTTTTGAATTATAAATAAAAACCCGTTTTCTATTAAAATAAAATATCTTTTTTAATAAAAGAAAACATATTTTTTAATAAAAGAAAACATCTTTTTTGTTAAAAGAAAAACTTTATGAATAAAAATATTGTTTTAATTACACTTGACTTCAAAACGATAAATATATCAGTTTGGCATTGTCTTTACCCCTTCTTTTTTGTATCTTATATTTTAAGCAAGTGGCGGACAGAATTTACTAAGATGCAACACTTCTGTTTAGCTTTTCTACTGACTTTTATCTTAATTTAAATCTTTTCGGAGAAAAATGAAAGGAGATGAAACAAGAACACATAATTTGAGCCCAGAACTAATTACTTTAAATAAAACTATCCATTCATTAATTACGACTTCACACTAAATATACCATCGATCAATTGCAATCGATTGTTGTGTTCTAATTTTTGATGCCATTTATTTAATTCTATTTGAACTCATCGACTAATTGAGATCCATTATAACTTCTCTACGAAAGACTCCGCCCTATGTAAATTTCTGATTTTAATCCAATTACCGCCCCATATTGACTATTGTCGTAACATACATTCCGATAAGGGGTGATTACCCGCTTGTAGCCAAATAGCTCATTACGCTTTCTCAATTGGATTAAACAAATGGAGAAATGTAGTCTTACATGTACCAATCCCTCTCTTTGTTAATGAATGAATTAACACCGCTTTGGTATAGCATTGGCTACGTTGCAAGCATATGACTTACTGTGAGTAAACATTTGAGTAATTTAATACTTTGCACTCTTTGAAGAAACAGAAGATATGTATAAAGGATCTTGGAGAGTCTATAGGGGATGAAATTTGTACATAGGTAATAAAATGATCAATTTTCAAAATGATATTTAAGCAAATTCCACTACACTACATAAAAATTATAATACGACGAGACATAAAACAAATTTATGTGTTTAAAAAACCCCACAAAATATCTTATAATTATATATGGGAAGTAAAAAAAAATATATATTACATGTTTAGTCTAAAGCTATTTTTAAAACATTTAATCCTCTAGTGCATAGTGCAGCTTATATGTTACACAACTTATCGGGAGAAATCTTACAAAAAAGAAAAAAAAGTTTCGTTACACATGATGTTGCATATGTGCTTTACACACAACGGTTTTAATTATTTATTATTTTAAATAAATTGGCACTTTGGATTATTTGGAATATTTAAAAAAATAAATAAAATATTTCAATAAAAAAGAAAAAAAATCATGCACTAGATTTTTAATAGATAGTTCATTTAATGTCGAATCTCTTCGCCCAAGTAAATTTTAAAAAATGAATTCATTACAATGAAAGTCATTTCAACAAATAGGGAAAAGGGTTGACTTATAAATTAGTCATTAAACCCTTCCTTTTATACACCTGCCCTGCGAGGGTAACAGCAAAGAGAATTGACCGGAAACGGATATACAAACTCTTCAAAACAAAGTAGTTAGAAAAATGACCAACGCACCCTGCCATATGCAAACAAGAAAAAAAATACACAACGATTTTTTTAATGGTATGAAATTTAAAAAACCGTCATTTATTTCAAAGTACTTGGAACTATCAGTAGACTGAATCTGTCTGAATGATGGAAAATATAAAACTCATTTGAAATTGTTAACAGTTAATAAGTGATTCTTATTTATTCATAACAAAATACTATGATGTTGGGGATCCTAGTGTGTGTGTGTGAGAGTGGGGGGAGGGGGATCCTAAAAACCTTCGCCCTCTGGTGGCACGCCTGTGTAACTCAACTTTCGGCACGAAGCCTACTGTCCATTTTGCATGTTCTTATTGATCATGTTCTTAAAATGATTGATTTCTAGATAAGGATAAATCTCAATATAAACAGACACATTTCAGAACGCATTCTTTTTTAAATACAGTAGGTTTTTAAAATTTCTACTGGTTGCATATACTGATTTCAAAAATTCCACGACTGGTAGAAGTTAAGATACGGTTATTTGAATAGAGGACGTTTACCCCCAAAAACGGCATAATGCATTACGATGACAGTGGAAAACAAAAGAGTGTAGAAGCAGGGACGTTGAAGCATTGAAATCTTGCGCCTCATGAATGAAAGAGTGACGTCATATCAGCTCAGCTGTTCGAGCAAAACAATATCTTAGCTACGTAGCAAAAGATTTGATATTATTGTACACTTTCTTTTTAA
Source organism: Linyphia triangularis (assembly GCA_963978545.1). Taxonomy (NCBI): domain Eukaryota; kingdom Metazoa; phylum Arthropoda; class Arachnida; order Araneae; family Linyphiidae; genus Linyphia; species Linyphia triangularis. The sequence continues at coordinate 36,032,948 of OZ021721.1, forward strand.
ACCACTTTCCAATGTATCTTAGTAGAATGAAAGGTCAATGTTTACAATACGGATAATTTCATTACATCCTAAAAAATAAATAAATAAAAAATATTATAGTTTTAGCTCTATTTGTTTTATAATCTTAATTTTTAAAAAAAACTGCGGTCAAAACTATTCAGTTTTTAAGATTGGACATTCTACAAAAACACAAATATGTGTATTTAGAGTGCAAATCTGATGCAAAATAAAAGTTTTCAAATATGTTTTTACAGCCTAATGTCCGACATTATGATATTGAAATAGAGAGACAAAAAAGAAAAATAAGTAAAAATAGTTAAAAAAAAAAAAAAATTAAAGGTCTTCACTTCGATGACAAGTTTTATCCAACAAACCTTACTGTTTAGCAAATACATTGAAAAAAGACATGCAACGGAACAGGGAAAAATCTTCGTTCATTAAAAGAAAAGTTAGTATAACCCATGCAGAAGCTGATTTATGTTGTATCAATGATATTAATAATTCCACAAAATAAGTCAGTTCCACTCTCTCAAGTAAACATTGAAGGCTTTCGCCGGCGCGGCGGATCGGACGTCGCATCCCAAAGTTTCAGAACCAAAATAAACATAGAACTTAGAGCACTTTCAAATTGAACGCGGGAAGTTAGTGTCTCGAACGCGTGATGCTTACTATTTTTCAACGAGCGTAAATCTTTTTTAAGTAAAATGCTAACCTTCGCCTTACCGATGTGTGAATGGAATGTATATTTTGAAAACGGACTTTCTCTTAGTTACAACGCCTCTGCTATCTTATCACCTGACCTTATTCCGACTACCCTGGCGTCAAGCGTGCCCGTCTTTTCAGGTATCTAAGCCCCTATTTCATTGGCCATTACGTACACTCGTCGAATTGTCGCCGCAGCGCACTTCAACCAATGAGCTTTGCGTTTGGAAAGGTTTGGCGTGCTTTCCACGACGTAACACACAAGCTCCACCCTCACCGCTGTTCCCCTCTTGTGTTGGCTGCTCCGCTGGGCGAGAAATTTTGCCATCGATTTCTAAAATTTGTGTTTCTTAGTTTTATGTCTCGACTCTCGAACCTTGTCGTGTTTTTCTTCTACTTGATCTTGCTCTGCTATCCCGTTGTTGTTATCGGTTATTAGTCGGACATAGCTGCCCTCGATCTTTTTGTCGACAAACAAGAAATCAAGCGGAGCAGCGAACTCCGTGCTAATGTGCGTCGATGTGGTGTGTTGTTTCCCGTGCATGTGGGCCCTCAGCGTCCATGTTGCGGGATGGCGAAGTGGATTGCCAGCTGGCCCATTGCGATCTTAAGTGAACCGGATTAATAAAAAAGATCGCCCGTGTTTACATTGCTATCTTTGTTCGAAATGAATTACTTCGTGATCTTCTTAATTCTGATCCTGTGTGAGTTGCGGTGCTGTGGTGTGAAGGACCCCTGTGCAAACTGTAAACAATAAATAGACCAGTATGGGTGGTGTGCGATCATTCAATTCTTCCCACACCACCGCAATTATTGTCTGAATGATCTTGCTTTTCCATGGTGCTTGTTAGTGCTGAGGGTTCGGATCGGAGGCCCCCAATGGAAGCCCCGGACAACCCTGTTGTGTTACCAAAACAGACGACTTGGATCAAAGGGGACGATCACATGGTTTTCCTTGACAACACACGAGTCAAAAGTAAGTGTTGTTTATTCTTTTACTAACTAAATCCAAGTTATTTAATTGTATAGTTCCTTCAAAACAATACTGCCCCCCTCCTAACAAGCAAGCGATTTCGTAGACGTGTTAAAAAGTAAGATCACCTGGCTTACCTTGGCAACAGACAGTAGTTGGGTACTACGGAGTGGTTGCGTAACGTCAGCTGTTTTGATTCCGCACTCTACTTCGAATAGAAGTGGAATGCCCTTAATTATTTTTGTGTTTGAAAATATTTTATGATTGTTTTCTTTTACTAAACATATAATAATTATTTGTCTGATTGAAAAAGTCTGAAATAGTTTTTAGTAATCAAAAAATGAACTCGTCCTTAATCCGGATGAGATTGATTTTGTTACTCTACGTATTTTTTTGTGGACTCCAAATTCCTCATCATATTTCTTTACATTGAAATGGCCTTGCATAAATTTTCTTTTGATACACTCTTTTTATATTGTTTATTATGTAAGCAATATGAAGCTTCATTGAAATATATTGATAGTTTTTAATTGTGTTTGGAGTTGTATACATTTTTAATTAATATGTTATAAACGCTTCTGTATTTACAATTTTTTTTATCAATCTTAATAAATCCCAACACAGGTGTTATGAACTTGTGGAATTTAAGAGTTGTGCCCATTTTTTTCAGGAATTGCCCAGAAATCTTATTCAATGATAACCATTAGTACCTACCCAATGAAGTTCATGTTTGATTACTTGATTCTGCATCTGGAAAATTTACTTTTTTATTTGCAGATTTTTTCAAATTGAATTTTGTCGTTTTTATTATGGATATAAGTTTTCTGGTATAACTTTGCATAAGAAGCATATTTCACAAGATGTTTTTATGTTTGCTCTGCGCCATTTCTCTTTTAGTCGAGAAATATGTAACCTAGATTTGTCAGAAATTCCTTATATTTAGCTTAATTTAAATGTTATTTTGGTACGGAAGCGGTATATGACTCCCTTTGGCGATTTTTTTTCTTTGACGATTAAAATAAGATGCCAAGCAAAGAAGTCACCCATAGGACCTAGTGGAAATTTACTGTTACTTGCATTTGAATTAAATAACATGAAAGATTTGAAGTAAAATGCAAATGAAATAAGGAATTGTGTTTGAATAGGGAGAGAAAGCTTAGCCTATGAAATAATAATTTTTGATTAAAAATCTTGGAATTTTTAAAAGGACATATAGATTTTTTTATTCGTAACTTTTTTTGTTAAATTTTATTTTAAGAGTAATTTTTTTAAAGAACTTTTTTTAAACTCACGATATGAATGTTAAAAATAACATAAAAAATGGAAAAAACAATACAAACATAATACATTAAGTGAAGATTAAATTTTATGGATGGGAAAAGATAGCAATTGGTATATTCCCTATTGAAGTAAATTTTGAATGACTTTCTTTTGATATCTGGATAGCCAGAAATAAAAAGACCCAACTTTGTTTATTCAACCTGGGTTTGTTGAATGTTTATTGTGTAATGTCAATGTTTTATTGTGTACTTTAATTAAGTATTTGAGTAATAGGTTAGATACAGTTACTGCAGAGTTTTTTGAACCGAAATAAAAGTTATTTTATTTTGCCTTAAGTTGTTATCATTGCACTGATATCGATTTAAAAAAAAAAACTAAAAAAAGGGAAAATACATTTAAATGGCTTTTTTTCTGTGGAACAGAATTATCGTACGATTCAGAATCTTTTATTTGCTTTCACTCAACATCAGTCATGATATTGCAGTATGTTTTATAAACAGTACTAGAAGCATAAATGAAGGAGTAGTAGAAAGCTATATAAAAAAATATCGAAACTAAACAGAAATGAGGTGGGAAGTGACTGAATTTCGATTTATGTCCCCGAATAACAATGTATGGCGAAACTCTGGAACTCTGGGTATGACAATCTAATTGGTCCCTCCCCATTTAAAAAAAATTTACATTGGTGCAACTGTTAGAATTTGAACCTACTTTTTAGGTGCACTTTTGATTAAAAAAAACTTTTGATAGAAAATGTTATGTACTTTTATGCTTGAATTCTGTTTTTGTCATTTTTTTAGCGTTTTATCGTTCTATTCTTTTTACTAGTTAATATCTAAAGAATAATTATGCACATAGAAACAGCGCCTCATTTCTAAGCCTCAGCAAGGGCCTAGGTTTTTTAGCATTTTCTATGACTTAACTGTGAAATAACGTATACTTAAAATACCTTGGAAACAATACTTTCCAAGAGAATAAGTGCATTTATAAGACTTGTCATATTTTAGATCTACTTCTGTTTAATAAACTAAATTTAAAATGCATTGTCATTAACTTGGTATTTTGGGTTTTTAAACCCAGACATTCATGTTAAGAGTGATCATCAGTCATTTCCAAATGCGATTGCAAAAATATTTTTTCGATTGCAAAACCGTCTATTGCTTTAATTTTGGGTTGTAGATTTTTTCAACTATAGAATTCGAAGGGAAAATACATTTTGTCTTTTTTATTATAATATTTAAATGTATATTTCTCAGAAATATTCTTATCTCGTCTTGTCAATTTACCCACCAACTAAATAAATGTTACTGATCACAATCTGGTTCTTATCCAGTTCTCTGCCTTTAGAGCAGCGTTCACACCTAAATTTTGTAAAAGGACAACAATGTGCTTGCTTAGCTCTCCCGCGGGTCACACTTTTTTGTACAGTAGAATCTACAGTTTATGCAATATTATATTTAAGTTAATTAAATATTTCATTAATAAATTTAAAATACTAAATAAAAGACTGGAAAATAATGCAAAATTTTTTCTAAATAAAAATTCAATTTCGAGGTATCTATATTTGTGAATAACATTTATATTGTATGTCGATGTCTATCAATGTACCAATTTAGAATGCTTGTCATAACAGTACTTGCTGTGTTCAATGAGCGAAATTCCTATAATAACGCTTAAATGTGCTGCTCAATTTTTGTAAAACAGCCACTTATTTCTTCAGGTTACTTCTTAACCCATATTTGCTTGTTTGCACAAATGCTTTTTTTTTTATAAGACATGCATTTCCATTTCAACATCAAATGTTTTATAACTGGGAAATCTGAAAGATATTTTTTTTCTTGATGAACGAATTAAGTGCTAATTAAAATGGCGTTTGCATTTTTGACTATCCTTACAATACTTGGTCAGTTTTCTGAATACAAAACTTCTATTTCAATCACATCTGCTAGAAACGGAAGTTTATGCTAAAAGTGTATACAGCTATTATTCCTTAAAACTATTTTTCTATTTAAGTAGAAATTCTAATACAGTAAAAGAACAGTTGGAGAATTTTATCATTTAAATTCTCTTTGGGAGACAGTATCAAGAGAATGAGGTCAATTAATAAAAAAGCACTCTGTACCTATTTGAAAGTTGCTCAATTTGAAAAAATCTGCGATTTAAGAAACTTTTCACGATAACAAACAGTGTAATGAGAGGAGTTGAAGTTAACAATGATTTCTATCATTAACAGGCATGTAATAATAATAATTTCTAAGTATTTTCGAGATATGTTCGGGTCATCTTATTTTTGAACACTAGTTGGACTTCTTGATAGTAAACACATATCATTTTGGATAAAACGTAGCATCAATTAACATTATATTAGAAAATTCCACACTTGGAATTCGTTTTCTTTGGTGGCAAAAAGAACTGTGGCAAATGTTGCTTTAGAGCAAGGATGAATGGAACAGTTTTTTGCCAAGAACGAAAAATTAAGAAAAAAATCTTTTTTTAATAGGAATTTTTTTTGGCAGTGCAAAGGTAGGGGAAGTCAATTGGCATCCATCATCCATGGTAGTTTAATTATATTACTTTGATTTTTTTTTTATTCTTTTATTTAATTTTAAAGTATAGTTGTTCAAACCACATTTATTTGTTAAATTAATTAAGAATGTTTTTGACAAACTATATTTAATAATTTTTTTAATATTACATTATTGAAAATGCTATTTAAAAGAATTATTAGGTATTACTGTAGAATAAAAACTAACAGGATTTGAAATTGAAAACAATTATATTAGTAAGCTTTTTGTATTTGTTGAATTAACATCGGATGTAAACTTTTTTTGTTGTAATTCTAATTTAAATGTTCTTCAAAATTATTAAAGAGTTTTTTTTTATTCTAATTATATTTATAAATGATTCTTGGGTTTTCAAAGAATCTATATTTCAGAACTTAAATACACCAAAATATTTTAAATATTAGTTTTAAAAATGCTTTTGCTGCAAAATATAAATGTAAATTTTCTGCCAACATACTCATTTTGGTGCTATGTAATGGTATCTCGTTGCAGATGGGTAATTTGTGTTGTCATAAAATTGCCATTTCATTCAAAGCTGCCATTTTGTGAAGGGGTTAAACTTTTTTAACGAATTAAGAATAATTAACTAAATTAAGTTAGTAAAGCTCTTGTAAATTTTTTTTAAATTGTAAATTCCATAATTTGCGCACTAAGTTTTCACGTTTATCCATATTAACCTTAGGTTAAGTTGAATTGCGTGTACTACATATATTAATGTTGGATTTAGACTTGGAAATACAATAAACAGCATTGATTGGGTGTCAGAGGTAGGGGGAGGGGTAAATGGCTAAAGTAAGATAACACCCCTAAATATCACTGTTAAAATACTGGGAAGGGCACTTCATTTCTCCTAATTGCTGCTACTGAGCATTTAGTTTTAAACAACATGGCAAATACCTGACTGAAATATTCTCCATGGAGACAAAATTGTTTACAAGTTAAAATACGTTGTGCGCCAATTTTTAAATCAAAATGAACTTGGCTCTCATGGAAGTTTTAAATTTAGCTTTAATATCTGCAAATTGATATATTTAAAAGGATTGATTTGGATATCTATGATGAAGTATAATAAAAAAAAAGCATAAGATAAACACTTGTTCATCCATTCAACTATGATTTTAATTTTATGAATGAATCTTGGAGATCAATAATCAATGTCAACTTAGGTCAAGGTTATGTTTATTTAGTGTCTGAGATGGGTAGAAGATAAGTAGCACGATGGCCTTGACATTTATATTTGGTGAAAGGTCAGCTTAGGTCATCTAACAGTTTGTTATCAGATTTTTGACAACAAAATATTTCAATTTTATATTTACAGCAGATTTCATGTGTTTCTGATGAAGTTTTTAAAATTTAAAATTTCTTATTTAATAAAAATTTGAAATAAGAACGTTTGCTAATCATTTTGGCAGGTATTGGCTTTTTTTATTTAAGAAACTAGTTTGTGTTAAAGAGCATTGATTCGAATTATATCCACTGTCTTCATTTTAATAAAAGTTGAAATAGAAAGCTGATAAAATTCAAGAAATTACACACATTTATTTTTATTGTTTATTCTTAATTTGCATTCTTTGGATGGACAGATAGGGAATGTTCTATACTGAGCACATGTTAATTTTCTTTCTGGACCGTTTTTATACAGCATAATTTTTGGGTGTTGAGCGAGGACATGTTGCGAATGGGCACTTATCTTTTATGTTGTAGAGTCAACATCCAGAAGTACTCTGGTTTTAATTTGCACGTTTAATTCAGTATATGCTACAGACGGAAGTCCTTATTATGAAACAAGATATAATTGTTTATTTTAAAGTTGTGTGTATTATATGTGTGGTAAAGGATATGGTAACTGAGTTGAATCTATGAAATAATTTTTTATCTTTCGGACAACTATCTAACTAGGTTACTCCAATTTTAGAATAAAATAAACTTTACTCCAGAAACTTAACATTGTGGACAAATTTAAAATAGCATAGCAGATATTGACAGAGATACTTTCCTAATTGGAAATAACAATACCTTAACATTGCACTTAAAATTATAGAATTCTGTCAATCCACTTTTGATGCATTTTTTCAATTCAATGCAAATGAAACATAATACATTTTTAAAATTAGGTTGCAGGTTGAAAAGTATTCCATATCTTAGTTGATTAAAAAAAGAAATCTAGGTGCTACTTGTAGAAAATGGCAAATTATTGAATTTTTTTTAACTGTTTTCGAATTGAAGTTCTTTGAATTGCCATGGTGTATAAGTTTTCCACATGGTATATTGTTACTATTTATATGGCCGACCAAACGGTATAGTGGTTAGCGTGCTAGCTTCTAGACCGCGAGGTTGTGGGTTCGAGTCCCGTGTTAGGCATGGGTGTTTGTAAATGTATGTTGGCTTGTCTAATGACGAATGTTTCGGCGCATTATAGCCCTCGTGTTGCTGACGGCGCCAGATAATCTGAATACAACCAACCAACTATTTATATGATAAACATTTCTCAAAATGTGAAGCAATATTTGGCTAATTTTATGATTGGAGAAATATTACACTGAAGTCTATGGTGAGGGTAAATATTGATCAGTGTTATTCTTAAAGCTTATTCTTTATATGATGTTATTGCTTTCCTTGTTACGATGGTGGTTATTTGATCCTTTTGAACTTCAGTTTTATGCCTGACCTGATAAATGAATAAATATGTTCAAATGTCAAGTTCACTTAACATAATTGAAAAAAAATTAATTAAAATTAACATTTCATAAACTAAGTTTGCATTGGATTTGTTGAATGTTCTTGTTGAATGTTCTTGTTGAATGGGCCTAAATCGTTATTGCTCCGTGTCTGTGAGCCAAACAAAAGCTAGATAAATATGTAATTTCAGTTTATTCACTTTTATTACTCCTTATTCATTTGTTGTATTTTTTTTATTGTTATGTGCCCATTTCTCAATATTTTATGTTGATTTAGAAATTCTGATGTAGCCAACTATGTGTGCAGTCAGTAAATAATCTTATTTCGCGATTTATTAGTACCAACGAATTTTTTTTTTCTGCTTTATTTATTTCTTTTACTCTTTTCTTCAATTTCGCAAACTTCAAAATCGGAAGTGAATCTAACGCAACAGTTATCTTTATATTTTATGCAATAATATTTTGAATCTGTTAAAATTTCTTTTATCTATTTAACTATCAAAATAAATCATTCCAAAACTTTAAGATTTGAAAAGTCTTGACTATGAAAGTCTTATGGTTTTTAGATAATTGTTTTGACTTATTTAAATTTAAGTTTTCTTATATGAACAATAGATGGCGCTACTGAGAAGAAGCTTTCAATGAAATTTCCTCCGTTTGCATCCGATTTCTCTGCCTTTATATATTTTCTTTTACACACATAAAGAGAGAATATGACCTCAAAACATTTTTTTCTAAGTTTAAGGATTATATGAAAATATTTGATTTACTGTAAGTTACTCCTTGGTGACTTTAAAAAAAATTGGCTAATTAAAAATGACGTCCAAACGCCGTCCGTGTCACCAAATCCATTGCAAATTTCTAAATTACTTCAAAACATCGTGTTGCCAAATCCAAGTACTTACTTAAAAGACTAAATTTTACTTAAAAGTAGCTAATAAATCATCGATATTGTAAATTCCTATCTAGATCCAAGATGTATGGATGCTGGTTGGTTTATTTACAGGAGGGTGCAGAGAGTAAGTACCAAAGGGGGTGCAATGCGGCAAAAGTTTGTGTTAGAATCTTGGTTTTTCAAATACGTAGATTGGATTTCCCATTGAAATAATAATTAAGAGCTATATATTAATTTTTTTGTTCAAATTAATAATTTAAAGCTAATATTACACCTTTTAATCTTTGTAAATTGGGTTACTTTGTCTACTTTTTCTGTATTTTTCATAAGCCAGGGGCGTGCAAGTGCACCTCCTTACCCCTATCTGGCGGTTCCAGATGGCGTTAAAACGGAGTTGGAAAAGTTACTTGCTGTCAACAAGCAAAATGTTTTTTTTCTGACATAAAAACAAGAAGTAAGTTTAATTTAAATTGTTTCAAAAATAGTTTATATAATAGCTTTTTTGACCAACAGATTGCATCATTAAAATAGAAAAAAAGACATTTAATTTTGATGCATAAAAAGTAAAATGAAATTGCAAAAAAGACTTGCGATCACACTTAAAATTTTAAGACATCCAGGCACAGGAGGGTCATTCCACACGAAATCAACCAATAAAAAAATAATTTTTCAACTCAATGTGTAGGAATGTTTTAATATTTGGTCTGCGTGTTGAACTTCTGAGATGAAAACAGTGCGATTAAAAAAAAATTCCGTCGATTCCTTCCATAGTTACGAATTTTTTAAATTTTGAAAAATTCCCCAATATTGCATAGTTTCACAATCTTTAAATGGCTGTAACTGTGGAACTATTTGACCTAAAGGGTTGGTATTTGTGTCATTTTGTTCAGTTTTTTTCTGTCTTTCATTGAATATATAACATGATCAACTTACTTGAAACAATATTTTTTTTGTAAATTTGTCTTACACATTTTTCAAAAACTTGAAAACAGAATTTTTAATTTTTTTGAAAAAAACATATTATATTTGGCCATCTCTTAGTAACATTTTCACCAAATTTCATGATGGTACTCTTATTTAATCATAAACAAAAAAAAAAATTATATCTGTATGTAGTTTTGGGTATTTAAAAAAAAAAAAAAAACCTATTATCTGATGTTAAAATGTAATTTGAGTATAAATTCATGTCTAAAATAATAATATTTTCCATTTATGCAAGTTTAGCTTAATTACTAAACAAAATATTAGTGTTTATTTTGTTATATTTTATTTATTTGGTAAAATTAACCATTTTATAGCAAAATTTGTTCCAAACTGTTACAGTACTTTTATTACTATTCTACAGTAATAAAAATATCTGTTCTATATGTTTGTAAATTCTTGCACATTACCATTTTAACTTAAGGGTTGTAATAGGTAAGCAATATAAGGTGGTGAACTTCAAAAATAAACCATTTACTTACATTCTAATGCTAAAAGTTTGCTAAGTTAAACTCCCACATTACTGCAATGAAGCAGCCATCTTAAAACAGTATATTTTTTTTCTGGAGCAACATTTTTGTAGCTCTTCTCATCTCCTGTTTCGGGACTTAGCATGTTCAATCTGTTGCAGTAATAGGATTCAATTTACATAAAATAAAGTTTTTTGGAACTGATGGTCTGCTTTTTTTGGATATGTGAATGATATTGATGGTCCTTTTGGATGAAGGAAAGAAACTTTAACCTCTTCTTTAACTTGGTCTTTTAAAAGAATAATTTTTTTCCATTGACAATTCTTTTCAGAAAAAAAAAATTGAATGTCGTTTTAGGTTTGTTATTTGGTTACCAAACTCTTGCTTAAAATCTTCAAGTGGTTTAGCAATGGTCTCAAAGGTGCAACGATCAACAATAAACCATTGTTTATACATGATATTTTTCATCATTCATATCTTCTGCAAGACATCCCATCAGAGCTTCTTTAAAATCATCAATTTTGGAACAGTTTTCATAGTTGTTTAAAACCCATGACTGTTCTGGAGGGGATTGCACATAATGTTAGCCATGCATTCTCATGGTATGTTGTAAGAGGATTATCAGATTTAGGTAGTTTGATTTTACATAAATTACCTCTAGCAATCATCAATTTAATATTATGGTGTGCTATGCAGACACACACAGAATGTGTACCACTGACACCAGCAATCTTACAGTTTTTCGGTCTCAACTCTGCAAACTTTGAAAAGCCAATTAACTTCTCGTAAGTTTCCCAAAATTAGTCTCTTTTGTATATGAACTGTCTTACCTAAAGCATCCTTCCCCACAGAAATATAGTCCTTTTCCCCAGGCATTTGTCTACTTACTTCATCATCGTCATAAAAATTCTTTACTGAAATAGTTGTTTGAGGAGATAAACTTTTACCAAGTTTTGAGACTGGAATCGACAAGACACCTTTTTCTTCAAATAGTGTAACAAATGGCAGACTATTATTTCATCTGAATATTGATATTTACTTACATGACTAGAAAACAGTATTTTACACTCAAATGGGCCACATTCGATACTTAAATTGCTTTTTAATAACATGTATTTTTTTTTTATATAAAAATTGTGCAGACAATCATACATGGGCAATTCTCTGCTTTAAGCACAAGACATTTTAGCTCTTTTTTCTACTCATAAATTAGAATTCTAAAATCATTATCAATCTAGCAATTTTGCTTTTGTTTTATATAGCTCTACTTGGTGACAAAGTTATCTGGAAAAATAATTATTTTAACTAGGTCACGTATGCATTTATATCGTCAGACGCACGGGACACGTCCGTATCCTGTGCGTTTGACGATATAAATGCATATTTGACCTAGTTAAAATAATTATTTTTCCATATAACTTTGTCACCAAGTAATGTAATATAAATTGAAAACATAACTATTAGATTCACCTTAGTTTTATAAATCTTATCAATTTACGAGTAGAAAAAAGAGCCGAAATGTCCCGTGCATCAGCCAAAGAGTTACTCACAGAATTTTTTTCCCCCTATGATACCATGGGAGTACCATCTTGAAATTTTGCAAGAATGTTTGTAAAAGATGGTTAAATATAATATATTTTTTTCAAAAAAAATTAAAATTCTGATTTTAAATTAAAAAAAAAACTTTTTTTAATTAAAAAAATAAATATTGTTTAAAAAACACTCTGTCATTTGTTATATATTTTATTAAAGACAATATAAAACTGAATAAACTGACATAAATTTCAGATCTCTAGGTCGATTAGTTCTTGAGTTACAACCATTTAAAGATAGTTAAATGATGCAAAATTTGTGAATTTTTCAAATTTTCAAAAATACGTAACTTTGAAACTAACTTTGAAAAAAATCTCAAAATATGATTTTTTTAATTCAATGTACTAATACTACATTTACACCAAAAATGAATAAAATTCATTGACCTGCCGATTTGACCATTGGTTGATTTGATGTGGAATTAATTACCCAGGACTTAAAACAATTAAAACTGATATTTGAAATACTTGCCCTGTCCATTCCCATATTTTATTGTAATTTTTTGGTTGGTTTGTACCTTCAGCGACTTATTTTTATGCACAATGATGTCTTATTTGGTCGAGACCTACAGTTTAGCGTGGATTCCGAACTACAACAAACCACAAGTTTTATGTTAATTTTATTTCAAGTTTTATGCCTGTAACCAAGATGGGCACCCAAAAAAGTGTCATTAAAACCTTACAGTTGACAGTATTATAATTTACTGTTTTGGTTAAGAAATCATGTTTTGTTCAGATGCAAAGAATAAACTACGTACCATAAAACAGGGTGAATCAAAACAAAACTTCATGAAATTACAAAGTAAAAGCAGTTTTATTAACTATTTATAAATTTTGATTTGACTAATATGTTTGGAATCTCGGAACATATGGGATTTGCAAAAATGTCAATTTTTTTACAAATTCTGAAACAGAGTGCATACAATCCACTGAATTTTTATCCCTCCAAAACTTTACCATAAGTACTAACATGTACAGTACGCAAAAAAAAAAACAAAAAAAAAAAAACGATGGCTATATCTTGTGTTCTAATTGATGAAATAACAAAAATCAAGTACCGTTGTAAATTGTGGAACGTCTTTAGTAATTGTATATATATTTTTTTTATTATATACATATTAAAACTAAACCAAACTATAAAAAGTTCAATGGCAACCCCATAATATTGTATCATATATAAATTTAGAATCCAAAAAAATTTCTAAATACCAAATTTCATAATTTTCCAATAAGTTGTTAGTAATTTAAATGATGTCAAAAAAATTATAAATTAATGTTAAAAAGAATTTTTTTTTTTGCCATAAATTCTTTTATAGTTAATATATTTTAGTAGTAATATCTATTTCAAAGGATAGTATGTATCTAGATTTTTGAAGAATTTATCAAATTCCTGACTTGTTGTAGAATGACCTTATAATGGTAAATATAATACAAATAACATTTAACAAAGTTTAAAATTAAATGATTAAATATAAAAATTCACAATTTTTTTTTTACAAATACCTGTAAAACTTACCTTTTATATATATATATACAAATCACAAATATTTCTTCAATTTGTCAAGAGTTATTAAAATTATCTCAAGAAACAAGCATTCTTTTTACCCTTCTTATTTAAAATTAAGTCACTTATTCAAAATTTTAATTAAAAACATTTACTTTTTACTTTTGTGGAGTTGATCATTCATCAATGTCCATGACTATTTCCAGGCATGGTACACTTTAGCAGAAAAACTGATTTTAGTACTTTGAATGTAGCTGAAAAATTTAAAAACTGTATTTAATTCTATTCATTTGTTTGTCAAGATAATATACTTGTTTAAAATTGTTTGACTTATGATTTTTGTATGTGAAAATTTGATGTGTTTTTGCTGGTTTTCATTGCTTTTGTGTGAAGTTCAGCTTTTATTTTCCTTAAGAGCTGTACCATATCTGTATTTCAGGCATAAAAAAAAATTGAAATGCAACTTGCTTCGTTTGGGTTTCTTTTCTGCCTTGGAATTAGACGTCTTGTATTTCTCTATTTCAATAAAAGTTGGTAGTTTCTTTTTCAGTTACTTAGCCATTAAATAGATGATAGGCAATAATAAAACTTAACACCATAAGCAATACAGATAAAATAGAATATATACACTCTTTATATAATTTCATGTGACACTCCAAAGTTTAACTGGCTATCTATGGTTTGGACAAACAATGAAATATAAAGAGTTGAAATGTTTATAAAACAGCTATTCATATGCAACGAAGAAAGAGGAATAAAATACATTTTGTACTCACTAGCTAAATACCCATGCTCCATAATAGAGATTTTAATATTTTGGAAGATTTATAAGAAAAAAGTTCATCTACTATTTAACTGCCTAAGAAAGGGCTGCAGTTTAGTACCAAATTTGTAAAATTGGCTCAAGATTTCTGATCACCATTTCTTTCATGATCTACCTGCTGAATCTATTGAACTTACCTCCATACCACGTAATTAATTTTTCTCAAACTGTTTATGACTTATGTAGCAAAGTTATTTATATAGAATTTGTTCAGAAACATTTTATGGAGAAGTAAGTGCACGATGAAATTATTCATCATTATAAAATTTATTTCAATATCATACATTATTTTAAAAGATATAATTTAATGGTACTGTTGCACTAAATAAAGAAAGCAAATTTTAATAATTCTGAAAATAATTAATGAAAAAGCCAATACAAATAATTTCGTCATTACAAAAGTACTTAATCCAATATCATGCAATACAAAAATATATTTTTATGAAATTGCACAAAAATGATGACAGCGCATTTTAATTTTTCTAAATGATTTACCAATATTTCTTAAAAATTGTATTTTATTTGTAAAATACACTAGAAAAAAATAAAAAAATTTCAAATATAAAGAACATTTAAAAACATATTTACTTGAAATTTTAAGTTTTAAAAATATATAGCAAAACATATATCATTTTAACTCTCAGAACTGACAGTTATTAGTTGGGTAATAAAAGTTTATGAAAACTATAATACGTTCGTTAACAATCATTAGCCTTCCAATGCTATAATTCGAAATACTTTGTATCTGCATGTATCATAGTAACTTGTTTATTGTAATTGTAGAAAGAAGTGTCTTAATAATTTTAATATATATTACACAAAAAATAGATCATTAATGAATTATGCTGGAACGCAAAATGAAACAAAGAATGGATAAATGATGACGATAAATCTGAACTTAAATAGATATAATGGAATTGTTGATAGAACTGAATGTTCTCTAATATTAATAAACTAAAATCATATAGTATCTAAGTCGATGAATCGTAGTAATAAATGGTTTAAATCCAACCAGATAGATGAGTTATACAGTGGTGGCGTCAGGAATTGCCCGGTAGAGGGGCTAGCCATCAGGATACAAAAACTTACAATTAAAAAGGTATACGTACTTATATATAGCTTCCTATACATTTTTCATCCTAAGAATCCCTCCCCCTCCAAAAAAAATTACTTAAAACACGGCATTAGCTCAGTAAGATCTAGGCTGTTTTATCGATGGTTTTTGTGTGTTGGCGATACTTGGAACGCTCCTGCATTAGGGTGGTTCAAAAAAAAAAAATTCTGCTAAAGACCAAGACGTCCCCTATTTTTTTTTAACATTTACCCTTAGTATTACTCTCCTAAAATTTTATCTTCCTACTCCTACAAGAAAGTTGCGCTCAATGATCATTCATTTTTACATTTTATTGTAATTTCCCATAATTTGCGAGTTTTATGCTTATAAGAACAAATATCCACATTTATTTAAAAAAAAAAAAAAAATTATGGTTGTTTAATGCATGAAATTTAGTTTGGCAACAGTTCTTTTATATACTGTACCTGGAAACATCAGTGTTATAAAAGCACTGTTAACAAAATATCCGATTGTAAAGCACTTTATTTGATAGTTCCGGTAGTCGCAGTTTTGAGATATGATCTACAAACTCTTCCTCTTCCAATAGGGGAGAAAAATCAAGAAAAAAAGCCAGAAAAGAATATGCCGAGTCAGCAATGAGTAAATTCAAACCTGACTGTCCTATAGTCCTTCATTGGGATTACAATCTCCTGCCAAAACCTTTTGAATTAAGAAAGACTGATCGTTTGCCTGTGTTTCGGGAGATGGTATCGAAAAACTTCTTAGTGTCCCAAAGATGAGTGGTAAGACAATATCTAGAGAGACAACCAAACGACCTATGCTTGATTGTCTTTCAGAAAAGGAAATATATATATTTAAATCTATATATATTTACAAGGCAAGACGTAAATGTGTCCTAGTGACTACTCCTAAACTGCTCAATCGATTCGTATGACCAAGGTATCTTTTGAAGGAAGGTCCTTTGATTTCAATAAGTTGTTCTTATAAGGAGGTTGAGTGTCATTTGAAAATTTATTTTCCAATCCGAATTACGTATTTTCCGATCGACCATTTTCAGTATACAAAGAAATTTCGCCAAGTGGTACTTTAATGTTCGGTTCAATGATGAAATAAGACGCACTATAACACCACATTACTTAGTAATACAGTATTTAAGGTTACTAATCACTTATTTTGAATGCTTTTCATGATTTTATATCTTCTAGTTTATAGGAGCAATTTTATCAGAATTTCAAATGTTTAATGAAATCAATTCAATTATTGTATAAATAAAAACTTTTTGAGAAAATTGCTTTCAATTATACTTATTGGCAAATCCACTACTAATACCCCAAAACACACAAAACACGAAATTTTACTGCTCATTAAGCGCCATCTTTTAATTGGAGTATGATTCTGACATTTTCCTGGAACATTTGTATGGGTAGACGTAAAAAAATGAGGGAGTGTCCGGATCTCTAGCTAAAAAAAAAATTTTACCATATTTTTGAAACCACTCTATCCTGCATATGTTCCTTGATTCAGCCATTTCAAAATTCCTTTATTATCCTTCGATACTCTGACTGTCCGACTTCATATTCAAATAAATAATTAACCTTTTACATTTTGTGTCCCTATGATGAAGTCGTCATTGATTAGGAAAAAGGCATTTTGAAAGCATTGGTATTCCAATATATTAGCATATGAAGTACGATGTCAAGATAACTACAATTTTTGTAAAAAATCAGCATTTACCTCGGAAATGAGATTGTTTATGATGCTAACGAAATTTCCTTGAAATTTAGCATATCGTCTTTGAGAAAAATATAGTTTTATGGTTTAAGTGTTTGAAAATCCAGAGAGGTCATCGACCATTTGCGATTTCCACCAGGAACACAGCCATAATCAGCCTTTACATGCTTGTAACTTTAAAATCTACTTAAAAAATGCCATACAATTACCGTTTCCATTGCTCAATATAATTCAATGAATCTTGGTTAAAAGGAAAAATGATCTATTCTAAAAAAATTAAAATTGATTAAGTTATATTCAATATCAAAAATTTCACTGGAATGTTATTGCAAATTATCAACTATGGTAATTGAAAACGACCTTCTAAATCTGATTGATGTTTGTAGTTCTTTAAAAAAAATCCATTAAACTAATCAAAGCTAAAAAAAAATTTTAATTTTTTTTTTACACAATATACAATGTCCTATTTTAATATGAACAGAACGTGTTTCAATTGTCCTTGCTTTTAAAATCTTATTGAATCTGTCTATTTTAAAGCCAAAATTTATACGATTTTTACTTGTAGTTTTATGAAACATATTTTTAAAAAAATATTTCCGTTATTCATTTCTTCAATTTTAAACTTATATAGCTGGACCCTCATAATTAATGTGACCTCACTTTTCTGACTAAAAATCTGGACACGTCTCTGCAAATGGGGAGGGGGTCATTTTTTTCCTATTATATTTGTGGGGTTCGAAACACACAATTCTAAAATCATCAACTTTCAAGGTTTTTTCTGAAGATACATTTCATATTCTTCTTATTTGAGGTTATCAAATGTAAAATTTTTTTTATTTGATTTCAGTAAATCCAGAAACTCTCTGCAAGAATATGAAAAAAAAAAAAAAAATTTGATTTTTGGAAATCAAAAAACTCTCAGCAAGAATATGAAAAGTTAGTATTAGTTATTAACAAAGATTTCAGAGTATCTACATAATGTTGTGTCTTCTCTTGAGTGCTGGTGGAAATAGGCAAAAACCTGCCCCCAAAGCTTATCTACATAAACTTTCATCAGTTACCCACTTTTATTTTTTCTTGATTAACGAAGTTTTCAAGAATATTTTTGTTTTGTTTAGAAGAACTTTGGAGGGATTTTGGAACAGAAAAGCGAGACATTTGGGCAGCGAGGTGAAAAGCGGGACATGTGGTCACATTTCTCAAAATAATATAAATGTTTCATGACAATATATAGCTCTACAATATAAACTGTAGTGAAAAAAACGTACTATGGGTTTCTATTGTTTGTGAAGTCTTACTCTTGTCATGCATAAGATCTTTAACAAGCTAAAAGAAGCCTTGCCGCTTTTAAGTATAGTATTAACATCATAGTAACGTGCAACAAATGGGCTTTAATGTTTTCCCATCTCCATAGCCACAGAAAACCGCTTCAAGTGGATTATTCTAGATGATGTAAAAGGGGCAAATGCTGTTTTTTTTTTTTTTTTAGGAGACCGCCCATGAAGCTGCATATGCCCTTGATAAGCAGACAAGAGCAATAGTAGACTCCTTTGCGACAGAATGTCGAAAAATATATACCCCCAATAAATTTGTCTTCTCTGGGATAGTTGATGGACAAATTGCTTGAGGGTCTTTTAATTGCTGAAAAATACTATTGCTCTTTCAACAATCCTTCTCAATCCCTCCCTGTCATTCTGTTGTGTTCTGTATCCAGTGTTCGTATGGTGGATTGAGGGAAGTCGTTATCTGATCCCTTACGTCTACTAATGGGACTGAGAATTTGGATGTTGTCAGGCTGGCGATATTTGGCTGTCAGGGTTAGGTGATGTTTGACTGGATTTATGCCAACAATCAAGATAATTATTGGAAAATATAAAAAATATTCGTTATATTTCTTAAAAACTATACACTTTTAAAAATGAAATTAAAATTTATTCCCCAACAAAACATAATTTTCCCCGATGAGGGGGATAAGCTTGCCCGACAGGGGTGCTACAGACCCCCTCCCAGACCCCCCCACACCACCTCTGGAGTTATACAAGAAGTATTTCTTCATACTGTACTTTTGCTAACAAAATCATTTGTGATTTTTGATAAATTTAGCAATTCCGTGATGCTGTAGTGGTTTATTTTTATGGGATTTTTTTTCTTTAGAACATTTCAAAATGTTTTTTTTTTACGCAATACTTTATATTAGAAAAATTCATTTTTGGTGCAGGGCGAAATGATATCCTTGCCCTCGCTGTTGATGGAGTACAGGGGCAATCGCCGCCATGTAGTTGATGCCTATGTGCTACAGTTGGAATTCCTCAAATTTTAAAGCGTCAAGATTTTCCCACTTCGTTTGCACATTGTCTTTTATTAACCTTGCATCAGTCATGCCCTCTATGAAAGGTTGATTGTAGAGTGCTTATATAGGGAGAGTGACGACAAGTTGGTACACTCGTTTCACGAGTGATATGCTGACAATTCGTATCTCTTGTCTCCTTATTTCAACCCTAACGAAGCTTGTTGGACAATTTGAAAGTTCTTGTCCATGCATTTACTCCAAAAAGTTACATATGTTTGTGCATCTCCCACATGCACATGTCTGTTGGAAAATTAAATTTAACTGATAAAATTTTAATAAGTTTTAGTTCTATCTTTTACAATGTGATTAGTAAATTTATTTTTTTAGTTTTAGATCAGACAAAGCAGTCATCATCTATGTATGGTCAGCTCATTACACAAGATCAGCTTGTTGAAATAACTTCTAGGACTCAGAGTTCTCAAAATGAATTAGCATCACTTCACCCACGAATACCTTATAAATGTCGGGATCCTAGCCTTGCTCCTTTACGAAAGCTCAGTGTGGACCTTATAAAAACTTACAAACACATCAATGAAGTAAGTTTTGTTTATGAGTTTCAAAATTTTCAACTTAATCTTTCTCTTAATTTAGTTAGTACCAGGTCAAAATGTTCCATTTATTATAAAATTCTAGTTCTCTCTTTATTTACATAATTCCAAAATGGCATCTGTGCTAAGTCTAAAACTTATTTTGGATAGTAGCATTACTTATTCAAATATTATGTCTTGTGCAATACTGATTCGATTAATTATAGAATTCTTTCATTACTGGTTAAAAATATGTTAGACTGTCTTTTGAGCTATTATACGTACACATGAATAAAGTATTATTCACTAATGTATATAATGTAAAAAAAATTGTGTTCCTTTTAAATCAAGCAATCAAGGAATTAATCTTACACTCAAGAGTAGCACTATAGCAGCTTCCTGTTTCAGAAGCACATGGGTATGCCATACCCACATGTCTGATTAATAATATCTTTCAATTAAATTATCGGATTTAGAATTTTTTTTTCTTCAATTTAAACCTCAGACAGTGTAGAAAAAGAATATATCTATAGAATGTTTATAAAAATAATAGTATTCTAAATACCATAGAAAAAATCAGCAAAAGTTAAAACAAATTCTTAAAATAAGGTGTTTTATTCAAACTATCGTATCTATGCATTTTCTCTTCACTTTCAAACATAATTTGTAATCTGTAATTCTTTGAAGAATTACACATGATTAATAAAATCTTTCTTAATCTCTCGAAACACAACTAGACAACAAAATTCACCAGATAAAATGGCCAGCCAGAAAAAATTATTAAATTTAATGGTTGCTTTAAAGTGGGTGTTCCTTTTATTTAGGATACTATACAGGGTAGAGTTTTTATTGAAATAATCTAATTTTAGTTCAATTAATGCAAAGTAGCCTAAATGTGTTAGCTAAGAATATTTAAAAAAAGCAACAATAACAACTGTAGCTTACTGGGGTTCTTCCTTATAATTTCAGTTTAGTTCATTGCACATCAAGTACCCAAAAAAAATGAAATGTGTATGCTTGGCGGCAATCATTAGATTTTATAACTTTTTATTGACTGACTAGTTTAAAGTATCATGTCTATGGATGACTTTAGGAGACATTTTTTTAGTGCTTTGTATGTTAAATATAAGTAAAATATGATCGATCAATGCTCTAGCTGGAATAATTATACTGTCCCTCTGTAATATTATCGAGTGTCAGTGGTACTCATCACAACATTTAAAAAAAATTTATTTTCTCTATCACATTTAAAACACTTTGTCATTACATCAAGACTTGATTCTTTATGGTTACACCCAAATTTCCGATTCTGGTTGATTTATTTGAATTAACTGTCCTCCTTACACCCAGAAAATGTGTTTACTCAAAAATAAAAATATGTAAATACTACTTGTTTTAATTTGAGGAAGGTTTTTAGGGTCAGAAGCCTTCTCTTCACCTAGGGTCTCCAACTTACTGATGTTTTATTACAAATGAATAAGAAACACTTATAGGAATTATAAATAATTTCTGAAGTCTACAGCCCCTTTTTGACACCATCTCTGCATGTAGCCAAATTGTTTATATCTTAAATTTTATGTAGCTTAAATACAAAAAAATATTTTTTGGCTTTGAAGTTAACCTTGCATGTTAATGCAATACAGATATTTTAATGTATATAATATTTAATCATTATTACAAAATAGTAATTGGTGTTTGTAAATTGCATTGCACTGTGTTACCCCACCATCCAAACTTTTTTTTTGTAGAGGACTATTGCATGTCTATTTTTTAAAAAACATCTTTGACTTTCTGTTTTAAACTTGTAGGTTTATTATGCAAAAAAGAAAAGGAGAGCTCAACAGACACAAGGTGATGACACCAGTCATAAAAAGGAGAAAAAATTGTTTAACGATGGCTATGATGATGATAACCATGACTATATTATACGTAATGGAGAAAAATTTCTTGATCGATATGAAATAGATTCCCTCATAGGCAAAGGATCTTTTGGACAAGTAAACATACCAACTTTTACTATTTTTTATGATGACTGTGTTTTATTTCTGTAAAGTCAATCTTTCACTATTTGGAACTCAAAAGGGGGAGGTGAATAAAAGTTTGAGGTATCAAAAGTTTCCAACTAACAAAACTAAAACTAAAATAGCTGTTTTAGTAAAAATAAATTCATGTATACATGCCCATAAATTAACTTACCCTATCTTCAACATCATGGTTAAATGACACAGAATATGGTGGAACTGGGCAATAATTTCTATTTTTTCTGTTCGTGCATCATTCCTTTGCACCAATCTTCTTTTCTTTTGGGATATTAAAAATAACTTATGGGGAGTGTTTTTTAATCAATATTAAGGGATTTCGTCCCTGTTCGCTGATGCTGGCCAACCACAAATGCCCTGATTTCCTGGTTCTGTGGCCACTATTAAAGTAGTTGGCATTATTCATGTTTCCACCGCAGGAACTGAATTTGGATGTAAGGCTGTTTTTATGAAGTATGTCCCTGTATAGTCTTCTTTTTCGCTCTTCATTAGTTTCTAACTGCCTCTGATTTCTTTCATGTAATCTTTTTTCCCTCCTATCCCGTGCCTTGCTCTTTTTTCTTGGGAGGCATAACTTAAATAGAATAGAAATCATTAATCAACAATAGAATTCACACAAAAACCAGTCTTAAATTAAACACCAGAGAAACATTGGTACAAAAGCATTAAGAGACGCCATTTGCACATAAACTGCTAAACTTGCCAGATCTCCTTGATCAATTGAAAATGTTGTGCTTATTGAAAAATATTAATGACAATTTCGAATATCATTTATATGCCTTTAACTGTTACCAATTAATTTTGCATTAATCTCCCACTCCCCACAGGCCAATTTTGCACAATTAACAATTAAACATGTGAAAAAGATTTTCACTCTTGAATAAAAATAATTCATAATTAACAATAGAATTTACACAAAAAACAAAGTCTTACATTAAACACCAAAGAAATATTGGTAATGAAGCAGTAAGAGACCCCATTTGCACATATAAGAATTAAACATGTGAAAAAGATTTTCTTGAATAATAAAAATTCATTATTAACATTAACACAAAAATCATTGTTAGAAGAAACATCAAATAAAAGACCCTATTTGCACATCCTTGATCAATTGAAGACACTGTGCTTATTGAAAAATATTCGTGTTAATTTCGAATACCATTTATATACCTTTAACTATTACCAGTTAATTTTGCATTCCCGCCCCCTTTCCGCATGGGTCAATTTGCACATTTAACAATTAAACATGTGAAAAAGATTTTCAGTCTTGAATAAAAAGAATTCATAATTAACATTAGAATTCACACAAAAACCAAAGTCGTACATTAAACGCCAAAGAAATATTGGTAATGAGAGACTCCATTTGCACATATAAGAATTAAACATGTGAAAAATATTTTCGCTCTTGAATAATAAAAATTTATAATTAACATTCACCCAAAAACCATTGTTATCCAAAACACCAAATAAAAGACCCCATTTGCACATCCTCGATCAGTTGGAGACGCTGTGCTTATTGAAAAATATTCATGACAATTTTGAATACCATTTATATGCCTTTAACTGTTACCAGTTAATTTTGCATCCCCCCCCCTCTCTCCATGGGTCAATTTGCACATTTAACAATTAAACATGTGAAAAAGATTTTCAGTCTTGAATAAAAAGAATTCATAATTAACAATAGAATTTACACAAAAAACAAAGTCTTACATTAAACACCAAAGAAATATTGGTAATGAAGCAGTAAGAGACCCCATTTGCACATATAAGAATTAAACATGTGAAAAAGATTTTCTTGAATAATAAAAATTCATAATTAACATTAACACAAAAATCATTGTTAGAAGAAACATCAAATAAAAGACCCTATTTGCACATCCTTGATCAATTGAAGACACTGCTTATTGAAAAATATTCGTGTTAATTTCGAATACCATTTATATGCCTTTAACTGTTACCAGTTAATTTTGCATCCCCCCCCCCCTCTCTCCATGGATCAATTTGCGCATTTAACAATTAAACATGTGAAAAAGATTTTCAGTCTTGAATAATAACATTTCATAATTAACATTCACGCAAAAACCATTGTTATCCAAAATACCAAATAAGACACCCCATTTGCACATCCTCAATCAATTGAAGACGTTGTGTCTATTGAAAAATATTAATGACAATTTCGAATACAATTTATATGCCTTTAACCGTTATCAGATAATTTTGCATTATCCCCCCCCTCCCTGACAGGCCAATTAGCACATTTAATATGGATTATAACAAAGTGTGATAAAAAATTATTAAAACCTCTAAAAGGAACAATCTTCCATGAACAATCTGCTTTCTGCTATGGGCTATCTCTATGCGTTGGGATTGTCTCATGTGATATTGTCAGCCACAGCAGTGGGTTGGGTAACATTTTGGAGGGAGATATGTGGTACCCAACTTTAAAATTTCATTTGAAATTACTAGCTGCACCAAACTAAAATCGGTGTATATCGTCATAATTTTAGGTGAATTTTCATTGAAAAAAACAATTTTAGAAAATGTATGAATATTTGGCATTGTTATCTTAAAAGCATAATTTTTAAAAATACTCATTTGTTTTTAAATTTAGTGTTTAGATTTTCCCATGATCTCAATAGTGAATATAAAAATTGCCTGAAGATCTATTGACTGATACAGGCTCAAGGCAACTCTAAAAAACTTTAATTATAAACACTCTGTATATTTGGTAGGAAGCGTTATAAAAAACTTGCACTGACTAGTTCGTTTATGCAGTTTATTTTTAGTAAAATGTATTAGTTTTATTTTTTTATTGAAATGTGCACTAATTTTAAAAATCTAAACTTTCTAGCTCACTCAAATATTAGTTTTTTCAATGAATCCAAACTAATCTGCAATCAAATTGGCGTAACGCTGTAAAATGTTTTTTTTTTTAAATGCAAATTTAATCAATTGGGTTTTTCTAGCTCTTAATTTTTTGGTTTTTTTTTCTGTTAATTAATGATGAAATTTTATCCTTGCTCTATTACTTTTAAATCATTATTTTCTTTCTTTAAGATTAGATACATACTTATTTAAAATATGTTTCAGGTTGTAAAAGCTTACGATCATGAGGAACAATGCCAAGTTGCTATAAAAATAATAAAAAATAAAAAACCTTTTTTAAACCAAGCTCAGATTGAAGTGAAATTATTAGAAATGATGAATACACTTGGCAGTGATAATAATTTTGGGCAAGATAAGATAGGTATGTATTTTTACATATTGTTAGAATATTTTTCAAAATTTGATTTTAATTAAAAAATTAAAATTTGCTTTTTTGTTAAGAAGAAATTGTATTGTATGAAAAGTCTGATTTTATATATTTATTTATTTGAAAGAAGACATTCAAAATTATATCCCCATTTTACAGGAAGTATGATTAAGGATTGGTTTGCAAGCTCACTTTAAATTGCTTTGTTTTCACACTACCCTTCTTTCCTCAACTGAATCTTATATCTTATATTCGAACATAACTTGGGTCTGTGTGTCCCATAAAAGATGCATGATTTGAAGCATTTCTAAAACAAATGTTATTAATTACAAGCTATGATAGTTTCTTTCCACAGACTCATGCTTTTTTTAGGGGTTGCAGCAAAGGTGAAATAGGATTTGGAAGTTACATGATGATTATTTAGGAGAAAAGCATGGTTAATTTATTTATTAATTCAAAATATGGAAGAAACATATATGTCCAAAAGTTTATAGAAAAAATTTATAGGTAAAAGAAACACAAGCTGTCGTCTGAGCCTTGTTGATTTTCCGTTGTTGCAAATAGCTTTATTTTAATGAAATATCACAAAAACAATCAAAGTTTGTAGTAGTCAAGAATCTAAATTGTACCATGTAAGTTCTGTTGCGATCTTCAGATCATTTACTGATAAATATTATTATCCGTTTGCATACATCACAAATTGAAATTACACAAGTTCTTAATTGAATTGATATTCGGATTGCATGGTTGCTGTGCAGAACAGAAACGTTTTTTTCTAGCTAGGTTCTATTTTGTTGTATAAGGATGGATTTGTTGTATATGGATAGGCACATTGTTATACAGTTTCTCTCCCCCAAAATTTTTTTCATTAAAAGTTACTTGTAAGTTTTCTGTTAACTGCTTTTGTTTTCTTTATAAATTAACTTCAAATTTTTTTAATAATTTTTTTGCACATTAAGCTTAATTACTGCTTAATTTGAAATACAGTAGTATTTCAAAATAGATTGGGTGTTTAGATGACACTTTACTTTCACAAGTGCTTGTACAGTTAAACATTTTGTCTCCATACATGAGCTCTTATTCTAAAATTCAACAGGGGATTAGAATCAGAACTACTGTAAAAATTGTAATCGGTAGTTCATTTGCATTCATATACTTTAAATTACAAAAACTATAGACATGTTGCTTATAACACCTTGAAGGTCTCAGCAAGAATAGTTTATTTACTTGATCTTCCAAAAGAAGTGCTTTAATGTTCAACTGAAAGTGTTTCCATTGCTTATGTATGTGTATCTTTAAAACAAAAAAAGGTCCAATATAAATAAAAAAAAAAATAGTTATATTTTCAGTTGTAAAACTCTGCTTTCGTTTATTGTATTGTCAGAACAATAGGAGTATTATTTTCTTTCATTTAAAACAAGTTGCACGGCCCAGCATTGTGAAGATCTGCTATTGTGAATGAGAGCTTTTGATGCTTTGTGAACCAGGCTTGCTGGAAGGTTCATTGCTATGCAAACCCAAATTCGCTCTGTTCACCTAATGTTTCATTGCTATGCAAGCATAGGCTTGCTTCTCTCGCTAAATGGTTCATAACTACAAAAACCCTTATTATTAGACCCTCCTCCCCCTTGTCAAGAAAAAAAAATCCTTGATAATACAATAATACAACTCCTTCCTCACCACTCCAAGAATATCTAAACATTATGTTTGTTAAAAGCAAAATTAGTAGGCCACAACTTTCTTTGTTTAAAATTTTAGAGCTGTACGCTTATTGGATGCCGCTTTGTGAAATAACTTAAAATTTTTTTTAAAAAATTAATGGGAAAAAAACCAATTAAAATTTTAACATTCTGTTTGTCAAAAGTCCAATTAAAAAGCCAAAATTACTTCTGTTGAATCTTTCAGAGCCCTACGCCCACCTATAAGTCTCAGACAAGACAAACAAACTGTTCCACAGACTCTTTGTATGCATAGATGATTCTTTCATTTTCTCTGTTATACTTTTCATACTGAGTATATTAACAATAGTTGTTTTTGTCTCAACATATCAATGTACAGCTTATTTCTTTAAATAATAAAATTATTTGGTTATTGAACGTGTGATAATATTTAATGAATTTGGAACACGAGTCGATAATTAATATTCTTATCAATATTTCTGTTTTATTTTCTTTCTAGTAAAATTGAAAGGCCATTTTATGTGGAGGAATCACCTGTGTTTAGTGTTTGAACTATTGTCTTTTAATCTGTATGATCTTTTGAGAAACACAAACTTTCGTGGTGTTTCGTTAAATTTGACTCGTAAGTTTGCTCAGCAGATGTGTACAGCACTCATGTTTCTGTCTAGTGGAGATCTGAATATTATACATTGTGACTTAAAACCAGAAAATATACTTCTTTGTAATCCTAAAAGAAGTGCAATTAAAATTGTGGACTTTGGTAGCTCCTGTCAGCTTGGCCAAAGAGTGAGTACATCCCTCTTATAAAAATTTTGCATCCATTTTTATTTTATTGTCATTGTAGTTAAATATTTTCTTAGTTTTTACACTAATTTTATGATCATCTAATTGGTATGTTAATTCAATGTATGCAGAATTTCTTTCTATAATTTTTGTTTTTGGATAGAGAAGGGGAGGGGGGGGGGGCAAATGTATTGGAAATTTAATGGCAATTAGTTGGAAATGTGACATTATATTTACAAGAGTATTCTGTATACCTGGAGGCCCTAAACAGGTCTGAAGATTTTGGACGTTGGAAAACCAACTTTTTGAAGACATTTCATCATATTTCGTATTAATCTGTACTTGTATGTTAATATTTTTTTGAACAACAAATGAGCTAGACTTACTGTTAAATTCAACAAATCCTCATCAATACTTTTCAAAAGCATACAAATGCTCTAAAATTTATATGCATCTTGGATGAAATATGAAAAATGCAATTTGAATCTGGCTTCCATAATATTAAATGTTGTACTCCAAGCTAAGCATCGTTAAATTTGTTTAAATTTTTTTTATATAGGTCTTAATGTTAAATATTTTGTTTGAATATTTAGTTAAATATAACAAATGCTTTTTTCAGAGGTTCCAACAATTAAAAAAAAAAATTAGTACTACATTTTTCTTAAGTTTTTTTTTAAAGAGAAATTAAAAAAAATTACTAGTTTGATACAATAACCAAATTTGGTATAGTATTAATTCAGTTTAAAAATCAATTAAACTTCTTTTTTCGAATCATTTTATGACGTTTTAATCTCTAAAATATTAATTACCCATATTTGTATCTTATTAAAAGTGCTATAAGTTCCTTAAATTCCAGAAATTATTATTAAATGGTTAAAAATATGGAAGAGCATTATAAAACAGCACCCTATTATCTACTTCAATTCAAAATATTTTTTAATCCAAATTGAAAAATAAATAGTAAAACTTTAAGTATACAGGTAATAACTTTACATTTAAAATGTGTTAAAAAAGTGTGTTCTGTCTGCTAATATTTACTCAATCATGATTACTAATTTTTTTACAGATATATCAATATATCCAAAGTAGGTTTTATCGATCTCCAGAAGTTCTACTAGGTATTCCATATGACATGTCAATTGATATGTGGAGTTTAGGGTGTATACTTGTAGAAATGCATACAGGAGAGCCACTTTTTGGAGGTGCAAATGAGGTAAATTCTTTTGGTTAACTAACTTAGGTTATCTTAAGATCATAGGTATTTGTTAATTTATGATTACTATTACTTTAAAAATATAATCTATTTATCTTTAAAAGAACCAGTTGACAATATTGCTTTTGAGAAATTTGTCCTCTGTTACACTTTTCTAGCTTGCCTCAAAACTGATGTATGTAATAATATTGTATCTGTATACAGTTAACTGATTTTGTACTTTATAGCAAGAGCCATTTAATGTTCAATTTAAAGATTAGTCATCTTTAAATGAATAAATCACAAAATGAATAAGGTGAAGATGGAAAAGTGCCTGTCTCTATTGATATTTTATATAAAATGAGCCTTTTATATAAAGTTTAAATTAATTATATTATAAAAATAACAGTTCCATCATTACGTCTACGGCAGGAAATTCCTGCTCCCTACGGATCATGCATCTTTGACCTGGCTTCTAAATTTCAAGAATCCCGAAGGTCAGATAGCCAGATGGATAGAGAGACTCCAGGAGTATGACATCTATATCTGTCATCGGAAAGGATCATCACATGGAAAAGCAGACGCCCTGTCTAGGAGACCCTGCCCAGAGAGCTGCCGATATTGTTCCAGGGTTGAAGCGAGTTACGGACTGATCAATCCGGTAATACGCCAAGTTACATCTTCAACATCATTGGATCCAGACCCGTGGAGTGATGGAGAAGTCAGAAAAGACCAGTTGAGAGATCCTGACTGTGGCGACCTCAAATAACAGATAAAACTTCTGTGCAGTGGAGTACTCTTTTGCACAGAGGTAAAGTATCTGGCTCGAGATCTAATGGTCCTCGGATCAAATCACGTCGTCGCACACAACGAAAGCTTACCTTACGCTTTACTGACATCAAGCCAATAATCGATTTAAAGGAGTCTTCAAATGCGACACCTACTTGGCTGGACATTTCCATCTATAGTCCTACGACAAAGCAATATTGGGCCCTCTGAGACTCTCTCCATATTCGAAACGGCGTGTTGTATCGGAAGTTCGAATCTGATGATGGAAAGACATCCCAATGCAGCTATTGCTTCCAAGATCCCGAGTCACAGACGTTCTTAAAGAATTATTTGGCAGTCCAACTGGAGGCCACTTCTGGGGTATTAAGATATTGCAAAGAGTTCGAGAGCGGTTCTACTGGAGTAAGGCGAGGGCTGATGTGGAGAAGTGGTGCTGATCATGTGATGCCTGTGCAGCCCGGAAAGGACCGAAGAAACGCATTCGAGGAAAACTGCTACGTTACAACGTAGGAGCGCCTTTTGAACGGATTGCGTTTGACATCTTGGGACCACTGCCACGATCTGCTGACGGCAACAAATACCTTCTTGTTGTCATGGATTATTTTACGAGTGGCCCGTAATATTGCCCCCCCCATAATATTGTCCCCCTCCTTGGGAGGGGGACAATATTATGAATGTCTGTATATTTGTAAATATTTCGTCGTTTGAATTATGTAAAAAGAAAAATTTATGTACATTTTGTATAAGGCAGTGCAAGAGTTTGTCTGTACTTCGCTTTCCTGCAATGCGTCTCTTAATGCTTAAAAACGAGTTTTACAGGGATAATGCTGGAAAACGAGCTTTACAAGGAGAAGGCCATTTAACATTTGGTTAATGGCAATCTCGCCAAGTTGGCGACGGTTTTGGCGACTTATTTTGGTCGCCAAATCTGGCGACACTTTTGGTCCCCATGTATATGTAAAGGGCTTTTCGACTGCGATCTGGAAGATTCTTCAAATTTCTATCTCTAGAAGATTTGCGGAGGATTAGCTTTCCTATATATGTCTAAGAGAGCAGGTGATCGAGTTAGTTAGTTGTCTCTCAGCGAGCATTCAGAGTAGTTCCAAAATTGCATTGTCTTTTGCGTCGATTTTAGCAGTTGTGCATCTAGTTTTTAACTGCTGTTTGTGCTCCATTGTTGTGTAAAGTGATGTATTGAGTCTATTGGAACGGGAAGTTCTGAAGTTGTAATAGGATCTGTGAAGAGTTTTATCAGAATAAATTTCTTTCAAGTTTTAATCTGCTTTAGCTTCAAGTCTTTCGAACATATCCACGCAACAATATTATAAAAATGTTCTTAATTATTATTTTTTTTAATTTTCATTTTAAGTGATGCAACTTGCAATAAATTTAGTATTAGATAGAAAATTATATTTTAGCCTCGAAAAATTAACAGAATTATCAAAATTATTTGAGTACATGGAAATGTTGTCTATACAACATACAATGTTATATTCTGGTTCTAAATATTTTAAAATTTAAGTAAATATATTTTCATGTCCATAACATAGTACACTACAGTTAAAAAAAATCCAGCCTCAAGTTCAGCAATATTTTGATGAACCTTGATGCATTTAAGATACATAAACAAATGTGTGTATAATTAGCTTAAATACAAAGTACCATTGTTTGATCCAATTACATACATTCTTGCTCTCTTCTCTTGTGTAACTATTATCAATGATGTTTCTTCAAAACTCATTTTTGTTTGTGTTTTCAAACTTTTTGACTTATTTGGTATTTTTTTAAAAAAAGTTTTAAACTATTTTTCTATACAAACTAATCTTGAATTTTGTGGTGGTCAAAATTTTGATGTCAAGATATATCAGCAACTAAGTTATGTATTTTTCTCTTAACTGAAATATATTTTGTTATAGGTGGATCAAATGAATAAGATAGTCGAAGTTTTATCATTACCACCAAAACATATTTTAGACATGGCCCATAAGTTACGCAAGTATTTTGATCGAGTCGGCGAGGGCATGTACGTTTTAAAGAAAACTAAAGATCGAAAGAAGGTAATCATGATTAATTGTTAATTATTATTTTAAGTGTCATTGTAAAATGCATTTCTTTTTATATTGAACTAATTAGTGCTTTGAGATAAGAACAGGGGTCACATTCGCCCTAATATTCCTTAAATTTTACTTTCTTCCTAAAATTCTTAAAATTGTACTTAAATGTTTCGATATTTCCTAAAAAAAATAAATTAAAAACCTCAAATTCCCCGATTTTCTTGCTTGCAAAAAACCCCATTCCTCCTGAAGAGAAAATCCTTTATAAAATTGTAATTAAATTATTAAATCTTAATTATTGACAAACAATTTTAAATTGTAGCCAAACTCATGTTAGTTTAAGTTTTTAAGTCAAAGTGATATTCTTTTTGAAGTACTTTGAATGTTGTTTAAAAATTAAATAAATGGATTTAATTATGAAATAGTATTATTGTTTGATTATATAACTGTTGTTTTGCTGAAAAGTTTTTTGAAAATTTGCAGTTTTTTGCTGATATCGAAAATACTTAAAAAACATGTCTTTGTTACGAACCTTGTCAGCTTTAAAAGAAATATCCCTAAATTTTTTGGAATTATCCCTAAAATTCCTACCTAATTTTTTTAGATAACTTACTGCGCCCCCTGTAATTTTTTGAGGGGAAAAAAAAATGCAAACCAGCTTGTGATATTTTTAAAAAGAATTATGCTGCCAATTTATTTAAATATTCATTTAGATTATTATAACATACTTTAGATATACAGTAAAAGCCCGATTATCCGGAATCGCCGGGATATTAGGATTGCCGGATAATCGAATTTTCCAGTTAATTGAATGTCGATGTTTTTTCGCCAAATTTAAACGGTAAACAACGCTAGTGATGGCACTTAACATTAAAATCGTCAAAACCGGAATATTTAAAAAATATTCTACTTAGCTTTTTTAGTTAAAATAATGTTATATTTTACCCTATAATCGGCAATAATTTGAAATATGTTACCAAAATTAAATCATTTTCATATCAGAAATTCCGTAAAAAAAATATATAGAAGATTAAGCATTGTAAAATTAAAAATCTCTTGATTGTACGGATTCTAACCGAACCTTTATTTTAGGGTTACCGGGCCCGGGCGGACAAAGTGCACTATCGCTATTTCAGTTCCGGATGGGAAGTTTTCTTGAGTTTTCTCGGTCCGATTCCGAGAATTCTGGAAAAGTAGCTTTTGTATTTGGAAACCCCTGTGATTCCATTGTCTTCTCCCCTCCCTACACACAACCTACTTTGTACCCTAAAGTAAAATATGCTCGGGAAGACGACCTTCGTATTCAAAGATCGACTATTATGTTGTATAGAAAAAAGGAATACAAGAATTGTAATGCAAATCGCCACGAAATTCCGGATAATTTACGGACTATTAAGTTTTAAATTTGATTATCCGGTTGTCGGCTAACCTTAAAATAAATATTATTAAAATAAAATTACAGCGAAACAGATTTATTTTTTAATTGATTGCAAAACACGTTAATAGAATACAATAAAATATAACCCATACTTCTTGTACACAAAAACGAAAAAAAAAACATTTTCCGTTTTGTGTGCAAAATGGTTGACTAGCCTACAAATCGAAACTTAGATTGGAATTATTGGGGGAAATGCATTTAAATGGATGCAATTCGGTTTTATTCTGATTGATCGTGAGAAACTGATATTTTATGATAAAAGAATAAAATGTTTAGAATAGTCGAATTCGGCCGAATTGCACATTTTCCGGATGCTGTTGAAAATTTACAAATTAAATTTCGGGTACAAATGAATTATGGATGCATCGATACTGTATGGAATAGAATGTTATCCGTTATACATGATTTTAAATTTTGTGAAATGCATGTTCCATATGTAGATCTAGCCTACAAATCAAATGATTAATTTTATCTGGATTTTGGTGAAACCATTAACAAATTTTGAATTTCCTAATTACTTTTGGCCGGATGCGGTTGAGAACGTAATTTCAAGTGGAAAATTACATTTTTTTGTTATAATTACAATAAAAGTAGTCCATAGATTTATAGATTCCGCACATACAAATTACACATATTCTGGAAACGAGTATAAATTTTTATGCAATAAACGATGCAAGATTAAATAGATGCAAAATGTGTAGTTTTTTTTTTTAATTAGAATTCCGGATAAACCAAATTATCTACTGGTGAATGTTTTCCCGATGCTGTGGATAATAGAATTTCGATTATGCAACCCTCTTTCTTATTCAATTGAAACAAGCTAGATTTGTTTATAGATTCGGAAAATAACCACTGTATATGGGATTCCGGATATATATTCTGGAAGAAACATTTTCCATTAAGAATATTAAGGTGTTTTGCTTAGAATTCACAGTTGTTTGAATAAGAACTTCGGCATTCCAGATAAACGGAATAAAAAAAAATCACTTTTTATAATAATATATTCATTTCTAATCGGCGCAAATTCAGCTATTTCGCCATTACAAATTAAAAACCATCAAAATAAAGAGAAAAAAAAAACACTCAACTTCGAAATCTCAATTGAAATAAAAAATAATAAAAAGATTTGGCTACTTATCGCCGTTTTTTGGCGAAATAATGCCAATTTTCTCGCCAAACTTGATTTTCAAAAAATTCCGGTTGATTCAGCTTTCCGGTTAATTGAATGACGGATAATCGGGCTTTTACTGTATTACACTTAACTAAAGATAATTTCAAAAGTTTACAAGTTAGTTCATTGTTTAACTTTAAGTTAAATTTCGTATATTTTAATGTATGAATTTCTTTCTTGTTTGCACTGACTCGGTGGTGATACATAGGCTTTCTTTGCAAGCATCTCTAATTATAATTTTTCCCAAGATGCTACAGAGAGTCTTAAATGATAGTACTAAACTAGTGTGGTTTTTCGTGTCATATCATTACCAGTCATGCGTTATGACATCATATTTCACATCAGCAGTTTCGGTGATATGTTCCATGATCTAGAAAGCACATTTCCATATTTAGATGACATAACCATGTGTGGAAAAATCAAATTGAGCATGACCACCACTTGGAGAAGTTTATGGTTGCTGTTAAGAAATATAACTTAATTCTGAATGAAGAAAAGTGCTCGTTTTCTACCAAATATATCAAGTTATTAGGATACTCTATTGAGAATAAAATAATGAAACCTGATCCCGATAGACTTGCACCATTAAGGAATTTGCCTAGTCCTAAAGATATGGCATCTTTACATCGAGCACTAGGCATGTTTGCATATTATTGTCGTTGGATTCCCAGCTTTTCCGAAAGAATTCGCCCTCTCTTGAATAGAGGTCCTTTTCCTCTTACACAAGATGCTGTGAAAACATTTAATTTACTTAAATCTGACATAGCCAATGCTTCTTTAGCTGCCATTGAAGATAACATACAGTTTAGCGTCGAAACTGATGTTTCTGAATTCGCTATAGGGGCCATCCTTAGTCAAGCTGGACGTCTATTGCCTTTTTCTCTAGAACATTAAATGCTTCTGAGCGAAATCATTCATCTATCGAAAAAGAAGCCTACGTAATTGTTGAGTCATTGTAACATTGGCTACACTATTTAATCGGTAGGCACTTTGAAGTTGTTACAGATAAAATATCAGATGCATTTATATTTGATGAACATCATAGCAGTAAAATAAAAAACAAAAAGATTATGCATTAGAGATTAGATCTTGCTTGCTTCAAATTCGACATTATATACCGCCCTGGAGACTAAAATGCAACTGCTGATGCACTATCTAGAATAACTGCAGTCATTCGCCCAGAAGTCAATTTAAATGAACTGCATGAAGCTTTGTGCCATCCAGGAATTACTCAAATGTACCATTGGATTAGATCTAAAAATTTACCTTTCTCTAGATGGCATTAAAAGAGTAACCAACTCATGCCATTGTTGTAACAAAGTAAACCCACATTTCTATAAAAAATGAAGGGAAATTAATCAAAGCAATAGCACCATTTGAAAGATTGAACCTCGATTTCAAGGGTCCCTTGCCCTCAGTTTCTAAGAATCTTTTTTTTCTTACCATAGTAGATGAGTATTCAAGATTCCCTTTTGCAATTCCTTGCTCTAATATCTCAGCCTCTACCATTATTAGTCTTCCATCTTTTCTATTTTTGGATTGCCAGTATACATTCATTTTGACAGAGGATCATCAATTATGTCACATGAGCTGAAATCTTTCTTAACTTCACATATTATAGCAACAAGCAGAACTACCGCATACAACCCTCATAGAAATGGCCAGGTGGAAAGATATAATGGAATCATATGGAAAACACTTCAACTTGCATTAAAATCAAGGAAAATATCCATTGAACATTGGGAAGAAGTAAAACAAACCGCTTTGCATTAAATTCGTTCTCTTCTATGTACAGCTACTAATGCTACACTTCATGAACAAATGTTTACTCATGCTAGAAGATTGCATAATGGTTGCTCTTTACCTACTTGGTTATCCCATCTTTGCCCAGTGTTAATGCGAAATCTTGTACGAGCTAATAAGTACGAGCCTATTGTACAGGAAGTTGAGGTCATTGAAGCAAATCCAGAGTATGCTCATGTTAGGCTTCCAGATGGATGGGAAACCAGTGTTTCTATACAACACCTGTCACCAAGAGGAGAAACTACAACTATTAATTGCAGAGGTGACGTTTGTGAAAATCGACTGCCCTCGCCACTACCTGCTTATCCAAATTCTGAGTTAGCCGATGGATTTCCAGAATCATCATCTCAGTAAGGTAGTGCCACTCCACCTATTTGTATTCCATCCCTTCCAGCGAGTCCCGAAGAGTCTACAATAAAAGAGACTTTGCAGGAGGAAGCATCCCCACGGCTGTTTGAAAATTTCCAAGTGCTAGTTAGTATATATAACTATTTCATATGTGTCTTGAATAAGCACATTTCACTAAATTTTTTCCATACGTTCTTGCTTAAAATATAGAAGAAAGAAATTGGAAAAGGTTGATTAAAAGTTAGTTTAAGATGTATAACCTTAAAGTGACTTTTACTAAGCATTTAAAAATATTTCCGCTCAGACAAGAGTAATGGCGATGCCTTATTAAATTTAAAGGAATTTTTTTGTAATTTACGGGTCGCTAATTAATTTCTAATCATGTATTTTAGTTTTTAAATTATAAACTACAGAAATGCAATAAAAATCTTGAACTATGTCCAATTTAAATAAATAATACTTCTTTTAAAGCATATAATTGCATAATGTATGACAAAAAAAAAATTGCGTAATGTATGACATGCAGCAGGCCTACATATACACTTCGTTAAGCCGATGCATTAACTGCCCAGGACATAATATTCTAATCTTAAAATTTTCTGCTTAACTATAAAATTTTTTATGTAAAACGGTGGTACTGGAAAACGAATATTGTAAGTTTTCCTTGGCAGGTAAGGTGTTAAATTAATTTTTCAGTATTATAAATTGTTATTTTTATACTGAATTTTACCAATTTTTGAATAATTTTTACCATTTCATTCCAAGAAAGAAATTATAGCATTTTATATGGATGTTTCAATATTTTATTATTGTTTGATTTTAAGTTTTTTTGCAATTTTTTTTTTTTTAAAACTTTTTTAAGCAATGCTAATTTTTAAAAATATCAATAATGAGGAACATGCACATGTGAGGAAAATGAATAATTTTTGTATTTTCTTGTGTTATCCAACGAATATATTTGAGCAGCACAATTATTTTTTTATCTTTATGCTTTCAATTACTTAAAAATTGAGTTTTAAATGAGCTGAAATCAAAGCAAAAGTCATGTGACCAAAAAAGCATTAAAATAAACCCTGTGAAGTAGTTACGCATAGGGTATGTTTACAGCACAGTGCAGGTCCTCAGTCCAATGTTTACAAACGAATATGTAAGAAAACGAAACGAGCAACGCTGTTTGTTTTTCATTGCTAGCTTTTTATTTTACATTTATCTTTAACGTGTTCAAATATAACTTTTTAAGTTATATTTCTATTTTTTAATTCTCATTCCATCCAGAATAACTGGGCCATTCACCGAATTTGTAACTACACTTTCGAATTGTCACACAGTTTAAAAACTATTCGAAAAGTTTCATTTGTTCCCGAAATCTATATATTCAATTAAAATTTTTGAACATATAAGTGACCATTTTATCATATTCTCTAGTATAAGAGATATTGTTTTTATTTGTTTATCAATAGCTGATATTGTTCTTTTTACACCTGACAATTAACTTGCCAAAAGCTCAGTGGTGAATGAGGTCTCTGATTCTTGAGAAATTGTTGGTTACTGTTTATATAAAATCAGTTCCAAGTAAAAGTATTTCATTAGCTGTTGAGAAATGCATCTGACCCAGATCTATTACCGTGGGACTTTCCTCATATGATCACAAAAGCATACTATAGTTCATATAAGGTCATGAGAACCTTCCAGCATCCTGTTATATCTCTTCCCTTGTACCCCAAAGCAATTCCTTGTTACGACAACAGTATGTGTGTCATATCCTCTTGAAATCCTATATAAACCAAACCCATATTTGTAACAAGCTCTCTAAGCTCAATAAAGCTTCTTGTCGATCCACGCAGTCTCTCTTCCGTTTATTTCACAACAGCAGAGCGTGGTTACCCCTTTATGGGCCCCGCTGACCCAAGACTGCCATCTCCGTTTTAATGGATCGTGAGGGATAAAAAGGAGGCTAAACTGTGCCCTCCTTCTTTGAATCAAGCCGTGTTAAGATAACCTGATCTCCAGTCCCTGCAGACATCCGTGTAGGAGAAAGCAAAATAGCACCTTCTAAAGACTCTCCACCCGTAGAGTGTTGAAATGTCAAGACCTGGGCTCGTAGCGGACACTGTGATCCCCATTTCAAGACATCAGTCTACAATGGAAAATCGGACGACCATGGCTATGATAGGCATGTTCAACGGGGAACACTTCAGCACATGGAAGAGAAGAATGGTTGCTGCTATGGAAGCCAAGGAACTGGGAGTGTGGCTCTGTCAGGATCCGACGGAACAGACCAGCGATGCTGACCGTCTGAAAGCAAAGAAAGCATACGCAATGCTGCTCCAGTATATCAGCGACGAGATCCTCACAACCCTCCAAACCGAGACAACCGCAGCTGGTATCTGGGAGAAGCTGAAAGAACAGTACGAATCCCTAACGATAGGTACAGTCAATCTGATTTTGACAAGGAAAAGGCTGATGACCATCAAGAAGTCCCGCGATATATCCATGCGGGAACACCTGGACAACATTTCCAGGTTGGCCAGTGATCTGAGAACTTCAAAAGAACAGATCTCTGATGCAGACATCATCATATACATTCTAATGTCGCTTCCCAAAGACTACGATGGAGTGAAAACGACCCTGGAAAATCAGCCGGCAGGAATCGCAGGACTGAACCTGTCTCTAGTAAGAGCCAGGCTGATGGATGCAGAAGCCCTTTTGGAAGCTTCCAGGAGAGACAATCCGCCACGCCAAGCCAGATGCCTGGGAGACACAGCAGCGTTTGCAGCCAATCCAAGAAAGAACCCGACGTGTAATATTTGCAGGAGGAAAGGCCACATTGCTCGATTTTGCAGGAGCAATAGAGGAGCCTGCTACACCTGCGGACAGAGGGGACATCTGGCCAAGGACTGCGGGAGGACAAGGACCAGGGAACACCAGACCGCCTCTACTGCCGTCACCTTCGTGGCCGGAAAAATTGAGCACAAGGACTGGATTATCGACTCGGGAGCCACACACCACATGTGCTCCGAAAAGACGTGGTTCACCGACCTCAGACCTCACACAGGAACAATCAGCTGTGCCTCCAAAAATGAAGTTCTGGAAGCAGAAGGTAAAGGAAACGTCGAGCTGATAACATCCAGAGGACTAAAAATAACTCTCAAGGATGTACTGTTCGTTCCAAATATTAACGGACAGTTGGTGTCGGTGAAAAGCATTGAGAGCGCCGGTTTTTCAGTAACGTTTGAAAGGGAAAAGGTCTTCGTAAGGTCAGGAGAGAAAACTATACACCTAGCCACCAGAAGTGCAAATGGACAATATAAATGTGATCTCACGCCGATCGAAGCCTCTGCAGCCATGACCGCCTCAGCAAACGGGATGCTTTGGCACAGACGTCTGGGTCACCCCAGCAGGGAAGTCATGAAGATGATGTCGATACGCGCAACATATGATTTTTGCGACATATGCCCCCACGCCAAGCAGAGTGCCACACCCATGGGAGTCGGACCTAGAGCCAAGGAAACTGCGCCGTGGAGAACCGTACATACCGACCTATGCGGACCCATCTCACCGGAAACCCCTTCGGGAGCAAAATATTTCCTGACCTTCACAGATGAATACAGTCGTTTTACGGAAGTCAGATTGCTTCGCGCCAAGTCCGAGACGGCAAAGGAATTGAAGTTCTTCCTGAAGTCACATCCATCGGTAAGAAAAGTCCGATGTGACAACGCAAAAGAATACTTCACAGAAGAAGTGAAAATCTTTGCCAGAAGAAATGGGATCAACATGGACCCATCCCCACCTTACGTGGCAGCGTTGAATGGCCTGGCGGAACGGGTAAACAGAACCCTGATCGAGAAAGCACGTGCAATGATTCTGGACGCAGGGCTTCCCAAAACTTACTGGGGATATGCCGTGCAGACTGCCGCCTACCTCAAAAATCGAACACCAAGCAGATCTATAGAAAACTCCTCTCCGTATGAAAGGGCCAATGGAAGAAAACCCGAACTTAAGTTCCTAAGAGTTTTCGGGAGTGAAGCATATGTTCTGATACCCAAGTCTCTTAGGAAGAAATTGGACAGTCGTACAAAAAGGATGATTTTGATAGGCTACTCGTCCATGGGATATCGACTTCTGGACAAGCAAACAAACCGCATAACAGTAAGCCGAGATGCATCGTTCGACGAACGCAGAAAAGGATCCAGCACTCCCCTTTCCCCGATCGAGATATCAGAAGAAGAACTACAATCAAGCGAAAGTGAAAGCAGGAACGATGAAACGCTGCACTCCACTGACCCAGTGACCCCATTTGTCCCCGCCGAGCCAAGGCGGCCGGCGAGAATGCGGAAGCCCCCTACTAGGTACCCCGAGGCGGAAGCGCACGCGGCGATGCTATCATCAGAGGAATCACTCAGCTTCCGTGACTTGTGCAGTCTTCCTGCCCCCGAACAGGCCCCATGGCGTGCCGCGATGGAAAGTGAAATCGCTTCGATGAAAGAAAATGATGTATGGTGTCTGCAGCCTGCACCAGAGAAAGTAAAGCCCGTCTCTTGCCGTTGGATTCTTCGCAAAAAGAGAGACGGCACACCGAAGGCTCGACTTGTCGCACGCGGTTTTGAAAGTAATGACTACACATCGACCTTTGCACCGGTGATAAGCTACCCAGCTCTACGTATCATTCTTATTCTGATCTTGATGAGATCTCTGTACGTATGTGTTCTCGACGTAAAGACGGCTTTCCTTAACGGTGAACTGAAAGAGACAATCTACATGTGTCAACCTGAAGGTTTTGAAGATGGGACTGATAAACTGTGTCTTCTGAAGAAAAGTATATACGGACTGAGATCGGCCCCCGCCAATTGGTTCCAGAAATTTAAGCAACTGATGGACAAACTGGAATTCCACAACATGGAAGACGAGCAATGTATCTTTGTAAGGTGCGTACATTCTTCTAAAACCTATGTAGCCCTATATGTCGATGACGTCTTGCTCTGTGGAGATGATCTCTCTGAGGTTGATAAAATTATTAAAATCATGTCAAGCACATTTAAAATGTCCAAAACAAGTTCGTTGAATGAATTTTTAGGCATAAATATCGAGTTGACAGAGGAATATCTGACCACAGATCAAGAGTCATATATTACTAAACTGTTAAATAAATATAACATGTCGGATGCAAAACCTTATGATGTCCCCTTGCAACCAAAAGCCACTACGGCAGATTTTAGTAGCGGAGAGCCATTCGTAGGAAACTATAGAGAGTTAATCGGCTCTTTGATGTACCTCGCATATGTAACCAGGCCAGACATTTCGTTCGCGGTTAATTGTCTCAGTCAGCTACAGGAAAAACCGACCGAATCAGCTTGGTCAGCCTTAAAAGGCATCCTTAGATATTTAAAGAAAACCCTTCACCACAGACTAACATACAAGAAAAGTGATAGTATAAATAACGATTTATCCCTATTTGTTGATGCCGACTGGGGATCAGAAAGCATATCGAGGAAATCGATCTCAGGTTATGTTATAAAATTCTGTAATTTCCCCATCATGTGGCACTGTACTAAGCAAAAGGTTATCGCTCTCTCTTCAACGGAAGCCGAAGTCATTGCCCTGAGTAAGGGCCTGCAGGACTTAATTTGGATGAATAAAGTAATCAAAAACACTACTCATGAATATCACAAATTGACCATTTTCGAAGACAACATATCATGCATTAAGTTTGTTTCAAATGAAAGTGCACCAGGTAGGCTGAAGCACTTAGACATTAAAATAAAATTTATCAGAGAGGAAATTCTGAATAAGGACATTGAAATTAGATACATTTCCTCTGAAACTCAAATCGCGGATATTTTAACTAAAGCTTTAACTAAGGTTAAATTTTACAATATGTTAAACCTGCTAGGTATTTTTGGTAATAAAACTTCATAAATCATCACTTACATCCCTATCTGAAATAGCGTTTCTGTTTCTTTTATGTAACCTGATGCATCACCTAACGTTTTACTCTTGTGTTTATGTATGTGTTATGGTAAAGTTATTGCATGGTATATTTAGGATAGGGTGCTTAAAGGGAAGAATCCTTAGATGTTGTGCATGTGTTGTGCTTTGATTTTAACCCTCTGAGCGTCAAGGGAATGGGCGAAATTATACAGTTGTTTTCCCTGCAATAATTTTTAAA
The DNA here is from genome assembly GCA_963978545.1 of Linyphia triangularis. NCBI lineage: Eukaryota > Metazoa > Arthropoda > Arachnida > Araneae > Linyphiidae > Linyphia > Linyphia triangularis. Next base: position 36,075,809 of record OZ021721.1, read on the forward strand.
TTTTATTTCTGATCCAAAAATATAATTTTTTTTAATTATTTTTTATTTATTTTGTTTTAAGTAGGTTTTAAACTATCATCCTAATAAAAAGATTTAAAAAATATTGTATTTTACATTTCATTTATAAATTCAAAAAGGTTGTGTATTGCTGGAAAAACTGAGGATCAAATGACGGATATATACGCCCGTGACCCTCAGAAGGTTAATGTGTTTAAAAAAAAAAAAAAAAAAAAAAAAAAATTGGATAATCTTTAACTCTGAACTTTATGTGATCAAGGGAGGGTGTTGAGAAATGCATCTGACCCAGATCTATTACCGTGGGACTTTCCTCATATGATCACAAAAGCATACTATAGTTCATATAAGGTCATGAGAACCTTCCAGCATCCTGTTATATCTCTTCCCTTGTACCCCAAAGCAATTCCTTGTTACGACAACAGTATGTGTGTCATATCCTCTTGAAATCCTATATAAACCAAACCCATATTTGTAACAAGCTCTCTAAGCTCAATAAAGCTTCTTGTCGATCCACGCAGTCTCTCTTCCGTTTATTTCACAACATTAGCCAAGTAAAAAATGGTGGCTGATGCCAGTTATTGGCATTAATCGTTTTGACATAGAATCCACATTGTACATTGAAGTCAGCCGCTTATGGAAAAAATAAATGTATACCTTGTATCTTGCTAACTTTTATCTTTCATGTGTAATTGTTGAATTTTTGTTTATCACCTGCACCTTGACTGTACATTTTACTGTTTGTTGCCATTAATCGCCTTAACATAGAATCCACACTGTTTGAAAACCACCACTAATGGCAAAATAAAGGTATCTATACCTTTATTTTACCTTTAGCGGAACAGTATCATCTATCATTTTTTGCCTAGCTAGTGAAAAGCCTTAACTTGGGTCTGTGTTTTTGTAAGCAACACAACGGTTAAGGTCAGCCTTAATCAATATTGGAAAATATATTCTAAAATGGATCTCTAAAATATAGTTTGTCTCTTTACATAACTTTTACATTTTTATGTTGTTGTATTACCCTTTTATTTACACTGCACCGATTTTGTGCTATTTATGTCATTGTACTTTTCTACCTACATATTATGTAAGATGTGAGAAAGTCAATCTGGTCTGTAACCTCTTATATATAGAAGTCTATTTAATAAAACTTGCATTTAGTTTATGTGCATATTATTCTGCTATTGTGAAGAAGATTGCGTGTAAAAATAATTATTTAATAGGTTTCGACAAATGCAAAAATTTCAAGAAGCTCTTTTTTTTTGCCTTTTAAACAATTACTTGATATCAAATGTGTTACTTCCTTCCTAAAGACATAGCTCCTTAGTTATTCCGTTTTGGTGCGGAATTTAATACAGTGTGTAGTTATCATTTACAGTTTGTGTAACATTAGTTTTTGTATTAAAATATGCCAAGGAAATTTTAATAGGAAGCTTTATGTTTTTGCTGTTTTCGCTTTCACATAAAGCTCAGCTTTTTTTAAATAAATAAAATTGTGGTAGATAATATTTAATAACTCAAATTTTCAATTGTCTATTATTTTCATCTTCCTTAATGGTTTATCTTGAAAATAGGGCTATGTAGTACTATGATAATGGTTTCTAAAATAATTTTAATGCTTCTCATTGAAATTGTTATTTTTACTCTGCAATGGGATAACATTTAAAATACAAAATACAGTAAAAATTATCTGTATTATGTAATCAAAATTATGTTGTTTATTATATTACACTTCATATTTGATTGGATATCTTAAATTATATATATTATTTTAATGTGTATTTTTGCTACAGATTAAAAACATTGGTTTGGTTATCAGTGCCAATCCGCCAATACTTAAAAGTAAAAAGTATTCTAAAATGTTATTTCTTTTTCCATTAAAGATTATTGTACTCCTTTACTGTTACATATGATATTTTGGTGTTAAAAGGAGTAAGTAACGAGTTGAAGAAATTATTAAGTTGACGAGTTAAAGAAATATTTTTCTTCTTTTAATGATAGGTTTATAATGACTGAATGGTTTTGTTTCTTTTAAAACTTTCTTAGTGTGACTAGATTTTTCTTAAGTAGCTAATTTATTGCATAGCTTTTTTTTTAATAATGTAAACAAATGCCCTTTTGTGCTTGCAACAAACAAACAAGAATAACCATTAAATCTTATTTCAAATGCTGATTCAAATTAATTTTTTTAATGTTTTTAAAATATTTTATTTAGTAAATGCTGCTTTTAAAATATTTGGAATTTTGCAAGCCTTTTAAAAACCACAACTTCTTCTTTATTTTAGTTTTAGGTTCATCTTTGATAGGTGCAGAAATTAGGTTCAGTTTGATGGGTACAAAAATTGTTAATTTTAATTGGTGTGCCAGCCTATATATTTGACTAATGATTTTTCTTTAATTTGGATTGTAGTATAAAGCCCCAGGATCTAGGAAACTTCATGATATACTTGGTGTTGAAACTGGAGGTCCAGGAGGACGAAGGCTTGGTGAAACTGGACATTCAGTATCTGACTACCTCAAATTTAAAGATTTAATTTTACGAATGCTAGATTATGACCCAAAAACAAGGATTACTCCTTACCATGCCTTGCAGCACAGCTTTTTTAAACGGACAAGTGATGAGAGTACTAATACTACACACAGTGCAAGCACAAGTCCAGCAATGGAACAAGGGACTGTTTCAGGTACTGGGCAGAATGCAGTAGGATCTGGATCAAGTTCTGGCAGCTCTTGTAAGTTTGACCTTTTTTTTCTTGAGAAAATTCAACTGACTTAATTCTTACACTTTTATTATAACACAGTAAATTTCACATTTAAGCTAACCTTCCAAAGGTGTATCTTCTGATTATTATTCTTTATGGTATAAGCATTTCAAATTTGTGCCACTTTATAGTTTTGCCGTCTTTAGGGATGAGGAATTTTTAATATGTGTGTGATTCTGAAAATCTCAAAATGTCCTATCTACAACAGGTTAAATGTCCTCTTCTTTAGATAATTTTTTGTTGCGAGTTATCAATGCTAAAGCTTTAAATTTGATATTGGTGTATTAGTGGAACATTTCTTTATGCAAGGAATATAGCTTTTAATTAAACTTCTATAGTACAATGTAGTGAGAAACTTATAAAGTGGCTGTGTCCATCTGTCTAAGGCAGCGTTCGCCACTAACTTTTAGAGACGGGCCGCATGACTTATATTAGAACTTTCCACGGGCCGCAGATTTATACCGAATACGCCAATAAATATATTGCTTTACTACATATGTTCAATGTTAGAAATGTGATAAACAATTTAACTGAAACAATAATTTAACTTTTTTATATTAATAAAATAACAATTGATTTTTGATTCTTGTTTCAAATAATAATAATTTTTTTTTTTTTTTTTTACATAATAAATCAAAGTCATAGAAGAAGTTAATCTTTAATGACAATATTACAATGTGACTTGACGTAAACTCATAATCAATAAAGATATTTAAACCATACCTCCTAAATCTTGTTAATTGCGATTAATTATGTTAATTACGAGACGATAACGGCTGGTCTGCTTTTCACTATCTACTCTGCATTTAAAACTATTCTTTGACGCCATTATTGCACTGGAGTCATAGAAATCGCGATTCTTCTTTTCAAGTCAAAACAAAAGAGGTCAGTATGCATTAAAACACCCAACTCCTGCCCATCACATTCAGAAAAGCAGTAATCGAATTGTGCCATTCACGAATCGAGGGAGTATGGAATCCCAAGTACAAAACTAAGCAATGCGAAGGTATGCGTCATTGGTAATAATTCAAACTTTCGCTTTTTTCATTTTTTCTGGCAGTCTTGGAAAGGAAAAAAAAAAAAGGATTTTTCAGACTTATTGACGTGGGCCACTTAATGGAAAACACAGTTTTTGGTAGTAAACACATACCATTGTAGATAAATTAAAATTATTTTTGCAAAATTTGACTTAGGCTCTTCTGTACTGCCGGTGGGCCGGATCTGGCCCGCGGGCCACCTAGTGGCTGACGCTGGTCTAAGGTAAATTTTTGCAACAAAATAAATGTGGTGTTGTTGTAAATTTGCAAATACATATGGTATGTCAAATGAAAAGTGTCATCAAGATGAGCTCTATAACCAAAATTCAACTAGAAATTAGTTCAAAGTGTTAGTGCAAAAATTGTAGCTGGAAGTCCATTTAAATTTTTACAGCCTAAATTTCAAATTTTTCAGACATGTAGAGTTAGTTGATTCCCATGAATTTTCCATTGAAGTGCTTTGAAGTTCAATTGAAAGAGTGCTTCCATAGTAACTACCTGGCAGTTGTAGGTTTGGACAGTTTTTATTTGGCTATTAATAGCTAAATTCACAAATTGCATAACTCTGCTTATAATCCCATCTTAAAATCTTCTAATTCATAATACTTACACAAAAATCATTGATGAAAAGCAGAGAATGAGGTAGATTAATATAAAGTTAATTTTATTTCAAATATAAAGTAAAAGAATAAAGTTATGAAGTGAAAAATGCTGACTAATTTGGAAGAATTAGTAGGAATAAAAAAAATTTAACAAGCTTAAGTTTTATGTGCTAATAAGTTCAAATGAGTTGTTCTTTTCGAGAAAAGGATTAAACTTATTAATGTGTGCTTATAGCAGTCGAATATATAATTTTTTGCAAATATCTGCACTGAAAGGTTTATTAAGTTATTAAAACATAAAAAAACTTGATAAAAATAATTCAATTACATGCCACAATGTATTCCACTTATTAAAGCATTGTACAAGCAAAAACATCCGGAGTTCCTAACAAAAACATACAGCACGGTGACTCCAGGAGAGACATTGAGATTTGTTAGTGCAAACCCGCTCATTATAGGAAGTTAGTGTGCACGTGATTTGCTGTACTGAAATGTTGTTCAGAACTTCTGAATTACTTCAAAGAGCATGTTTTTGATCTAAATTTGATTGGATTGTGGTGGCAAAAGTTAAAATGTGAAAAGATATCGAAGTGTGGTTGATTGAACAGTTAGCTGGGACATGCTGTATGCCATCAAGATTTAGATTTTCAAGACGCAATTTAGACTTACTAAGAGGGATGAAAAAGGACTGAGAAACCTTGCAATCTTTGTTTCCTGTATCTGTACTAAATGTGGCTTCTTGCCCCTCTTTCTATGTCTGCTCCAAATACCAAACAATGACTTAACTTTTCTAAATAAGCTTCATGACTATAAGAATATCAATGAAGGCATTTGTAGTGTTGCAATCAAAAAGCTTCTTTCCCACCTTTGGTATCTCAGAATTTAAGAACATTTCTAGACTTCAGAAAAAGGACTTTGTTATGAAAGTGAGGAGTGATTACTTAACTTCCAGTGTAAACAAGTCCAACCTTATTCCATACCATCAAAGATTGTGTTTTATATAGAACATAAAAACATTTCTATTATATAGCGTTTGTTGTGTTATGTTGAGTGCCGTAAGACTAATGCAAAAAATTCTTAAAATTCAAGTTGTTGCACCACGTCTAAATATTGTCTAATTTTCATCAAATTTAGCATGGCTTATTTTCTTTTGATGAGAGAAAAAAATTAACTGATGCTCTGGTGAAATTTCAAAGTTTGAAATTTTGCCCAAGTGTTTGAATCTTTCTATTGTGCATTAAGTAATAGGCAATTTTTTGGCTTAAAAAAAAGCCAAAATATGTTTGCCTTTCTTATTTATGCAGAAAATTATTTATTTTAATTTTTTCCCTTTAAATTATTTACAGTGTTAGTATCCTGGACTTCATATTGTAATACTATTCAAGAAAATAACTGAGATGTTTGGTGATATTTTTGTTCATAAAAAATGATTTTTCAAACTGGAACCGGTAAAATACTAAAAATTCACTTAATCCAGTTTTCTCTGTTAATACTTGTTGCTTAGTAAATTTCTACCATAGCAAATTTTTGTAGTAATGGTATTACAATTTAAGTAAAATTGATCGAAAATGTTATTTCAAAAGTAACAAAACTTTTATAATTTTCTTAAATTTTTTGTAATTTATTAAATACTTAAAAAAAAAAAAAATCATTTGAACATACTGTTAGATTATATTCTAGTTAGTGTTTCAAGTCACATTTTATGTATTTACATTGTACATTTTTGTATTTTCTAACCACTTTTTTATATTTAATATATTTCAGCATCATCAGTACCACCCCAAACTGGACGAGCAAGATCTGATCCTACTCATCAGCACCTGTATGGTCAACTGCAACATAGTTATACACAAACTAGTTCTTACAGTATGCAATTTGGTGCTCATATATCAGTAACTACAGCTGCTCTGTCAGCTATGGAATGTGAGAGCCCAATTACTAGCATAGGTGGAAGTGGTATATTTCGTTCCTCACAAAAAAATCATAACTGGAGTTCTTTGGGAGTGGCAAGCTCTTCAGCAACAGCATCTCCTAATGTGGTTAGTGCTACAGGGACAGTTACGGTTGGACAACATACTCATTCTAGTGCTCCTACTAGTCGTACAGGATATTCTCATCTGCATAGCCACAACCATTCCTATCGAAGGCATCTTCATCATCCAACTCAGTCAAATGCTCTCAATCATTCAAATGTTCCCTCATCACATGTTGTAGGAACTGTTGGTTTTGATCCCCTCCAGTCTTTCCAGCCACCATCGACTTTTAATGTTGTTTCCAGTAGTCGAAGCCAAGCGTGTTCTTCCTCATCAGCTGTGTCTTCCCAATTAATGCCAATGGACATACATTCTAGCAATAACCTATTCAGAGCAATAGACTGTACACAGACTTCCCTTAACATGCAACATGGGAATTACCAGCCAGTACTCTACACAGGAACAGTATATAGTGGGCAAACAACAGTTCCTTCATATCTTGGCACAAATCTCTCTCAAATGGGATTACATCCGTCAGCAACACCCACCTCACAGCCTTCCACTGTCATACTGCCTAATGTAGTATCACAAAAGCAATCATCAAACAGAGATGAGTCACCTATGGTTGGTGTATGCATTGAGCAGAATCCTGTTGCTAGCCATTGACAAATATATAATTATAGTATATTAAGTTATATGGTATATTTCTACATATTTCTGTCATTTTCCGTTTTTTTTTCTTTGAAGCAAACCCTCTTCCAACATATATATTTATTAAAGCATCCAATAAAATGCAGCAATCTGAAATGTAATTTTAGATTTGCATAATTGAAGAACAAATTGAAAATGACAGATTGCTAGTTTATTCCAAATTTGACAAAAATGCAGTTGGCTCTAGAGTAGAATTCATTTGTTTGATCATTTTGTATATAGTGTATCGCAATATAAATATTTATTGCTTAACATTTGTGGGAGTATCATAAATACAGTTGCATATTTGTATGACACTGTACATTAGGATTATCATGACCTAGGAACATAGAATGTGTTCGGCGATAATTTTCCTCAGTCTACTTTAGGTACAAAAGAATGAGATTTCTCTTGTATCACTCTGGTGCATTTGTGTACATATATATATAAAATATATATAAATAAATTAAATATATATACATACACACATTTATGTATGCATACTTGCAGTCAGCAATCATTTCACTTCCGCTTGAACCTCTACTCTTTCATCATACCTCCCTGAAGATTCAAATACATTTTTATTCCATCATGGGAAAGTCAGGGTTTGATCATATATACATATAAATCATAACGTTATTTATCTTCAAGAAATTTCTCATCGTCACTTCATTTCTTATTTTTTGAAATTTCAGGGAGGTATATAGTTTTGGTATTTCCCTCATCAGTAAGTGAACTTTTAAGTGAAAGTACTAACTTATATTAAGGTCACAGATAATGTTCCTAGATTTTTTTATTTAGACCACAGAGTAATTTTATTTTCTGCACTTTATTTAACTATATCAAATATTGGTTATATGTTCTAGCAATGTTTTTAGCCTAAAGTATTTTATGTTTATTAAACTTAAACCATATTTCTTTATTTTTCATTGTATAAGTATTAACATCTGTTGTATGTTGAATAAAGCAAAATCCTTATTCCAATGTGTCACTTTATCACATTTTATTTTTTCTATGATTTATATTATTAATATATTTGCTGCACTAACACTGTTTGAAGTATTAATGCATTTTAATAAATGAAATATTTTATAAAATAATTTATGCAACATTATTTTTAAAGTTATAATTTGTCATGTTTCAATATTTATTTATGAAGATTTGTAAATTATTAAAAAAAACCACAAAAAAAAACCCCTACTTTTAATGTGAATCACTAACCATCATTTCTAAGGTGTACATTTCAGAATTGTTTTTACACTTAACATTTCCATTTGGTGTTTACTTCTCTTATCAATCAAAAATATTTCAAGATATGATTATACTGATTCTATCAGCCAGAGGTATTTGCCCATGAAATAATTCTATATACTTAAGAACTATCTTAAAATCAGTGCTACAAACTATTTTCCTAGTATAGAATAATATTGATGATTATTTCAAGGAGAGGGGAAGGATGATTTAGTAATTTTCATGTCAAAAGTAAATTACTTTCAATGTTAAAAATCCAGCTTTGTCCACAATGTATTTGATTATTCTAGCTATGTCTTCAATGCATTGATTCTGAACAAATTGAAGATTCCAAATTAAAATAAAAATATTTTGCGATGAATCTATTTTATTTAGAGTCAAGCTTATCTTACGCTAACAAGAATTTTTCATTTCCCAATTGATAAATTTATTCTGAAAACCAGGTAATTTAACCTAGATAGTAGAATTTTACTATCATAATAATGGGATCTTACGTTTAAGAAAATTCTTTTTGCTGGTTACTAATTTAACGTTAAGTAGGATTTCCTGTTGAAACCTGCTTCGTAAACAGTAAATTGCATATGGTGTCTGATTTAAATTTTTTTAGAATGGAATCTTGAGAAACTTAATGTAGCCTTTTTTTTCTCCAATTATTGAATGTTCAAGTTTGAAATTAAATTATGCCAAATTTAATCTGAAAAATATACACCTTAGGATTAAATATAGTTAAATTGTACTGTTATCTTATGTAAGGGATTATAAAATTTATTTTGTGGATTTTAACCATGTAGTTTTTTCCAAATTAATATTTGTGTAATGGAATAAATAGAGAACTTCCTCTTTGTATTTTGCCTTTAAAGAACATAAAAAAAAACTTTTGTTATTTTACATGTGTTTTGTAAATGACAATGAATGAATTGCACTTGAAACATGGGATTAATAAACAGCACATTTGCCTTTTGTCAAGGTGTAAAGGTTTCTGTTCATTGATAGTAATAATATTGCATTTACATCATTGGTTGATCCATGGGAAGTAGGCAATCAACATATCTCAAAATTAGACAATATATATACTCAAACTCCATTAACACGAAATCGCTTAACATCAAATCCTGTTTACTTGAAATATAATTAGTTTCCTGTACAATTAAGTTTAAATGTAACCTTAATTTATTTGTTTAATACGAAATCGCATAACATGAAATTCACTTAAGATGATAAAAAATTTGTTCTTCTAACCACTTTCATTATTTGAGACGAAATTTAATGATGTTATAGCATTCCTCAAGTTGAAACTGTATGAAACAGGCAAAATGCCTGAGTGATCAAATTTCAAATAATCCCTGTGAAATTAGTTGATTTCGATGCAAATTTAGATAGCATGGCTTTGTAAACTGGTTTTGTGATGTCACATACCCTTCCTGTATTCAACAGTTTTTAAACTAAACGCAGTCGCATTTACATGTTCATTCTTGTAAATATGAGTTGGAAGCAGCAATCATTAACATTCAAATGAAGCAGAACATTTGAAATGAAATTAATACATTCTTTAAAAAAAATGGTAGCCAATTATGGACAACAAAAAAAAAAATGTAGAAAAGATTGAAGTGGCTTATGCTCTAAATCAATTTGAACCTGCAAGAAAAAGGATGTGGACTAGCAAAGTAGAAGACATGAATTAATAACAGCAGTATTAAATACCCATGTAGCTAATAGTTTAAATCTGCATTAATCAGATGAAAAAGTTTTTAGACAGTTAATACGGTTTACGCGAAAAATTTCGGCCATCCCTTCGACTTTGTATTAACGGGGTTCAACTGCAATTGTACCACTTTATAACGACCAAACGGTATAATGGTTAGCGTGCTAGCTTCTAGACCTCTAGGTCGCCGGTTCGAGTCCCGTGTTAGGCATGGGTGTTTGTAAATGTATGTTGGCTTGTCTAATGACGAATGTTTCGGCGCATTATAGCCCTCGTGTTACTGACGGCGCCAGATAATCTGAATACAACCAACCACTTTATAACAGTTGTGTATAAATGCTGTTATGTGACAAAATAAAATAGTACATTGCTTATATAATGAAGACAAAAGAGTGTTTTTAAAGTGCTTATAAAATTTGGGGAATGAACTCGGTGAAGAAGTCGCGATGTTTTTAGGCGATAGAAAAAAATTAGAAATATCGTTGCATCATCTGAAATTTGTTTTGAATCGCACTTGTATAGCAGACATACATTGAATGACCAGCCCCTCAATATAAGGTTGGACCACTTTTTGCTCTTAATACTACATGAATTTTTCTTAACATGGATTTTAGGAAATGTTGGTAGGTGGTATTAAACTGTTATTTTCTGTTGGATGGACAACTATGGAAGGTCTCCTTTCAGATCAGGCATTCAGTAGCCTGTGACGACCTGTGACCTGACGTTGAGACCCGGTTTTCTACTTGGCACTCCACTCTCTGTGAACACCATTAACTGCTGTTCTCGAACACTTCACTTGTGCAGCTGTTTTGTTGATACTTGTTTCGACGCTCCGCGCACTCACAATCATTTTCCGTTCAAACTCAGCTAAATCACGTTTTTGGCTATATCTTCGCAAGCAACACAGTGTAATTGATGGTTCACTTGTCCTACAATACCTTTTTATAGCTATCTCCCCCTCTAGAAGCAATACTGTGAACAATAGCTCATTTGAATACAACTGTCAGGTGGTAATAATAAAATGGCCACTCAGTGTATGTACCAAACTTAATGAATTAGTAAGTACAATACGCAAAAAAAAAATCAAAAAAATCTGAACGATGGCTATATCTTGTATTCTAACTGATGAAATAAAAAAAATCAAGTACAGTTGTAAATCGTTGAAGGTCTTTATTAATTGTATATAATTTTTTTTTTGTCATGAGAGGGTATCTACATATTAAAACTAAACCAAACTTTAAAAAGTTCAATGGTAACCTCATAATATTACACCATATTTAGATTTAGAATCCCAAAAAATATCTAAATACCAAATTTCATAATTTTTCAATGAGTGATGGTTAGTAATTTTAATGGTGTAAAAAAAAAATGGCAAATTAATGCCTTAAAAAGAAAATTTGTTTTTTTAGCCATAAATTCTTGAATAGTTCATATATTTTAGTATTTTTTTTTTCAAACGATACTTTATAAAAGGTCAAACATAAATAACTTCCAACTTTTGTATTAAACAGTTTTTGAATTATTAATAAATATTTTTAAATTGAAACATTTATTCTTTTGCTTTCGTTAGAATTATCATGATCGAAAACCCTCCCGAATATTTTTATTCCATTTTGACTTTTGTTTCTTAATATTTTAGCAAAAATGTAAAAAAGTTCACTTTAAGGGACCGTGTAATAGATTATGTCTTGAAGTACGCAAAACGTTTGCTTCTACACCGCTTTAAAGAAATTTGCGCTCAAGATCGGCCAAAACATTTTCTCTCGTAAAGGACGTGTTTCTCAACATAATGAACTGAAATTTGTATCTAGGGTAAACGAAGAATTCTCAATCGAATGAAAACATAAAAAATAGGGGTTCGTATTGAAATCTTTAAAGATAGAATAAAGAGTCCCCTCTAGGAATTTTTTTTTTTCACCAGACATATGGAAAATCGTAAGATTCTACGATGATTAGAACCGAAGATATAAACCATCTTTCGGATTTTTTTGCGCACTGTACAAGTTTATTTGAAGTGCATGACAAAATTGGAGTCAAGTACAGTAGTTCCTCGATATATTGCGCTTATCGGGAGACAAGCAAAATGCGCAAGGTATCAAGCGATATGATGAAATGTAAAAACGGGGAATCAGAAAAATTGGGAGACATAGCAAAAGTACGATTTATCCGAATGCGCAATGTATTGAGGCGCGATATAATAAGAAGTTACTGTATTTATAAAAAAAGTTGGTTTTATGGAAAAATGATTTTTGAAATATTTCGAACATTTGTAATTGTGAACGTTTCTGATAACATAATTACCGAGATCTTAAAAATTGATAATTCTTTGAAAAGAAATTTTAGATATAATTTTACTGAAGAAATGAAAGACTGGATTGTGCATTAGGCTGAATAAAAAAACTTTTTTTTTCGAAATTTGCTTAGTAATACTTCCAAAACCTTTTCAATTGGGTTAAAAGTAAGATATACAAAATTTGAAAACTTTTAGTCAATATCTTCAGTTGCCCATCGGTACATAAATTAGCAATTTTGCACTTTTTTGACATTTTTGTAAAAAAAATTCAATTGGAAATTTTTTTCCCTGAGAAATAATGTAGAATGTTTAAATTACTCACATTTAGTTGTTTATTATGCAAAAAATAATCAGGAAATTTTAATATAATCTTCACATAGCTTCATTATGCACTCCAAAACATAATTTGAGACACAATTTCAGTGATAACATAGTCCATGCCACTATTGCCACCCATTAACCGCTGGCGTTGCGTTCACGCAACGCTTAGAAAACATAACTAGAATAAATATTTAATCAATTTTAAACTAATATTTGGAGGTTTATGTTCATTGGTAAGGTTACACACTCTAATTTCGAATAATAAAAATTATTCTAAACCTTATTGTTTTCTGGTAGTAATAACTTAAACATTTCCGAAATCTGCTAAGTTGCACTAACATTGCTAAATCGATTCCGAAAAAATAAAGAAAGGGAAATAGTTGTTATTTGTCATAACATTTCATATTTCCATTGTTCACTTGAAGGTCACACACAAATAAAAAATGTTTTGATGAATTCAACTTCGAGCTACGATGTTGGAAATACAAGTATTGCGCTCGCGCATCGTCAGAGGAAAAGAGGGTCAACATTTTCTGAACTTTTTTTCTCACCCGCGTGCGATTGCAACTGCTTCATTTTGATTTGAAATATCTCGAAAACAGTTATGGCGCTAGGAATAGCCCGACGAGGGGCTGTCCATCCCCGACGGGGGGAGGGGGGGGGGGGGGCTAAGGCATTTTTTTTAAAACTAAAATATTTTAAAGCAAACTAAAACTAGAAAATCATAGATCAAAGCCAATTTTGCAGCATAATTATAATATATTACGACTTTAGTAACACGACAGTCTATAATAAAACAAGCTGTGTGTCTGTCTATCTGTGGATCTATAGAAACCTACTTAAAATTGGAGTAGAGCTCTGAAATTTTCACCATAAAAATTTTTGACTTTCTAATTACATGTATGTCAAACAGAATGTTAAAATTTTAATTAGTTCTTTTTTAATTAATTTATTTTTTACAAAGTGACTTCAAATAGAGATACAGCTCTGAAATTTTCAATACAGGTAATTTTAGCCTTCTATAATTGAACTTTTGAAAAACAGAATGTTAAGATTTCAATTAGTTATTTTTCAATTAATTTTCTTAATTAACACATTTTTTTACAAAACGACTTCTAATAGGGCTACAGTTCTGAAATTTTCAACATAAGTAGTTTTGGCCTTCTAAAATTGGACTTTTGAAAAAAAGAATTTTAAATTTTTAGTTTGTTCTTTTTTAATTAATTTTTATTAATTATAATTAATAAATATTTTACAAAACGATTTCTAATAGGGTTACAGCTCTGAAAATTTCAACAAAAGTAGTTTTAGCCTTTTAATTGGACTTTTGAAAAACAGAATATTAAATTTTTATTTAGTTCTTTTTTAATTAATTTTTTTAACTAATTAATAAACATAGTACAAAACGATTACTAATAGGGCTACAGCTCTGAAAATTTCAACAAAAGTAGTTTTAGCCTTTTAATTGGACTTTGGAAAACAGAATAGTAAATTTTTATTTAGTTCTTTTTTTATTAATTTTTTTAATTAATTAATAAACATAGTACAAAACCACTACTATTAGGCTACAGCTCTGAAATTTTCAACATAAGTAGTTTTCAGCGAGCGAATCGTGCTCGATTTGGCATTGCGATGAACCTTCCTGCGAGCGAAGCGCCAAAAATTGGGGCCTATACACTAATGACGGGATTTCCGCAACACGTGGCCTCACAGCTGGCTAAAATATTGCACATGGTAAAATTTCGTGGTGAAGCACGGGTATTTAGCTAGTGTAATATGAAACAAATTTATGCTGACAAATAAAGATGTATTATTGTTATAAAAAATTTGTAGATGTTTACTTTTAGAGAACAGTAGTTTCAGTCACATTTTTGTAAAAATTGTTCCATAATTTTTCCTACTAAAATAAATAAACACAGTAATCTTACAAAGATAGATAAATAATTTTTTTCTACAAAAAAAATATAAATAAATAAATAAAAGAAGGCTGTAGTTCTCATTTTACCCTTGGTTAGTCAAGCGACATTTTTTCATGCGGTTAGTTGCTTGAGGGACAAATGTCCACCAAATTCACATTTTCGTGCATACCATTAAGTCCGTGACCAAATATCAAAGAAAATGGGTATTTAAATTAAATACGCAACATTATTGAACAGAATATATATATATATATATATATATATATATATATATATATATATATATATATATATATATATATATATATATATATATATATATATATATATATATTTAAATAACTAAAAAAAAAAAAAAAAAACTGTGAGAAGGCGTTGGTTAATAACTCTGTTATGTAAAACTGTTTGAATATTTGTATAATGTTATATGGTAATTGATTATAACACAAAATCTGCTATGAAATATCAATCGGGCACAAAATAAAATCTAAAACCAAAAAAAGTACAATTTATGTTATTATACAACATATAATTATCTTATATATTATTTCTAGATGGTGTTTTTTTTTTTTTTCCCCCCCCACAATTCCTTTTCTTCCCTTTATACCAGGCGCGTAGCCAGGGGAGGGATATCGGGATATATCCCCTCCTGAAATTTGTCAGTTTGTAATTAGAACGCGAAAACCAAAGGCTTTTTTTTTGTTTTGTTTAAAATGGTAAATTTATTTAAAATGTCTTTAATTTTCTAAACATACATAGAAAAAATACCTGTAATTAAATATATTTGGCATTAATAACAAAAATTATTGCTATGTCTTGATGAGTTATAAAATTCCATATCCCCTAACGAAAATTTTTTCTGGCTACGCCCCTGCTTTATACAACACAAAAATTGATGATAAATGATAGACAGATTTAAAGGCTACGACCTCTGCTTCTGACGAATAGTTTATTTGCCATTGCGCATGGTTTGAAAGTCGAAGTTAAAAAAATCACAAGAAGTAAAGACATTTTGGGCTGCTGCGATACTTATATTATCTCATCAATAGAATAAAATATCTTACTCTGATAAACTACTAAAAAGTAATTCTATGCATTGGTTTTGATTATTGATTTTAGACAGTTCCAAAAACAGTAAGACAATTGAAAGTTCTAAACAAAATATTTTTATTTTTTTTGCAAAAATAACATAGATCTCATTGCATCTATTTTCACGTAACTATGAAATAAATATCTAAAATTTGAAATTTTTAACTAATTATTAAGAATAAGTAATCGTACAAGTTGAAAACCAGTTTTTTAAAATGAGTAACACGTCCTCAGTTGTAAGGAGATAAGATTAGTTCTTCAGTCATCAAACACATTTTTATGTTTTATATTACAAGTAATAATAATAGGCGATATAATGACCCTTGAAAACAGCACCGGTTTATTTTTGTTCCGAAAGAGCTTATTGTTCATTTATGATTGCAATGAAAATATCGAGTTAGGACAGAAACTTTATTTTCAGCTATTTCGTTTTATACCCAATATTACGTAATTAAAAAAAACTCAATTTAATTATAAATAAATAAATAAAAAATATCGAATACGGACACTTCTTGTTTTGTGACTATATAATTTTTCACGGAAGTTGGTTGGTTGTTTTCAGATTATCTGGCACCGTCAGCAACACGAAGGATATAATGGGCCGAAACATTCGTCATTAGACAAGCCAACATACATTTACAAACACCCATGCCTATAACTGGACTCGACCCCGCAACCTCGCGGTCTAGAAGCTAGCACGCTAACAACTATACCGTTTGGTCGGCTTTTCACGGAAGATTTTGATATTAAAAGAATTTATTGCTAGGCAAAAACCTTGCGAATCATTACAGATAAAAAAAAAATCACATACCCTTGCTGCAGGATGATTCTGGAAATATATTCTTTAACGTAATCAAAGACCTTCAAATCTGTGTTTTTGTTTTTTAACTTAATCGTTGTCAAAAAGTTCGAAATGAAAACAACTATCAACTTTGTAACTTAGGCATTTTGCCCGCTTTAAGGACATCGTATATTATAAATGCAAAGTAGCAAAAAAAATGTAGTACTTAGAATAAGTAAACGTTTCAACTACAAAAACTGTGTTACTGGTTCAATTCAAAGAGACGCACGTGCCCAGTATCGATGAGACGATGAGAAAACAAAATAATGCTGTCGATAATTCCCGAAAAAAAACTGAACAAAACGACTGTCCCATCCCCTGCGTCTCCGTGTCTCATTTGTTCCTTCAAGCTCTTTTCTTGGAATGCTGGAATCGCTTGCATCTCAGTTGTAACCAGACCCCTTGCCATTTGTCTCTGGCCGGACAAACACACAAAGTAAAAAAAAAAAAAAAAGCCTTATCAGTATACAGCATCAATTCTCATCGGCATCTCTATGTCCTTACAATTTTTAAATGGTCAGCTTCTCGCTAAACAGCCAAAGGGCACATTTTCTATTCTATGACCCTCACACTCACTTTCAAAGAAGTGGAAGTGAACCCGCAGCGATTGCTTGGAGCAAAATGTCTGAAGATTCGTTTCATGGCGCTCTGAAAAAGTCAGCGGATACTCGCCGCTTCTCAACCACTCACACTATCATTGAATACAACATTTAGCTTCCTAAAGTTGTGAATTTTTAAAATTGATTATAAAAACTACTGAAACAATTAGGAAATGCACAACTCAAATACAGGACATGAATACTAAATGATTGGGGAGTCATAAAACCATATAGAATAAGCATTTGCAGTTTGTTTATTTCTGAGAATTGTGCTGCGACTTTTACAAACCTTGTTTTATCGTGTTAGTTATTAATTCTTGTTTTTTTTATATATATAATTTCTAACTTACTTTATATTTGTAATTACTTATGTCCAAAAAATTATTAAGTTCATAAAATTCTGACGGCCGTTCCTTACATAATGCGTAGCGTTTTTAGTAAACATATTTTTTTAAATATTTTATCATTTTCCGATGAAATTTTTTATTTCCCCAAAGGGATGACAGTTATAAGAGAGTATACTCTGTAAGGTTAATATATCACGTGTTGAAACAGTTTATCCTGTCAAGGAAATTAAAAATTCTATTGAGACACAAGTTGTGTTTTCAATTTGAAAGTAATTTTTGTGAAATTTTATCGAATATTTTCCTGGCACACAATGATGAGTTATTTAGTTTTCCGACATAGTTCTCAATTTTTCCGACGGAATAAACTGTTTCGACAGAGTAACTATAGAAGATAACATATATACATGTGTTGAAACCTATCGGGGTGAAAAAAAATTCGTCGGCATACAAGTTGTGTTTTCAATTTGAAAGTAATTTTGTGAAATTTTATCGAATTGGTTTCCAGACACACAATGAGGAGTTATTTAGTTTTTCAACATAGTTCTCAATTTTTCCGACGGAATAAACTGTTTTAAGAGAGTAACTATGGAAGATAACATACCACGTGTTGAAACACGTGAAACCCTGTCGGGGAAATTACAAATTTCTTCAAGAAATGAATTACGGTTTCAAGTGCGTAATTTTTGTGAAATCGTATCGAAATGTTTCCTTACAAAAAAAATATTTATTCAGTTTTCCTACGAAATTCTTAATATCCCCGACAACTGTGTGAAAAATAGTTTATCCCGTCGTGGAAAATTACGATTCTGCTCTTGAAATGAGTGGTAGTTTCTAAGTCGCAGCTGATGTTTCTGATTTTGCAGAATTTTGAGATTAAGATATTTTCATTATTGAATCACCTTTTTATATTTTATTTAAAATAAGTACTAATATTTATTCTATGAGTAATGCCACGATATAGCTCGATTACATAGAGGTCTTGATTTGAGATCTGACTGATCAGTGGTCAGCAATCGAAATTAAGAAAATATAAAATTTTACTGCATACAAAAAAGTCCTCTCTAAATTCCAATTATATCCTTACTTACTCAAACATTTTATACTTCATCTTTATTCCCTTCATCTTTAAAGGAAGCTACGTTAAAGTTGGGAGTCAAGTGCCATTTTATTTATGATTTGTAAACGAGTAGTCCTTTATCGACAGGAGTTAAAACTTACGAGGCCTGTTTCAACCTGAATACTTAATTTGATCATGATTCATTCACAAGGAGCACTCCATCTTTAGACTAAACTACTTTATTTACTGAAAGACGGGACACAACAACACATATACAGTTATACACTAACATCAAGTAAGGGAATGACGCTTTCTCCTACAAGAGGGGGTGGGGTGCAACTAGCGCCCTCTACAAAGAGCAACATTCTAAGTTGCAACAAGGCCTGTTAAATTTTGTATGTGATTCCTGAGTTCAGACTTGTGATCCGAGCAGTTAAAAAGCATTCAAATTTAAGTAAATACCAAACTAGTAGAAAAATGAGAGAGATGGTTTTAGTGTACATTTTGACAAAAGAGAAAAAAAAAAAATTTGTTGTCGTCCCCCGACGAACAACACGATTATGCCCGATGGTGGTGGTGGGGGGGGGCTAGTTTTCCCCGACGGGGGGGCTCCAGCCCCCCCGCTGGCGCTACCTCTGCTCGAAAACACTATCTTACGTTTAGTGAAACTCTGGATACTTTTTACACTATTGATTCAGATGACAATGAAATGGACATTGTTATTATTTCACCAGAAGTTGGCGAAGTTACTGCAGTGGTGGATCTAGGATTTTCCTGAGGGGGAGGGGGCGCAACACCTGTGCCTTAGCCAGGATGAAATCAAATATTTTAAAAAAGTTAAAAAAAAAAAAAAATATGCAGTGTTCTAAAAATATACTTCAAGATAATCCGTATCCATTGATTAACCCCCCCCCCTCCCCCTTTTTCGTCACATTTCTGACTCGCTATCTTAGCGTATGGTGAAATGCCCAGGTTATACCAAAATTACTTTTCAATTTAAAAAAAACAAAAAAACTCCCCCCTCCCACACCTCAAAAAACACCCTTCTATGCTAGATATTTTTATGAACTCCTTTGTTTCTTTATACTCATGACAAATAAAACGTTTTTGCAAAGTTTCATGAACGGACCAATATTTTATTTTTTAATGTCGTATTTTACCTTTCCTTGGATTTCACATGTGTTTTCGTTTATAAAAAAGAACTGTAACTTTTTTTAGATTAGTTATATCGTTTTGCTTTTTTTCATTCGATTCAGCATAAAAAAAAGTACTCTAAAAACATGTCTCACATGCCTAGATTGCTCCAAAATTAATTTTTCAGCCACAAAAAGCCCTGATCCCCCCCCCAAAACCCCCCTTCTTAGCTAGATATTTTTATGGACTCATTTGAATATTCATTTTCATGACAAATATAGAACATTTTTGCCAAGTTTGATCAACGAACCAATTTTTTTGTTTTTCTTATGGTCTTAGGTACCATTTTATCAGCACTAATACATATATTTGGTGCGATTTTATACATCCATATTTTTTTTACTTTCAATTACCCGTATGGTATAAAAGTATTGAATTCGGTAAAAAAAAAAATCGATTTATTGCATTTCTACACGTTTTGGAACGTGATGAGTTCAAAAAAATGTTTGTGCCTGTTAGTTATCAGCATAACTCCCAAAATGGATTGACTTACGATGTTCAATTTTTATGCACAGGTTATTGATGGCCATGTGACCTGGCATTATGGTTTTCGTCACAATTGCACATGTGCATTAAGTAGCTGATATTGAAAAAATTACGTTTTTCAGCGATTACCAAAAAATGGTTCTAACGATTTTGATTAAAATCGCTAAAAAATGCCTTTAAAGGTGTTCTAATCATTCCCACCTCCGTAGAAATGAGATAATGCGAACGCCCATCAACGACTGTTTTTGCTCTGTTGCACTTAAAAGAAAGGATAATGCAGTGTTTATTGAAAAATATATCCCAATTTTCACTGTTTCAGTGGCTTTTTTTAGAATAATCGCCAAACTGGGCATTTTTTTTTAAATAATGAAAATAAAATAGGTAAATTATATCAATCTGTGAAAAATTAAAAAAACATGGCATACTGAAATATTTTGTTCCAATTCTTCAATTATAACTGGAAGAGAGAGATTGTAGGAGGATCGTTGTATTTAAAAATTTTTAAGAACTTCATTTTGAGTTGCAATATCATTTTACTTCTTTCACGAAACTTTTGAACAAGGATCAGAAGTTTCGTAAAAAATATGTTTTGGAAGAATAGGCTTAGAATAATCTTAGCCTTCTCTAAAAGTATGTATATATATTATGCCGTAAGCGTTATAATTACTTATAAAGTGCAATATTTCATGCATTACTTCTGCAAAAAAAAAAAAAAAAAAAAAAAAAAAAAAGAATTTGAAAGCATGTCCAGGTGAATATTTGTACAAAACTTTTCAAATTATCGTAAAAGTCATACACATTTATTTTGTTAATTCATTCGTTTAATTTCGTACAGTGTTTGAAAGCGATATTTTTTTTAAATAATTAATTCTGCTACTGCAGTGCTACTTTACACAGATAGAGTCATGTGGGGCAAGAGTGCGCATTTTTTTTTTTTTAATTATCATAAAATGATAATATTTGTATGAAATAAATTGATTTATTTAAAGACTTTATTAATTTATCAATTACATAACTTGAAATAAAGTTTACTTAATGGTAATTTTAGAAAACAATTAAAACAAAACTTAGTCAGAATGCGTACACTTACCCCAATATCGGGGTATATGTGCGCAGCACTGCGGATAAGTGTACGCACTTATAATAACTTAAACGGTATCTTATTGTTAAATATAGTTAAACTATATTTAATGATATAAATATAATTTTTTATCAACATTTACCATTATTTACTTCATTTTTAATATTTATATATTAAATATATACTTTCACAAATGCTATCTATATCAATTTATATCGAGAATAAAGCTTAAAGTAATTAACATTTTTGTAACGAGGTAAATTAACACGAGATCATTTTTATCGAATTATAATAAAATCTTAATTATCAGTTGTACATATATCACATATAAAACTCCCTGTTTGATAATGAGTGCACTGTTCATGCCACCAGCTATGACATGAGCTACATTGGATCCAATCTTCGATAGGTGGATCAACGTATTCTTCGCCACACAACGCGCAAAAATAATCATTTTCTTTAGACTCTTTTTTTTTTTTTTACTAGTCTTACTTTTAACAGTCTTATCTTTAGTAGTATCAATCTTTTTTTTTTTTTTTTTTAGAATTTTTAATAGTTTTATAAGATTTTTCCTGTTTTAATTCTAAACGCCGCTTTTTTGTGGCTATCTTTTCTTCTTCTTCCTGACTCTTCTTTTCTAACTCTAATTTAAACGGGCTGTCAGTAGCAATCATTGATTTTTTACCTTTTCTCCGTCTAGTTTGTACTTTTGCTTTTGGAAACGGATGTATTGATGAGAGTGGAGTGAATGCATTAAAACGTACATCTACAGCTGGTGGAGAATCTAATGGTGCAGTTACGACAGCTAAAGCCAAATCTGTTCCCGTACTCGAGTGTGATGAAGTTGGTAGCGTACTTTGAAGATGTACTTGGTAGAGGTTCTGATATCATTGACGCATTAGAAGTGCTTTGCAAAGACTCTAACGTGGAAAGTGAAGTTGATATAGTAGCTATGACATTCTGCGAGATATTTTGTTCTGGTGACGTAGATGGAAGGTTAATATCAGTCACAGAAGCTGCCGTGAAATCTTCATCTGAAAAAATCTCCCTATCGATAGGCCATATTCCAGAAGTTCTAAAACCTGAAGTAGCATTACTAACTGTTGCAGTTTTCTTAAAAGCCTCATTAACTAATTGGGCCACCTCTGTTTGCCCAATGACACGTCCTGGGTTGCTACTTAACCCTTTATCACACTCGTAAGCAAATTTAAGTTTTAATGGTCCAAAAAATCCACGATCTAAGGG
Organism: Linyphia triangularis; assembly: GCA_963978545.1. NCBI lineage: Eukaryota > Metazoa > Arthropoda > Arachnida > Araneae > Linyphiidae > Linyphia > Linyphia triangularis. Next base: position 36,098,316 of record OZ021721.1, read on the forward strand.
TTGCATTTTGTGGCTACTGTGTGGTGGAAGCGTAAGTAAGTGGATACCATTATCACGACAAAAGTTGACAGCAGCTAAAGAGAGGTGACTACTGTGGCTATCTAATATCAACAGCACTGGATTCTCTTTAGTTGGCTGTACGTTTTCTTTGAAGTGGTGGAGATATTAAAAGAACAGATTGGTATTTATAAATCCAGAATCAGAAACCATTCCAATACTTCCTGAAGGTGCATTATTCAGTAAATAACCCTTCATTCTCTTACGAAGAAATCTGAAAGCTGGTGGAACATAACTCCCCGTAGCACTCATAGCGCAAACCAATGTAATTGTCTGACCTCTCTCAGCTGAAACTATTTTACCTACTAATTTTTTACCTTTGACAGAAATAACCTTAGGAATCTTCTTTGGTACAGTATTGATACCGCTCTCATCCATATTATAAATTCGACTAGGCTTAAACTTATATTTATTTTGAAGACTCTGTAAGTTGTCATAAAACTGATGAACTTGAATGCGATTAAAACCCATTGCTCTAGCTATGCTAGTTTGCGTGGGTTGTCGTAGATTTAAGTCAGGGTGTCTTTTTAAAAAACCATATACCCAATCACGTCCAGCCATCTTTGATTTCTGATTGAAACGGTGAGAAATATGATTTGTTTCAGCGTACTCGTAGATCAGTGTTCTTAAAGTAGTCATATTAAGATCATAATAGAGTTCATCAGATCTTTTTAAATAGTTATAAATCTCATTCTCTTGCTCAGCAGTGAATGTTGGAGTAAATCTTCCTAATGTGGCTGCAGTTGAGTTAGATTTCAAACGTTTTCTGAGGGTACTCTCTTTCATTCCAACTTGTTCAGCTGCTTTTCTTTTACTCAAACCTTCAGCAATCAATCTTTTAGCAGCATCAAATTGATCACTTGAAACAACGGATCAGTGCGGAGCCTTTCGCTTATAATTTCGAGGCATTGTTGTTTTTTTAGATAATATATGACTTGATAAGAATAAACTGAAACAAATAAAAAGAATTGTCAATACACAAAGAACTGTCACTATCGGGGTAAAATTACGCATTGAAATATGCGTACTCTTACGCCACGACCGTATGCGCACACTTAACCCAAATTGCCTGAATAGAATTAGGTTAAAATTAAGTATTGTTGCGTCATTTTACCAAGTTTCAATATGTAATTAATAAAACTAGATACATAATTGAGCATACTTGGATACAATCAATGTTAATTTCCGCAACATGAATATAAAAGTATTTTAATTGAAAATTAAGAAAAATCGTAAGAATTATAACCAAAAATTTTACTTACTAATATTACTGAAACTACGTGACCTTGTCAGACAAGACTCTAGTCTTTTGTCCAACGTCGTAGAGACTACTGAAGGCAGTCAGTTCCCCTACTCTACTGTCAACGGTTTTATAAAAAAGAAACCTGCGCACACTTATCCGCTGCGCACACTTGCCCACATGACTCTAATACTTCTTACAAAATTGTTTATAAGTCTATTTTATGTAAAAAAAACAATTGGCATACCTTTCCAGTGTGGTGCAAGAGAGGATTGTTAATCGAAATTCAAATATGACGCTTATTTACAAGCCGAAGCAGAAATTAGAGCTGGGCGAGTTCTTATGCAGTTAATAAATAACCTTCCTCTTCCTTTCTTTCAAAAGTTTTAAGTTTAGCCTATTACCATGTCCAGTTGAATGGGGGTGGCCATTTCCGGGGGTAACCCAAATAGTCAACCTCTCATTATTCCCCCCCCCCCCCGGCTGGAGTTGGACATTACGCATGTGAGTCAAAATCTCTTCCTCCCACTCGACAGAAAAGGGATCGGGTATCAGGGGTCCAAGATATCTTCAAGGTCAAGAGGGTGGAGGTTTGAATACTTGTACAGTTTTCCAACATCCGTTTGAATGGGAAGAGAGATGGCTATAAATAGAACCTTGGTACAAAAATAAGCTTTTATTTGTTGCTTTTTTCGGAAATTTGATGAAGGTTAAAATATAACTGTTGCGTGAACTTATTGAAACAAATTTGTGAAAAAAAATATATGTATATATTGTTGCGTGGATGGGTTCGAAAGATTTGAAGCCAAAGCAGATCAAAACTTGCAGACATTTATTCCAATGTAACTCTTCACAGATTCCTTTACAACTCCAGAACTTCTCGTTCTAGTAGACAGAATACAGCTCTTTTCACAACAATAGAGCACAAAACAGCAGTTAAAAACTTGACAACACAACTGCTCAAATCGCTGCAAAAGACAATGCAATACAATTCGCTTTCGGAACTCTCTGAACGCTCACTGAGACTCAGTATCTCAACTCAGTAATTCCAGTCAACTAATGGACTCAGCTAACAACTAACTCAGTGACTCAAAATCAGTCAACTAACTGACTAACCTCCTCGGCCGACTTATATAGGAGTCAAACTTTCTTGAGACTTCTAGAAGTAGATATTTGGAGAACTTTCGAGATCGTAGTCGAAAAGTCCTATACATGTACATGGGGGCCGAAAATGTCACCAAATGGTCGCCATGTTTGGCGACAAAAATTAGTCGCCATAACCGTAGCCAACTTGGCTCTATTTCGCCAATTTGGCGAGATTGCCATTACCATAATGTTAAATGCCCTGCTCCTTAAAACTCGCTTCCCAGAGTTACCTCTGTAAAACCCGTTCCCAAGCATCAAGGCACACATTGCGGGGAAACAAACTAAAGACGAACTATTGCACTGCCTTATGCAAAATGTACATAAATTTTCCTATTTACGAAATTAACACTACGAAATATTTACAAATATACAAAAATTCATAACAATATTTTTATTATTATTATTTATTTCTGTAAATTGTAAAAAAAGACTCCACATGAGGGGGGGGGGGGCGCCCCCTGGATGGATCCGCCATTGAGTTACTGACAATGAAGAAGGGAACGATACAGTAATAAGTGACTCGAACGTTTTACCAAATGACATTTCTGGTGAGGTTGAATTACATTCAAATAAGAAAGATAAGGACCAAAATGATGTGGATAATACAAAGACAAAAAATAAGAAATTGAGCCTTTGGAAGAAATGGAAGAAAATAGATCCTATTTATACATCTATACCAAAAACTGAAGAAATATCGCCAAGTTGAAAAATTGAAAAGATAGTTAGAAAATTTAAGTTGTGAGGAAATTTTCGATAAGTTCTTTAACTCTGAAATGTAAAAGCATTGCTGATTAATCAAACTAGTATATATGCTCAGCACAATAATGGGACTGACTTTTTTGCTTCTGAGAGTTACCTAAAAAGGTTTATTGGTTTGCTTCTTCTTACTGGATACCATACATTGTCACAAGAAGAAATATATTGGTAATTATATGAAGATGTATCTGTCCCGTTTGTTAGGGAATCAATGTCACGTATTCAGCACAGGAATATGAAACAAAATTGTCAAATGGCAGATAACATCAATATTGACAAAAAGGACAAATTATACAAAGTGAGAGTACAACCGTGAAATTTGTTGAATAAGAAATTTAAATAGTTTCAAATATTTGCACACGACCTAAGTATAGACGAACAAATGATTCCTTGTAGAGTAAAACATTCTGCAAAAATATTCCTAAAGAGAAAACCTGTAAAATTCAATTATAAAGCTTGGACCCTTGCATCACATGATGGTTTTTGTGATGATGGATTTTGTTAGATCATCTACTGATAGACCAAGCAAACTAAGTCATTCTTTGGCAGTACAAAATCAAAATGGACATGTTCTTATACGATCAATATAGACAGTAAAATACTTCGCAGTAAACATTGTCACAATGAACTATATATCGCTGTAATGATTGTGAAGTGGCTTTACACCAAGAATGTAGTCAATATTTTCATACAAAATAAGACATATTAAATAAATGTATGTACTTACATAGTACCAAAAGTTTATATTTTTGAAAAAAGCTTTAAAATATCGCCTACCATTAATTACAGTCGTTGTGTATTCAACATTAACTGAATATGAAGTTCTTGAAAACCGCCGATTTTAACTCGGTTTTACGCTGACGTTGAGCCAACGCAACAGTCATTTTCTCTAAAGGTAATTAAAATATTCCAACTTTTTCTTTAAATATGTTATATATGACCCTAAAATCACAAATGTTATAAATACTGAACATGATTTTAAAGGATTTCGAGTTTTGGCGGTTAATGGGTTAATAAAAAAATCCACTCTATTGATACAAAAAATCAAATAAAAATTCTTTATAAAAGACATATTCACGTCAAAATGTATTTTACTATTTTTATCTACCCTTTTTTAAAAAATGGTTTATGGCCAATTTATTCTCCCATCAAATAAACATTACATTCAAACAACTGCTTCTTGATTCAAGATCCCATTGTGTAAAATCAAAGCCGATTTTAGTTGCCCTTTTATACTGTTTCAGTGAAGGAAAATACAGTTTTGGTTTCAAAGTTATGAATTCTATTCATAATTAATTTGAATTTATTTTTAACATGGAAACGAGAATAGGTACATTCTGTAAAGTATTAGGACAGCATGCAATTTTTCCAGATAACAGCCTTCTTAAAGCCAAGGATGTTTTGAAATACGTATTATATTTTTATTAGAAATAAGATGAGAAAAGAATTGAATAACAAAAGTTTACCTTTTTCGAAAATTTGTATAATCGTAGAGACAAGAATTGAAGAAAAGCACCAATACCTATAGTATCAATACCTGAAGCTGATACTTAACGAACTTTTTTCAAAAACATCTGAACCTCAGAAACATCTGAAATTCTTTGAGCAAGTTGAAGATAGGAACTATACACAAAATTTAGAGTCGAAGAGCATATATCTCTTATTTCTGAACCTGGATCAAAATATTTCGGCCACGTGGTTTCCAGCGCTGGATCTGAAAAAGATTTGACTACAACTATTGTAGCTTATATGAATAAGAATTATTCAATTGATCTGTAACATCTGGTAGCCATTGGATGTGGCGGAATCGTTGTTAATTCCTGTTACCACGGTGGTGTGATATACATCTAGAGAATCAGCTAAATCGCTCCTTACAGTGGCTTATTTGTCAATTGTACTCAAATGAGTTACCTCTTCGCCATTTATTTACAAAATTATGCGGGGTCATAGCCGGACCTAAATCATTTTCTAGTCCTATAGGGAAAATACTTGAGAAATGTGCATGGGCGCTACCAGGAGGGTGCAAGGGTGGTGCCCCTTGGCTTTTGAAAATTAAAAAAAAAAAAAGATTGGAGAAAACGTGCAAATTCCAAGGAAAAAAAAGCACATACAGTGGATAAAAAAGTCTCTATACGAAAGCCAAAGTTGTAAATAAATTAGCATAATTTCTAATCTTTTGTTTCATATCTTCAGGAGCTACTGAAATATGTTTAATTTGATTCTTTAAAATAGGTTTATAATAAATGTCTGTTTTTACAAAACGCAACAAGTATTTAAATTGAAATACTTAGGAGAAGTTGCTAAGTGCTATGCAAAAAAGTTTCCTTACGCAATAGGAAAATTAATTCTGACGTCTTCCACAACAGACTTGCAGTAAATTTTCATAATCATCAACACTTAGAAGTGTTCGCAAGTGTGATAAAAACATGATAGCAGCAATTGCTTAATTTTAGCTTATAACTGATCTACTTAAAATGGAGTTCCCAAACCTATTTGTGAGTTAGTGATTCAGTTATGAAATGATGGATTATCTATGAAAAAAAATTGGTGAAATCTTTGGCTTATTGAAGTCTGTAATGCAATATATTATTGAAAGACACTGTGAGCCTCAAACTTTTGAGGATACCATGACACAACAACTTTATAGAATTTAAGTTGCACAGTTAAAACAATTTGTACTTGGAATAAGTAATGTCCTTACATTTTCAAGTTAATTATGTGCTTGTCAAAGTTCATCATACATCTCGACTTTAAATAAAACAAAACTGATAAGCTTTAACGCAACAGAGCGAAATAGTTTTTTTGTTCATTCCGAAAACATGATTATTACATGCTTGAGAATGATCGACCGCATATCAGGCAACTATCCTTACAACAAATTATGATGGCAAGAAATGAGTCTGTATTTTATCATTAACAAATAATAGTACAACCCAAATTCAAAACAATAGAATAACAGAACTTTATAAACTAAAGTTGGCAATGCGTCGTGTAAAATGAACATTTGCAAATTAAAAGAGTGACGCATGTTATTCAGTAATTGGCAAAACAATTTTCAACATCTATACAGATATTATTGTAACACTTTAAGGGTCATTAACACATTTAAAAATTATGTCGATTTTTATATGGGTCCAAATACTAAAATAATCAATTCATTCAATATGAATTTGAAAAGAAGACAAAATATTTGCATACCTGCTAACTGATAGGTTGCGACAAGTATAAAGCTTGGCGCTCGGAAAATCTTACTTTAGTCTTTTGCTAAAAATGGGTCGTCAATGTGATATTTCTGAAACAACGAAATTGTGTATTTTATCATTGTTTAAACTTGGAAAGAAACAACAAAATAGAAGAACCAGCCAGCTAAAAATTAACCGAAGTAAATGTTGTAAAAAGCTTGTAACAACTACCAGAGGTGAATGCAAATTAAAACGAACCGTCCAAAATAATTGCTTTAAAACTGTTTTTTACATCAAGAAGTGTTGGAAAGAATCTGGAGTTGTCGTGTCAAAGTCAACTAGACTTAGGCGATTGCATAAATTTGAGCTTCAATCCGGGTCCCCTAAGTAAAACCAAAGGTGAACATGAAGTAGAGACGTGCACGACTCTCTTGGTGCAAAGAAAAGCTCATCTGGATTCTGGAGAAACTCATCTGGAGTCTTAAACAAGATTTAACAATTGCATCACTTTTTAATCGCCAAATCCGAACACTTCCTTCGTCAACAGATATTTGAAATAAAGATTAATCTCTGAATAAAACACTTTCCCAGGCTTGTTACCCCCAGATGAGCTTCTCTTTGCACCAGGAGTGTAGTGCACATCTTTGCTTCATATTCACCTTTGGTCAGGGGCGGTCAAAGCAAATTTTTAGCAATTAGCGAGAAGAATTCTGGCGCGCCTCCCTCCTCTCCCAATTTTATTAAACTGTTATTTCTTTCCAATTTTTAGAATTCTGAATCCAATCATTTTTAAAGATTCATATTCTATGCAAATTGCAAACTAATTTTTAAGTATTAAATTTATTTAAAGATATGTTTAAAAACCGCAAAAATGACAATTAGTCGGCTAAAGCAGAGAGAAAGAGCGTCAAATAAAAAAAAAAAAATAATAATAATTAAATAAATTTAACATTTATATTATTGAAATATGTTATCCGTTTTTCCTCTTCTACTAATATACATCAATACTTTTATTAAAAAACCCCTAAGAGTTTGAAGAGGTTAATTCATGTTCTTTAACATATAAGTACTATAATTATATAAGAAATATTATGAATGTGTAGATTTATCAAAAAAATATGTTTCAGTCCCTTAAAATGAGATAAATAAACATTACTTGTCAAAAATGGAACGTTATTTAAATTTTAAAATGAAACTAAAAACGAAATAGAAAATTTAAAATAAATCATTAAAATTCTTTGACATGATTTTGAATTTACTATTTATGAAAAAATATTGTTTTCTTATTTATTAACATGATAATTATTCTTGGTTTTGTGGGTGAAACTCCTTTTACAATCACGTTTCAAAAACGATTGCTGAATTAGAGAACTAATTTAACAGTTGTATAACATCTCTTATTTTTTTACTTACAAGCTAAAATGAAAAGTAAAGACAAAGAGGTTATAATTTAGGTAGATCATCCTCATAGGTCCAACCGGGAACAGTTGTCCCATTTATTAGACAGCAGTATGTTTTCAATACAATTTCCAAATATGAATGTTTAATTTAATGAACCTTTAATCAAATGTAAAAAAATAAATACATATTGAAGATTTTATTTAATGAAGAGAAACTACTAAATAATTTACAACTGCTATTATTTGCTTCATTTAATGTTTTTGAATAGTAAAATTAAAAATAAAGAACAGATTAAAACATGATATACTTCTACTTACAAAGTTTGGCAAAATAAAATTATAAATTTACTTTTAAAACTTACCACACAAGGCCATACACTGAGAGTAAATGCCATCCCTACTTTTAAAGAAACGTATACCAGCTTCTAAATAGTTGAAGGGGAGGGGACACCAAGTCATTCTTAGAAATTTCCTCCCTTTGGTAATAAACGACCCCCCACCGTACTTCTCGTTGATTGCCGTACATGATTTTCGTTATACTAGTCGGGACAAATGGGCATCTCTTTTGCTATCCACAATGGTCACATTGTCAATATGTCGTATTGGTACTAATTGAGTTCACTGGATGATGAACAACCCTTCCAAGAAAAAGGGAACTTTATAGTGCTGATGAGTTTGAGGGTCGTAGAGCCAAGACCGCACATGCACATTTTATTGCCGTCTCTGTCTGGTGCTTTAATAAGAAGCTGGTCAGTAAGCGATTTTCACGACCTATTGGCGACAGTTACATCTACAACTTAGGAAATGGGGGCAAGCCAAGATCCCCCATCCTTTCTGTTTTGTTCTCCCCTCTGCCTTTTAAATAAAACGTGTTATATCTTCATGCATTTTTGAAACTGAAAACAGCTTTTTTTAAAGGGGAGAGGGAGGTTCTTATCTTCTTGGTAAGCTCCTTGAAGCTTAGGTAGAATATTTGAAACTGGAATTTTACCTCATTCTCCAAAGGGAATCATCAGAGTAAGATTTTTTAGAAAATTTACACATATTAAAGAAAATAAATGTTGAAAAATTGAGTCAAAAGACAAAGACATTTTTTTCAACTATAATTTATAACGATTCCTTTCGTTTTCGAAGGACGTTTTAACGTTTCCTTCTAGAATAGTTGAGGATGTAAGTGAATGTTTTTGGAAAGTTGGGGAAAGGTAAAGCCTCGTTTCGTTTCGCAAAGGGCGTCGCAGATGATAAGGATGGTCCTGCTTGCAAATATTTACAATGTAATGTTAGAAACTATGTCTTTTTTTTTTTTTTTTGCTACATATCCATCACCCAAGAGAGTTTTCATGTTAAAAAATATAGGTTTTCTATTATATTGATGTTAATGTTCGAATCTATTTATAACAATTGACATATAACTAAATGGAAAAATTATTTTAATATTTTGAAAAGATGTATTAAAAATAGCTTGACTAACTTGAAAGAACTATGTAACTTAGCAGTTCTACAATGGCTCAAACCCTAAAAGGGATTTAGTTCTAGTTTGACAGCTTGAGGGACTATCATTAAACTTTAAAACAATTAAACTTTAACAGACATGTTGTAATTTCGCAGAAAGCGGTTTTCCGCTTTTTTCACATGGATTTCGGTCATTACTAAGATCGTTGCAAAATCTCAAAAATACCTCATCGTATGAAATTCAGCTATTTTATAATCAACTTTAAATTGTGAAAAACTTACTGACATTTTTTTTTTAAGTATTAAACATCTTTATTAAAGACAACAGTACTATATTACTACAGGTGCGTATATAAATATATTTGTCATGCATCCTATTTACTAATATATATTGTATTTGCAGTATATCGTTAATTTATATACGAAATATATTAACAATAATAGTGCTTTAAGAATGAAGAACATTTCTCCTATTAATTTATAAGTTTTCTGCAAAGATAATTAAAATGATATCTATGCTAATAATTGTTTTTGTCATAATATAAATTAATTGTTTTAAGCAACTCAAAATTGTCAAAATTATTACTTCAACACATGTATATATTACTCGTTACATGATGCATCTAGCAAATTAAACTACTCAAGTGGTTTTTATGATCGAATAAAAATAAAATGTAGAATTAACGTGAATTGAAGACTAGAAATGGAAAATGACCTAAGTACCAAAAATATCGAAAATATTTTTTTACAGAAAAATATCGTTAAGACTAAGCTAAACAAAGTGAAGAACGCCCAAAGTGCGATCTTCAGTAGCAATAGTTAAAATTCAATCTGATACTTATCATAGTCTTAAGTACCAATACAAATGTTTCTCATTTTTCGGCTCTCCTGAAAATTTTTCTCTTTTGGACTTAGGTCATTTTCCATTTCTAGTCCTCCATTGTCTGCACACTTGCTGTATTGACCCGCTTTTTCGTAAATTGATTGCTTCAATTTGGCAAAAGTGTAAAATTTTCCTTTTAAAATAATAAAGTATTATTACTCGACAATTAACCATAACGTTTTCCCTTTGTTCTATTTGATTTATTGTGAATTTGCCAGCTATTATTGTAAATTAAAGAGAATTGAAAGTATGTACGGCGTTCCAGTGGATTATCATATCGGCTAGCAATTTGCTCAACATTTCGGACCGTATGCAACATATTTTTAAAATACTTGTATAAGCGTTTCAAAGCAGGCAGTGATAGATCGAAGGTAGATACATTTCAAAGATGTATCCTTCTGGTATCCCCATATTGCCAGCTCTTTTCGAGGATGGTTCCATAACGGTAAGAAATGTGACAAAAATCACATTTCTAACCGATAAGGCACAAGGACGCTTTTTTCGTTTTGGAGAGAGGGGGAGGGTTGCATTTTTCAATTTAGGAAGGGAGGAAGTACGTTTGGAGCTACATTTAAAAAAAATAATTTAATCCTGAAATTGTTAATGTTCAATTTGAAAAATGACTGATTCAAGAAAAAAAATCATACAGAACTGATCTTTTGGCGCCTCTCCCAAATTAACGTAATTTTCCTAGAATAAATGCATTTATTTTTTCTTTTTAAGATACAATACGTTGGTAAACACAGAAATAGAATTGAGGCAGACAAATTTCAAAGATGTATCCTTCTGGTAACACCAGATCGCTAGCGATTTGCGAGGTGGTAAACAAAAATCACATTTCTTACCGATAAGGCACAGGGGCGCTTTTTTCGTTTTGGTAGGGGGGGGGGGGGTGCATTTTTCCTTTTGGCAAGGGGGGGGGGGGGAAAGGCACGTTCGGGTGACAAATTTATTGATTTAATTCTGAAAATGTTAATTTTTAAATTGAAAAATGATTGAATTAAAAAAAAAATCATATAAACTGATTTTGGCACCCCACCAAATTCCGTAAATTTGGCGCCTCAAGCGAAGGCTTGCTAGGATTGCACTAAAGACATCCCCTGCTTTTGGTTAAAATTTTGGGACCCGCGATTGAAACTCAAATTTAAACAATCGCCTAAGTGTAGTTGACTTTAGCATGATAACTCCAGATTCTTTCCAACACTTATTGATGTAAAAAACAGTTTTAAAGCGATTATTTTGGACGATTCATTTTAATTTGCTTTCACCCCTGGCAGTTGTTATAAGCTTTCTACCACATTTGCTTCGGTTACTTTTTAGTTGGCCGGTTATTTTATATTTAAAACCATAGATTGTGAAACACTCATTTAATATGAGATAAATTGTTGTTTCTTTCCAACTTTGAACAATGATAAAATACATGATTTCGTTGTTTCAGAAATATCACGATGAGGAATGAGGACCCATTTTCAGCAAAAGACTAAAGCAAGATTTTCCGAGCCTGAAGCTTTATACTTGTCGCAACCTATCGGTTAACAAGTATGCAATATTTTGTCTGTTTTTCAAATTTTTTTTGAATGAATTGATTATTCTAATTTTTTGACCCATTTAAGAAATCAGCATAATTTTTAAATGTGTTAATGACCCTTAAATTGTTAAAGTAATATCTGTATAGTTGTTGAAAATTTTTGGCCAATTCCTGAATAACATAAGTCACTCTTTTAATTTGCATATGTTCATTTTACACGACGCATTGCCAGGTTTTGCTTAGAAAGTTCTGTTATTCTATTAATTTGAATTTGGGTTGTATAAGAAAAATTTAAGATTCCTTTGCTAAACTTTGCTGCAGAAGATTATACTGATTTAATATACTGGCAGAAATGTATGTGATCGAGTCTCTTCTAATAAAAAAATAAATAAATAAAATATGTAACACTCGAGCAGGTATAGTGGTAAAGTTTACTCTGAACAGGATCTTATTTCCATTCTCATTGCATATTTAATCAGATGAAAAGACTGCACACATTGTAACATAGGCCTCTCAAATGATTTGCGGATTCAACGCAAGGCATGAGATGATATTGACCAAACTCTATTCTCGTACATTCATGCCCAAATTTGAATCTAAGTATGATTATAAAAGCGATTGTGTTCTAATAAAGAAAACAGTCTTCTTTTTTTTTTTAACTTATTACAGCGATCATTGTAGCTAATTTTATCATCAAAATTTTGATTTTTGTACCAAAATAAAGAACAATTAGCCACTTGCAGATTACATTGAAAATCCCTAATTATTTTTTTGCATGATACACAACTAAATGTAAGTAATTGAATGATGCCACTTCATTTTTCAGTACAAAAAATGCAAATATTTTTTTTTACAAATATGTCCAAAAAGTGTAAAATTGCTAATTTATAAGTGCCGGTGGGCAACTGATGATATTGACTAAAAGTTTTCAGATTTTGCATACTTTATTTTTAACCCAAGTAAAAATTTTTTAAAGGTCACTTAAGTAAATTTCGAAACAAGCGTTTTTTTACCCGCATCCCCACCAGGGAAATATTACTATTGGTATATCGTCGAAAGCTGATGAATTTATCTTCTAATCCAAAAATACATTATGAGAATTGAATTCTAATCGCTAATTGACATAATTCTGGTTATCTGATCAATACATTTTTCCAATTCTTTCTACTGAAGCTTTTAAGATATTTCGCCTTTTTACAGATTCATAACTTTCTGAAGTTGGATTTTCGTAAATAGGAATTAAAATTATGTAACAAGCTGAGCAAGCTTAAAATGATGTAACATCGAAACAAGCTGTCATTGACAACGACAGCTTGTTTCGATGTTACATCATTTTAAGCTTAAAATGATGTAAAGTGAGCAAGCTGATCTGATCGGCTTGCTCAGATCTGTATAGGGGAGGCCGGGACGTAGCAATTTTTGCTTTTGATTTTTTGAAGTAGCAGGGTTTACAGTTACCCTATTTACCGCTAGCCTATCCCTTTATTTTTATCCTTAGCTCTATCTTTTGGCAGTTTTGAAACTCATAGGCACTGGCAGGATAATTTGAAAGAGGGTGTAATGGGATTCAAGGTTTTATGAAAAACCTTGATTTTTAAAAAAAAAAAGTAAGAATTGAATTTCTTAATGAAATGTTAATTGATAGTTGTGTATTAATTTTCTTTTCAAATGAACAATTTAAAATCTACAGGGTGGTTATAATTAAAGTTACTCTGTTTAGATCTACGTAAAGTTCGTTCTAACGAACGGATTTTGATGAAACTTGGTATTAAGAAACTTGGTATTACGAAGAAGACAGGTAGTCGAAAAACTTCTCGAAATTAACCGATCAATCTCCAAGTGGGCACGAAGTAATACCGTCACTGTCGGTTTTTATACCCTTCTAAATTTACATATCGTTCTTTCTCGTACATCAAAATTTCCATTTATCAGTAGAAATTTGAACTATTTTTTTTTTGAGAAAGGACAGTATGAAAATTTGAAGTGGTTTAAAAAGCTACTAGTCATTGCAATAAAATCAGTTTGCCGCATGCCATTAGAAAAGAAAGAACGAGCTTTACTGGTGAAGTTATTTTATCAGAATTGCCGTAATTTGTCAACTGCGCTGCTAGACTATCGTCGCTTGAAAGGACTACGAAAAGGGCCTATGTCCCGGCAGGCTTTTAAGAAGATAATTATTAAATTTCAAGAGACTGGAGAGTTGGGTGTGCTGCAAGGAAGAGGACGGTGCAAGTCGCTCTTGCCATGGTCGAAAGAGAGCCTCCGGTTCCCAATGTTCTTCTACAAGTGCTCGGGCGGTGTCAAGTGATTTGTCTATCCCTTGGTCAACAATAAGAAAGATTCTTCGATCCATTGTAAAATGGTATCCCTATAAGATCCATGTTGTTCAGCAACTGAAACCTGCTGACTCGGGTAAGCGCACTCAATTTTGTAGAATTTTTTTCACTAGATGGAGACGTGAATTCTCAGAACTGTCGCATATGGGGTGCGGCAAAACCTAATGTTGGGCATGGAACAGTCTTTGCATCCTGATAACATTACCGGGTAGTGTGGTTTTACTGCTGAATTTAATCTTGGTCCCTTTTTCTTTGAGGAGAGCACGCCTCGTGGCCCTCAAAGGTATTCGATTACGGGGACCTCCTTCTTCACGAGCTTCTACGGCAGCAAATAATTCCTGCCCTACAAGAACGAGAATGTTTAGAGACTACTGTCTTTATGCAAGATTGTGCACGACCAGTGACAGCACTACTTCATACCCACTTTGGAGATGATCGGGTAATTTTGAGAAAATTTTCGACTGCCTGGTCTCCTCGTTCTCCGGACTTAAATCCCTGTGACTTTTGGTTGTGGGGATTCCTGAAAGATTGTGTATGGAGGAAGCATACCTGCCGGAATTGAAAGCAAGCATAGCGCGTCATATTTCTGCAATTGGTCGAGAAACCCTTCGTGCTACTGTTGAACACGTTATAACACGTTCAAACATGTGCTTGACGTAAATGGAATACACATTAAACATATACTACGATTAAATAAAAATTTGTGTTTCGAATTTGTGGTTTTTGTTCTTTATGCGCTCTTATTTCACATGGTGGTCAAAATTTGAACTATAATTTTTTATTGCAATTTCTTTTTCCCGTGGTCTATATAGCTTATATACCAAGTTTCATCAAAATTCTTTCATTAGAATGGACTCTTCGTAGGTTTAAACAGGGTAACTTTAATTATAACCACCCTGTATTTTACACGGTGTACGATTTTTACTGTGAACTCTTCGGTTTTCCTCGCCCCTTTTTAATTTTGAAAAGCCAAGGGGTGCAAGTGCACTTTCATGGCGGTGCTTTATGTAAGATACACACACACAATTAAAAAAAAAAAAAATTGTACTGGTTGTCTTTTGCCTGTAAAAATCAATCCCATTGTTTAATCGAGGATCATATCGAGGGAAAAAAAAGAAAAAGTGCAAGATGCAAGTTTAAAATATTATTAAAAGTGTGCATAATTAAACTCTTATTCAAAACAAAAATAGAATATTTCGTGTTATTAAACATTGATATTTAAGCTTATTTTTCTGTTTTTGTTTGAGTTATGCATGTGATTTTTTCTTTAAAATAACAACAAAAAAAGTCAATTTTTTTAAAGCGCACCCATGAATACAAGTTATTTTAAATATGTTCAAATCCTTTATATTAACTTCGATTTTGTTTTTTGTGTTTGTTTATGCGGGCAAATCTGCGAAAGACTAATTAACCCACTTGCACTCATCTAATCGAGCTGAAATTTGGCAGATATAGGTTGTCGATGATAGTGCATTCTATCAAATTTGTGGGGCTGTCACTAAAAGGCTTCTATTACAGATACTACTATATTACCGCTTCGAAAGAATAATTTGTCCACTTGCCTTCATCCAATCGAGCTGAAATTGACAGATAGACTCGTTGTAGGACTGCTAGAGTTGGAATTTATAGAAGTTTACAATAATCCCTTAGACAATAATTAAATTCCTTTCACACTAATTAAAAAACCTCAATACTAAATCCCCAGGAAAATAGCTGACACTCCCATCCCAGAAAAAACAACTCAGCTTTATTTTACGTGTTTCCTCTTTTTTTTGCTTAGGTGTTTTAGTTTAAAATTTGGTTGTGTTCTAAGATTCTGATGAACTAAGAATCTTATTAAAGCATGTATCGATGTATCATGCCTTGGTTTAATTTCTTGTACTTGTGCTATCTGTGCTTTATTATTGTGAAGATGCTATTATTTTTTAAACAAAAAGATGGAAGAACTTGTATCACTTATATAATATTATACATGGTATTATAACAATATTTGCTTTTCTGTATAATTACTATTAATTGAAGCATATGTTTAATAAAATGATGGAAGAATTTTCATTACTTATATCGATTTATTTTTGAGGAATTTTATAACACTTGATTTTTCTATATAAGTTTTGAATACCCTGATGAAAATGTAAAGGTGGTTAAAAATCATATTACTATAAGTAATACGTAAACCATACTAAATTATAAAACTGAAAAAGTAGTTTGTTTTCAATTCGTTTGAAATTGTGAAATTTCATCAAGGAAACAGAGTACAACTTCACAATTTTATTTAGCCTACATGAAATGGGAAATGTTACAAAGAAAGTTCTGGCGTAATACAATCAACAATTTAACACACAAGATAATCCCTACGTCATCAAATAAGTAATCCTTTATTTAACTTTGGCAATGCCAAAGTGAGGAGCAACATGCCAAATTGGCAGCTTTGTTCTCTTCTCCTCTCACGTCACGTGTTTCAACTTAGCTTCACACTCGTTGTATAATCCAAATAGGAGCGCTCAGTCTAGTGTTCATTCTATGTCTATGCTCATCTCTGACTGATTTAGATAGCACCTCTTATTATAAACTTTTCGCGATTACGTGAACTGTTAAAGTGGCTTTTGTCTTTGCTTTTGATACACTATATTCGAATAACATGGCCACGACTTTGACCAAAAGGAAGAGAAAAATTGATGAGGAAAATAGTGAATTTAAGAAAGAATGAACTGAATTGCGTGCGTTCATTATAAACAAAAATAGGCTACCGACTTTGTTTCATCTGCCATGATTTTTATACTATAAAAATGGTATAAAAATTTTTGTTGTTAAAAGCTCATATTGGTACGGCTTATATTTATTTGAGGCTCTTTAAAAATTCTTCTATTCTGATTATTGAATGTTTATCTCTAAATGTAGAAAAGTGTGCCGACCCTTGTTCTAACATAACTTCTAAATCCACCCTTGAGGAATAGGGATGATTGTCTTGGAATCGTTACATACGTACATAACATGGTTCCGGTTGCCTTTTTCTGCCACTATAAATTGCTTATCATAGCCAATTATTCCACATAAGTTTGAACTCAAGATTACGAGGTCGAAATCTTACCGAACACATCTCTTTCCAACCTCACCACACCAACGAGAGGACATTAAGGCCCCAATCTATTTAACGTGCACCTTCCCCCCATTATCACACTCACCAGTATTCGCAGTGGTAGACGTGGGTAAAAAAAGTGAAGGGATACACAAATGATGGTAACATGTGCTATCCTCTCCCTCCCTCCCAACGATAATTTTTTTTTATAATTTTGTATCTTATAATAAAAATAGAAATTTGACTTAAAAGAAAGTTCCCCCAAACTTAAAAAATGACCAAGTGTTACAGTATTTGTTTATAAAAATACTTATATCTTTAATACAAAGTAGTATAATACATTTTTATAATAGTATGATATGCATTTGTATACATAAAGAAACTTCTCCGATATATGGACCTCTTGCGGACATTCCGTTCAACGGATCAAGATGAGATTTCAGGTAGAGTTATTCAGAGGTATCATCTCGAGATTCTGTGAATGGCAACAAAATGCCACTCACAGTTGCGATTATATTTACAGAAAAACGAAAGTATCAAATGACATTCAGTATAATTGTATTATTTTAGTTATAATTCAGCATTTTGTAGAAGTATAATGAAAGGTTGTATTATTCAAGATTTTATTAGTCAGAGTGAGAGGAGGTATTATTTTTATTAAATGTTATTTGTCTTTATTTAATTTATTAGAGATAATAGTATTGGAAGAAATAAGACATAGAAGAAATATCAAAAAGAAAATTGAGTATTGAGAATAACTATTAATTGTTGTATCTTTAGAAGAATCTAAACTGTAACATAAAAGGTTTAATCTGACTTAGTAAGGAAAGTTTTCATAAGTTACCACAGAAGTCTATGAACTTTTGCAGTTTAACAAAAGAACCTTGTCCTTATTTAACTGGATTAGTACTTATTTTATGATATACAGTGAGAGTAGATTCATTAAGAAATAGTATATTATATGAAATAAATTAATGGATTAGGGTTGCTGTAAAGATACTTATTACTTCTTGTCTATACATAGCTAGAAAAAGTCAGAAAGGCCCCACGAGTTTAAACAAAATGAATTTGTGTCGCTAGCAGTATGACAGATAATCTTACTATTTTGTAGATTCAAGAGTATTAGATTAATGTGAAAATTTCCCTAATTACCAATAACACTTAAATTGCTCTACAGTTTTGAAAATTAATAAGATAGAGTAAAAGTTTAAAATTAGGTACTCCTCACTCTGACTATGGAATTTATTTTACAATATTTTGATAGTCTGACTTTATTTTTACTACACAATTAAAGCCACACAAACATATTCGAAATAAATTGATTTCTGCTTATATCTGCTATAAAATATCATCTTCCTTAAAAAATGCATTGGAATTGTACATTGATACCATGTGCCTTTCTCACTTTCAACGTATCCATCAGAAAATCACATCGGAACAACATGAGTGTGTTGCTTGGGTATGACCTTTAGTTTCAAATTCAAGGCCGACTGAAGAAGAGCATTTTGTTCCCCAAGAGAAATGTTGTTTCTGCACAATAGTTAATGGTTGTAAAGCTAATGACAGCTAAAATAAGTTTTAAGCTTATTTTAATATTATTTTTAAGAAATTCCACAACAAAACAATGTAATCAAACATATATATAAGTGCTGCCAGCCCCCCCTCCACCATCTGCTACTGACTTTAGATGATGTTTCATTTCTCATTTTTGTGGAAGGTATATTCCTCTAACCCAAAAAAACCAATTGTGGGATTCACAACACTCTTATTAATCCACTTTCTGCTGCTGCCATCTGCTGTGATTTGTTGTAATAAAATATTAAGAATTAAAAATCACTTCTAAAATACAATTTTGTTTATACTATGTGATTTTTGAAAAAAATTTCTGGCATTTATTTAGGTTTTAGAGCAATTCATAATAAGCTTTTTAAACAAGTAAGAATCCTCATTTTTTTAAAGAACCATGGGTGTTATCTTAAATTAAAACTAAGCACTTGCAATTTTGAAACGTATAAATTTTGAAGTAAAATCAAGTAATTCATATTTTATGGAGTTTTGATTAAAGTCATAAAAACTTTAAAAAATCCTATTGGTTCATTATTTGTAGAATTGAACTTTATTAACTTTAAAATATATTTAAATAATAACTGTATACATTAAGCTTTTGAACTTTCAAAAGAAGTAATGTAAAAACAATTAACAGCGCCCCCATATTTGTAAATTATCTCTATTATGTAATTTATCACATTGATATACAAATTATTCTTTTCCTAGGTTTCCCTTGACTAATAAATTTAATGGTATTGTAGAGATAAAAAGATATGGCGTGAAATTTTATTAGTTCATGTTTCACATCACAAATTTATTATATTTTAAGAATATATTGAAATTTTATTGGCAATACCAATACTGCCAAAAAGTAACAATACATGTAAGCTATGAAACAGAGCATTTGATAATGAAGCTTAAGTAATCAAAATTTATATTAAACATCCACCTTTTGATTTGGCAAACGATTAGATAAACAAATCTTATCATTTGTATAATGAAAAATTTGTTCCCAGCGAAATAATGACGTTCTACACATGATAGGTATCACGGTAAAATTCCTTGATTATAGTCTACATTGCAACTTTTTTTATTGCGCATTACAGAAGTGAAATATTTTATAAATCGACATACCTTTTAAAAAGATTATTAATTTAGCCTGTATGTACCGGGTGTACAAAAAGGACTGATATATTTGAAAAATAAATAAAAGAAAAATGGAACACGATAGAGGATGTCATGTGCTGTATTCTATTTGGGTTGGTTGGCTTAATGACCTACTTCTTTGCATAGTAATTGCTAATCAGGCCGGGACCTACAGCTTAACGTGCATTCCAAACCACAACTGGCATTCATGCTTAACCCAGGGTTAGAATCCGGTGGCACCTCTAGCATGCAAGGCACAGCGCTAACCCCACTGTTATCATGTGGGCGCATTCTACTTGGGAAACTGAAGAACTTTATCCATCAATTTTCAACTATAGTTACAATAGATGATTGAAAAAGGAATAAAAAAGAAAGCTGTCTGAACATGTTGAACAAACTGCAAAACGATGTTTTATGAATAACCACCATTTCCAGCAACAATATGGCGCAACTGAAATATCGTTTTGTAGTTTTTGCAACGTGTTTTTTTTCCAACAAAACAATTTTTCAATCAACAGTGCCATCTGTTGATGACCGGGTAATTTTAATCATTTTTTTTTTAAAATTAATTTTTCAAATGTGTCAGTCCTTTTTGTGACACCCTGACCCTGTAAGTATGTATATATGGTGTTCGTTTAAAAAAGATAGACTAACTTTATAAAAAAGGTAGTACACGCTATAAGTAAAAGTTTCTTATTAAAGAATGCATGATTAAAAATGAAATAATTAAAAAACGTAAAAGGGTGCCCGTTGGGAAAACCTAGTGCGTGCACACACACACACACACACACACACACACACACACACACACACACACACACACACACACACACACACACACACACACACACACACACACACACACACACACACACACACACACACACACACACACACACACACACACACACACACACACACACACACACACACACACACACACACACACACACACACACACACACACACACACACACACACACACACACACACACACACACACACACACACACACACACGAGCAAAGTTAATGATACTTATATACAATAGTTGTTTCGTCTGCAACTCAGTGAATAAAATTCACTTTAGCTTTTTTTCGTATTAGTCATCTGCTATTTTCTTCAGTACATTACAGAACACGTGTTGGCGGCTTTTGTTCATTGTGACGCACATTTGCATTCGGTTACTCCTTCCCCAGGTGACATTTGCATATATAGTGTTCCTTTGTATTTTCTATTTTAATTTTTTAAAATACTGTTTTATTAATTCATATTTTTAAAACTGTTTAATCCAAAATTTGCATGTTATTTACATTACAACTTTTAACTAAAAGGCCAATATCTGAATGGTTCTAGTATTCATATCCAATCCCTGGCTCAACCAAAGTTTATCACACTAAAAGGATCCATGATCCAGATATCCAGGATTGAGCCTCCATAGAAATGGTCCATTCTTATATTCGATATTTTTTTTTTTAAGAAAAAGAAAATGGTAGACTTACTTCACGTACTTACTTGAAACTTTTCTTTCATTTTATGAGCAGCAGATGGCAGCATGAACGAATTTCTCTCGATTGGGCGATTGTCCCTTAACGACGTCGTAGCAGAGAAACGTTACGTAGATATTTTTTATAGTTGCATAGTATAAACTTACAAGGTGACCAGCTAAAAGAGGTCCCAGAAAACTTTCAAAACATAAGTTTGGATTCGGTCATTCGGAATTATGTTTAACCATTTGAAATGCGGGACCTCGTTAACGCTGGCCACCCTGTAGTAAGCGTTGATGCTTATTTATTTTGAAAGATTAGTTTTTTCCTATTAAAAGACACTTTTTGTAGGGAAGAACATCATCCATTATCCTTTTAGTGAAGATTGCAAAAAATAAATAAATTAATTTTAAATTTTCAACACTCTGTAACAAATGTACTCAAGAAACCTCAACTTACACACTTATATATATGCCTTAAATATGAAAATAATATAACCCATAAAAACCAAGTTTTTAATATAAATCCTTTATATGCATTGCCAATATATATATTCATTAATACAGCACCGATTCTGTAAAATGCACGTTCTTGGTGTTTGCATCTAATTTTAAATATCAAAAACATTTCTATCTGCAAAATGTGCGGCAAGCTACATTTCAAAATTTATTTATTAAAAATGAATATCATACTTACATCCACATGCACATATCTTTAATTTTTTCTGATTAACACAATTTTATTATTTATTTATAAAAAAAAAAAAATTGGCAACACGAAAGTGTTTCAACAATGTTGCTATTCAATGCTATTTTAACGCGATTGGATGACGGTAATTTGGTTAATTAGCATTAAGTAAAAGCAAAATTTTAGTGACAGTAACAGCCCCAAAATGTGATAGAATGCATTGTCATCGACATCAAATCTATCTGCCAAGCTTCAGCCCGATTGAATGACGGCAAGGGGGTTAATTAAGTGTCCGCAAATTTGCTCCCCATCGACACCCACCCACCAAATTGAAGTTAATATAAAGGTTTTAATGACGACCAATTATAGGTATAATGTTCATCTTGATTGTTGTAGTCTAACCTTTCTAACCATTTCCCCAGAATGGATACAGCTGTCTTTTTAAACTGTTGACTCCATAGTGGGGTAGCTTAAGGTCGAATTTCGCCTTAATGTGGACGCGCCGGATAAAAGCACCACATTTTTTCCAGGTGCTAGTCATAGGTACTTAGATTTCAATTTCTGATAGGAACCACTTTCTCCGTTGGCCATTTTGGATTTTATAGTGGCCATTTTGAATTATCAGTATATTATCAATATCTCTGCTTCTAAGTCACTTATGATCACAAACTTAGTACCTATTTAGTTAAAAACTTAGTT
The DNA here is from genome assembly GCA_963978545.1 of Linyphia triangularis. Classification (NCBI taxonomy): domain Eukaryota; kingdom Metazoa; phylum Arthropoda; class Arachnida; order Araneae; family Linyphiidae; genus Linyphia; species Linyphia triangularis. The sequence goes on from OZ021721.1 coordinate 36,120,941, forward strand.
AAAAATACCTATTTGGGGTCAGGTAATACAACTAAACAATCTTTTAATTTATGATACTATATTTATTCACTAATATATGCAGGGCGTCATTATCGGGGGGGGGGGGGAGGTTAAGGAGGTTATGTCTTGATAAAAAATAACACATAAAGGTAAAATTTTTAATGTAAGTCCTTTATATGCATTATTGACTCATATATGTAACACAGAGGCGCACAGGTAATAGGATTGTTCAGTGCAATTTCCGGGCCGGTAAGTGTCTGTAAGAAATGCACCTTTCCGGTATGGATGTTAATTTTTAAATTTTTTGTTTAAAACTCAATATCAAGTTCCATTACCTGATGACTTTGTGTGTAGATCTGAAGATTTGTGTTGCTTTTGGTTCAGGCAAAACGTTTTTTCTTACATTAACATTAATGCTATTTACGAGAAGCTGGATGTAGAAAAGTCCCAATCACTCCCAGAATTCCCCACTTTCACGGGATCTGATACCACATCATCATTTTTTGGACGAGGCAAGAAATCTGTGTGGGAGGCATGGAATTGTTATCCTCAAGTGACACATGTCTTTACCTAAATAGCACTCCACTCTCATACAGAACTTGATATTGATAATGAAAATTTTGAACTACTGGAATGTATGATAAGAACTGCGAATTAGACAATGTGAATGAAGCCAGGAAGGAGCTGTTTTGTCAGAAGAATAGGTCACTGGAGAAACTTCCCCCAACGAAGGACGCACTACTCCAACATTCAAAGCGAGCTGCATATCAGGCAGCAGTATGGTGTACCAGTGAACACAGTCAACAGCATGCTCCTAATCCAGATGGCTGGGGCTGGACCCAGAAAGTTGACAGTATATCATGGGTTCCTGTTTGGAGCACTTTACTAATTGCCTCAAAGGCTTGTTGAATTGATTAAATGCAATTGCAAGAGCAAAAGAGGGTGCACTGGTAGGTGCGTTTGCAGAACTTCTCGGTGGAATTGCACTGAACAGTGAAAATATCAATGTTTGGGGTGCTTTAGGCATTATTTTGCCGATTGAAATCATAGTGACTTCAGTGCAAAAGTAGAGAAAAATACCTATTAAAGTTTTATACCCATACATTTTTTAATGGAAATGTAATTAATATGTAACTAATTTGAATAAATATGTGATTAATTTGTAATTAATAAGTATTTAATTTGTAATTAATATGTAATTAATTTGAAATTAATATATAACTAATTTTAATATGTAATTATTTGTTAAATAATACTTCATTTGTTTTAAATTATGGTTTAAAAATTTTTAAATCAATGTTTAATGAAATATTTAATGATATGTTAATGAAATGTAACTGAAGTCAAGTTTTATATGATTTTCCATCATATTTTAGTAAATTTTTTATTCAACTTTAAATAATTAACTCACTCCCTCATCCAATCGAGCTGAAAATTAGCAGATAGACTCGTTGTCAATGACAATTTATTTTATCAAGTTTTTGTGACAAAAAAGAGATAATCCATGGTACGGAATCGATGATTTTGTTCATAGATGTAGATCCGAGGTCAGAATCACTTAAATACGTTACAATTGCACTTAAAAGTTAATCATGCATATAAAGAACTTACATTAAAAGTTTTGATTTTATGGGTTAATTTTTTATCAAGACTTATTTGTCGAGTTTTATAAAGCTGGATTTTTGGACGACGTTTTCGAGACAAATATCACTTAAAGATAATTAAAATTCTAAAACCGATTAATTAAATTATGTTCAAGGACTTCATTTGAATATTTTTTCATTATTTTTATTTTTCAAAATGCAGTGAATGGAAATTGTACTGTGATACAAGAAAAAAAAATAATGTCCAAATAAGTGAGTTTTAATTAAGAATTATACAAATGTTGATAAAAAGAAATTCAATGCATTGGAAAATTCTGATGGACCATTGCTATTTACAAAAAATTACATATAAAAACACTACGATTTTTATTATAGGGATAATGGATTTAATGACACTGCTATAAACAATTATTTTTGGTAATATACTACTGATTCCAGCAAATATTGATTTCATTTCATATAAATTATTCCTTCTGATTTCTTTGAAACAAAAAATCAGCTATAAATATAAAAATTTAGTATAATTTTATTTAATAGGTAGTTATCAGTGAAGATACCTATGATTAATTTAAAGGAACTGTTGAAAAGGATTGATACGTTAAAGGAAGACTATTTTCATCCCAATTCATTAGCTCTGACTTACTTAGATTACTTAGAACCTATTGCGTTCGTTTTTTTTAGTAATGACGATTTTACTTAGTTTTAATTTTTTCATTCAATATTTTCTCTATTGTTCGTAATCTTTTTTTAAAATTCGTGAATAAAAAGAGTGAAATTTCGAATGTTTGCGACTGGCAGCCTTTAAAAAATTTCGGGGATTGCCCCCCCCCCCCCCCCGATAGCGACGGCTCTTTATACATTAGGTAATGAATATAGTTTGATACATTTAAAGATTGTTTAGTAGTATTCCTTGACTCCAAATATTGTATATTTAAACACCAAGTTTGTGATCCTAAGTGACTTAGAAGCAGAGATATTGATAATATGCTAATATTTCAAAATGATTGCTATAAAATCCAAAATAGCCGAAGGAGAAAATGGTCCTATCAGATATTGAAAGTTAAGCACCTAAATAGCACCTGTAAAAAATTTGGTGCTTTTATGCGGCGTGTTCACATTTTCATGTTAAACGACCCCACTACAAAGACAATTTACGACAAGGTCCGGCAGATTTTTTCACTTATCAACCATTCTTATGTAAAAGTGATGTTTTCTATTCTCAAAGTTAAAATACGATTTAAATTGGTTATATTCATGTCCTCTTGTCCTGTCCTCTGTAATTTTCTCTAAACCGTGAAATCGGTTTGTTCGATAAATATAAACAACTGAATCAAGTTCTCTCTAGATCGTCTATTTCCAATATATACATATTTATATTATTATTAATTTCCATAATCCAAACTCGTGTTCCACGGTACCATTTTTTTTTTTTTTTTGGCTCGAGGATGAACCTTTTCTAACAAATCAATGTCCTTCTTAATGTGAGTTGACCAGAATTACATTGCATAAATACCTAAGAGATCTAATCAGTCCCCTCTCTATAAAGTGGGAAAATAATATCACTAGATTTTGATGAGAGTCTTCCTGATGAATCCTAACATCCTATTAGGTTTTTACTTGCTATCCCATAATGTTGTCCAAACATAAAGTTGACGCCCCTAGGTCATTACTAACCTCAGAAGGAGTGAAACAGTCTAAAATATTATAACTTCATTAACGCTTTTACAGTTTTCAATTGTTCTAAGCCACATTTAACATACAATTTCTTTAACAAGACTACACAAATAAGGAGCAGGGTTCTTCATCCAATGACAATTCCAAGTGAAAAAAGATGGGAAACTAATTATTTAGCTAATGAATGAATCTGCCAGAAATTTGACATCAATATTCGTCGACATTCTTCAATAACTTCAATCAGGTTTTCACTTCTCATATTTCACTTACAATTTTATGAAAGACATATATTCTGTTGTGCTTTATTTTCCATCTTCACTAAAAGTTTGAAGGAGATTATAGGAGCGATTTTGCTTGATACTGAGAGTTCTGTAGTTTTATCATATACACGTACACTACTTTTACGAAGAAAGAGTTAAAAAAATATTTTTTTTACAACTTATAGCAATACCGCGCAATCCTCTTTTTCCGCCTAAGAGGAAGAAATGCATGATTTAAAGTACTGCATTTCCTAAGGATTTTATAGCGTTAAACATACTCGTGTTAAATTTGGGTGAAATTTCTTTGGCATTATAACAAATAATTCTGCGTTTCTCTAGTAGGAGAAACACTTAAGTAAAAAAAAGATAAATATATTTGATTCAGTGGGGTTTTTGTGAATTTGATATCGCTTAAAGCATTATTACTGCCTCAAATTTGGTAAGCGTATTCCTCAAACTCTATCAATAGTTTTTTTTTCTAATTAATTTAAACAATAAAGTTAGGAATACCAAAATGGGTTTAAAGTTGAAATATAATTCTTCCTAATTCAACAACTTTCCATACAGCCAAGAAACAAAATTTCTTCTGTATTGCAAAAAATTAAGACTTAAGAATTTTTCGTAAGTATTAGGTGAGGCAGGATCGACCTCATGATCTACCGCTCATTAACTTGGGGCCTTTACTGACCAGATAACAGGAAACCCTTTTTAAAGTTCATAGAAAAAAAAATTCATTCCCGTTTTTTATTTTTTATTTGTGTGTTTATTTATTTCTGTTTCTTGGAAGAAGCAAGATTCAGAAACAGTTAATGCGTTGTTGTCTACCTTTTAAATGACATAAACTGATACCAGGTTGAGTATTGTAACTTTTATTATTTTGAATAATATGGAAGACCAGATTTCTCTCAAATCTTTAGACATTAGCTCTTTTACTACATAGGTACAAATTTCAAAACAGGTGAATGTTTTTCAGAGTGAAAAGCAGTTAAAAAAGCACTTGGTGTCTAATTATTGGGCGAATTACTAGCTTGGTGTAAAAAACTTATAGTATAAAACTAAGCGTATTGTAGGATTTGATTTTCATTAATAATGAGGATAGGATACAAAACTTAACAGTTGGGGAACATTTAGGAGATAGTGATCATAATAATATTAGATTTGAGATTTTGCTTGAGACATTTAGATTTGATAATAAGAGAGTAATTCCTAACTTTAAGAAGGCAGACTGGAACGGTTAAGATCCGAGTTACGAATTAGTTTTAAAGATGGACTGCAGTCGCATCATGTTGAAGGTCAATGGGGTGAATTTAAAAACACTTTATGGGAGGCAACTAAAAAGCATATTCCGTTCATTAAAAAGGGTACAGCTCAGAAACGATTTCCAATGTGGTTTTCCAAGGAAACAAAGAAGGCTTTGACGATCAAACACAGGGCTTAAGAATTTAAAGCAAAATGGGTCCGAGGCAGAAAGAATAAATTATAAAATTGCTAGACGTAACTTCAAATATATCAGTAGAAAGCAGAAAAAGGATCTAGAAGAAAAGCTTGCAAGAGATATTAATATTAACCCAAAGGGATTTTTTGCATATGCCAGTGGAAATAAAAGAATGAATACTCATCTGGGGCCACTTGAGGATAGCCAGGGTAATTTAATTCATGATGATAAGGGGATGGCTAACGTTTTGAATGAGTTTTTCATGAGTGTCTTCAATAAGGATTTTAATGGGAGGATTCTTACAGAAATTAATACAAGCTCGGATATGCAGGAGTTTAAATTTTCTAGAGAAGAAGTGATTCATCAGTTAAAGAGTATGAAACCTTTTAAAGCTCCTGGACCTGACAATATTTATCCAAAAGTCCTTACTGAGTGTTCTGAGGAGTTAGGGGATGTGTTGTTGTATATATTCGAATGTTCTTATAGTTCGGGTACAGTACCATTAGATTGGAAGTTAGCTAACATTACTCCACTGTTTAAAAAGGGATTGAAAAGTGATGCAGGAAATTATAGACCAGTCAGTTTGACATCTGTTATCTGTAAAATGTTTGAAACAATTCTAAAAAATTACATGATGAAATTTTTGGAGACTAGTGACTTACTTTCAAGTAAACAGTATGGATTTAGAAAAGGAAAATCTTGTGCGACTAATCTTTTATATTTTTATGATGAGGTTACTACGGAATTGGATGGAAGGAATTCGGTCGATATAGTCTATATTGATTTCCAAAAGGCATTCGATAAAGTCCCGCATGAAGCCTTATTACATAAATTAAAAAGAATTGGAATTCATGACAATGTTTTAAGTTGGATTGGAAATTGGTTAATTGGAAGAAAGCAAAGAGTGCAAATCAAAGGTAAATACTCTCAGTGGGGAGAAGTTAAAAGTGGGGTTCCACAGGGGTCAGTTTTGGCTCCACTTCTGTTTATAATATTTATCGATGATATAAGCGAAGGTCTCTTAGGTAAAGTCAGTTTTTTTGCAGACGATTTAAAAATCATGGGACTTTCTAATTCAATGGAGCAGATAGTACAATTTCAATTAGATTTAGATAGGATTTCTGATTGGGCTATTAAATGGGGAATGTCATTTAATATTAGCAAATGTCAGGTTTTACACATGGGGAACCAAAATTAAAAGGACATCATTGATTTACTAGAAAAAATTCAACACAGAGCAACAAAAATAATTCAGGGTACTTCGGGCATGGCATATGAATTTAGATTGAAAAAATTAAACATGTATACACTGCAGGAAAGAAGGGCAATAGGGGATTTGATCCAGTTATTTAAATTTATTGCACATGGTGAAATTAGGGGTTTAGAATTTGTCACTGACAATAGGACGCGAGGAAATGGGTGCAAATTGTTCAAATCTCAATTTAATAGGGAAGGGCGAAAACACTATTTTTACAATAGGATTATCAATGATTGGAATGATTTGCCAGCAAATGTTGTAAATTCAGAGAGCGTAAGGAGTTTTAAGAAACAGTTAGATATGAACTGGGGGATCATCAATAGGCAATAATTGGATTACACTGACTAGGTAAGTAACTTATATTTTGTACTTTATATATATTTAATTTAGGTTATTTTGTTACCATATTTGGTTACTTATGTTTGCGTACTGTTGGTTTTTATAAAATTTGTCAGCTTGCATTATGTATTGCATTTTTCCAGTATGATTGTCAAACGCTGTGTCAACTTTGTGTATTGTATTGTATTATGTATATTGCATTGTATTATGTATATTTTATGGTATTATGTATATTGTATTGTATAATCCTGTAACTATTGTATATTGTGTCAGCTTGTATATATTGCTTGCATTATATATTGCATTTTTCCAGTATTATTGTCAAACGTTGTGTCAACTTTGTATATTGCATTGTATTGTATTGTGTATATGTTATTGTATTATGTATATTGTATTGCATAATCCTGTAACTATTGTATATTGTGTGCATGATCCTGTAACTAAGCTATATTGTATGTATGATCGTGTAACTATCGTATGCAAATTATTTTTTATTTCTATATACGTATATATATATATATTTACTCGACCAACCCTGTTGGGCCTTGAGCCTGTCGTTGGTCTTAAAATTTGTATTTGTATTTGTATTTGTATTTGTATATTTATTCGGTAAAAGGCGATGAACTGAAAAAGTTGAAGAAAGAAAAGTACTATTTTTCGATTTTTTGGATGCAATGCTAAACGCAAGAACTTCTTGAATTACTTATACATGTAAGGAGTAGATAAAAGTCACTGACACAAGTGTTTTAATATTGTTTCAGTTTGGACCTCAACTTTATGATGGACCTACCATATCCTGTTTGAGTCTTTTTAGTTTAAAGATAAAATTATAGTTAGGATGTAGAATTGATGAGCTTAAAAATGTATACATTTCTATTTTAACATTACAGAGTGAACCTTTATCTGGAAATGATTTACATTTGAAAATTTTTGAGTTTTAGGTATATTGCAATGTATTGTTCCGTTCTGAATCAGCGCCCTCAATATTTGGTCGATAGGAAGCTACTGTTCCATATTTATAGAAATTAGCTATGCTATTTTCCAGAAATCATTTTTATTCCCCCATAGATTTTTTAAAATACCAGTTAATTTGTTTCTTTTTAATTTTTTTTGTATTAACTTTCTTAGACCTAATTTATTGGTATATACGTAACATCTTAATTGTCTTTGTAATACATATTTACAATGTCCCCCAATTTCATATCTAGAATTATGTCTTCAAGGTTTATAATAAAAAAAAGTTGGAAAGAAAAAATACTTACATTTAGGTAAGCAGAAATGCAGATGTAGCGGTTAATATTCATGTTTCCAAAATGTAAAGAATTTTATACCCAACTTTCAATGAATGCATCAATAAATAAATTTTATAATAAAGCAAATGCCTTTCCCACTATTGTTTGAATTGTGAAAAAATATAAATTTTTTCGTTTTACTATCAGAAACGTTAATAGATTTCTCAAAGTTTTGTTTTTATTCGCTTGCTTATTTAGTTGGTTTAGATGATCTCTACAGTCTATTTATCCGTTTTATATTTAAATTTAGTTGTCTGGGTTCAATCTTAGTGAAAAAGTGCAAAATATTTTGACCTTCGAAAAAAACCGTGATTGATCAGATGTAATAGCAGAGAAAAGTTTTTCATTATAAAACAAGCCCGAGGATTTTCAAGTTTGGTTAGCTTTCAAAAATGTCTATAAAGAAAACAGTTTTTGTTTATATCAGAAGTAATTTAAATTCCTAAGCAATTAAATCCATCAACATTTTAATGTTGTCTTAAGAAAATATCTGCTTCAAACAGACACTATTTGAATACAGACAAAAGTATTCAATTTTCGTTTGTCCTCTTGTATCTTTTTCCTTTTCTCTAAGGACTGGTAAATGTATTGTATATCCTGAACAAATTACTTCATCTAAATGGTTTTAAATTTATAAAACATACCTCAAAAATAACAAAATTTCTCTTTAAAAGTTTTTCGATAAATGAAAATAAATAGTGGTTATTTTTAAGCGTTTGTAGTAACTATTATTTGAAAGAAAGAATATACAGCTTGATTATAAAGTTTTTTTGCAAATATACAATTCTCTTGCGGCTGTACGGATCAAAGAATGTGAAACAGCGAATGAAATTTGAGTTATAAATATGTATTTCATGGTATGAGTTAAATAATGAGGAGTATAAAAAACAAAAACAAAAAAAACAAACAACATATTTCTAAATATAATGACAAAAACTTTGCTTCTATCATAAGTAGAACTTGAAATATTTAAGTTTTTGTTACATGACAACTGTATCTCGGACGTGCTATCTTGAAACTATTTTTCTCGGTGATGGCTTTTTGTACCTTTTTTGAGTTCAAATGGATATAACTTAAAAACTACTAGTTATAAATATATGATACTTTCCACAATTATTTTTCATATATATTTCTATAATTTTTCTTCAAGAAATATGGATTTTTATTTAACATTTTTTAAAAAAAAGTTTTTGGAACTTAGCGTATTATGGTTTTTATATAGTTTTTGCACACAAAATTTATAATTTTTTTTTTCTAAATATTTTATTGAAAAATCATGAAGAAAATTTATTGTATGAATTATAAGAAGTAATTTAATGCAAAAATGAAGTGATTTTTTAAAGAAACTTTTTAAATATATCCAATTTAGGAAACATGACAATTTTGAAGTTTTTAAATTTTTTAAATATGAAAATTTAAAATAGCTTTACATTACTGCATAAAAAATGTCAGAAAAATAATTCTAAAAATAAAGATTTTAGAATTTTGATTCCTTGATCCCCTTAAAAGAGAAACGAAAGTTCTTATCTACAAACTTCTAAGCAGACCCATCCTCACATATTCTGCCTAAACAAGGGTACTGACTGGAAAAGATAAGCAAACACTAGCAATTTTTGAAAGAAGAATTCTGAGAAGCACATTCGGTGAAATAAAAAAAGGAAATTTGTGGAGAAAAAGAACAAATTCTGAAAATTATAAATGCTTTAAAGAACCAGATGTAATCAAATTCATAGCAATCCAACTAATTAAGTGGGCAGGACATTTGATCCGAATGCCTTGCTAAGCCAATAGCAACTCGCATTAAAAGCAGACCCAAAATCAGGTGGGGTGGCTGCCTTGAAAAGGACATAAAAATTCTAATTGTGAAGAACTGAAAGTCGATCGCCAAGAATAGAACAGCATGTAAAGGACTTCTGAGAAAGGCCAGGGCCAGCTTTTTAATACTACACTATTATTTTTCCCACACCTATATTTTGACATAGTGCCTTTCTTAGTACTTCTTAAAATGCAGGAAGTCTTATTTTTTAAAGTACATGAAGTACTATTGATATTTCAATAGGTAAAAATATTATTAAATATACAATGTCCAAAATGCCCTTGTGAAAAATTGCCCATCTAACAATTTTTAGTCCGATGTGGCCGACGCTTGAATTCAGTGAATTACTACATTACTCACCATAGTTTAAAAGATTGAAAATTTTATTTTTGCCTTTTTGATAAATCATAAGCTCTATTGAAATTGCTTCCGATAAAATTTATCATATGCGTAAGCAGCATTTCGAATTTCGTGCTTAATAAAAATGAATTTGCATTTCAAAGAGTATTCATTCTCTTAAATATGATCATTAATTTAAGAGAACATTTTGTTTTTAATTTCTTTATTTATAGTTACCAGGACTGCTACGCCTATACCAACCATGGGATGGAGGGACCCTCCACGTCTTTAAATCTTTGTTTTTCCTGATGGAGTAAAGCTCGTCAAATGTTAAGGAGGGAACTGAACTCAAAGGTTCAGCCGAGCCATGCTTTGCAAAATCATCAACAACCTCGTTTCCATAAATTTCCACCTGGGAGGGTACCCATTGGCAGGGCCGTCGCTAAGAATTTCGATTGAGGGGGCGTTAGACATCCTTTTGCCGACTGAAATCAAGGCAAGACCGGTGATCAGTAGAAAATATCAATTAAGGTGCTAATAAATTTTTAATTAACTGTGATTAATGTAAAATCAATGTATGATTAATTTTTAATACAATGCAATTTATTTTTATTAATATATAATTAATTGATAATTAATACATGCTTAAATGTTAATTAGTTATTAATTAATGTATGTTAATGCATATTTGTTTAATTGTGAATTATTTATTTAATTGTAAATTATTTTTATCTAATTGTTAATTATTTATCTAATTGTAAATTTTATTTAATGTGTAATTAATTTTAATTTCTTTTAAAGTACCATCTAAACAATTTTAATACTTTATGGCATTTTATTAATACTTAATTAATGCACAAATTTTTAGTAAATTCTCATTACATTTTAGTAAAAGTTCCTCCCAATTCATTTAATTCTTAATTTCTTTTTTATAAATTACCCCTTCCTTTTTTTTTGGGGGGAGGGGACATTTTTCACTTGCAGATAGATAGAATTCTATCCCACAATCTTAAACCATCTCAGACTGACAAAGGCTTCATTTCGATACAACTTTTTTTTATTTAATTTTCAAATTACAGTTTTGAAAATAATTATTTAAACTGGTAAAAGGGGGAAGAAATTGCACTTCAACACGGAATTAAATAAATGAAAAATGCTGGCCAAATAAGCGACTTTTTAATCTACAACTGTATAAACGTTGATCAAACAAATTCTGGAAAAATTCTTCTTTGTAAAATTCTGGCCAACTATTACAGAAAATTATCTACGCGAAGCACTACGATTTTTAAAATCGATACAATGTCAGGTAAGTATAAGACCTCGGATACAATACGAGCGAATAGCGGTGAGTAACTTGTAGCAGAACGATATAAACTATAAGCGATGAGTAGCACTGACTACTATGAGAGAGAGTGAAAGCGGTATTTTTCATCAGTTCCTATTATGACGTCATCCATTGAACTATCTAAGTGCCTTAGAATGAGTGTTTATCACCTATAAAATGAAGCATCTAAAATCAAAATTGTTTTATGGTGGCGATATTATCACATAACATCATGTAAGCATAAGTTTTTCTAAAAATAATAAAATAATATTCCAAATTACATTTCCAAATAAAACATTATTGAATTAATGTAAAATCAATTTTTTTTTAAAAATCATTATATTTGTAATTCCACAAACATGGGCTGCATTGAACTTCTGAATTCAAAGCCTCGCACTTGAGATCTCGTAATGTTCTCTTCTCTGCCATTTTTATTGGATGAGAACTTCTACGCAATTGGAAAGACTACGAAAATTAATGCCTAGGGGTAGCGGCAAGCGGTAAGATGAAGCGGCAATATGTTTCGCGTAGACGCTCGTGTTCATCAAAACCGGCCGGCCCCTACTTCCGTTGTAATCAATATAAACATTAATGGTGCCGCTCCATTGTTCTGCCGCCAGTTGCTAACTTCTTGCCGCTCGTATCGTACCCGAAGCCTACGATACATGCACTTGCACTCCCTCTCCTCTGGCCTTTGACAAATAAAGTAACGTGGAAGAAAAGTGGTAAAAGTACAAGAAAAAAAATGTTGGTATTAATTTACCAATTTGAACAGAAAACTAATACCACAGCTATTAACTAACATCCAATAAAGAAATACAATTCCCATTTTCGAAACATCAAGGATTAAATAAAAACTTTTGTCGCCTTACCGTTTGTGATATGCCCCTCCTTGCAAATAATCCTGTCCATGCTTTTGGACATTATAATTGCATAACAAAAGACAATAATTACTAAAAACGTTTTATTAAGTGTTTAGTTTTAAAATACTTTTTAACTCATTATCCTAACCAAAAAATGAAAGAAAACTTTACTTTTTCTTGAAAAATATATTAATAGTAAAACTTAATTTTTAAAAAAATTCAACACAAGAATTTACTTTTTAAAAATAGTTACTGCGAATGCATATTTTTACCAAAACCACTAGATTGAATTTAATGATTTTTTTTGGTTTTTCAGCAATAATTTGTGCAAATATTACTCGGTTTTTTGAAGAATAATCATTTGTTTAAGAAGGAAAGTAAACTTGAAAACGCAAGCACAATCTCGCTTCGATCGCTGAAAAATTCATTGCTACGCAAGCACAGGGTCGCTTCCCTCGATGAAAGATTCTTCAGTGTTGTGGAAGCATAGGCTCGCTTCGCTCGCTGAAAAGGTCATCACTGTGCAAGCATAAGCTTGCTTCACTCGCTAAAAGTTAAATTGCTATGTAAACCCTTAATATTAGAATCCCCACCTTTGTCGAGAAGCAAACACATTTTCCCCATTAATGCAATAACATAACCCTCCTCACCTCTCTGAGAATATTTAACCATTGTGTTCATCAAAAAAACAATTAGAAGACCAAATCTACTTATGTTGAAAATTTCAGACCTGCAGCCCTATTAGAAGTCGTTTCGTAAAATAAATTTTAATTAATTAAAAAACATTAATTAAAATTTTAACATTATGTTTTTCAAAAGTCAAACCATAAGATCAAAACTACTTATGTTAAAAATTGTAAATATCTACGCTTATTTTAATTAGTTTTCGATAGAGGGATAGAAATACAGACTATTTAATTTAATATTATAGATATAACATCATTTATGAAGTTCTACGTGACATTAATTGCAATTATTTTGTAAAATGTAGCTCATTTTCCGGAAGTGAAAATTTAGGTGTTTTGAAATTTTGTATTAAACCTTCAATTCATATGACGTACAATACATACTTTATATAAATGATATTAATGTGTATTTCATGTTTTTCGAGGTGTTATTTGACGTACTACAAATAAGTCACCTACTGTAACACATCAAAGCATATCCAATGCCAGTGAAAAAATCAATGATTACATTAATGTTCTTGCCAAAAAGGATATGCTGAATCCAATTCAAAATTGCCGACCGTCAACTTAGGCTACATTGTGATCAGAATTTTTTAATACTATTGATGATTTTAATTATTCTTACTTTTTCCATTTAATTTGTTTTGAAACATACGTCACTAAGCATTTTTAAAAAAAGGGATTAGATTTCGGATATTTGTCGACTGTCACCTTGTTAAAAACTTCGCGGTGAGAAAATGAAGATATCTATGGTTATATTTGTGCCCACAATCCATCATTCTAAGCGGGGAAAAAAGACACCGACTCCTCTATAATAGTGTAAAAATGCCGATTGTTCAAACTCGGGGGTCGCGCTGCATTCCGGTATTTTTAATATTTTTTTTTACATTTTTTTCACTCCTTTTCATTTAATTCGATTTTATTGTGAATCGACTTTGAAAAAGAAAGAAATCGATAAAATTTCGAAAATTTACCGACTGTTTGACTTTATAAAACTTTGAGGGGGGACGTCTCCCATTCATGATGTCCTTGTCCATTGGAGGTGCACTTCATGATCCAAGGTTATATATCTAACAAAGGGACCTTACGGTCTCAGAAATTCAGATCGGGATGAGACTCGGCAGATTAGTAGTATACCTTAAGGGTATCCACACAGTAAAGTAATAAAGAGCACTAGTCAGAAGATTCCGAGAAAACAGGCTCTAAAGTGTTATGCGCAGATTATATGCTAGTAGAGACTTCTGCGCTGCAGCTCCCCGGTGGCTAAGTGGTCAGCATGCTGGGTTCCCGTACTGGCGATCCGGGTTTGATACCTCGTGTTGTATTTTTTTTTTTTTTTTTAATTTATAAAGTCATTTTATAAATTGGGTTGGATAGGAGTAGAACAATTGTTCGATAAGTACGGTTAGGGTTTTGAAAATTTCTGACTTCCTGCTTACGTACAATAGACCAACATTCCTACTCTTCCATATAGAAACTGGTTCCACATGTTTATTGCGAAAGTCATTTATTTCTCAACAGTTTATAATATTTCAAAATTTATAATCACTTGTTTGTGTGAATAGTAAATAGAGTTTTAATGTACCTTCATTAAAACATATTACGTATTTAAAAATAAAATATTATCTTTAATTCAAATTTCAGTTAGCTGTAACAGTTACTTTATAAGTGGAAAAAAAATAAAAATATCTCACGAGGTATCGAACCCAGATCGCCCGTACGGGAACCCAGCAAGCTGACCACTTCGCCACCAGGGAGCTGCAGAGCAAAAATCTCTACAAGTATATAAGCTGCGCTTAACACTTTAGAGCCTGTTTTTTCGGAATTTTCCGGCTAGTGCTCTTTATTGCTTTACTGTGTGGATACCCTTAAGGTATACTACCAATCTGCCGAGTCTCATCCCGATCTGAATTTCCGAGACCGTAAGGTCCCCTTGTAAGTATTTTCGGCATAGAGATGCCAGTACACATTGTTCTACTCTTTCAAGTGCTGTTATTGAACTTCTATCTAATAAAATCCATACCACTCCGAAATTGACTATATTCAAAATGGCATCAAGTCCAGCCTCTATATCTATAAACACTGAGCAATTTTCCGGGTTTCTCATCTTAATTTTCTTGACTTCTCTGGGAGATATAAATCCCACTCATTATTATTGTTATTATAACGAGTATTGGTATTTTGAGACTGGTATTGGCACTGTTGTGATTAGTTTAACTTGGTAAGGGTTGAGCAATTTTAAATTAAAAAATAATTGTGAAAAATATTCTGTAATAGTTCATAAATAAATGGTACTTCTGAATAATTAAGTTAGCATTATAAATACAAAAAAAATCAAAAAATAATATACAGGGTCTTTAAAGTTTCATTTTGAAATGAGCAAAAAAGAAAAACGACTAGACAAAATGTTATCAAACTTGGTAAAAGTGTACTGGAGGGATAATGAGATTTTATTTTCAACATAAAGTCAAGTTCAAAAAACCACTACCAAGAGGAAATGCCTCTATAGACATTAATGTTAAATGAAATAATATATAAAGTCATCTGTTTAAAACGTTTGAAATCCATGTACCTGTATTTTTCTTTTTAATATTTATTATTTACAGTTAATAAAATGTTTCGAATGTAAAAGTAAATTTGCATATTCCTTATGGCTGCACTTACGTGATGTTAAAAATGCTAGTATACATCATGAGGGGGTATAATTAACTTACTATTACCAAATAAGTTTAAATTTCCAAAAAATGAAACAAAATCGAAAAATGGGATAGCTGTAAATTGCGAGCATCAGTATAAATTAAAAAGAAGTTTGTATTTTGCTATATTAATTTGCTATGCATTTTTAGATATTTACTATGTTTTTTTTAAAGTGAAAAAGATTTTACAAAAAAACAAAAACAAAAAAAAAAACCTATACCATAGCAAAGCACAAAAATTCATTTTTGAAGAGGATCAAACTTATACTGTTTTCAAAACCGTAATTTAAAAAATAATAAAATTTGAACCTTTTAAGGAAACCAACCGCAAAATTTGAAATAATAATAATAATAATAATAATAATAAAAAAAAAAAAAAAAAAAATTGTTTTCTAGGTGAAAAGATTTTGAGAATTTATTAAATGTGAATTTCATAAAAAAATCATAAATACCTTTTGAACAATAGCTCAATATTAATAAAATATTTTTCAAACGTCAATTAAGCTGCACCTTATCCCCTTTATTTAATTTTATAGCCATTAAATAAAGTGAATAAGATGCAGTTTAATAGACGTTTGAATAAAATGTCATTACGTTCATAGGCCATAGAAGTCATTTCTCTCCAATATCAGTAACATTTAAATCAAATCAATTTTCGATATGAAATGTGTTATTGAGTAGTAAAATTACTGTATTCAAATTATAAGTCCATTGAACATTCGTATAAAAATACTATATTAATGAATTAATTATTGTTTACTTCTGGATGAAAGATTTGCGAAACCTATAAAATGCCATTTGTAAAATTAAATATGTACGATAAACAACCAATATTTTCCTCTTCCTCAATTGAAAGAAAATGCATGCTTATTAAAACGAAGTGCTCAGTCGGAAAACTAGCAATTTATAAATGCTGCCATAGTAATTAGAGTTTCCAGAATAATTCAAAGAAGTACGAAACTACATGAGACATCAGAGAAAACTAGATGGATGTGAGCAGAAATATATATATATATATATGCGTGTGGGTGTGTAGCGCAAGATAACCTTGAACATTTTCCAAGTACGTACGCTAAAATAAATATTTTTCCTCAGTCATACTCTGAAAGGTATCCCGATTTGACATCTATGTATAATTAATTGCGTTGGTCAAATACTCACAGGTAAGTAAACATATTTTTTAGGTGGCTTCCAATATCTGATGGTATGAGTTCAAATTTGACCGCCTTTTAAATCATTTATTCATGAAGAAATTTAATGGTTGAGTTTCTCAACCCCCAAGAAATGCTACTGCACACAATGAAACATGAGAGTTATTAGAAAAAACAAGGATCAGAGCGAAAACCACTTCAGAGAAAAGCTCTCTCACATTAAACGCAATATCCCCTGTCCTCCTTTGGGATTTCTGGAAAAAGACCTCGTGCTCTTCAGATTTTTCTAGATATCAAGGAAAGGCTCTAGTGGTATCAAGGATAGGTCCATTCTAACCGAATGATTAGCCAGCGGTAGAGGCTTTAAGGTTGTCGCTGGGTCTCGAGGGATTTCCCCATCTCCTTAAGGAACTGGTGAACAAAAAAACAGTGAAAAGTTACCCTAAAACATTGCAAGAAGTGCCCTTAAAAGGTTTGATAAATTTACAGAAAATTTTTAAAACCTAGGGGAATTTCGGATCATTCGTCTTTTTAGAACTAATTTTATTTTTAAAGAACTTATAGTAGTAGTTAAGTTAGTTAATTTGTTATTTATATCTACATTAGATTTTGCATTTTTATTTTATAAGTAATTTTTTATTGAGTTTCGAGTATAAATAGTGAAAAAGTCACTCTAAAAATTGGATAGATTTAAAACTGTGTCCTAGTGGTTATTTTATGGGCATATTTTTCTTTGTTGTTGTTTTAATACGAACTATTTGAGGTAAGTCGAGATCAATAAAATAAATGTAAAGCAATTGATGCAATGAATCCTCAATTAATTTTTTTTTCAAAGTAATTAACTTTCTGCATTAACAAACAACTCTGCATTGCTATATTTGGGAATTATCTTATTAGGAAAGTGTATTTTAAGATAAACCAAACAAGCCTTTAGCTACACTTAGGATTTATATGAAAAGCCAGAAGCAGAGGGTGCTCGTAACGTTTGTGATTTTGTAGATTTTAGCTGTATGCTCTTAAAGATATAACATAGCCATCAACACAACTGCAGCATTTAGCAAAGCAGCAATGTAAAATTAAAGCAATGCAATTTTTTTAATCGAATTCCTTAAAAACTCAGGCTTACCAGTGAGTCCCTGTAATTTATTTTCTCAATAACAAGGCTAAGTAGTTAATGTAGTTTGGTAATTTCAGTTCCATATTCTTTTTCATAGAGTGAGTCACCGATTGTTTTAAAGATCTTTTTAAAATATTCACTGTGACACCATTCGCATTAGACGAGGCGGACTCACAGGTTAGAGGCAGAATATTCACAAAGAATGCGAAACGAATGCATTGGAAGGGAAAAATAAAGGGACATCTGACGAAATGTGTTAAAAATGCTTAAGTTAAAAATTCTTTCAAATTATTAATTAACAAATAAAAAGCAAAATACGAATATTTAATTAGAATTCATGGCCAGGTTGGAGTTTAAATAAATTCGAAACTTGTTAGTGCTATTAGCAGCCAATAAAGGGCTTTCATTCGATTCTTCAAATCACTCTTTGTGATAAATTGTGGAACCCGTTGCTAGCCGCATTTCTACGAACTCTGAGATTAAAACTAAATAGATGTAAGTGCAGTGTAATTTTCCAGGAATTTTTGAGCTTCTATAATAAACAAATTCTATAACTTACTTTTGGACCAAACGTTAATAATATTCAATGAAATCCGTTTATTCAGTATTTATTGAAAAACTTTACAGAATTTTTCTTATGAATCTTATCAAATATTCGGCCTTTAAAATAAATGAACTATTTGTTTACATATAGGATGAAATTGTAGTGTAATGTGCACTTTTAACGTGTGTCAAATTTACTCGAGTATGTTAAGGATCCTAAGGGAATTTTGGGTCATACTTTCAATATAGTATTCTGAATGCCCCTCTTTAATGAATTCATTGTGAATGGGGGATCCCATTAGTACGAAATACCGATTGGATGCGTCCGGGAGCATAATTTTAAATTTGAATTTCAAATCTCTCAGAAATTCAAATTGTGATCGTATTACCATTTTGAGATGAACTAATTACGGTGACGGAATTCAATTAGCCCACTGTAAGAGGTAACATATTAAAATAATAATAATGATGCTATTACCACGTATTGCAAAATGACACCCTTCTCAATCTGTAGGGTGTTTGTGTAGAAATTTTAAATCATCTTTAGAGAACATTTGACGTAATAAATGCGATTAATTTTTCTATGCAATGTATATTAGTAAAACAATTTACGTATTCCTTCGAGGAAATGAATCGTGAGAGGTGACCAAAGTAACACCAGTTACAAAACTTACTATGACATGGCTTTTAAAGAAAAGTAAAAAAAAATTAAAGTAGAAAAGAGTTTTAGCTTTAGCATTTTTTGCACTTTCAAACATTTAATAACAATTGAGTACATGAGGATATCTTATTATCTCACAAAAAACAACCAGACGTTGTAAATGTAGCCAGATGTCAGAATGTTAGTCAGAAAAGTTCTGAAATCAAATGTGCGGCACCAAGCACCAGCGTTTAATTTCTTTGGTGTATTTGTGATGCATAATGAACTAAATGGGGATTATAAGGAGGAACACTCACATGCAATCAGTACTTGGCAGGTTAGAACTATTTCGAAATGATCTCATTTCACATGTTTGTACTACTTCATTTCACTGAAATTAAATTAATTCTATAAAAACTCTAGTTTCCTAATCCCTGATTGCCTATGTGCGTTCCTCCCAATAATCAAAACTTACTTCATTGTGTACAAGTACCCCAAAGAAATTAAATGCCGCCGTTTGGCGGCAATTCAATTTCATAAATTCAAAATCAATCAAAATTTCATAAATTTTTCTGGCCGACCAATTTACTTGGCGTTTTTTTTACAACGGGTCATTTTTTTGTGTGGAGGAGATATCATTTTTGTTGTTGTTTTGTTTGTTATGTTCTAAGTAAGATACGGTCGATGGATGTTTTAGCGTGAATAATCATATCGTCGTACTAAACGCAAAATGACGTAAGCGACAAAAACGCTAGATTCACATACGACCCTTTGTATTGAGACTGACAGTAAATATTCTGATACAAGATTATCGAGAGATTTAGGTTTGCAATCCAACTGCTGCTCATTTCTTTCAAGTTGAAATTCTTGTTACCATACCAAGAAAAAGTGTTCACAATTAAAAATATGTACCTATTATAGTTTTAACTTGAGTACAAATTCATGTATGTAAATACATACTAAAAATAATTAGTAATGAAAAGTAAGTATCACGTACTAAATATATGTTCTTGATTTTAATATGAAATAGAGGATTAGCAGCTTTGCATACGAATAGATATACAAAAATATTTCGAAACAACTTTCTCATTAAGTTTGATAAATAAGATTTGTTATAATTTAGAGAAATTTAAGCGATCTTCGGTGGTGCAGTTGTTATGGTTTAAAACCAAACACCCAGTTTGATGTAATGAAACTTTATTTGAAGTAAAAGTGGCTTCTTACTCAATTTTGAAACATGTGTTATCAAAACTTTGATAAGCATTCAATTTAATTGAAAAGAAAAGCAAGTTTACTTGTTTCTAATTACTCTGTTTTAATAGTTCAACTTACAACAAAAAAGTATAAAAGTCACTCATTGAAATTGATCAAAAGAGGAATATTCGAAATATGTTGACCCGTTTTAATAAGTCATTATCCTGGATAAAATTTCTAACTTCCAGAATCATTTTTAGGGATACAGACCTTCGTACGCAATAACCACGCAAAAAGTATTTCTTCTAATTAAGAGAAGAATAATAAAAATGACGAGAAGAACAAAATGGCATGAACATATCAATATATCAAAGCGTTTAAGCTGTAGGCATGGCTAAAATTCCCATCTATCGGGATCATTACCCGGGGGGGGGGGGGGCAAACCCTCGTATCTATAAAATCATTCAAAAGACTCTTCCTATAATAAAGTTGAGAAGAATAAAAAAGAATGACCAAAATTCCTCAAGTAGTTTTGGCTGTACGCCTTGCTAAAATTTTGATCAAAAGAAAAGATAAAGAATTACAAATTCCGATTCGGGGATATTCAGAGCTTAGAAATTCGTCACTCGGGGCAGCTAGATGGCATAAAATCAGGGTTCGATCTATAATATTTGAGGTATCGAAAACCGTCCTAAGCTTGGTCAACATACTATACACTTGCATGTCTGCTGCTTTGATATCGGACTTGTAGGCGTAACGCTGCCGTGTTTTTTTGATTTTAATGTAGAATAAAAGAAAAAATTAAGGAAAAATTAAATTAAAAAAAGAATTAATCACATTTTATTTAGAACGTTCAACCTTTACTTTGCTACATTTGAGAGTGCTCCTAACTATTTTCGATACTCCTAACTATGTTGTTTAACATATTCTAAAAGAAATTGTTTTTATGTTTCGAGGAATATTCTCCACACAAATTTTTTAAAACCAAATGTATCTCTTTCCTGCTTCTAGAGGGATTTTTTGGGCAACAGAAAACTATTTTTCCTAGGAAGCTAAAGCATATCGACCCGAATTCAATTCTCATTTTAATTCTTCATTTAGAGTTAAAAGTGTGTATAGAATCATATATTGCGTGTACTTGAAGCTGGATGAACGACACAAGATTATTTTCCAATTGAATTCAAATTGGGACTGACTTGTGCAGTTCTTCCAGAATCAAGTCTATGTAGTCTGTGAATCCGAGTGGTGAAGTGTCACTCCGACCACTTTGATTAGATTGTGGAATAATTGTTGAGTTTCGATTTGGTGGATGGAAAACAAATAGTTTTAATTAGAAGAGCTTCGAAGCCTGCTGTTTGGAATATTGCTGATGTGAGCAACATTTTTTTTTTTGGGGGGGGGGGGGGGGGAATGGTTTCCGTTCCCAAGATGTTCAGAGAGGATGCTAAAGCTTCAGGCATCGGTGGGGGACGTCAGAGATTGATGAAGTTATACACTGTTAAAAAAATTTGTCCACCTTGCACCAAAATTTGGTTCCCATTTAGCTGCCACCAACATTTGGTGCTTAGTTTCGCGATTTAGTGGTGCTTACGGTCCGAGGTTGCACCATTAAATCGTGAAACTAAGCACCAAATGTTGGTGGCAGCTAAATGGGAACCAATTTTTGGTGCAAGGTGGAACAAATTTTTTAACAGTGTACTAAAAGATGCCTGAGTTGAGAGTAGGGAGTTCAACCGTTCATTTAACCCAGTGGCCGCTCGTTCGAAAGAGGAGTTTAGCCCTAAGAAGAGTTTGAGCGAAAGTAAGAGACATTGAAACTACAACATCAAATGTAGTGGGTTAAAAACAGTCAATGGTGGCAAGATAAAGTTCCTAAAAAAACTCATGCAGAGCCCAAAAAGATACATTTTGCTCGACTCAATCTCTCCTCTCTCCTTTCCTCTTGTCGGTTACAAATTCGCAACAGGGGTTTGGCCCTTGTACAAACATCGAGATGAAATGCTTTACAATCTCCCCAAATAAGTACGTTTTTTTTTGCTTCCAATATGTCGTCATAGGAGTCTAGAATAGTTAACTACACTCAATAAATATGTACAATAAATATACAGCGTGTCCCCGTATAACCTGGCCGACCTTTATTTTCAACACCGTTGGTCCTAGGTGCATAGTTCCAATTGAAAAAATGTTTTAAATTGTGAAAATATTTTTACTGAAGAGTTTTTAAGTTCGGAAAGGGGTTGGTATAAAAATTACGGATTGTAAATTTTTATATGGTCCCCAGTTCCCTCAACTCATATTTAGGAATATGTTGCCCATGAAAAAACATTTCAAACAAAAAAGAATCGAAATTTGTTCGACCAATATTCATGGAGATACGAAAAATGGAATTTAGTGACTTATACCACTTTACACCCGTGATCATTAACATATTTTAAGGGCATGTACACAAAATGAAATACAGGGAAAGAGCAATTGCGTTTGGAAAATTATTCTCTAATATTACTAAGTAATCGAAATGGGATCGAGGCTGCAAGACAATATGCAATTAAATTTCCAAATGCTTAATTTCCAATTGTAAATTTCTAAAAATTTCCAAATTTTTAATTGTTGTAAAGCGTTTGCGAGAAACGGGTAGCATAGGAAAACGTCCTCGATCCGAAAATTTAAGAGTGGTATTTTGGGCTATGTTGTTGCTTTCCCTTAAGCTTGGCGTCCACTATCGCTAAGCAGAGCAGAGCAGATCAGAGCGGAGTGGATTAGAGCCAATTACAAGGCTGCCAATGTCTACTATAGCACGAGCCTCGAGCTACAATGGATGTTGACAGTCTTGTAATTGACTATAATCCACTCCGCTCTGATCTGC
This sequence comes from Linyphia triangularis, assembly GCA_963978545.1. NCBI lineage: Eukaryota > Metazoa > Arthropoda > Arachnida > Araneae > Linyphiidae > Linyphia > Linyphia triangularis. The sequence continues at coordinate 36,144,035 of OZ021721.1, forward strand.
TCTGCTTAGCGATAGTGGACGCCAAGCTTTATTCAGTGTCAAGGACATTAGTGAAGCATGTGGATACTCAAAAACACATGCGTGGAGAGTCTTTAATCGACACGGTGCACATCTTTATCGCCCGCGATTGGTGCAAGAGTTTTTGCCCGGGGATGAAAATAGACGGTTTGATTTCTGAAATTTCCTCATGAACAAGCTAGAATTGGATTCGTTATTTGTGAATAACATTCTATTTTCTGATTAGTGCACGTTTTTAAGAACTGGGGTAGTAAATATTCAAAACACACACTTTTGGTCCCTGCAAAATCCCCATGTAATCCGTCCAAACAAGCGTCAACTGCGATGGTCCGTTAATGTTTGGTGTGGCATATGGAAGGAAGCGTTAGTAGGGCCTTTCTTTTTTGATGATACATTCACAGGTAAAAAGTATGCGAACCTGTTACAGGGACCATTATCTGACTATCTGGATGACCATGTTGTGTTAGCAGACCTTTAGACCTTATAAAGATGTGGTTTCAACAGGATGATGCACCACCCCACAAGCAGATTCCTTCCGAACAATACTACACAACAAGACAACATTATAAGCTATGGAGGTTAGGTAGAATGGCTTCCTAGATCTTCAGATCTAAATCCTTTAGATTTCTTTTTTTGGGGATTTTTGAAAGCAAGGTCTATGAAAAAGAATCGTCGAGTCTATTAGATTTGCCGAATCGAACTTTATCCGCTTCCAGGTATATTATGCCTGTAATGCTGAAAAATTTTGAAGATGAATTTGAATCACGCGTGCGCTTCGGTATTTTTGTCGAAGGAAAACATTTCGAGAATATGTAATTAAGAAAAAAGTTATTTATCCTTTTCAATTTGTTCATTTCTATTACCTTTTATTTTCGTTTATGTTAACAAAAAGCGCTGCTTTCTGATAATGTTATCAATTCATTAAAATTGTTTATAAGTTTGTTTGCTGTTTATAATGTGTTGTAAATTTGTAATTTTTTTTTTCAAAGCATTTTCTAGTCAAAAATTATAATGTTTAGGGCGATGAGCAACAACTTGTTTGCTGTGATCAAACCTAGTCTAGAAACTCGCTCTTATTCCGATAAGACGATATTTGCTCATTTCAATTTATGTACGGACCCCCCAAATAGCGTTAAAACTTTAAACTCCAATAACACCGTGGCTATTGGTCGAAAAAATTTTAATTTTTTTTATTTGAGATGTTTTTTCATGGGCAACATTTTTCTAAATATGAGTTGGGGGAACTGGGGACCGTATAAAAATTTACAATCCGTAATTTTTATACCAATCCCTTTGCTAACTTAAAAACTATTCAGTTAAAATATTTTAACGATTTAAAACATTTCTTCAATTGGGACTATGCATCTAGGACCAACGGTGTCGAAAATAAAGGTCGGTCAGGTTATACGGGGACACGCTGTATATTCAACTTATTTTACCCAGCACTGGGAGAGATTGGCCTAGATTCGTAGCAATGGTCAGTCTTTAACGGTCTACTTCCGAATTTGCCAGTAGTTGAGCGATATTGGCCAGCGTATTTGTGTTACTGGAGGGTTTTTGATGTGAATAATATGCCTTTAGGGCTGTTTCAGAATTTGTAAAGTGTAAAAGTACTGAAAGCGGATATGTTGTGTAAAGGATGGAATTTAATTAGATGTTGCATTTAATCAAGACATATAATAAACATTAATTGTTATTTTATTCTTATTGATGACGTTGAATATTTATTTGAACTCTTTTGTTGTGTTGTTTTGATTGGGAATTGAAGGGGTTTTCTTAGGAATTCTAGGTGAAGGAGAAGAATGATGCAGAAATATGAACCACTCAGTAGTTGATTTATTTAATAGTTGCGATTTTAAAATGTGTGTATATTTTTGGAAGTTTTGTATTTTGAACTTTCGCTCTCCTTTGGATAAACTGTAGCTTACGAACGTTATGCACATCAATGCACTATTTTAACTACTTCACAGACAGAAGCAATACAAAATCGAATAAGAAAACTTTGGATGAGGGTTGCAAGCGGTACACACTTTAATTCATAAACAAAGGATTTTTAATTGTGCTGCTTTTGAAGCAAATGTACGATGGTTGCGGTTTTAGAAATTTAAAAAAAGTTTTTATTTAAATCTTGTATCTTTTTATATCTTGTATCTTTTTATATCTATCTTTATAAAGTTAGAAGATACTGGCAATTGGATTTTTGTCACATGTACCATTTGTATAATTTTGAAAAGTATTCAAATCAAACGTGAAACCCTCTAGGAGTATGGATGCAACAACTTTATCCTTTTATTCGTCTTTAGGGTGATAAAAATATTCCTGTTACAGCTGGTGAAAAATACTATTTCAAACTTTAAAGAAGCGTTAAAATTCTTATATTTGAAATGTATCTTCTTCATAGGGCGTATCTGGGAGTTGAAATTTCTACAGTATAAATTATAGAGTGTTCAAGAATATAAATTCATTAACAACGGTTGGTAAGAAAATTTGCCAATCGACATTTTCATTTTTTTTTCTTTGCTAATAAATTGCGATTGTGGTCATATTAGTGTTTTTTAAAAATCATAAAAATAATTTTCCAAAAAATCTAAAAAATTCGAAATATACTTTAAATGATCTAAATAAACAAGATAAAAGTTAAAAATAATGACTTTTTATCCATTTCAAAACCGTCTATAATGAACCCATTGTAGGCTGTATATATATCTTCTTTAGACTGGATAAAAGATGATTTATGTGTCAGGTAATAAAACAATTTAACTTCTTCCAATAATAGAAGGGTTAACCAGGCAATGTAAATATATTCGTTGACTTCACTTCATCGTTTTAAGTTTTAGATACTACTCTATAGTCGAGATAATACTTTTATTGATATCATATTTTAGCATCAATGCTTTAAATCCAATTTTTCTGCGATTTTTATTCGTTTACGACCCCTGAAGTTTTACAATCCAACTGTTAAAATGAAATTTCATTTTTTAAAAATATGTTTTTGTTTTCAAAATGCATTTTCCAACCAAACTTAGACAACAACAACAACAATAATAATAACAATAATAATAATAATAATAATAATAATAATAATAATAATAATAATAATAATAATAATAATAATAATAATAATAATAATAATAATAATAATAATAATAATAATAATAATAATAATAATAATAACAATAATTATAATAATAATAGTAATAATAATAATAATAATAATAATAATAATAATAATAATAATAATAATAATAATAATAATAATAATAATAATAATAATAATAATAATAATAATAATAATAATAATAATAATCTTTAAACAATTCATTAAAAAGGGGGAGTCCCAATCCCCTTCATTAAATTATATTGTATATTACTAAAGGTGATAGTAAGCTAAAAATCATTCATTTATATAACTTTAATTCTACACCATATAATCATAAGGAATCTAAAAGCGCGGACTTACCAAACAATCCATAACTTTGAATCATCTATTAATATTTATATATCGAGAAATTAACTTGAACGGCGAAAAGCGTCTGTACAATAAATAACATTGATAAGTAGCGTCCAAAGGGCTTAATTCCTGTGAATCGTTGATGTTAGGAATGTTGCGTCGATTGGCGAAGACCTTTGCCATAGCGTTTGGATGACTTACTCTCTTACGAAATACGGGGTATTCGCACGAAATGATACTGACTATCACCCAAATGAAAATTCTCTGGTGATTTCAAGCGTTTCGGCTCTGATAGTTTTAATATGCTAGTACTTTGTGTATATGCTTGTTAATTATAATATTCTGATGAATATTGCAAATGTCTTCTGTATTTTCTGATTATCTTCGTGGAAAAGGGACTGTGTCCAAAACATGTTATGTTATGTTTACTATTTACTTATAGCTGGGACTTTTTTTCTTTCAAAGTACTCTAGAATAACGATGGGAGTGATAAACACATAAATTTTTTTAAAAGGTTATGTACCCCTCATACTAATTTTATACATAGATATCTTTAAGAGGGATTGTCAACCTGTATCTGCCCCATAGATCTAACGTTCACCCCCTCCCCCCAAATAGGTATTCAAATGTTACTTTAAAATATATACTTACTCTAGGTATACCCACTTTAATAAAAGATCATTAACGACATTTGAAAGGATAATGAATGGATGTTTTTTAGTGCACTTAAAAAAGTTTTTACAAGTTAGTTTATTAAGACTTAAAAAAAATAATAATAATAACCACTAGTTATTCCCCTACCTTCAAATTTTGTTAATGATCTTTATTTACTGTTGGTATACTTGGTGTAAAATTTCATGTTTAAAGTAACACCTTGGAAGATATTGTGGTAAACAATGAAGCATCATGTCTATGGGGAAGGGCAAGACTCTCATCAGGTCTATGCGGAAGGGATAGACTCGCATCAGGTCTATGGGGAAAGGCCAGACTGACAATCCTTCTTAAAGTTAAATAAAATTCACTTTCTGTAATAGCCGCTTTGGGTTATATGTACGTGGTTAAAGTGAAAAATAATATATTATTATAGTTCTCATTTTATTTATTGCTTTTATTATTTTGAAATGGTGTTTCTTAATATCAAATGCTTCACGTACATTACGGTAACTAATTAAGGGGGTACATACACCCAGCGGCGCTGAAAACGCACTAAGAAAAGAAACCGTTTTTGGTAAGGATAATAATAGAAATTAATCTTTATAAAAAAATATTATTATTATTTTTTTTTTTCAAAAATTACAATATGAAAAACCACGTGAACCGAAGCACTATGGAATAAAAGTAGTTCCATGGTCGACATAATTTTTTCTTCAAATGTGGATGGATCTGTAAAATGAAAATTTTTTCTTGTAAAATGAAGGTGTAGTTAAAGTCTGTCGAGCCGGTTTTTTTAAATTTGAATTTTTTTCAAAATTACACCAGTTTGAAAAATGGAGTGCGTTTTTCGTCAAAAATTTCGCACTTAAATTGCTTATAAATTTTTTTTGTAATTAAGATATTAAATATCCGGCTCGACGGACTATAGGGAAATCAATTACGTACATTTTAAAAAAATTCTATCCAAAAATATTAAAAACTCTAGGTGTTCACGTGTCGACCGTCCCGGAAAAAGTAATTTCGAGGAAAACGCGTTCAAAGTTTTAAGTTTGTTTATTTATTTTGTTAACTTACGTCTATTCTCCCATTCCAGCTTCATATTGTACACCTTCCACGTTAGTAAACAATTGTTGTAACAATTGTAAATAATTGTCACCGAAATAGAAAGTAACGTCCAGCTGACTCAAAGGACAGCTAGCTACCTGCGTGCGGCAAAATCGTCGGGTGGTCACATTTTCGATCATAACTTTCGATATATGGCAAATTTTTGCAATCGATTTTCACTTAAACACGCCTAAAACTATAGAGAATAATAATCCGTTAAAAAAAAAATCGATTTTTTGAAAGTTCTGGGTGTATGTACCCCCTTAATGTGAACCTTTTTCATTCAGCGATTCAGAAATATCCAAAATATATGAATAAGAAAAACTTTTATATAGAAATTCTAATTTCATTCAAGTTCTAAAAATTGTATATTAAAAGATAAAAAACCAAATCAGATCAGCGGCCTGTCTATAGATTCTCTAATTAAAAACTATTCAACTTGTACTAAAATTAAAATTCAGAAAATTAGTATGTGTTTATACGTGGTGGAGTGTTAATCAACAGTTTAGCAGGGTTGACGAAACGTTGATAAACTGTGCATAGATATAAAGAAAAAAAAATGCGTAAGAATTACAGGTCGAGTACATTATTTTTCATCGAAGGAAATTTATATTTATTAAGTTTCTGGCAATAAAAAGCATCGTTGAAAATGTTTTTCTATTTGATTAGAATACAGAGTTTACTATGTGGTATAATAGCATACAAGCTTTCGACCCACGCCTTTAATGTACTTATTCAGTTTTGCACTGTTTCTGGCCGTGAAGCAGTCAAAGTGGTACATTAGTGTGCATTTCCCCCAAAACAAAGGACAAAGTTTGTGCATACCATTTTCAAATACAGATCAAAGTACCTAAAATATACTTACTGACATTTAACGGGCAACAGTACACCAGTGGAGGATCTAGGATTTTCCTGGGGGGGGGGGGCGCAATACTGTTCTTTAGCCAGGACGAAATTGAATATTTAAAAAGAAGTATAAAAATCTATGTAGTGTACTTAAAAAATACTCCTCCCCAGAAGTAAAAAAAAACAAACAAAACAACAACAACATCCCTTTTGAACCCCCCCCCCCCCGCAAGTACCCTCATTTTCAAATTACCCTCCAAAATACTCGTGCCAACCTTAAAAATATCCGGTTTGCGGGTATTTACCCTCCAACTGGCAAGGCTGAGCAATATTTTTGATAAAAACATCTTTTTTCTAAGGTAATCTGGTTTTTCGCTATATATTTTCCCTTTTGGCGATATTTTTCCGATTTTTTTGATTTTGAGATATGGCGATTTTTAATGGGCTGTTGGCGATTCACGATACCTGAGATTTGGCAGCCCTGACCCAAATAGTCAACCATTCATCCCCCCCTCCCCCCAGTTGGTGTTGGACATTACGCATGTGAGACTCGAAATCTTTTCCTTCCACCCGACAGAAAAGGGATCGGGTATAAGGGGCCCTGAAGGACGGGAAGAATATTTATTGATAATTCGATCCCAGGATACTTTTAACAGAAAGGGCCTTTTGAATGGGAAAGAAGAAGGCTAGAAGAAGGCTATAAAATGAACTAAAAATAAGTTTGTTTCTTCTTGTTTGCTCAGTGAGCGCGTTTGGGGGCATAACCACCTTTGGTATCCAAAGAATTATTGAACAGAATAACTTAAACTTTTCATTACTGCTAAAACTATTTTTAAAAAATTACCATATTATCTATTTAGCATACATATTCTATTTATCAGGGTATCTACATATCGGGATAAATTGTGGAAATTAGAAAAAATTTCCCGTCAAATCAAGGATTTATTTAAAAATCTATCAGTGAACTTTTTTCCCTGATTTTGGTGGCCACCCTGGTCAGGAATTCTTATTATTCGAGATTGAAAATCTTTTTCACTTGTTTAATTGTTGTACGTGCAACATGTGCCCGTGGGGAAGGGAGGAATAATGCAAAATTATCTGGTTGAAGGCATATAAATGGTATTCGAAAGTGTCATTAATATTTTTTATTAAGCGCAGCTTCTTTAATTGATAGAGAATGTGCAAATGGGGTCTCTTATTTGGTTTTTTAGATAACAATGGTTTTTTGTGTGAATGTTAATTGTAAATTTTTATTATCAAGAGTGAAAATATTTTTCATATGCTTCATTCTTATAAGTGGTTTAACATCATATAAATGGTTTTCGAAATTGTCATTAATATTTTTCGATAAACATAGCGTCTTGAATTGACCAAGGAGATCTGGTAATTTTATAAGTGGCCACCATGTACTTTCAACATGGGCAAGCTACAACATCAAAAACCTTTTTTTCATGAAAAAATTCCAGTTTCACAAACTACCACCTCGACTTTAGCTGCTTCAAATACACCTCTTGTTTTGGCTTAAGATGAATTTTTATTCACTAATGCCTTCCGTAATGCCACTCAATTATTGGCTATTGTTTACAATCCGACTAGTTCAAACAGGATCAAATCGCCAAAGGGGCCCTATACTGCTTTTGTTCCATTTTTCAAATTTGGCAAACTGCGGGACTTTTTTTTTTTTTCAGATGAGGGATTGTATTGGGTTCATTGTATTGATAGCGGTTTCTATTAGTTTAGTTTTTGTAAGTTAAAATTGTATGAGATTCACATTAAAATGTTTAATTTTTTTGTCGATTTTTCTTTTTCACTTTACTCGGACCTAAATATCTCATACACTTGTAATTGGTTACTTTCTAATATTTGATTTTGTTTTGTGGTTCCATTGTTAACGATTTTTGTTTTTGTAGGCATTTAGTGAGCAAATCACGTTCGATTTTGATCGACAAATGCTTTTTATTGATTTGAGGATGGGTGTACCATTTAAAAAAAAAAAAAAAAAAAAAAAAAATCGTTATTTTGCGATTATACATGGTGAGCTATAGAGAAAATCTGCTTGTGTTAAAAATTTCACAGTTCTCCTTGCACCAGGTATAGAGATACGTTAATGACATAATGACAACACATCGGTTCCTTACTTTTTTTTTAATATAGAGTGATTCGAAACTAAAGTAATACAGCTAACCACTAATTTTCTATAATTTACTAAAACGACTGCAAGTCATGTATTGTAACAGTGAAAGGGAGTAGTTCTTGTGGAATCTCGTCAATGTGGGGGCCCTGTTATTGAGTTAATTTGTTGATATGTGTTAGTTAAGATTTTTTCATTTCATTTCACTTTTTTACTGCTAAACCTGCATTTTGGTTACAGTTTCTGTTTTCAAAACTGGAAAAGGAATAATTTGTGAGTAACGGGAATTTTAAACAAACGATCTCAATATATTTTTTGTGTGTGTACAAAAGTATTTAAACTTTTGTTTGCATCCTATAACGCCAATGATTTTCTTATTTTCTGAGCGTTATATTAAATACTAGTTCGTTAATATTAAAAAATTTCTTTTTATTGTGCTGGTGCTTTCTTGTTGTCGCCAAGCAAAAAGTCGCAATTAGGGTCTGTTACTGCTTGTGTACCAATATTTCGTTTGTGTTTAATTTATGAGTTTGGTTTTTGTGTTAATTGTGCTTGTTGGAACATTTTATTATTTCCGTTTTCAATTTTTCCCCTCAAAAGTAATCGAAAATGTCAATTACCTATTCGAATTCAAGAGGGAATCACAGGAATTGCGTTAAAAATCCCCAGCTATTCTATTTCTTTGGTGTTATCAATACGTAGCTCGGTCTGTACTTTGGCCTCTGTCATATGTAAATTTAAACGGTGAGCCCTATATATATATATATATATATATATATAGTTCACATGGGTGCCATCACATGCAGTTTTATTGGTTTTCTATGTACCAATTTCCTCCATGTGCCCATTTTATGTTTCTGTAGGCCGTTCGCAGAGCTGTTTTTTGTGCATGCACAACGCGTCTGGTTTTTGTTATGCACGTACTGTTCCGATTCTCTTTAGGGTTTTCACATGTAACCATAACCGTAACCATGAGCACCGTTTTGTTGCTATTCACAGAATTTCGAACTCATACATCTGAATAACTATACCTAAAATCTCATCTAGATCTGTTGAACGGAACGGCCGCTATAGGTCCATATATCGGTAAAGTTTCTTTATGACCACCCTGTATATAAGGCAAAAATTACAATTAATGTTTATTAAAATTCTTGATTAATTGCAACATAGTATTAAATTCTATCGTTCAATTACTACGTTTTCAGCACTTTTACACATCACAAATTGTTAAACAGCCATAAAAGCAGATTACTTGAGTTAAAACACTTAACTACATATAAGCAATAACTCAACTAATAACTACTTGTTATTAGCTGGCCGGTTCGAAAGAATTGGCTAAACACAGTGGACTGTATAAAAATTGTTAATAAAAACACTCAATAAAAATAGACTTATTTAATAACGGCTAGAATTTATTTGCTGTACAACACACAGAAAAATAGAATAAAGCGCTTCACACACACCACTAGATTAAAAATCAAACTCAACTTTAAGCCAGCACAGCAGTTAAAAAAAAACGCACTCGGAATTCTCGAACTCAAAATCCACACGTCGACTGCACTAACAGAAACGCCTCCCTTCGTTATATTGCACTATAGGTAACAACTTCTGCTGTGCTGCCATCTGCATTAATGTAACGCAATTAATTCTATACTCAACAGTTTCATATCCTCTCAAAATTCAAATTATTTAGTTATAAAACTCGAAGAGCTTAAATTATACTAGACACTATTGAGGACTAGAAATGGAAAACGACCTAAGTACCAAAAAAGCCGAAAATCTTTTTTTTCCTGAAAAATGTCCTAAAGACCAAGCTAAACAAAGCGGTGAACACACAAAGAGCGAACTTTTGTAGCAATAGTTCGAATTCAATCTGTAACTTAGTCATAGCCTTAAGTACCAGGTGCGAGTGTTTTTCATTTTTCGGCTCTCTTGACAATTTTTCTTTTTTAGACATAAGTCGTTTTTGCATTTCTAGTCCTCAATTATAATTTAAAACTAGAGATCAACAAAGAAAACATCATCTTGCAAAATATTTGTTCACCTCAAGTTAAGAATCTCAATTGAGTTTATTCTTGGAAGTAAATTATTCCAGACAACTGTGATGACAGATTTGATGCCAAAAGAACTTACTTGTTTGGGAAGATTGTTGAGCAGCACATTTCGGTGGTTTTTACAAGGGTTTCAACTCCTTCTGAGAATATTGTTGACGACAAGAAAAGAGGAGAGCGAGTTCAGATGAAGTCAAGGAAAGATGTCTCTTTGGGTTCCGAGTGAGTTTTTAAAAACTCGGTTTTGCCAACATTCGCTGTTTTTAACCTATTACTTTTCAGGATATAGTTTTAATTGATCTCTTGACCCTTTTGGCTGATGTGAGGTAATTGAGTTGCATTCACTGCGCTCAGTTCAGACCTCTTCCACATAATTTCTTCAAGATCTGACGTCCACCACCGAAACTTGAAGCTTTAGCATCCTCTGTGAAAGTCTATGTAGCGGAGTGTAGCCAGATTTTTTTTTCGGGAGGAGATATGAAATTATATGTTAGAAAATCTTGTTTATCATTTTTATTATTAATGCCATATGTATTTAGCAATCAAAATAGCAGATATTTTTTCTACGCATGTTTCGAAAATTAAAAATATTTTAAATAAATTTACCATTTTAAACAATAAAATCCTTTGATTTTGGCACTCTAATCGTAAAAAAACGAATATTTCGGGAAGGGATATATCCCATATCCCCCCTGACTACGCGCCTTGAGCGGAAACCTTTGCAACAAATGCCAGAAACATCTTTTGCTAACATCAGCAATGTTCAAAAAATAGGCCGCGAAGCCCTTGTAATTAAAATAATTCATTTTCCTTTCACCGATTCCCAAATCAGCAATTATTCCATAAATACCCAATATAACCAAAGTGGTTGGCGTGACCAGTTATAGGAAACTAACTATTCACATCACTCCCTATTATGGTACCATTTACTGTTTTTAGAGATATATGGTAAATGCATAACAATCATGTATGAAATGTATTATTTTTCATCTTAAGAAGTTTATATTCATTAAGTTTCGCATTGGTAAAGCATAGAAAAATCTGAAAACATTTTTAATTGATCAGAATATAGAAGGTAATCATCGTACCACATAATTTTTTATTTCAAAGTTTGTACTAAATGGAAATGAGAAAAAAATGCTTCCTTCGAGAATTCTTCTGAGCAATGCATGGATCAATTATGCGCTAATGATTAGATAGGCTTTAAATAGCACCCTCTTGAATGTAGTCTGTAATGAATCTAGTAATTTCATGTAAAACTTACGAAACGCACCTTTCGCGTAACATGCTTGAGGATTTTGAAAGGAATACTTCAGTGCTTTCACTAAGAGTTTTATTTAGTCAAATCCATTTAATATACTGAGGATATAAAATATACTGGAAGTTAAACGTGAATGGTTAAAATTTTAATATTGTTCAGTCTTGAGATCAACACTAGATGACAGTAGTAATCAGACATACTTTCAGAAAGGGGAAAAAAAAAAATTTATTATTTTTGGATGTCGAACTGAAACTCTCATTCTCATTCTATGATGGGTTAAGAAATCCAAGTCAAATGTGTCGCTTGCTGCTATGTTATGGAATGTCAGAACCATCTTATTCATTTCCATTTAAAGCTGAAGATTCATCTTGCTGTGAAATTAAGTCGAATAAATTTTTAATTTAATTGCAAGGCATGACTGGTAAGATTTTATTTTAGAATTATTCAATGCGATACATATATTATATATATATATATATATATATATATATATATATATATATATATATATATATAATTCATTTTCCTTTCACCGATTCCCAAATCAACAATTATTCCAGAAATACCCAATATAACCAAAGTGGTTGGCGTGACCAGTTATAGGAAACTAACTATTCACTTCACTCCCTATTATGGTACCATTTACTGTTTTTAGAGATATATGGTAAATGCATAACAATCATGTATGATATATATATATATATATATATATATATATATATATATATATATATATATATATATATATATATATTTGAAAATAAATTAAATCCTTTATTTGGAAATCATGATGATTGAAATAGAAGTTATTTATGTTTTGAAGTCTGAAGACTATGTCAGAAAATAATTTTCTAAGTCAATTCATTCCTGGATGATTCTGATTAAATATATTTTTATTCATTCCGTGATGAAATATTTAAAATCTATATTTTGTTATCAATGAATTTACAACAGTTTATTAAACTATTTTAGTTGCTCTATTTGCAATATTATTTTGTCATTTGATAAGGGACTGTTTGGGTCGCACCTCAAATATCGCAACAAATATGATCATCTCATCAAAGAAAGGATATCTTGTTAGAAAAAGTTCAGGTAAAGGCAGCAGAAATGATACAAAGCCACTCGGGTTTAGATGATGGAACTAGGGTAAATAGATGAGTCAATCGCTCCCCAGGTTTTGAAGAAAAAGATGGTAAAGTTTGAAGCCACAGGTTTCTTACCTATTGCACTTAGGCACGAAGGAAGACCTTTTCTGTGATTTCAAGAAGGTTGTTTCATTAGCAGTAGAGGAAACAACAATAGAAGGCACATACGGAACATCCAATGGAAGTGGTGTTGCACGTCGAATAGACTTATCATAAAATACGGTGTATAAAATCGTTCGTAAAGTGTTGCTATACTGTCCATACAAAATCACAAATGTTCAACAACTTAAACCTTACATTTCTCCTGAAATGAGAGCTCCTGTTGAGAACGCAATGATGCGATTTAACTTACACTCAGATAAGGATGAATGCCACATTGAACGTGGTCTGTCATATATTTTGAAAATGGTTAAACACGTTTTGAACCGAGGTCCCCTGTTAATCAAAGCTGATAGTTGAACATTATTGCATAGTGGTGGCTTTTAAAACTATTTTTTTTGTTTTCAAAAAAATAAAATCCCATGACATCCTGTACACTATTACCAAGTTTGATAACATATTGTACATTGGTTTCCTTTTATGACCATTTAAAACTGGAACTTTAATTATAAAGATATGTAGTATATTCACTTCTATTTAAACTAATATGTAATAATAAAACTCATGAAAACCAAGTTTGTATTATAAATTCTTTATACAGTTAAAATGCTGGTGTCTTAAATTTAGATACAAAAATGTCTAAAAGTTCATTTCAGACACATTAAGTGACTTATTTGGCAAAGCATTTATTAATATCAGAAATCACACGTGTCTGAAATTCCATTCAGTCACGATAGGTGTCTTAAATAGCTAAAGGAATGATCAAAATAAGACATTTCGGATCAAAATAGGACATTTCGGTTTTCAGACACTTCGGTATTAAGACACTTCGGTATTAAGACACTTCGGTATTTAGACACTTCGGTATTCAGAGATGACGTACAGACCATGGGGAGTAGCAATATATCAATCAAGTCCATTTGCTAAGTTAAGGGACCACTTGAAATTTTGCAGGATCACCCCCCCCCCCCAAAAAAAGTGTTGTTTTTCCCAAAAATCCAAAGTTGTCATGTGTAAACGTGTATAGTTTTTAAAATTTAACTATTAAAAGTAGAACTATTTTTCACGACCTGTTTTCATGCCATTCAGAAAGTTTGCAAAACCAAAATATAAAATCAATAATTTAGAGTAGTAAAAATGGTATTTTTTTAAAGCTGTATTAAAATGCCAAAACTATGCAAAAACAGTCACTAGAATATTATATATATAAAATAAAATAAAAAAAAACAAAACTTTACTTGTATCCTTCCGCGATTACGTTGTTTGTTTACTTTTGAAACTCGTAATGTTTAAAAAGAATGTCAGAATAATTTGTGAAATACAGGATGTAGACTGTATTGCTAAAAAAGTGATATATCGCACATCCTGATATAAATGTTACACAAAAGTAATTGTGTACCTTCGAACACACTTGAACCTCATGAAGCTGCATACAGAGCACTCCGCAAAATTATTTTGATGAACGTATCAGGTGAGATTCTGTCGTTGGGAGATTCTGAAATTGTGAGAACCAATTCAATGTGATGGCCTTTGATTCCACCGAAGTTTGTGAAATGAGCAATTCCCAACTAAAAAGGTGATTACAAAAGAGACTATCCTCAGCTTCATTTCATCTATAAACAACAGAATATTCCTGAGCTTGTGTTGTAGTACCATTAAAGGCACTTGGCGCTTTCTTGTAGTCGCCAAGCAAAAAGTTGCCAATGTGATCCTATACTATAGCTATACCTAAAGTTCTTATCGCAGAAGGGTTTCGGTAAAACTTCCAACTCTTGTATTGATTCTGGGCCAAAAGCTGTTAATGTTATATTAGTGCCAAATTAGAGCAATCTGAGGCATAAACTGAATAAATTTCAACATCAAAGAAATTAAATTGCTGGTGTCACTCAATTCTATAATCTGATTGAGATGTTGAAATGCATACATGATTTAAATAGGGACATTCCAAAAGTTTCTGAACCGGTGATGGAATTTGCCATAAATTTGAGTGAATATTTTATGATGTCCTAGAAAATATAATTTTGTGTACTCTGACAATTCTTTATTTAAAGTTGACATAATTTCATCGATGACTTTATAATCGGTTGTGAATTGGTAACATTTTCGCCATATGTTTATAAATCATTGAAAATATGATGAAACCTTGTACTGAAGCAAGTTTATTGAGCTAGTTTAAATACAGTTAGGTTACGTATGTATATATATATGGTAGTCGCTAATGGATTAGAGTTTAAAATTTGCAATATTTTTAATTGAAAAGGGGGGGGGGGAGTAAATTATAGCTAGGTATGTGATACGCCACAGTAAACATTTACTGACGTTACTGAAAAAACGTCACTGAACTTATAAAACTCAAAATGGTTTAACCTTACAACGTTGTGTGTGTCGGGAACTGTTTGCCTTTCCTACATATTAATGGTAACATTCTTCACAGATACAACAATGAGTTGTATTGGAAGGTTGATATAATTAAATAGTATATTAAAAATAATTGTCTGCAATTTTCTGGCCACATCTATTGAATGAATGCCTCCTTCGTGACATTAAGTATCTTCAAATACAAATCAATGAGAAACCGAGTTGGGAGCAAGCACATACAAAGATTGCTTGTGATGCCGAAGATTTTAAGATCCTAAGAGTAGCCAACTGGAGTACCCTGAAGAGCATTGAGCAGAATGGAAGGTTCTTAGGAAGGTATTTGCCCACAAAGCTGTCAATCCAAAAAATTTTTCAACATAATGTAGATAGTTTGTCCCTTTTTACCAGTTTTCATAGTGACTAGAAGTTATAATATGGCACTTAAACTGATGTTGAATAGTACCTCTACTATAGCACATAACAAATGAATAATAGAAGATTTTTTTATTATTTTAAGGGAGTATTCTACTGTAGAGGCATGAATTTCGCCCGGTTTTTGAAGCGCTGTACAAAGGAAACAAAAAATATTTTTACTATAAATTTTGTTATCATTTGTTTATTGATGTTTTATTATTACATAAAAAAATTATTAAAGAAAAAAAAAATTAAAATTGACAAAGTTATGAGCAGTCAAAGTGGAGGGTCAAAAAAAAAGAGGGTGTCCTGGCGTGCATTATTCCAACCCTCCTGGTGATCTGAAACATAAAAAACAGACGGATTCTTAATTATTATAGATGCCGCTATCGTATAACCCTTGGATAAGTTAAATTTTTTATTTTTTTTAAAATGGCGGCAGTTTGAAAAAAAAAATTTAGAGCATTTTTTTTTCAAACTGCCGCTATTTTAAAAAAAATAAATTATTTAACTTATCCAATGGTTATACGATAGCGGCATCTATAATAATTAAGAATCCGTCTGTTTTTTATGTTTCAGATCACCAGGAGGGTTGGAATAATGCACGCCAGGACACCCTCTTTTTTTTTGACCCCCCACTTTGACTGCTCATAACTTTGTCAATTTTAATTTTTTTTTTTAATAATTTTTTTATGTAATAATAAAACATCAATAAACAAATGATAAAAAAAATTGATGATAAAAATATTTTTTGTTTCCTTTGTACAGCGCTTCAAAAACCGGGCGAAATTCATGCCTCTACAGTAGAATACTCCCTTAAATTAAAAAAAACTAAATTGTATTAAAACATATGTGCAGATTCAAATGCTTAAAAATTGAAGTTACGTAAGGAAAAATGGTGTAAAATTGAATTGATTTCAGTCAACTTATTCATTAATAACGCCAAATATTGAAAAATGTTAATATAAACAAGGTAATCACAAATAAATCTTATGTTTTTTTTCATAAAAATGGACATTTAAGCAGTGTTGAATTCTATAATCTGAAGTTTGTTAAGACCTGTCCCAGTTGGTCTATAAGATTAAGGTACTATCCCCACTTAAGAAAATGAGTTGGAAATTGTAAACAGTATCAATATTCCTCAAGGTCTTCTAATGTTTCTTTCTAGATAAGTTTAGGCTGGAGAGCCGATAGTGGTATGGGTAAAGTTGTTTGTATTCTTCCCATCAATAGTTCAGCAGGGCTGTATCCATTTTTTAAAGGTGAAGCTCTGTAGCTGAGAAGTGCTAAACAAGGATCTTTTGTTTTCTTAAATCTAAGTTTGATTATCTTAACAGCAGCTTCAACAAAACCATTGCTTTGAGGATATCTTGGACTAGAAGTGATATGTTTGAAGCCATATGTTTTTGCAAACTCTTGAAATTTAGCTGTTTTTGTTACTTCAAACTGTTGGCCATTGTCAGATCTTACCACATCAGGTATTCTATGCCTGGTAAAAATTGGTTTACAATGCAGAATCACCTCTTGTGATGTAAATCTATCTAGCTTTGCAACTTCTGGATATTGTGAATAATAATCACTCACTAGCAAGTACCAATCTGAATGAAGCTTGAATTGATCCATTGCTACACTTTTCCAAGGTCTTTGAAGAAAGTTTGTTGATTTCAAAGATTCAGATGAGTTTCTAGCTTCTTGGATACATTATGTGCAATCTCGGATTAGTTTCTCTATATCTTTACTTAATCCAGGCCAGTAAACTGCACAATTAGCTACAGCTCATAATTTACTTATTCCCATAAAACCTTCATGGATCTTCACTAAGATTTCTTTTCGTAGCTTGTCTGGAATAATTATTCGAGCTCCTCTCATTAGTAATCCATTCTGTAATGATATTTCATACCTCAAATGCGAGTAAGGTAAACAGGTTGCCTCAACTTTATTTTTCTCAGGCCATCCTTGTAAATAATAGACTGATTGTATTTTGTATGTTAAGTCCTTTTCTTGTTCTTCTTTCAACTGAGAGAGTTTTTGTGGAGATACAGGAACACCATCTGTTAATAAATTGATGTAAGCTTCAACTTCATCTTCCAATTCAAAGTTTGGAAACTCTTCCAGGTGAGGTGCTCTGAATAATGCGTCTGCTGCACATAGATTCTTCCCTGGGGTGTAAAAATATCAAAAGAGTATCGCATCAGTTTCATCTTTAAACGTTGAAGACGAGGAGTTAAGTAATCTTAAGATTTTCTCATCAATATAGGGACAAGAGGTTTGTGGTCAGTTTCTAAAAGGAACTTGGTGCCAATCAGATTGTTAAAATTTTTTTCACATGCCCATGTAAGTGCAAGACATTCTTTCTCTATTTGGGCGTAGCGTTGTTCAGTTGGCGTTAAGGTGCGTTTTTCATAAGCGATTACTTTAATTTTAGAACCCTCTTGTTTTTTTCATAATGTTGTTCTTAGACCGTATGATGAAGCATCAGCTATCACAATAGACTGATTGTTGGGATCAAAAATTTTGCTAAGTAATTAGCCATGCCAAGGAGTTGCTTCAGTTCAGTCTTGTTTGTTGGAGTTTCAAACTTTTGTATGGCTTCTATCTTGTCTTGGTTTGGACGTATTCCTGACTCATCAATTGCATGTCCAAGGAATTTTATTGACTTGATAGAGAAGCTTCCCTTTTGTTTGTTTAGGGGGATTCCAGTTTCTTTCAAACGTTTTAAAGTCCTCTCCAAACTTTCATCATGTTCTTCTTGACTGGATTTCCAAATAAGTATATCATCCATGTTGCATATGATACCACCTAGACCTTCCAAAGCTTGAGACATTCTATGCTGAAAATGTTATGGAGCAGATGAAATCCCAAACTGTAACTGCAAGAATCGAAATCTTCCAAAGGGTGTTATGAAGGTTGCTAGAAAAGATGATTACTCGTCAAGGGGTGTTTGCCAGAAACCAGAATTGGCATCTAACATTGAAAATATCTTGGCTCCTGCCAAGAGAGACAATTTTATTCTGTAGTCGGTAACGAATGCCATTCTCTGCAAATACTTCTCAGAACAACAAAGAAATGATATTGAACTTTCCTACGCACAGTCTACTATGCACAGTCTAGTAGCACCATGGTACATTTTAACCGCTACCACAATGCTTCGTTATGCAAGTTAGTTTTCGTTAGTGCTTCTTAATTAGACATAACACCGTATTTAGTGAGTGTGTGTCAAACACAATATTGGAGGCTTTGTCATAAACAGTACATTTAATAAAAAATACCTCTTAAGTTAGATGCATCAACATATATCTAGAATCTTAAAGGTTACAGTTAGTATAGCCAGACACAGACAGTTATTTTAAACACATATAAAGTTCTAGTCGATGACGTCACAGTTCGTTACTGCGAGCAATGCCGCAGACTGCCTCATGTTGAACTTAAATAATAAAAACATGGTTTTGAGCTAAAACTAATAGGCAAACCTCTGTATTTTTAAAACTTTTATATTTTTCTAGTACCAATGCAGCAAAAGCTACATTCGTATCTCCGTTTTTAATTATTCATGTTTAAAAATTTATAAGGGGTCAGTCATTTATTGAGCACTCAGTATATGCGTAAACATAATTTTCAGTCAAAGTTTTTTTATATAATTATTATAATTATTAAGGAATTTAATAATCAAATGTTGCATTTTTGGTGCTTTGAAATGCCATATATCTGCTATCGAATGAAAAAGGGATTATCTCCCAATGCTCATATTTTGGTTTGGCTCATTAACGAAATTCATGTAAATAAAATTAATTAATTATTTCAATTGACGTTCCAGTTCTTGAAACAGAAATAATATGGAAAGGGTTTTGAAATCCATGAACATCCTATGATGTTCTCATTTCAATTAAAATGGTTACAATTCCCAGTTAATTTGGAGTTGTGTCATTATAATAAACAACTGTGATGAAAAAACAATGGAACTTTGTGGATACATAGATGAAGAAGATTTTGATCATGCCTCATTCTTTAAGTAGGATGTTTAAGAGTTATGAAATATTTAATAACCTCTTTTAGTCTTCTTTTAGAAAAACTGCGAATGTAGTCTAACAAGAAGATTCTTTTATAGGTAATTATTCTATTACTTTGCACTATTGTACTAAAATAAAAATATGAAATTATAATCTAAATACTTTTTTCGTTCAATTTTTGCGAGTAACGTATGTGATTAAAATAAATTAAAGTAATGCCCTATGTGTCATATTATGATAATACAGGGTTATTCAGAATTCCCTCTCTGGTTTCGAAGCGCTAGAGTAAAAAAAACTAAGATTAATACAGCAAATAAAAGCATTTGAAAGAATACAGAAACAATTCAAGTTTCACTTAGATAGCTTACAGGTGTTCTATGTGTGAACCCTTGGTCACACGGCATACATCAATGCGATAGTCCAGTTCCTGCTGAAAAGTTCAATCTTTGCTTCGAAACTCTGGAGGGAATTCTGAATAACCCTGTACAGTGGTTATGCAACTTTTTCCAAACTTTTCAGGCCACGGACCCCTAATGAAGCAAAAGTTGGTCATGGAGCCCAAAAAATGTGTAAAGTTATTTATTATTTTATTCTACAAAATGATATAACTAGCTAAGACATTTAAAAAATGTACATATTAATATAAACTATTGTAACTGCTTTTTGCTGTTGCAGAGGTTGTCATTGTCCATTGTTACAGAAATCAGTTGAAGATCTATATCGACTTCTGCGTCTAAATGAGCTCGATATTTATTTATTGTTGCTGTATATATCGAAAAGACCATTTGTTAAGGGAAGTGTATGGCCAAAAGGCAGTTAGAGCAATTGAGCTTTTAAACTGAATATCAAAGGATTTCTCATAACTGAATTACTTAAATATCTTAGATTCTGAAACAAGATTATGTGCAGCATATTCTAAATTAAGTTCTCCCTTCTTCGAAAGTCAGATTACATCGGTTGGTAAACCTCTTTGACTGAGAAGCAGTGGATAGATGATGTCTCTCAAATACGAAATTCGTCTTTAGCCAAGTTCGTCTTCAGCCTCAATATGCTAGTTTAGATGCCTCCTCACCAGTTACAAAACCAGACGACGCACCAGTGACCGATGAAATTAGTATAATTTTTAAAAATTTCGATTTTCCAAGTTCGAAACAAAATGTAAACAATCATGTGGCCATATAGCCTCGCTATGTCTCCCTCAGAAAAACATTGCACAATTGTGACTTATAAAATTGCTAGAAAAACCAAAGCTACTGAGAAAACACTTTTCATTTGATCGAAATAGTTATTTTTTTTATTAAAGGGATGGCAACAATTTAATTTTTCCCTACTCCATAACTAATGTGAACAGAGCCCCTGAGAATCACTCATGGGGCGTGGAGCTCAGTTTGGGAAATGTTGGGTTCGACTAAAATAAGAGTCTGAAATGAAAATTTTTACAACTGAATGTAGAAGTTGGATTCAATATAAAGTAGTCTTTTTTATCACAATAGCATCTCATCCGAACATAATCATGTTAAACTTTATTCACTTTAAGCTAGTGATAACAAGTACCGGTCGAACAGTTATTCACTATATGATTATGGGTTAAACCGTGTGACCCAGGTATGGTTAGAATATAGCATCTTGTATTGTGAAATACTGTTTTGACAGGGCTTGTAAACATTCATTTTTTATGGATAAAACTATTACAAATGGTAATATCCATGGAGGAAAGATCGCTGGTGTAATATTGTACCATATGTCATTCATAAATGCACGTTAGAATATATCATAAGAAAACACATCTGTTACTGGAGTAGACATTTGAAGGATTTGTATTTTCTTAGATTTTGTTTTAAGTAGAAAAAAAAAGAAAAAAAGAGAGAGAGAGAGAGAGAAAATCTATAAAACAGGACCAAAGCAGGAAAATCTCTATCCCGTCTCGTTTTTTCCGATACCTCCCGAGTGAAGTTTGAAGTTGCCACATCATCCATCAGCAGCACTGACAATCTTTCATGATTTCTTCAACACCATTCGACTTCTGAATCAATCACCAACTGTCAAGTAGTGGCAATCTGTGCAGACTGCACATCCCGAGTGGACGGTAAACTTTTTGATTGACAAGGTTAACTACTTGGCAAAACCTTTTTGATGCCACTCCATCACATGTCCAGGGTTCTTGACGACATAAGGAGTACGGGTTAAACATGAACCAAATATGTTCTGTTTAATGTCTTTAATGTGTAAAAAGGATGGGATTTATTAGTGTCTTGATTATGGCATTTCGGAGGGGAAAATAAATAAAATTTTCTCATGAATAATTCAATGAATACATTAGGACGCTTTTGAAATGAATGAATAATTTCTGTTTCTGGTTAGTAGATGAATATTGTTTAAATATGGTCAATTTGAGATACTGTTCCCCATTTACCTAAAAATGAAAAAAAAAAGAAAAAGAAAAAAAAAAAATACTTATAACAGTTGTGCTATTTTATATTTAATATCCTTTGGAGAGCAACAATTATGTTTCTTTTATACTGAAGTACGGGTTACTTTGTAATTCATTTTGTGTGTGATTGATACATAAGATATTCCTTCATTTTTGTTCGATTGGAATATAAAAACTATAAACCAATAATATATACTTAATAAAAAATAACACGTTATCTTTCTTTCACTCTGTGGGCTAACTGTATAAACTACTAAACTGATTTTGATCATGTTTGGTACTTGCACAGTACGCAAAAAAAAAAAAAAAAAAAAAATCCGAACGATGGCTATATCTCGTATTCTAATTGATGAAATAACAAATGTCAAGTACCGTTGTATATTGTGGAAGGTCTTTATTAATAGTATATAATTTTTTTTTATCGTGAGGGGTCATCTACAAATTAAAACTAAACCAAACTTTAAAAAGTTCAATGGCAACCTCATAATATTATACCATATTTAGATTTAGAATAAAAAACCCCCCCGTCTAAATACCACATTTCATAATTTTCCAATGAGGGATTAGTAATTTAAATAATGTCAAAAATATGACAAATTTAGTGTTAAAAAGAAAATTTATTTTTTTGGCCATACATTCTTACATAGTTAATATATTTTAGTAAATTTTGTTTCAAACGATACAGTTTATAAAAGGCCAAACATAAATAACTTGCAACTTTTGTATTAAACAGTTTTTTAATTATTAATTAATAAAACACGTTTACATTTTTTTTTAAATGGAAGCATATATTTTTTTTGCTTCTATTAGAATCATCATGGTCGAAACCCCTCCAGATTTTTTTTCATTTCATTTTGACTTTTGGTTCTCGATATTTTAGCAAAAATGTTAAAAAGCTCACTTTAAGGGACCGCGTAATAAATTACGTCTTGATGCATGCAAAACGTTCGATTCAGCCTTTTATGAAGAAATTTGTCCTCAAGATTGGCCAAAACATTTTCGCTCTTAAGTGACGTGTTTTTCATAATAATGAAATGAAATTTGGTATCGAAGGTAAACGAGGTATTCTAAATCGAATGAAAACATAATAAATAGGGGTTCGTATTGAAATTTTTAAAGATAGAGTTAAATTTATTTAGTATCCGTAGCCCTAAGAAAAAAAAAATACATTAGACGTATAAAAAATCGTAAGCAAAACGCTTTAGTGCAAACCGCAAGATTTTACAATAAATACAACCGAAGATATAGCCATCGTTCGGATTTTTTTTGCGTACTGTACATCAAATTTATCGTAGTAAATTTTTAGCTAAGCTTTATTCTAATTAGTTTTTTTTATCGATTCATACCTGTTATTTTTTCACGAATCACAATGAATTTCCCATGGTAATATTTAAACAGGGGAAAGCCCTAAAATGTGTTGACCTTTATACTGTATCTCAGAAGAAAATTTTTTGAGTGAATTGGATATCTTATGGTTCGATAAAAAGCGAACTCTTTAGACATAATCTGGAAAAAAAAAAAAAAAAAAAAAAGCTGCAAAATCTTGACTTAGGCTAGTTTTGCTCTGAGGTTCAGCATTGTTTGTCAACGTTTCAAAAAGGTAAGTGGTCGTCTCTTGTAATTTTTTAAGGTCTATCGAGCCAATTGTCAATGTTTACGAGAGTCCAAATTTGGTCCAAGTAATATATTTAGGGTGAGGGGGAGGAGGGAAAGAAATTTTGAATAAGATACAAAACTCTATATTCAGATAGAAAATTTTATGTTTCAGAGAGTAAAAGAGTTTTACAAAAGTATAACTATAGGGGAGAGTTGCCCAAAACGGGATAGGCGGGCAAAACGGGATATTGAGCCTCGGATCTTGACTGGTGGGGCTATCTCGCGGGAGAAAGGCTAAACTGGTTCCCGACCGCCATGACAGCATTCTCAGTTGATCTCTCAACGCTAGCCACGTGTTTCGCAAAGAAATATTTTTTAAAGTTTTCAAGTGAGATTTTTACTTACTTTGTACTTTTTTCGACTGCAGAACAACTATCCTTGTGCTTCTCCGTCCTTCGGAACAATTCCGGTAAGTACTGTGTTTTGTTCATAGCTCTTTTAACAACAATTTCATGTATTTAAATATTGCTAGTGAGTGACGGTTCAGGGGTCAGTCATTTATATTGTCAAAAGCATCACGGTCGGGCAAAACGGGACACTTTTGGGGTGCCCAAAACGGGATACAATTTTGATGTGTCCCGTTTTACCCGACCATTTCCATTAATGTTTTGGCAATGTGTTTAAGTTATTTAAGTTGAAATAAGTAATGAATTAAAATATGTATAATCAATTACAACAATTTATTTTAATTTTAAATAATTATATTTTCCAAATTAAATAATTTACTTTACTTTTGGGGTACAAATAATTGGCCTGGGTTTTGTACAAAATTTAGTTATAGGTTAAAACTGTAAGTCAGAAAAATGTTTTGACCAAAAATTTAAGTTTTAAATTCAAAAAAGTTGATTTTATTTTTTTTAAATCTTTTTTAGGGGGCGGCGTATACAAAGATAAACCAGAAAACCACACGTTGTGTGCACTATAATATTATAAAAACATAAGCTAATCACAACTAAACAGCAATTATAACAGGAAGCCCATATAAACTTGAGTTGGAAGAAGAAGAGCATGAAAAAAAAAGAACGAGAAAGAACTCAAAAGCTGAAAAAAAGGACTGCCAAAACAAGTCTCTTGAATGTTCCGAAGAGAAAACAAACGAGGCGTAAAAGAAAACCAAGTGGAAATGCAAAACAGGCAGATAAAGTTATAAAATGTTACTCTGAACCTGGAAAAAAACCACAATCATCATTTGCAAAAATCGAAGAAAATGGACCTAACATAAGAAAACCTAAAAAAAAAAATCATCAGTTAGCCAAGGTTGGACGTCGTCGTCTTCAGAAGATGAAGCTGAAAAAGATGAAGCATGTATTTTCTGTAACGCTCTGTATCTTTAATCGAAATCTGGAGAAGGCTAGATACAATGCTCGAGCTGCCAGGGATGGGCCCACGAAGCCTGTTCCAGAGCAGAAGAAGAAGACGACACATTTTTATTCGATTTCTGTGTTATGTAATTTTTCAAATTTACAATTAAAAAGTTTCTTCCTATAAAAACGCAGCCCTATTTTTGTTCTAAAAACTAAATCAAAAGTAAAATCAGCAAAAACCTAATAACATAAAAATCCCTATCCCTTTTTACCCACCCTTGGTAGGGTACTTTCCCCTACTATAAATTGATATTAATTGGGGTTAAAAAAAGTGCATACTTTTAAATAACGCCTTTTCTGCCAATAGAATTATAAAAATTGTAGAGCAAGAAGATGTTCAAATACGAGGAACAATTTTGAAGGAGGAAGGGTGGAAAACTATTCTTTTGGATATTTGATCTTCTTCAACTGAGGCATATAAATACAACCTGTAAGTTTTGGTCTTCACATAATCGATGAATCGAAACTTTATATGTGATAGAGAGAAGAATTTCACACCTTTCGTTCGATCTAGAGTTAGTTACTTCACGTCAAGAACTTCCATCTGGATCTACTTTCGACTGAATCAATACCTCCTTACCTAATCTTAGCTAATGCACCTCGAAGATAAGAATGAAAAAGGATTAAGCAAGGACACTGATCTAAGTCCAACTAATATCTTAGAACCCTTCCTTTTGCCGATTAAATCCGAGTATTCGCGCAAACATGGATAAAAGGCCAAGGACTGACTTTCTGGAGCGATTGGATTTGCGATTGAGTTAGTGGAAGATTGGTTTCGTCTAATTGTTCAGCCGCAGCATTGTTAGCTGACCCACAATTAGTTCCTTGAAGCATTCTTGGATTTTCTGTCGTAGGTCGCAATTCTAGTGCCCACTCCAAGACAGCTCAAGTACTTTCATCCCTTCCGTTCATTGGTTTCGCAGTTGTTTGTGTGCTTTCTCGCTACCTCTTGTTTTGTTAGACGCCTAGCTTCCTTCTCCGTCAACTTTTTTTTACCTTCTTTCTTCCATTTTCTACATTCACCAATGCTGATTGAGTTTTTAGTTGTTTTTTCTTTCTCCCCTGTTCGTTTTTTTGCTGTTCGTTCGCTCTCTCACACTCCTTCCCCACTTTCAATAAGTTTGGCGACTTTTTTCGAAAAACTATCGATTGTCTCTTTCAAGTTATCCATAAGTTTCTTTTTTGAAGACCCCTAGAAATAAGGAGCAAAATATGATAAAAAGTTAACGTAGCGATTTTTCGGTCGGAAACCTGCATGAATTGTAAAGAGGCTCTTCAGTGATGGAAATGCGGTTATAGATATTTTTTTTTTCTCTTTTTATTAAAAGCGTAGGTTAACATTTTTGCTCTTTGTTATATATTAAATAGTTGTTTTTAACTTGATCAAACAAGGAGATCTTGCATGAAAGTATTTTCGAACTTTTAAGAGAAAGATAAAATCAAAGTGGACTATTCCTGGGGAATGAATTTAGCTGTAAAGTTAATAATAATTTATGTAAAAAATAAATTATTATTAGGTTAATTATTTATGTAAAAAAGAGAGCATTTATTGGTTTGTAAGCATGTTATACATTCCTATGTTCTTTTATAAATTTTTACCAGATTTTGCACAGCTATACGTTTAGAGTTATATAAAAACTGACGAGGCATAATAATGCTAAAAACTAATGCATATAATGACAATTAATTATAAATTCAAATAATTCTCTCCATCTCTAATTGATGGCACCAAAATACTTTTCAATTAAGTTCACTTATTAAAGAAATTACAGTACCAATAATTAAATATTCCTCGTTGACTCGTAATTCCACATATAGAACAATTACCGTGGTTTTATTTAGAATTTCGATTCGAAAAAGCGTAGGTGGTAATGTCTTGCACTTATATATACAGCAGAGAATGTAGCAAAAAACCCCCTCTTTTTGCATTTTTTTAAAAATCTAATTAGAAAAAAAATAAATAAAAAATAAAATAAAATAGGAGAGCATCGTTGAAATTCATGGAAAGCTTTTTATAAATATATATAGTTAGGGATTATACACAAATTATTACAGAAACAAACTTCAGAAAGTTAAATAGTTGCATAGTTACCCCATAATATTTTTGTATACATGGTTATGTCGGAGTACTGAGATTTTTAAATTTTCAATGTGTTTAGTGATTTAAGATATAAGAATGAAATGGTTGACTTATGTTAAAACAAAACATATGTCTTTAGGTAAAAATGGTAAATATATTACATTAACAATATACAAAATAATATATTTTATTATTTTTTCAAACAATAGTTTATTAAAAAGCAAATATAAGGAAGAGGAGAGTTTAAATGGTTTTTAATCGTTAATAAAACAATTTTTAATTTTCATAACTAGAAACATGTATTATTTTTGCCTTCACTAGACTCATCATAACCGAAAATGGGCCAAAGTTTTTCTTTCGACTTTTTGTTGCCAAAATATTTGCGAATATATGAAATTATATTATTGAGGGTGTCTATATAACAACACAAGCAGAAGCGTCGAAACCCGTTAAACGTTCTGTCATTCATTTTTCCGTAACCTATAAACTGTGCATCTCAATATCGATAAACATCGCAAATATGTTTTTAATCTTTTATGAAATTTTTTTCAATATACAACAATGAAAATTTAAGTTTAAGGTAGATGAAGTATTCTACAGAAAACGACGTGATCAAAAACAGTGTTTTTTGTTAATGTTTTCAGATATTTGCATAAATAAATTATTATACAGCATTAAGAAAAAAAAATTGTACTCATAACTATATAAATTCCTACACTGTTAAAAATTTTGTTCCACCTTGCACCAAAAATTGGTTCCCATTTAGCTGCCACCAACATTTGGTGCTTAGTTTCACGATTTAATGGTGCAACCTCGGACCGTAAGCACCATTAAATCGCGAAACTAAGCACCAAATGTTGGTGGCAGCTAAATGGGAACCAATTTTTGGTGCAAGGTGGACAATTTTTTTTAACAGTGTAAACTAAAACTCAGGGCTGCAAAGAGCTCCATTCTAACAATTTTACAACCGGATATAGCCACCGTATGTGTTTTTATTTATCGTACAAAAGTATTGGACGAATGCCAGGATTATTCCGGATTCCAGGCATGTGCAGAACATTATATTTAGATTAGTGACAGTAATTTTCACTAAATAAATGCTAAGAGCATTGAATCTGTTTGACTGGTCAGTATGGTGAAAGTTTTGAATGTTGAACAAAACGTCACGAACAAATGGATAATTCCAACTTTGAACATTTATTTATAATTAGTAATTCAATTTAAAGTAATATTTTATACTCAGGATACGTGTTTTTAAATATTTGTGAAAACAATTGGACAGATATGTGCAAAAATCAGACAAGCGCAAAAAACAGCAGTTTATTGAATATTCTTCTTCATATTCTTTATTAATTGAATAGATCTAAAGTAAAACCAATGTGGAAATAAACTTAACTAACGATGTGTGACTTAAAAAATTTTCAAATTATTATGTTTTGAAAAAATGATTTATTTCTACAGTTGGATTAATCTTTAAAGTGTTTGGGAATATTATGCTGTAAATGAGTCTTCAATGGTAGGATATAATGAAATCTCAAATAATTGAAGAATTAGGTGACCATATTAGGAGGCATCGTCAGCCATTCCTACCCCTTATAGAACTAATGCTATATTTTTCCATCACAGTACTTGCCGAAATTTTCCCTAAAAGCCCTACATAACAATAATTAATGCAATTTAAAAAGTAATTATATGAAAATTAAATGATTTAAATTTTAAAATAATAGTGAAATGTTCTCTAAAATACGACATCATGAATTTCACAGAATATTATCAAACATTTAATTTTTCTACGCTATTTTTAATTTTACACGTACCACATTATACCTTTAAGTTTCAAAGATAGTAATTATTATTATTTTTATACCTGGTAACAAATTTAAACATTTGTAAACAATATTTCTGTATATATTTTATGTTTAGAACAATACATCAGGGACGATGTCAGGAACGTAAACACCATAAAAGACTGACGAACACTTCTCTATTTTGATGGAAACAAGACGCGAATCAACCATAGTGCTTTTATAAGAGTGTTCTTCTGGTAAAAATTAACATAACTTCTGGTAGAAATTTTTTGTTGAACTTCCATGTGAACTAAACTTGTCGACAATTATATAAACGAGTATTTTGGTTAGATGGTATTTTCTTCCCCATGAACTGACTTGCAGGCTTTCCGCAATTGCTAAATTCGGACTAAAGTAAACGATATTGAATTTACCGTAGTCCGAAATTGTTGCAATCGGTTCTTAGATGTCTGGAAATAAACATTTGCTCCGCAATGACACTGTCTAAATTTCAGTATTTGATGTTCATTGCAATGCACTGCAAGGTAGTCACAAAGATATACTAAAAGAAATTTGAAAATAATCACAAGATATAGTAGAAAATACTTTATTTCTATTTCAGCAGATGTAATTACTTGGGAAAACAGACAGATTATCTAATTTGAACATTTATGTGGTTTTCACGCGCAATTGTTTAACTAGGAATTAGCTGTAGTACTTTAGCAAGTTTAAACTATGCATCATAAGAAGTTTTTTTAGTCTACTTTAATAGTTTAAGTGCTTCCGGGTATTTTTACTAAACAAGTCCATTTTCACTTTTTTTTTTTTTAAAACTTCTAACGATACCTGTTTGTTTTTTCTTTGCCATTTTAATTTTTGCAGATCGTTTCTCAGAGCAAATAGAATGCTTATTTATGGGAGGGCAGTGTTGGAGAGTGGTGCCATACAAGTGTCAAAAGTGAAATTTTTTTCTTATTGTATCACCATCAAAAATACTTTAAAGTTTGAAAAGTAGTAAAGAAACTCTCCCTGTTTCCCCCTAACCACTAGAATTATGTTCAGAAATGTGCATATTTTGTTCCTGAAAATCTATTAACCGTGAAATTCTACCCGTAAAAACCTTACTGCTTCTTCTACAAATTAAGTCATTTTCTTTAAGAATTAATATGATACGATTAAAAGGAAATAAACCACCATTTACGTTTGAAAATTTTCCAAGGGATGTCATCCTTTTCTCAGCTAAAAATGATTTTGTAGTTATCTCAATGCTTATCCACTAAAAATAACTTTCTATATTTATATAGGTTTCTATTTTCCAAGAGGAGGCAGCTTTGGTTCTAAAATATTCTGAACACGAACTACAATTAAATCAGGGTTTAAAATATTGCAATATATACAGTAACATACTATCGGCCACTTTACCCACAAAATCTGAAAATCAAATCTCATCAGTAAGTTCAGTTTGACCCAAAATAAAATATTGGTTTCGATACTCATACAAGTATGAGTTTCAGATAGGAATGTCACACTTTTGCTAAATAGCACAAGTTTGAAATGTACCTTGTATTACAATTAAGTTACATACTTATTTGAAAAAAACAACAACTTATTTTTAAAAATGCTGTTTGAATTGCTAGTTTATGAAGTTTTGATTAAATGTGGGAAAAACAATTACATTTGATAAGAATTTGAAACTATTAGCTGGCTTATTACTATAGGGGTCTTTCAATGAAAGGGTGATTAGAATTAACGTTCAACTTTCAAAAAATTTGTAAAAAAGAATCACTCGTCAGAATGACCTGAAATTTGACATGAATGTGGACGAATACTTGTAAAAACTGTTCGAAATGTTTTTTTTTTTATGTCTCACCATTTCCGTTTTCTTTTCGTATATTAAAGTCATTCGGACCAGTGGCTCTTTCTTTACACCCTTTTGAAAGGTGAATTTTAATAAAAATCACCATGTATTAAAAATACTAACTTATTACACTCCCTATTTTTTATTATATACTTCTAAATTAAATGAATTTTCACAAGCTTTATGGAAATAATAATTTCCTTTAGAATTGTGGTTGCAACATTTTTCTATGCTGACATTTTCGCTGTAACCTTATACACATCAAAAGCGAAAGGCATTGAAGCCACGAAAAGAGTAACTCTGACATCCTCTTACATAAGGGAGAATGGAGCGTCATCTAGAATTACTATAAGTAGACCAAAAT
This sequence comes from Linyphia triangularis, assembly GCA_963978545.1. NCBI lineage: Eukaryota > Metazoa > Arthropoda > Arachnida > Araneae > Linyphiidae > Linyphia > Linyphia triangularis. The sequence goes on from OZ021721.1 coordinate 36,175,114, forward strand.
CCTTTCGAGATGTGATGTTATCCAAGTGGGGGATGTATTTTTGGATATTTTAGATATGTATAGGAATTAAAATAATATAGTAACATAAAACTAAGAGGACATTAACATATAATTTACACATTACTTCCTATGCTATATTATTAAAGTACAATTTTGTTTATCCAAACAGAAAGTAAAAGAAAGAAAAAAAAATCACATTAAAACGCATATTTTATTAATTTCAAAACTGCTACTATTTTACTTAAAAAATGTTTCGAACCATTTATGTCGAACTAGAGGAATGGTGTTGCTCGGAAAAATAAAAAATGTCCAGTGCTGGTATGAAGCAAATCGTTGTCTGCATATTTTTTATGTCTATGAAGTATTATTCACTAAATTAATTTATATTGAAAATGTGAGATTTTATAAAGAAAGCTTGGAAAGTATGGACATCACAAACCAAAGCGCAAAATCAAAATACTGCCTTTGGTTAAGATAAGTTCTCGTGAATAAAATAAGTTGTTTAGTTGACATGAAGCAGTTATAGAAATTCTAAATAGTTAGAAGGAACTAATAATATATTACTCAATTTATAAAATAAATGGTAGGAAATGTATATTTATTCATGAAGTTTATGACACTTGATAGCTTCCAATTCAGGTAAATTGAATATTATAGTTAGGATCAATTATCTACTTTGCAATAATTTAGAAACTGTGATCAACATTCTTCTATTTAATTTTAGAGAGTCTTTTTAAGAAATATTGTATTTTCTACATGGGCGTTCTGAAGTGAATCTGGTTTTAATTCTCGTACTCACTGGTCGAGTTGTATGTAACTAAAATAACACGCATTGAATGTATACTGAACATTGTTAACATCTCTAGACGGGCGAATGTTATCTTTACAGGCACAGATGGTTTTGTCTTTCACTCTACTGACTAGTTGCATGCCAAATAATGTTTTTTTTCCTTCTTTTTTTTCTGAAACTTTTGTATTTTTCCTTCTTCTGATACCAAGTATAACTATGGTCATCACTTGATAGTAGTATAAATAAACTCAATTACGTGTTTACTATGGTTTTTAATGTGACCTATACATATTTTTATTAAGCAATCATCATTCCATGTCTGACGGAAGGTAAAACATGCTTGGATACTTTTTGTACTAAATGTAGTAAACTTTAAGTTAGTATCTTTACTCATCCCCTTTTCGATAATATTAGTAATTGAAAAGAAACTTAGCTTATATACTGTATTTTATGGGCTTATTTTTTACTGGAATATTTTCTCTTTTCCGAAAACTTCTCACCATAAATAATCATATTTTGATTAAATTGAACTGTTATATTGAAACTGGTTATGCATGCATTTTCGATGCCCCCCAGTCTCATTTATCCTCTTACCATCATCCTACCTTCACCCCAAAAATCGAAAATCAAGTTTTGAACTGCATAAAAGACCGGAAATATATCATTAAACCGTAAGTATCGAATCGATATAGCACATACCAAGCACTATTTTATAAAAGCGATATTGAAATTGAGATAACACAATCTATTTTCATATCTAAAGCATGATAGCCCTATCGAATCGATGTGAAATTTTATCGATATTCAGGGATCTCATTATCGTAAAAGCCTCTTGCGTGTATTAAATATTGCATCGATATTCCACACAGCTTATCGGTTAAAATAATCATTTTTGTTTTATTTAACACCTCGGAGAATTCCCACTCCGCACTTAATAACTTAATATCGCAAACAGTTTACACCGAGTTAAAGACTTCATCATTTTATAAAATGCCCATAAGTGTTTTGTGGTGAGATAGTTAAAATTCATTCCTGTTGCGGTTTATTTTCGTATTCCGATATTACGGGAGTGATTTTTTTTTTTTTTAATATTTTATAAAACTGGAATTTTTATGCTAAATAATTATACAATGATGTTCATTCTCAAATTGTTTCCATTGGTCAATTGATATACTTTTCAATCACTTACATCTCTTGAAAGCTTTAAAGGATGTTTGATGAGCACAAAAATCCAAACGATGGCTTTATCTTAGGTTCTAAAAGTCGTGGAATATTGCAGTTAGCACTAAATTAATTTGTTTATGATTTTTTTTATATGACTAGAGTGACTTTTTTTCATAGGAGGGGAGGGTGTCTGTTTACTAAGTAAAGTGAACTTTAACTTCGAAAATTTCAGTATGAACACTTATTTTTTTTTGCTTTTTCATTCGATCTAGAATTCTTCGTTTACCTCAAGTATCGAAAAATCTCGGAAAACACACCACTTATGAGCTAAAGGAAAGTATCAGTATTGAGAAACATAAATTTGAGGTCCCCTCCCTTTAAAGCAGGTGAATGGACGTGTATTTTAGGAGGTTATATGTAATAGGCTAAAATTTCTCGAAAACTGCTTAGATTCTTTGAGTCATGTTTAACAAGAGCATATTTTAATATTCGTTTGTGACTGTCTGAATTTACTAGTTAAAAATATAAACGTTTACTTTCTATGCCTCCAACAGTTTGAAAATATTAAATAAATGCTTAAATTTTTAATTTAGAAACATTTTTGTACCTCAATTAAACTTTCATTAATTTCAAATGCAATCTAGTATATGATCACAAAAAGTAGGCTATTGTACTTATTTGCTAAAATATTGAAAATAAAAAGTCAAAATGGAAAGAAAACCATAATAAATGTAAACAAAAAACTAACAAAAAATATGTTTCTCTTTGTACAGTCTTGAAATCGACACTAGATGGTTCAAAGTCAAGTCAATGTGTCGTTTGTAGCAAATCCGAATTTTATTCATGCCATTCAATTCTGAAGAGTTCGATGTGCTGTGAAATTGTGCCTTTCAATTTATCTCCAATAAATCATCAATTGCAAAGCATGGGTAAGGTTTCTATTTCACAATTTTTCAAAACAAATCAATTAAATACAGTCCACTGTTATATCCCAACACTGTTAAAAAATTAATAAATTGGTTTTATTAATTAATATTTAAATAAAAAATTGTTTGATGACAAAATTGCGTGCTATTTATGTTCAATCTCTAAAAACCTATCGTTTGAAATAAAAATTAGTAAAATATATTAATTATAAAATATGGCTAAAAGAAAATTTTTTCTTTTTAACTTTAGTTTTCCATTCCCTTGTCATCATTATCATTTAATCTACTTCGTGGAAAATTAGAAAATTTGGCATAATACAGTGGTTATAATACGAGGAAATTGACTGTACATTTTTTAAAGTTTGGTTTAGTTTTAAAATGTATATGATATGAGTCAAGACAAAACACCACATATAATTATTAAAAACCTTCAACGAATGTCATCGGTAATTTTCTCTTTTGTTTCATCAATTACAATTCCAGATATAGTCATTGTTTGAATTTTTTTTTTTTGCGAAATATACAATTGACACACACTAGTAAAAGAAAAATTGAAAGAAAAAGCATTTATCTAGTTTCCAAATATTTCTTTCAAAATATTTTTCTTAACATGGATTTTATGTTAAATCCTTTATTTTATGTTTTAAAAGATGTGATAGAAGATGATGTTTGGAATTTTTTTTTTATCGAATAGTATGAAAATGCTAATAATTACAAACTCGCTGTATTAAAATAACATTTAATGCTGCGAGTTTTATATTATTTATCTATAAAAATACACATTTATTATCATTTAAAATTTTTTGTATAAACATTAATCGTTTGAATTGAATGTTGAGTAACATTACCGACTTGATGCTTTTTTTAATTATTTGCTTATTCGAATAACTTTTAGAAACCTTAGCAGCATATAAATTATTTTTTAATTTTCTTCAGTCCTTTTACCATTAGTAATCAATTATGTGTGCTACCCTATTTCTATTATTTTTTCTTATTCCGTCTCTTAAAAATAGCCATTTTACACAAGGATATTTAATCGTATTATGTAAAGGGAATGGACATATTTTGACCGTTCTCTTTGCATTCAGAGGAATGATAACTATATAGTTGAAATAAAGTTTTAATTTGATATCTAAGTTCTTTTCAAAATCACACTGAGACTCAGTTGTTGTAACTACAAAGTTTGAACAATAACAAAATATTTTTTCAGGATTCAGCAGATAAAATAAGAGTTGAGAAACCTTTCTCAGTTTCCATCTTTTATTCAGGAAGCGACATTTCAGCTTCTAAATTTCTTGGTAGAACCTCAAATAAAATATGGATGAATTTTTTAGTTCTAAGTCGTTGCCTACTTAATGGTGCATGAGCAATTTCACGACAAGCTCTTGTCACTTTTTGAATAGAGTTTAGAAATGTAAAATTGCCTTCTACATATAAGGGTGGTTTTCAGATGAAGGTAAAAAGGAGTTGTTGCACTTGCTGTAGAACTGTTTTTTTTTTTAATTTAATTGTGAGGAGTATTTTATTCAAATTTAAATACTAATAAAATGGAAGAGTGGTAGGCTTTCATATTGACCTATTTGAAGAATAGCTGATCATTGTTTTTCTTTTTTAAATTTTACTTCGAAATCAGAGACGAACGAGACGGGTGATTCCTAATATCCTTTTCAGCCCTTTAAATTTGATACGACGTTTCGTATAGCCACGAAAGTAACACATACCAATAAAGTGACCATGCTAAATATTTTGAAACAGCTTACAGAGCCCTTAGAAGCTAATTATGAAAGTTACAAATAATAACTAAAACATTGAAGGAGATAGGAAAAAATTCCAAATTATTAAATGTTTATAGCTAGAAGACAAAACCACAGAAAAAAGTTTCATGAAGTTATCTGTAAAATTGGTGGAGATATTTGTGGTTGAAATTATGAACTATTTTGGACTTTAAAAAGGGGCAATCCTCTAATTGAGGAATGTGGTCTCTGGTGTTATCATACATTTGTATTACACCGGGGAACGAGACAGCTTACAGGAGCCCTAATACAAAATTGTGTTGATTCCGGCAATTCTGTCTATCACTAAATTCTATAATTTTAAATTGTCTATTAAACATCCTGTTCAGATCACTTATCTGTTATATTGGTTTTATTTACAGAATTTTCTTTATGTATGATTTCATTGATAGAAAGGGATAACTCAAGTATTGTTTTTATTAGAAATTGCTTTTATTAATAACTAAATGAGTTAGGATGATGGAACAAGGTAATTGTATCAGCCAAATCTCTGCCCCAAATAGAGCTCTGGGAGTTCAAGTAAAAACATTTAAAACAAAACATCACATAAAATATCACGCCACAAATACTATCAAACTGAATTCGTATTTTAAAACAAAATTTTACCTGTTATGTGTATGGTCATTAGAACTCTTTTGAAGTTAAAATTAAATTTGAATTTTAAGTTTTGAAATTTTAGATTAAATTTTAATTGTAATTTTTCTATAGAAATTTTTTAAAGCCCAAATTAATGAGAAATTTTATTAAAGTTATATAAAACGAAAGATGAAGTGGTTCAGTACTAAGTATAACAATTTATCTTATTGATTTTCAGCTTGAATTACTTTAATCATAAAAAATATAAAATGAGAAGAGATAACTAAAATTACTTCTATTATTTCAAAAGAAATTAATTCACAAAAATAAATAACATGTTTTGGAGATTGGCTTGAGAATTTTCTTTGAAGATACATGCATGAGTAACTCAAATTGTTCCCTGATATAACTTTAATAGAATATTTTCTTATCAAATTATATATTGAAAAGTAAGCACATTTTCCATTATCGTTTATCCTAGTGATTATTTTATCTATCAGGATACTTATACTCTTTCACATTCACATTATATCAATTCAATAATCGAATTTGTTTTATGAATCCAATATGAAGTAAAATTGGTAAGAATTTTATACATTTGTGTATTTCATATTTTTATATTTCTAGTAATTGAAATTCTTATTGTTTTCCACTACAAGATTTCGAGAGGTGTAGGTAGGGGTTCCCGAATATGCATTAAGGATTTTCCCATTATCCAGTCAGAAACACCTTCTTTGGATTCTGAGTCTGTTAAAACCTCTGATGAAAGGTTGAACGGGATCCCAATGTTTATTTTTTAGTATTCCATTTCTTTTTAAGGGAGTCCGGAATATGAAAATTTTTCAGATTATCGATTTTGAGTTTATAAATGTTCATTACAATCTAAATTTTTTTCTTTAAAATATACTTTATTAATAGTTATACCTTACTCAGAAGTATTTGAAATAATATTTTAAACTAAACACAAAATCGATATGAAAATCATGTTTTTAAACATTGAAGCCGAATACCTAAAAATGTTGTTAATTCATGTTTGGGGGCACATAACTTAAAATCTTTTAATATAAATGCTTGAAAATTTTATACACTTTTCCTAATGTATTTAAATACTTTAATTCAAGGAATAAATTATAAGTAGCATGCATTTAAAAAAAAAATAATTTGCCTAAAATCTTAGTAATTTAAAAAAAAAAAAAAATCCAAATTTTTAGAATTTTTTTTGAAATAATAAAACTATCGTGTTAAAGTATTTAAAAGTATTAATACATTATACTGTGAAAATTTCAGAAATATAGAAGTATTTGTTATTAAATGAGGGGATGCCCCCAAATTGGTAGAATTTAACACGGGCTCCTATAGAGGTGCCGGACCCCCTTACTTACAACAGTGAAATGGATATTATTATGATTTTATATTTCTTATAGTTTTGCTGATAATATGCTAACTATAGAATTATAATAAGGTTTGTTTTTTCCCCTTATATCATAGTTCATTTTTTCTTATAAGTTTATATTAGTATTAGGGAAGTTGAATTTTTTACTTACTTTATTACGTACACCACAATTTCTTTGACAGGTAACTATGACCATCCAGTTGTATTTTTATGATCTTGAAAAATAGGAAACCTAATATTTCTTGTGGTAGTTAAAAAAAAAAAAAGCTGAAGAGCTTCAATTCTTTGAGTACGAGAACCTTGCTATGCTCTTACGCAACCATTGATTGTCGAGCTGCCTTCAGCCCCAAAAGGTAGGAGCATTGTTAAAAAACTTTCAGGCGAGTAAGTATTTCATTTTCTTATTTTCTACCCTCTTCAAACATACGATGAGTTCTGTTAACACTCAGCCTTGCATCATGGCATTGGAGATTGGGTAAACGGAAAAATAAGCTGAAGTGTATGAAAGACAAACCAAGCAGAGCTATTCTCAGTTACTAAATCTCTTCTTATAAGACTTCTTGCTAGATAGTATTTTCTTCTCCTTAAAAAAGTTCATTCTTTGGTATAAAGTAAAATATTTTTTGTCCCTATGTTATAAGAACATTCATCCTTCCAAAAAATCTCTATATCCTGTCTATTATCTAAACAGTACAGTCAGCTGCCTCTTCCTGCCAACTCATCGTTATTGGTTTTAAAAATACGTCCTTTTGTTTAGGTATGGGATTGCTGCTACAATAAGTTTCTTTAGAAACCTACGCTATAATAAGGGTACTGAAAATATGAGTGCCCAAATCAGTATAATGGCTGACAAAAAAAGATTCTAAAATGATTAATTTTACCTTGTTCAAATGTCAAAAAGAAAAAATGTTATTTTTATCTATTATTTTAAAGAAAATGATAAGTAGGTGGAGAGTATAATTTAATACCAATTTTAAATGTTACCCATTAAAAAATTTGAATTCCAATAAGTAATACAAATCCCCTAAATTTATTTAATCTCTTTATATTTCCTGTAAAATTAAAATTACGCGTTAGACATTACATAAATCGACTTTTTTATGTAATTTTTTATTAGGTAATTAGTGTATTAAAGCTTATATAACACTAGTGGTGAAAAAGAGCACTATACGCTATTGAATTTTAATAACTTTTCAATCATCAGAGCAATATTTCTTTATTCCTGAACCTTATAAAAATGCAAATGACTAATATAGGAGAATAAGAAATGTTTATCATTTATATTAAATAAATAAATTCAAAAGAATTGAGTAAATTCTGGAAAAGACAACTCGTCATCCTCATTGTAGATAGGTTCTCTATCAAGATGCGGTATTATTTTTTATGTTTTTATTTTCTGGTTTTAATTTGAAGTAAGTGGGTATCGACAAAATAATATATTCGTGTATATGAAATGATGAATAAATTAAAAACAATATTTAGATTTTTTTCTAATTTGTAAAGGTTGTGCTACACTGAAATATATTTCAAATATATATTAGATTTTCAAAAATCAAATTCTAGACTTTTATATTTATAGAAGATGACAGGGTAAAGTGGTAGCGTAGTTAACTGAATCAACAACCAGCTTTTGCCTTCAACAATTTTTTTTGTATTTCAATGGTAAGGGGATGATTGGGTCCTAGGCTGTAAAAAGCAGAATGAACCGATACGAATGGAACCCAGTCAGTTTGAATGGCAAACCATCTCTCTAAACATTAATCTAGTTTGACAACCCTTTGTATAAGATATAATGTAATTTGAAAGTAAATTTACATTTTCGTAACCTTTACAAATGAAACCATAAAACCATTTAACCAGAAACCATGTATCGTTTTATTCCTTGTAAAAAACAAAACAACTAATGATAAAAGTTTTTCTTTTAAAAACTAAATATAAATTACTATTTTGGGAAATTTTTTGATTTACAGATGAACGAAATATTTAAATAATTATAGCCTTACTTTTCTGAAATATAAATAAAATAAAAAAAATACTTATGTTTTAATCATCCCTTGTATTGAAAAGTTTAAGTAGGGACAAGAAGAATAATGACATTTTGCAATCTAAAACTAATTCCGAACATCCGACATTTATGGATATAATTGGGCTGAGATATATTGACGTGTAATTGCTCAGGTATCGTACATTTCATTTAACTAAAATACTTTTTTACTCATATTTGTGAATGATAAGAAAAATCCTCTAAGTTAACCAATGAAACTTTAACTACTGTTTAAAGACTTTTCTCATTTACATCTGAAATAATACTAGTAAGCAGTTGAGGACATATGTCCCATAACTCAAACCATTAATTTTAAAATATATTTAAACTATTTGTAGCGATTACATTTGCCACTCATATCTTTGCATTGGTAAAATAACCGATGTTCAAAACAAATAAACATTTTTTTCGCCCATAACTTTCAAATTTTAAACTTTATAAAACACGTTACAGATAGGTATACAAACTTTAATTAGTTGCGTAAGTGGTAAACAAAAATTCCTTCATCAGTTTTGACTAGATTGCTCACTCAACGATCTATTTTTATGCACGATGACGGATAATCAGGCCAGTACCTACAGCTTAACTTGGATTCCGAACTACAACGAATGTCTATGCCTAACCCAGGATTTGAACCCAACACCTTTAACATGCGAGACCAAAGCACCAACCCTACATTCACCAGGAGTTCATTCAGTTTTGAACATTATTCTGTGCTTTATTGTAGGGATATGTCACTTTCTATTCGCCATTTATTTCCTTAAACGTCATACATTCACCAGTATATAAATGTATTAATCATATTCATAAAAGTAAAGTACGAAAAGATAATGTTAATTAAGACAATTTGCTCGTAAAACTTAAAAAGGAAGTATACTATTAATGGAAATCAGAAAAAACCTTTTTCCCAAATATAGCAAATTTACAAAGTTATGCTACATTTCCTCGTATCAACATCCAAACTAAAGGATACAAACTGAACATTATATATTGTTACTTACGCAAAACATAGAAATATATTTAAGATGTATTCTAACTCCAACTATAGAACATTTTCAAAGTAATTTTTAAAAGTAATTCCATTATCTCCCAAACTTTTTAAATTTGCAAAAGAATACCATCTTATTTCACATCTATTCCCAAATTGAACTATGATACACAAGATACATTTTAACCCTACTTTATTAGTGTAACAGAATAGACGAATTTTTCTTTCTTTCTGACTTGATTGTCGAATCAATATCGGACAGCAGCGACTACGCCGCAGAACATCTATTGACTAGACCCATCCTTTGCTATGGGCAAGCGGCTTCAAATGTCTGTTCTGGAACAGTTGATGTAAGATCTAGAAGTGTAATCAGTGTCCGAACTAAATTGTATTTATCCGATATGTAGGAGGCTCCATCACTGCTGCTTTCAGCAAAGGACAAATTTCAGCTTGTACTAACAATGCTTGCCGTTGGTATCCTCATAAATTGTGCTCGATGTGTAAGAGAAGAGAAGCTATTGGATTTGAGATTTTGAACGTAAGAATGTCTTATAATGTTGACTTTGTTATATCTGGTTAAATAGATAAAGATAATTCCGAAATATATTGGGCCGACCAAACGGTATAGTGGTTAGCTTGCTAGCTTCTAGACCGCGAGGTTGTGGGTTCGAGTCCCGTATTTGGCATGGGTGTTTGTAAATGTATGTTGGCTTGTCTAATGACGAATTTTTCGGCGCATTATAGCCCTTGTGTTGCTGACGGTGCCAGATAATCTGAAAACAACCAACCAACCGAAATATATTGGTTAGTTAATTTATTTGAAAAGTTGTATGCATTTTACTTTGGGATGAAATAACCACTGATCAAAATGTAGATTTGGATTTCTTTTCATCAACTCAAAATACTGATATTTTTATATACACACCGGGTGAAGATCAATTTAAATAAGCGTTCAATAAACGCTCTAATTGGCTATAGACTTTTTCTAGACAATCCAAACGTTTGTAGGTCGTTGTATTATTTCCAACTGAGCTTCGTCTTATGTATAATTGATGAAAAGGGCAATTGGCTCTTTAACTATTTTTAAGAACTATAAATAATGTTTTTGTTGAGGGGATCAAGATTCTAATTATGTGAAATTAAATATATTTTCTGTTCAGTTGAAAAAATATGCTTTGTTCTTCATCCTATAATAAGCAACTAAGTCGAAAATGCTTACATTATACTCAATTTCAAGTACTCATTTATAACAAAGATAAAAGCCTTTTACACTATGGTAAAGATTCATAGAATACTGTATATATTAATACTACATTAAGACTATCGTAATTCACTGAGCAAAATTTTGTTCTGCAGTAGTAGATGTATCAATCAATAATTGTTCAACAGACAGCATCATAATGGGAAGCTTAGTTTTGAATCAAAATATTTTTAAAACCTTATAATAAACATTTTTCGGTCAAAGTGGGGGAAGTTCAACCAGGTTTAGGTGAAGTTAGTTTTTTTTAACTTAATTTACACAATTGTTAACTTTGCAAGTAGGAAAATGAAGCTTGGTATACGTTATCCTTGTTTAGTGGTTTTGTGGTTAGTATTGATTTTTTCTAAAGATTTTCTTGTTTTTTTATAAAATTTCTTTCGACACCATATGGAATGGCACATTTACTGCAGGAATTACCAAGGTACCATGCATTTACATTTACCATACGTTTGTTCAAGGCAAATACAAGCAAGTACCATAAAATAAGTTTATTTACGGTACTTACAGGTATTTTTTATAAATTGTTGGATTCCAAGGAATGTTTTACATGTAATTATTAAATTATAAGAACAATTTGCTTCTACTTTAATTCATGAAATGTAAATTTGGCTATATGGACTTTTTGGAAGGACAGAAAAGTTTCAAATTGATAATTTTTTTTTTGCAAAAAGTTTTTTTTTAATTTAAAAAGTTTGCTTCATAATTTAATCAAGACTTCATAAATTAATCTAGACTTCATCTATGAACAAATTATCCGTTTCTTATGTTTTTTCGTCTATTATTGAAGGTTTAACGGAAGATGTTCCATTAAACCTTCCAATCAAAGCCATTCGAAAATAAAAATGAAATTGTAAACTTATTTGAAATATTTACTAAAATATTAGCAATCAAAAGTTGGCTACAATAAATTCGAAGCAATAGTGGCTGTATTTGCCTATGGCTCTATAGGTGGATGAGACCCACGTGAAAATCAGATGGTACAAATGCAGACCCTGCTGTAACTTTTTTTATAGGAGCATGGGGAAAAAAGTACATGTTATAAATCTATGCATTAAAATGATATAAAGCTTAAAAAAAGAAGAGAAAACTGTCTAGATGTTATTGTTCAAGAATAAGAAGGCTAGAAACTTTAACTTTACCAATCTTATTCAGAGGATTCAAGAGAGATTTCAAGACATGTTTTAAAAATCTATTCAGTACATAAAACTGTTATAAAAATTAAATTAACTTCGTAAAAATATATTATGACATTTTTATAATCAAATAGACTTTCATAATTTTTTTTATAGTTCATGACCTCATTTGTTATATTGCTGCACTTATTTTATTTAGTTTCCCATTACCCCCATACTTTTTTGTGTTATAATCTTAAAAATGAATGACTTAGTGCGCATATAATTAATCTATCGAGATTTTTCAATGAAATAATCACTAGGAGGCGTGCTGTTCCGTGAAAAGTATTTTTTTATATTGAGGATAATTCAAGTACTTCTTCTTGCTATTTCTTTTTGTAGCTTCTATTAGTTAAATAGCTTTCTTCACAGAATTTATTTTCGGTTTAGTATTAGTATTCAAAGTAGTCTCACACAACCCGGAATTTTACTATATTCAGGTTTGGCGAGGGCAGAGCTACAACCTCACAGCCATCAGGCGGGCTCAACACACTCTCAGACTTTCTCAGAAGAAATAACAGTAATTTGAGAAAGTAGTTTCAAATGAAATTGCGTGGGATGGTGTTTATCTTTAACAGATCATGTTTCCAAGGCTTCTAATGCTACAGATATTTTCTGATTGAGAAAGTACTTAGATAAATGCAAAACACCATGTTTAAAAACGTAATTTATTTAATCACTAAAAACGTTCATAAGTTATTGAAGAAATACTTAATTCTTTTCAGAAAATTCTACTCATATATTAGGAGTAAAAACCCCCATGTTCGAACTCACTTTATTTTAAACTAAAGCAATTATATTTGAATAGTCTCAATGAATCAAGAGCTGTGAAAAAAGTACATCCTCTTGACGAATGTAGGAAAGCAAATCCACACCTATTTCTGACAGTAAATATTCCCCCCCCCCCACCGTTACTTGCTGGATAAGTATACCATTACCCTTATGACACGACCACGGTTTTATTTCCCAGCCTTCAACTTCTCGATTTATAATAGGACAACAAAAAATATAACTTTTGCGTTCTTTCATTAGTTCTCGATTCAAAAGAAAGCCGGAGCATCCCTTTTGTGAAGGTGGCTTCAGTATGAAGACCTACGCAATGCATATCACTTTAAACGATCGGTTTTTCTGGTTGTATTTTTTCCACCTTATTTTCTATGACCTAATGGGAATTTGATGATACTTCTTTTCGTTTTTTCCATCTCTGTACTCGCCTTCTCTTTCCTATTTTATGATTCCATCTTTTCCCTTTTTCCGAAGTGTATTAACAGAAAGTCGCTCTCTAGATAACCTGAATTATGAGACCGGTGTTGTATAGGGATAAGTAATTTCAGATTGGATTCCTTTTACTTACGTCTTCGACTAAGTTTTATGCGTTGGTTTTATTGGGCAAAGTTTTGTGATTAGATCCCTGAAATATATTTTTCAATGAGATTAAATGGACACTTTATTGAGTCATTTAATGCTTTCTCATACCACATTTTCTCTTTTTCAGTTTGTACAAGTTTTTAGTTTTTATGAATTGTGAGATCAGTCACCTTTGATTTCCTTTATTAAAGTTTTCTGCATAGTTTCTTTTCACATAGAAAAATGTGTTGTAATGTTTACCAAATATAATTATATACATGTTTTGTCTTTTATTTCTTTTATATAGTATTTAGATTTATTTCAGCTGTAAAAAATGTGGGTTGTTTTTGGACTACTAGCTAAATATCCATGTTTCGCTTCGGGATTTTACCATGTTCTCAATGAAGTTTTGTAGGTCTGCAAGTTACAGTAATTCATAGTTTCCCTTCTTTTTACCTATAGAAGTACGAGGAGGTCTGGACCTCCCAATCGCTTACACTTCAGGGTGTCAGACTACATTCCTGCAAAATTGGTGTAGAAATATTTTATTAAATGTCATTTTTGGAATATTTCAACCCTTTTTTCTCCCTTAAAGCGTGTTTGGAAAGTTCAGGTTTCAAAAATATGATTTCTGCAGTTTTATAAAAACTAAAATTTCTTTGGGTTTTCTATACATTATGAATAAAAAAAAAAGATTTTCTTTCAATTAATAACCATCCGCAAAGAAACCACCGTTCAAAACACATACGCGTCAACCCGATAAAGCGATTATTCACAGAGAATATTTCATTGATTTAGAAAAAAAGGATAAAAAATCATGGTAGTGGAAAAAATATTCTTTTTATGAGAAATTGAATTAATATCGTGTAATACGTAACCTAATGTGAAATAAAATATTAGTTTTAGTCTTTATCTCAAAGATTAGATTTATATGTGCTGAAAGGGTAATTGAAATCTTTTTAGTCGCTTCAGCGAGGGTTTAAATGGAAATAAATTTTCAATCTTGAATATTGCAAAAGATGCATAAATTTAGGATGTAATTAATATAAAATGCTATTTTTACAGATATTCGATAAATTTTTTTATTATAAGTTAGGGATAAAAGAAATAGACAATTAACTTTTAAATATATATATTATTAAGGAATGGAAAAATGGAATTTTTAGAATGCTGAATTCATTAGGATAGTTGTAAAATCGCTCAGTATAGTTTAAGTGTAATGTGTAATGCTCTGTCGAAAAGGTCTTTAAAAAAAGTTAAATTTTATTCCAATGTTAAGAGATATAGGTCTAAATGAAAATATGTATTCTTATCTTTTCTTTCCATGAATCATTACTGAACAAATCTTCTGTATTTATTTTACGTGCTTTAGAAAAAGTCTATTTGGAAAACCAAAGTTCGGGTATTTGTTTTTATAATTTTTCAAGAGAGAGCCAAAAAAGTATTAGATGTAATGCATTCGTACTCTGGTTTACACGGAAGAAGTAAATTTGTTTTTTAATACATTATTTGTAGAGTTACGAACTATGTACATAGTAGTTTAACAAAGAAAACATAATACATGAATTATAATAACTTTAGCCAAAGACATCTGGCTTCTGTCTCCCAAAATTTCATTGAATGTAATTTGAGCTAATGGCCCTATTGTTTTAATTTTGAACACTAATGTATATATTTTTTGTTATTAAATTATTATAAATTAAAGCATCACCACAAGTGCATTAGAAAATTCCGAATCTTTTCTACTTTTCTATTTGAATAAAATATTACTGGTATTAAGAATTGTTGCATGAAGCTTTGAGAATTCTTTAATTGTACGAAATTATAAAATTTCCTTAAATGCATTATACAATAATTTAATTTTAAAAAGTGTTTCATAATATTGTTCAATATTTCAAGATTACTTTTTTCAATGAAGTTAAACTTTTAATGTTGCATTTTATTTTATAACGCTTAAAGTTAATTTAAAATACGCTTCCATTCTCCATTTGGGATTTAAATGAAATTGAAGACGCTCTTCCTTTTCTCTTATAATTATGCACTGTGGTCTACTATTTTCTCTTCACTTAATATAAATATATAATTGGTCTCTGGTTATTAAATTATTTAAAAATTAATTAGTTTCAAAGTGATTTAAGAGATCCTGTCTGTGGTAATTAGATTTTTTTTGTTCTCCCATGCTTAGACATTTAAATATTTCAAAAACGAATTATGTAACAATCTAATAAATCTGCCATTAGAATTTTTTTCAAATTTTCAGCTGCAGGACTAAATCTAAATAAATTTAGTCCTACAGTTTTTCCTTTAATGGCGTTACCTGAAACTATATTATATCAACAACGTAATTTTTCAGAAATTGACTTTTTAAGTACAGTAGGTGCAATCTGAATAGCCTAATAATTCAATGCAGAAAAATACAATTTTAATTTACACAGAAAAAAAATGTCATTTTAATCCATGGGTGTTTTATAAATAATTTGTAATTTTTGAAAGGGATATACTTAGGATATTTTAGATTTTGAAGGACATAAAAAACTTAATTTTTTAAAAATAATTTAAATTAAAAAGTACTATTTTTTCATCATAAATATGGAATTAGAGTGTTTCATGAAATACAGTTACAGTTTGCAGAGATGGGTGCTTTTCGAAATTCATCCAAGGATTGCGATTGTTTAAGAAATAACACGGCATTATTAAAAAATTTTTACATTTGAAAGAATATTATTATTTAACTAAGGTGCTCTTCTTCATATTTGCAAGCTCGTCAACTCCCGTTTGCATTTGCTACGCAAACCTTGGTTTACTTCGCAATCTTGGAAGAAGGTTTCGAACCCAAGGTATGACCAAATTTTAAAAATTAATTAAAAAACTAGAGACAAGAATCCCACGATGGCAGGTGTGTCAGTTATATGCCGGTATCTGATGAAACATACTGGTCAGTCATATTATGACAGTTAAAATTTTGTTGCTGTGCGTTCACAAATGACAATTTAAAGATAGTGTTAACTGTTATAAACGAAATCCATCAACCAGCGGCCTAAATGTTAGAAACTTAAAAGAAATCCAAATATTATTTGACATTTTAATCATTGATCTAGTTATTCACATACATAGAAACTACATTACGCCAATATGTAAAATTGGGAATTACTAAGTTAAAAATTTATTAAGAAACTAATTAAAATTATAAAATTCTGGTGGTCGCAGCACAAGTAGAGATTATTTACTAGTTATGTATCAAATTTGAGAGTCGTCTGAACTACAGTCCGCTCGGAGTAATCATGAACACCAGTAAACAACCAATTTACTTTTTAGCTCTCCATAATCCTCTGCTTATATATACAGGGTGGTTATAAAGAAACTTTGCCGATATATGGACCACTAATTTCTGTTCTATTTAATTGATCGAGATGAGTTCAGAGGTACGATCTCGGGATTCTGTGAATGACAACACAATGGCCATCACGGTTACTGTTATAAATACTGAAACTCAAAATTTTCGATTGGCAACACATACTTTTTCCTGTAGCAAAATACTCAATGCATGCGAAAACCCTAGAGAGCGCTGGAATGGTACATGTATCACAAAAAATAGACGCGTTATGCACACACAAAAAACAGCTCTGCGAACGGCCAACAAAACCCCGATCGGGGCGCACGGTGGAAATTTGCATATGACAGAGGCCAAAGTTCACATGGGTGCCATCACAGGCATTTTTAAGGGGTTTTCTACGCTGAATATCTGGCGAGCGGCATTCTGTGATTGCTGTTCTTATTCTGTTGACCGTTAGAAGAACTGTTTTTTGTCAGTCCATAACACTTCCGTTTTTTGTGATACACGTACCGTTTCAGCGCTCTTTAGCGTTTTCGCATGCGCTGAGCATTTAGGAAAAAGTAGGATAAGGAAAAAGTAGGATAGGAAAAAGTAGGTGTTGCTATTCGAAAATTTCGAGTTTCTGTAACTATAACCGTAACCGTTGGCTCAATTTCGTTGTCATTCATAGAATCGCGAGCTCATACCTTTGAAAAACTATACCTGAAATCTCATCTCGATCTGTTGAACGGAACCGCCGCTAGAGGTCCATATATCGACAAAGTTTCTCTATGACCACACTGTACTATAACAGTTTGCATATATACCGTGTAGTTGGTTGATTGTTTAGCGCAAGAGCAACAAAAAGGTTATATTGCGCCATTGATACCGTGTAAAACATACTCTATAAAAAAGACAGAAAATATTAACACTAAAATTAATAATCAAATATGCTTAAATTATTAAACAACGAATATTTTACTATATATCTCTTTGTAAAGAATTTTATATAATGATTGGCAAAGATAAGCACGAAGCAATGAAAAAGACGCGTTTATTTTTTAGAATGGGTAACTATATTCTTTATTCATAAGCATAATTGAAGACTGTTTTTACTCCACCACGTTTAGTGATTTAGATAAAGATTTAATTAATTCTGGTACTAAAACGTATTATTGAAGAAACATACTACTACGATTTGTTTCCGAACTAATTTAGTTTTTCTTTATTTCGATTTCTAATTTTCTTATTTCAATTTATGAACAAAAGGGTAAGTTGCTACTAATATTTATTGATGATTTTTAAGGAAATTAGAATTTTATATCATAAAAGTCCTTAGTTTAATCATTTCAGATAATATATTTTTCGAGTTTTTTCAACATACCTAGTATAATTAAAAAGTTCAAGCATTAATATTCACAAAACATTTTTTTTTCCATTACTAGGGATTTTCATTTATTTGAGCCTTTTCAATTAGCATTCAGTATAAATAAAAAACTCTTGAAACATCAGTAATGATTGGAATTGTTTTAATTATAATTGGAAAAGAAAAATTGCGTACTAAAAATTAAAAATTACAGAAAATATTACTAATATTTTTAAACTTGTGTCGTTAATAGTTTTACTTGGACTTTCAATTTCATCCAGGATTTTTATGAAGGCTTAATATTTTTTCCGATTATATACAGGGTGGCCATAAAATAACTTTCCCAGTTTGGCGGAATCTGCAGCTAAAACGAATGAACGAAAAGAAACCATATTTTGTATGCAGAATGTAGAAGGCATGGGGAGACGAATTCCACCGGGAAAAAAAATTTAATTCCAAAAGTTGCTGATTGGGGAGAGTTTGGCTCTGCTCTCACGTACGTACGAGGAATTTGCATATCAAGATCGTAATTTTGTAATATCTAGTGCGTAGATGATAGCAGAGCAACGCATTTCCTTTAAAAAGAAAAGGATGAACCCTCAGTTAGCAATTCGTTCATTGACTGTTCGTGTGTGCGTATATGTGACTTACTTCAACGTGCTGCTTTGCTGGTAAAACTGTTCTATAATTGACAATATAATGCTGCGGAGGCTCTTAGGAATTTCAAAGGCTTCATAACCTGCGTAAAGGTTGTTCAATGAGTACTGCACCGTTCCCCGGACATCAACTCATGTGACTTTTGGGTATGGTGGTACCTTAACTCCATTGTGTATGGTAGTGGTATTTCAAACTTGCATGTCTTACTCATAAGACGAGTCATTGCCGACATCCAAACTGACAGTTCACATGCAGCTGTACACGCCGTATGCAATTTGTTGTACACCGGAAAGGTTAGCACTTCCAAAATGTTGCGTGGCGTCCAGGAGACCCAAATATTAACGAATTAGAGCTTATATTTTGTGTTTCGTTTACTAATTTATAACTGTATGGCACGTTCTTTTTTATCACTAAATCATTATTGACATTCTGAATTATCCATTTTTTGTGAATTCGTTGTAGTTATTCACGTGTTCAGTTCCGACAGCGCCATTTTCCCCTTTTGGCAAATTTTGGAACTAAATTTTTTTCCTGGTGGAATTCATCTTCCTGACTTTCCATAGTCTACAGACAAAATATAGTTTAATTTTGTTCATTCGTTTTAGCTGCAGATGCCGTCAAACAGTGAAAGTTAATTTAATGCCACACTGTATATTTAATAATTTCAAGTAATTAAGTGTATCTAAGTTAATAATGCATTAAAATCAAAGATTTGAGGGACGTATGTTTCTGTTTGGTAAGTTATGATTCAAATTTAATTTAGATTTAAAAATGTGCTTAATTTATAAACAAAGAAATAAAATAAAAATACCGTCTAAAAAATAAGCATTATTCAAACCCACCGTAATCATGAATCTTGGAACTTTATTAAGGGGTAACTCGATGAATTACCAGGCTAACTTATTCTGAGATATAGAAACCTTTAGGAAAATATTGAATAGTTTTTGCCTCGCATTTCAAAGACTCCTTTCTGAGCTAATCATCAGCGTTTTGCTAAAAGAGATAGACAATTTTAAACGATATAACAATTTAGCAGAATTAATTTTCTTTCTACCACTGGTACATTTTCTAAAACTTTTTTTTGTGTGCTGTTTCTTCTTAAGGTAATTTTCTCAGAACTGCAATGAAGAATCTGAAAAACTGTGTGCGTATGCAAATAATGGAGGTATGCAACCAATCACCGCAACGCGATGCAGTTCGCTGCACCTATAAATTAAAAAAGGTTTCAAGTAAAACTGTTAGATTGGCACATGTTGCTACAATTGCATGTTATCAAGATTTAAATGACTCTAAATGTGAAGCTCTAGTCAGAGCGCGAGAGATGGAACGTAGCATCTCCGAGGTTTCGATGAAATTTGGATTTTTGTATACGAACATTTTACGAGTGTATCGTGAATATCAGGTATCCTTGAAAACATCAAATCTCCATGATCTGTGCGGCCGAAAGAAGACCCTGGTAGAACAGGAGCATTGACGACTGATAAAAATCTTTAAATGAAAAGAACATGCAATACTTCCTACAATTTCCACAGGTTTTCAATGCTGGAGCATCAACAAATGTCATTGTTTGAACTGTTCAACGGACCATCAGCGATATGAGCTTCTGGAGCTGAAGGCCAACTCGTGTACCATTGTTGACTGCATGGCAATAAGCTTTATCCATTACCACCATTGGACTCATGATGACTGAAAATATATTGTCTGATCTGACGAGTTTCTACTTGTTTCTAATTGCAACGGTGGGATAGATGTGTACGGATATGGAGAAAACCACATGAATCCATGGGTCCTACATAACTGGAGAGAAACCGTTCAAGCTGTTGGAGCCTCTGTGATGATATGGGGCATGTGCAGTTGACATGATATGGGACACCTGGTACGACTAGAGACGACTCTGACACGTGACAGGTACGTAACCATTCTGGACGATCACCTACACCCATTCAGGCATTGCGACAGACTAGAAAAATTCCAGAAGGGCAATGCGACACCCTACACTTCAAGAGTTGTTACCGACTGGCTCCAGAAACACTCTTCTGACTTAAAACACTTCAATTGGCCACTTAAATCCTCATACATGAATATTTTTGAGCATACCTGGCATGCTTTGCAGTGTGCTGTTTAGAAGAGATATTCAACACTATGGATTATATTATACTATACTCACCACTATCGATGTACTTCTATGGATTTGTGAACTGCCTTATAGGATTCATGGGGGAAATTGCCTCTTTGCACGATATTAGGCGGGTGTACCAGTTTTTCTGCGTCTTCAGTGTGTTACTTAGTGCTCCTTCTCAAGAGCCTTCACACAATGTCATGGGGGTGTTTAGTAAAATCATCTAAATCAATATGAATTTTGAAAAGTGGTAATTAAAATCGTTATTTTTAATGAGGAATAAAGTAAACTCCTCCCCACAGCGTATGCATTCGATAAATCTTTATATTTCATTAAAATAATTCTACCATTTTAGCGTGACGAAGTAACAAACCAACAATTTTTCCCCCTTTCCTATATTAGTAAGGATAGCCTATGACCAACTACGAGTGTGTACGAGTTCAGCCCCCATTAGGTACACACCGATATTTGGCGGACGGAGGCCCGAACTCACAACCCTCCGGTTACGAGCTCGATACTCTACCGCAAGGTTATCGAAGCACTCCAAGTTACGGAATTTCTCAGTTATCGTTACTAAGATCCCTCACAATCCTTTTGAAATGACCAAAATTGTCCTAGAAAGGAGTTGCAAAAGCATATAAATCAACATCAGTTTAGAAAAAGTGATAGTTGAGAAACTATTTTAAATGCAATCCTCATATTCAGCAACCCTAGCTGAAATAAATTTCATAGCCTTTGTCCAATCATGGAATGTAATGAATAAATCCTTGACATTTTATTGAAATCCGTTCAGCCGTTTAAAGATTCATAGTAACAAATCCATAAACTTGCAAACTCTCGAATTTTATTATTATATGATCGTAAGGATATATGTAGGGTGACAGTTTTGTTTTAAAGAGCCCGATTTTTTAGTAGATATAATGCATTGAAATAGTGTGAATATATGATAGATCTAGGTAGACAATTTTATTTCTAAAATTTCATAAGTGCAAAATAATCTTGAAGTGTACACGTTTTAGTGGAAATTGCAGAACGTTAGTAGAGCGGCATGAGGGAAAAAAACTGCATCTCGTGACACAAATCTGTAATTTGGCACCCCATTGATAGAATATGTCATTCTGATCATTTTAAGAAGTGGAGCCACTCAGATATCACTTCCGGTCTAGATTTCATACTAATTCAAGGATAGGCTTAAAACATGTGTTTTTATCAATAAAAATAGTTGGGGTCACAGCCAAAATCATGAACTCATGAATGGTAAAAAATCATGAAATCATGAATGGTAAAAAAATCATGAAGGGTAAATAAAGTTCAACCGGAAGTGATTTACATTTCGATCGGAAGTCTATCTAATAGCAGCTAACACTTCATCCAACAGCTTAAACTACACTTACGAAACGTATTCTATCAATAAAAAGGGAATTTTGGTGATGTTTTATGATGAACTAAAATTAAAAAGCCACTTCTGGTCGAGGTTTGACTTCTTTAAAGTTAGACTTAAAAATGCTCTTCCTTAAATTTTACCACTTTCATTTAAAGGGTCACAATTAAAAACTATTAATACTACTTGTTGTTACATCAATTTATAAGGATGGATATGCTGGATATAAAATGGAAAATTTCAAACGAAAGTGACTGAAATTCCGACTGGAAGTCTGCTTATAAGAAACTGTTACTGCTCATATACTGATACATATATGTATCACTGTGATGCTATCTCAGATAGCCGGAAGATTTAAATTGATGTTTCAAAAAAAGTAAAGAGGATCATGTTGAGTATAAAATGGTAAATTTCAACTGAATCACAAATCCCGAACGGAAATTCGCTCGTATGCACTGAATTTCTTTCAATGCAATTCAGATGTGACCAAAATATAAATCTTACTAGGTGATATCCTCTCAAACACGGACTAAGGCTGGATAATTTTTAAAGGGATGCATAACGGGGGGGGGGGGGGGGCAATCCCTAGAAAAGTGCATTTTTCCTCGACTGGAAGTCGCTTTTTAATTTTTAGTTCATCATAAAATATCACCAAAATTCCCTTTTTATTGATAGCTTTCATACGTGTAATTTAAACTGTTGAATGATGCTTAAGTTGTTATAGAAAGACTTTCGCTCGAAATGTAAATCACTTCAGGTTGAACTTTTTTAACTACTTTTTTTTAATCCTTCATCTAAGCCTAATAATTTAACATATTACACGTGTCTACAGAGTTAATGAAAGTTTCCGATCATCATAATAGTGAGAAAAAAAGTATTCGATCAACTCAGTTTAATATTTTGCTGGTCCTTCTTTTGCCTTGATTACTGCATTTAAGCGTCGAGGCATGGATTCGACCAACTCGTGATATAAATTTGATGGAATTTCACCCCAGCTTTCTTTGATGGCTAGGCGTAGTTCTTCCATTTTAATAGGTCTTTTTTTTATGAATGTTTCTTTTCAAAACATTCCAAACATTTTCAATTGGATTGAGATACGAACTATTTGCAGGCCAATTCATAGTCTTTATTGGAGAATTTCCATTTTAATTAAAAAAATTCTTGACCTGTTTACTTTGATGACAGGATGCGTTATCATCTTGAAAAATGAAATAGGAAGAGTCACCAAACGCTTCCTCGATGCTAGGAATCAAATAATGCTCTAAAATGTCAATATATAATTCTGAATTAATTGTTCGCAACACTATGCACAATTTACCCACTCCTTGAGATGTCATGCAACTCCACACCACAAATGAACGCTGATATTTAGTTTTAGTTTTGAGGCAATCTTCTTTGAACTTTTCATCAGCTCTCCTCCAGAAAAAGATTCCAGTGTCATCCCTAGTTCCTAGGTAAATACGAAATTCGTCACTAAAAAACCATTATTCCAATCATCAAAAGACCAGCTTTTATGTTTCTTGCACTATTGAAGACGACTTTTCTTATGTTTTTCAGTTATATATGGTTTCGTTTTGGCTTTGAAGAAGTGATATCCTTTGTCATTTAAACGATTTCGCACTGTACGTGTTTACTCGATATTTTGACCACTCGGCATTAAGTTGTTTGGACGTACAACTTCGCATAGATTTGGCAAGATTAGCCAATTTCCTCTCTTGCTTACTTAATGTTGCACGTGGGTGACGGCTTCGAGGAAGATTTTTTACGTCATTACTCGAGCGATATTTTTTCCAAATTTCGCAAACAGTACTTTGAGCACATGCAAAGGTCTGAGCAACCTTTCTTTGAAAAATTCCTCTTTTTATGAGTTTAACAATTAAAAGTTTTTGATCTTTAGATAATTCTTTCTTTCAAGCCATACTTCCGCAGATGCGAAACTAGTTTTTAACTTTCAAACCACGATTCGACCTTTTATACTGTCTTCTTAGATTTGAACACATGCGCCGAGTAAAAAAAAAAATGCATGTATCACTAAAAATGCATGTATCACTAAAAATGCGTTGCTTTTGTTTGCGATCGAATACTTTTTTCTCCACAAAGTGATGATCGGAAACTTTTTTCCTTCGCAATTCAATGTATTTTCTCGTGTAAATTGTTAACAGTAATTGTAATTTATGTTATTATTTAAAATTCTTTGACTAAATTAGTCATATTTCAAGGTTTGAAAAAAAAAAATATTGAAATTGTGGAAAAATGACCACTGATGTTATCGTATCGTTGTCACAGCTTTCGGTGATCGGATACTTTTTGCCAGGGGTTGTAGTAGAATATTGCGGTTTTGTTAGTCTAAAATATTTTACGAAATATACTAGGATTTATAGTGTCATATTTAACAACAGATTAATTTTAAATCAGTTAAGTAACTCAAAGTAACATAATTTGCTAACAAGATTAAGGATGTGCCAACTTCACACGAAGAAAATAAATTATAAATAGGAAACTATAATTACAGAAATATAACATATATTATTCTTGATAATAAAATTAACAAATATAAAATTCACGCATTTGTAAGCAATATTCAGCAAACTGTAATTTTTTTTACAGAAAGTCGTTACATTGTAAACACAAATGTAATATGAATGTTGAAATTGTTTATTAATGTAATTTAATTTGTAATTTGTCATTAAATGTAATTTAATTTGAAATTGGTGATTAAATGTAGAATAATTAATTCCTAATATCTGTTTCTATTTTATTTTAGAAAGCTTTAAAATTTGTTTGTAACTCTCTCGTATTATCCCCAATAACCTCACAAATAACTTTCGGGAAGTTACTGACTAATTTTAAACAAATAACAAAATTTGTTTTTAATTTTGTATACATCTTTTTAATATAATTGTCGATCAATACAAAATTGTAAGATGGCTATAGTATTATCTGACAATATTAGAATATTTTATATTAATTTGATAACACTTGTTTCAATACATTTCACTAATATAATGAAGATTGGCTATATAATTTTTAATTTTTTAAATAATTATTAAAAGTTATTTTTGGTAATTTTGTGTATATTTTTCAATTTAATGAAACGTTGCGTAGGAATACGAACTTATTAAATCACCTGATATTGATGAAACGTTTTATATAAATTCAGGTCCATCATCGTGGCTATTTGCTATACTTTTTACTTAAGGTATACGTATAGGTTTCAAATTTTTTTTAAAAATTTTTAATTTAAAAATTAGACCTTTGCACCTTGAAAAGTACATTATTTGTTAAACTGTTTCCAATATTTTTTTTTTAAATTTCTTCAATTTTAATAATTAATTAACATTTAATCAACTAATTAGGCTAATTTCGAACGGTAGTGACAAAAATTCTAATTCCCCCACTGATACAATTTTGGTGTTCAATAATGCGGAATATCCTGCTCTATGTTTTGACCCTATTAATAGAGTTCTACAGTGTGTATATTTTGTGATATCTTGCTTTAACTGAATCTATTAGAAAAATCCAAGTTTTTTTATACTGAATCTTAACTTTAAAATTCAATTAAAAAAATATTTATTTACAAATCACTTAGTATTTAAAGTCAAAACATTCAACAATGTATGCAGATTATATAGCAAAAAACAAATTTCAAAAAATATTATTTAAACTGGAGTTATTACTGTTTGAATGAAATGCAAAATATAAAAAACTACAATCTGAGAATAACTTTTAAAAAAGTTTTTTTTATATAAAATACTGTTATTATTATACTAATTATTATATATTTCCTTTTTAGTATGCTCCTCCATCATAGGGTTTTCTTCTCTTGTGTTGTTTTTATTTTGCTTTTGTTTTTACGGCCTTACAAATCTTCCCCGATTTTTGCGAGTTTTGCGATTTGAAGCCTATACGTAGACCTTAAAGTTGTAACATACGTAATAATAGTCTAATGAGTGTATTTTTACACCTTTCTGAATTATTCATAAGTTTTCCGATGACACATGAGGCTGATTTTTATAAGTGTATTATGGTTGCGAACTCATGTTGGTTTGTATTACTATTTTTCTTAGCGCGAAAACATAATAACACTTAGATCATAAAATTAGTCTAAATTTAAAGGTGGAATGGCTTCTGGAAAGGTCTTTTAATAGAATATTTTGCATTGAAGTATCGATTGAGAGTAGTTTTAAATTGATAACTCTAATGTAGACATCCAATCCCCGTTGTGTCGATTAATTTCCCCCCAAAAGCGCTCCAAAACAGAGTATCAATCCGGAGTTGTTACACTTGCTACACGTGTGAGTGGCCTCTGATCAAGAGTGTGGCTTTGAAACTATAAAAAAATGAATTTCATGTACTCGTCTAAAAACTTACTTCTTACAAAATGTATAGCACATTTCAATTTACACCCACATACTAATTAAAAATCCACAATTAAAGTTTAACTTTCAAAAAGCTGTAAAAATACCACTGGCCATAATGACCTGAAATTTGGTCTGTATATACTCAGAAAAAGAGAGAAATGATATGGCATAAAAAATATTTAAAACTGCTATTTTTTTATGGCCTTTATGAAAACTATCATCTGGCAAAAGAAGCTGGCAAAGAAGAAGTTTTGAAAACATGCTTTTGAAAGGTTCACTTTAATTAAAACATCTCGAGGTGATTATAATCACCCAGGAGTGATTATAATAATAAATAAATAATAATAATAATAAAAAAATAAAAAAAAACACTCGTCCGAATGACATAAAATTTTACTTTAGATATACGAATGTTATAAGAAAAAAAAAACGCTCAAAAGAGTTTTTTCCTTATCCCATAAAGTTTCCCTTTCTTCGAGTATGCACAGGTCAAATTGCAGGTAATTTTGACCAGTGTTTTTTTTACAACCTTTTAAAAGTTGAACTTTAAAATGTAGACAATCTGTAGGTTTGTGACGATTTGAATCTACTACTGAAAAATATAAATTTTTCAGTTTGCCACTTATTCTTGCAACACTTTGTAAGTATAAAATATATAGTTAAAATTCTTTACATTGAAACACATATTAATTCAACTAACTTTTTATTAATTATGAATGTAATCTTGTATACTGTCCTTTAAAGTAAGCTTTTTTTACATTTTAATGAAATAATGAGACGTCAAAATGGAAAGAAAAAAATTGCTGGTATTTTTGACCATGATAAATCCAATGAAGGTGAAAAAAAAAATGCTTCCATTTAAAAGTTTTTAAAACTATTTTATTAATTCCTAATTAATTATTCAATGTCAAAGTTGAATTCTATTAATGTTTGGCCATTAACAAACTATCGTTTGAAACATAAAAATACTAAAATTGATTACTTAAAATTTATGTCTAAGAAAACAATTTTTCTTTTTATGAATAATTTTTTATTTTCTTATCATCATTTAAATTACCAACCAATCATTGAAAAATTACAAAATTTGTCATTTAGACGTTTTTTTAGATGCTTAATCAAAATATGGCATAATATTATGTTGTTGTCACTGATATGTAGATTACCTCTTTTGGAAAAAAACCTATGTGCAATTATTAAAAACGTCCGATGAATTACAACGGTATTTTTTTTTTTATTTCATCATTTAGAATACAAGATAATGCCATTGTTCGGATTTTTTTTTTTGCTTACTGTATATTTTGGTGTTTGTTTGAAAATTGAACTTAAATAAATCAGAAATATGAAAAATATCATATTTCTTAATCACCACTTTTCATTGAAATCAATGTTGATTTAAAATGCCTTTGCAGCTAGCGTCTAAATATAATTGATGCGAGCTTGTCACAAGGTTTAAATAAGTTTGCTTTTCAAGCGAGCTATAATGGACTGATACCTAAAAAAAGCCAGTAATGAGTTGCTTCTAATCCTAATAATGGCCACTTGGAGGCTGTGGGGTTAGCGTTCTGGCCTTGCATGCCAAAGGTTTCGTGTTCGAATCCCGGGATAGACATAAATGTTTGTTGTGGTTCGGAATCCACATTAAGCAGTAGGTCCCGGCCTGATTAGACTTCATTGTGCATAAAAATATGTCGTTGAGCGTACAAACCAACCAGTCACTATACATATATTTCCTGAGTTTATGTTTTGAAATCGAATTTGTATTTAATTTTTACTTTCAATCACCCATACGTTAACATATGGTAATAATAGTATTGTTTTTAGTAAAAAAAAAAATCCGATTTTTTTTGTGTGCATTTCTCCACGTTTTGGAACATCCTGACTTGACTTCAAACTAGGGGTGTGAAACACTACACAACTTTCAATTACACTATAATATTGGTCATTGCATTAAAATTTATGGTGTTAATAACGTTTTTTATATTTCCACTCATTTATATAAAAATTGAAAATTTGGCGATATTTTTGGAAATAATTTTTACTTGGTAAAAAAAATAATAATTCCAAGATGACGCAATACGCGATGTTATTCGATAGACATTACATTGTCCTTTCTTGTGCATGAGACAGAAACAAATCAATCGATGATGGGAGATAGTAGTGTAAATATGACGATTTGGGCCCACTGTGGACCTGCGGACTGCGGCGCTATGGGACAGTGCGGCGCTGCTGCGCTATACTAGATGGGGTATGGGCCAGTGCGGCGCTGTGGATTGCGGCGCTATTCTAGATGAGGTATGGGACCAATTGTGGGGGTGGTTCATTGTGGCGTGTTACAGTAGGGGATAATACAAGTGACGTCATTTAAGATTGCATATTCTTAAACGGGGATTGTGTAAAAAGACGAAAATTAGAATTTTGTGGGATTGAATTATTTAAATGTAATATTGGGAAATTTTAAAATAGATGGTTTTTGAGATTTATTTGAACAAAGTGCGTATATAAATGGATTTTTACTGGAAAAAATTGAATATAGTTTAGGGGATTTTCTAAAGGAATAATTAATTTAAATTTGGTAGGAAAAAAGTGTATTATTGGGGGTTTGACAAATTAACGAATCGTAAATAGGAAATTGAAATATATATTTAAAATGCTCACAACTTTAATCGCTTTCTTCCTAGTTTTATATTTTCTAGAAATATGTTTTACAAATGGTTGAATATTATACAAAGTAATTTATGGTATAATAAATTTTCAAAGTTTGAAATGTAAAAAATGAAAAAATAGTATTTTGAGGGGATTGTATTTTTAAATGTAATATTGGGTAATTTTAAATAGATGGTTTTGAGATTAATATGAACAAAGTGCATATATTTTAGTTAAGTTTGATATGAATGGATTTTTATTGGAATAATTAATAGAGTTTAAGGATTTTCTGAATTAGAGAAAATGAATAATTAATTTGGTAACCTGTGGCCTCGCATGCCAAAGGTGTCGGGTTCGAAACCTGGGTTACCCAGGGATGTTTGTTGAGGGTCTGAATCCACGTTAAGCTGTAGGTCCCGGCCTGATTAACAGTTATTGTACACAAAAATTGGTCGTTGAGCATGAAAACAAACAAATGAATTATTAATTTAAATTGGGTAGGAAAAAAGAGTATTATTAGGGGTTTAACAAATTAATGTATCGCAAATAGGGAGTTCGTTAAATTATATATTTAAATGCATACAACCTTAATCACATACTTACTAGTTTGATATGTTTCACAAATGTTTGAATATTGTAAAAAGAAATTTATGGTAAATATATTTTCAAAGTTTGAAAATATTTGATAAATATAATGCCTAAAACGAGTTTATTAATTAAATATCTAGACAATTTTGAAAACCAGTTTTTTGAAAAACCAATTTTAGCACTATAGCTGCGGTAAAATATTTCTTAAAGACAACGATATTTTAAGAAATTAAATATACTTTTTCAATTAAATTTAAAATGGTGTGAAAAATGCAGTTAGAGAAGAATTTATTTTCTATATTTTCCCGTGAGAATTTTGCTTGAGAGCGACAACGTGATGACTTGTAGGTATGTGTGATATAACTCGTAGCTTGCCACTTTACAAAAGGGATTAACTAAGTGCCTGAGAAATACGTTGTTGTAGGTATGTGTGACTATGAATCATAAGCTCGACCAGTTCCAAAAGGGATTAACAAATCGGCGTAAATAGTTTCAGATATATGTGCAATACCGGATTTTTCTATAAGTAACATTTTTAAACTAATTAGGAGATAGATAATCACATGACCTTTTTCAATCAATCAGGTTTTGTCAATTTTAGACACAAAGCTTTACTGTTTAATCTCATTTGGCAGTGTGAAATATGAACATAGTCTTTATTAACATACAGTCAAAATTTCTGAGGTAGAGAATTTAAGCTTTATACACTAAACGTAACAATTTCCTTTAGACATCCATGAAAATTATTTCATAGTGCTTGTTTAACAAGATAACTATTCATTATAATCCGTAAGTGGGACAAGTATATACCTCAAAGTTCTTGTTAACATGAGCACTAACCACAAGTGGAAATGTCAAAACTACTCAAACTACTGCACAGCATTGTTCCTAAGCTGGGATGTTCAATCACCTTTGTGTGTAACCAGTACGTTTTCCTCCAATTTTCTTTTATCCTCTGGCTGCAAAACTTTAATCACTGCAGGATTGAAAAAGTGATCGCGACTCGGAATTGGGCTACGCTATCTCCATTACATTTTGTGAATGGTTGTCTACAAAGTCACGAGTAATGGATGGTTTCAGAACCTCACTGCAGGTAGGAGGAAAGAAAACGAGAGTTCCTTGTGGATGAAAGTAGCATCGTAAATGTCCAACACATAACATCTTGTCCAACACATAAAGTCTTGGTTATTTATAGTAATCGACTGTAGTCATTAAGAGGAGCAAGTGTTATTAACCCAGGACCACGATGCGACGGGTGTCTCTTAAAAGGGCTGTAAAAGTTATTTTACAGCCTGCTTAGCTGACCTCCGTCGGACAAACGCTGCACAAGCTTTACACTGGCCTTATTTATCAATATTCATTGAAACATCGCTTTACGTTGACCTTATTTAGTAATATTCATTGAAACACCATTACCTTATAAAATATGTCTTTTTTAGAAAATTTCAAATGTACACAACTAAATTTCAATAATTTTGTTATTTAAATAGAAAAAATGTCTTTAAATTTAATATTTCAAAAGGCATATGATCCATACTTCATTTTGGTCAATTTGACAGTGAACCCTATTTAACTTATAGTATAAATCAAATTAAGTTTATAAAAATTAGTTAAATTGATTCATAAAAATTCCAATTACAGTTGTTTATGAAAAGGAATTCAGTTTATAGGAAATAATCAACTTAAAAATTTGGTCAATTGAACAGTGAACTCTTTTTACCATGGTATAAATGAAATGACATTTATAAAAATTATTTTAATTGATAAAAATATACTAATTACATTTATTAATGAATTGAAAAGAAATTCAGATTATTGGAAAGAGTTAACTTAAAGATTCTTGAATTTATTTTGCTTAGCACATTAATGCAATTATCCTATTAGTAAATCGATATTATATAATATTTCTACATGTAGTTTCTTGCGTGGGTTGACTGATTAGAAATGATATATTGCAGTCAGGGGGATGTTCAGGGTTCGTTATCTGACACCATAAAATCTGGTATATCTGAACTATAAGCTACAGATGATAGATTGTTCTCTACAAAATCTTTCTCTAAAGAATTTCCAATATTGCTTAGAATTTAAAATAAAATGCATTTTAGAAAGTCAGAAGCGAATCTATGGCATTGATTTAGAATTTACCTTGAATATTAATTGCGTTTCGCACTTTTTCTCTTAAACCGCGCTACAGTTGTGATTGAATTAGCATTGTCGTATACATTTAAAGTATATATGCTAATAAACATTTGTCTTGAGAATGTAACAAATAATGTATTAAACGCTGAGTTTCAACTGCAATTTTAGTGAGAGTTCTAAACTTCAAATGAGATAATGGCTAAAAAAAAAAAAAAAATAGAAGTATAATGACAACACACGTAAGTTTTGAGTGTTTAGCTAATGCTCGGTTTTAGCATACTGAAAAGTTATTAAAAGCCATTATAAATTAAAGGAAGCATTATTTCCTTAAAAAAACCCCAAACTTTTATTCAAATATTCAGTTATTAGTATCAAGATTACTTCAACTAGGACTTTTCTGTGATCAATTTATAATTATGTAAATGATAATAATTTTGATTACTGTTGCTTGAGAATATATTGCCAGACGTAGAAAATTGATATTCAGAGAATTTAACAACTTAAACTTTTTAGAAACCATGCATATTTTATAGTTCACTAACTTATGAATGTTTTTTATTATATTGACTACACATTATTCTACTTATTTTAATGCAAGTTATGGTTGAAAATCGTACTGGCCGTTTTGAAAGATTGTATCT
The DNA here is from genome assembly GCA_963978545.1 of Linyphia triangularis. Taxonomy (NCBI): domain Eukaryota; kingdom Metazoa; phylum Arthropoda; class Arachnida; order Araneae; family Linyphiidae; genus Linyphia; species Linyphia triangularis. Next base: position 36,207,776 of record OZ021721.1, read on the forward strand.
TTACCAGATATAGGTAATTAAGTTGTAAGTATCTTCTAAATACAAGTTAAGAGATCTGTTTACCAGCCGAAATAAAATAATACATAAAAAATGACTAAATAATATAGAGTTTTGAAATTAAGTAATAATCTTTCATTTGATGGCGTTAAGTTATATAACAAGAATGCAAATACTGAAAACAACGTTATCCATTTACTATCTCGCTTTCCTCATTTTGATTCTAATTCAATTAATGGTAACATACTACCAAACAATTATGGCTATTAAAAGATTTCCAAAACTGAATTTATATGAGTTGAAAATATAAATTGCTGTTGTAATATTACATTCCAGAGTTTTGAAATAACTTAAAACAATAATCTTCTTTTAATGTTGTAACTATCACAATGTCCTTTACTTTTATCCTATGATTGGTTTTTGAAATGAAGGAAAGATAAACTGAGGATGTGACTTGACTTTTACTGAATAGCGATAGACAACATCGGAAAATATTTTATTAGTAGTAGAGACACGTTTGTCGGGAGACAAATTTCAATGCCTTGTGTCCCAGGACCGTACATGTTCCGGTGAAATACTCGGAGAAATGCCCTTAGGTTAATAGAAGAGATCTATAGACTTATTCACAATAAAATAGGGGTTCTCTAAAAATAGCATTTTAAATTAAAAGCTTAAGTTAATGACTATAGGGACATGAATGAAAATGATCATTGAACCAAAACTAAAAACTAACTACAATATTTAGACGGTTACAGTTTTCAGATTGAGTTGTGTTCTGGGTGTTCATATAGCGAGAGTTTGTTTTATTTATACTTAAGTTAGGATTAATTATCGAAATTTTTGGACAGTAAATCAAAAATGTGAAGATCGATCACAATGTGTTATGTGCGATTTATAATGTGACGAGGTTGTTAATTAAGTAAAGATGATATTAGTGCAAAGGAGTCAATTTCCATAAAGGGGAATGCAGTATTACGTATCTTTTTAAAATAATACATCATTATTTGTAAACCCGGTATTTTTAATTATATGACTTTTTATTCTATATATATTACAACAGATGACAAAAAAATAGCACTTAATCCTTTCGAATGTGCTCCTACGGGAATTATTTAAAAAACATGTATCAAGTATTTTGATAATAGTGTATTTTAATTCAACAAAATGTATCTTTGGTAAGTAATTAGCATCTTCTTGACATATTTCACTTTACCCTTCATCACCAAGATGGGTTAAAGGCCTTGACTAACTTACCAAACAAGTTCCTATTGCCTGAAAGATCTATTGTCCAAGACTCTCTGACTTCAAATTATCGTTTACTTTTTGCTAATTAGTTTCAAACTTCCTTGGTGAAAGTTTCCTTGCAACACAACACAAAAAACAAGCCACGGCGAATTTTCATAAATTTATCGTCGGGTTTCAAGTGAGTGATTTAAGCGCATTTCGATGAAGTTTCGGAACAGTGACGGCGACAGCCCGTCTGAAATGTGATGGATTGTGCACTCAATTGAATGCCACGCACTATCAATCTTCAGCAAGAGTTCACAGCTCCACCACGTTAACACGCCTGTTAGAAGAACACGGAGGATTAAAACGCTACTACGGCACCAAAAACTGATTAGTTCATATTGAAATTGAGTATTTTTTGTTGATGTTTGGAGAATAGTTGGTAGTTTTACTTATGTCACTTAGAGCTTCTTTTTGGGTATGAATGTTAAATTGTTTTATTTAAAGGGGATTATTTTACATCGAAATTGAAAATAGCTTTTTTCTTGAATTCTTTATAGAGCAAAAATGATTGTTTTCAAGAAAAGCTTAAGTTGTTTATGCTAGCCCTTTTAAAAGTAGATTAGAGTTTTTAGTTGTGGTAGAAATTTTATTTTGTATTTTTTGTTATTTTGTAGGTGTTTTACTGCTATATATTACCTAGATGGGATGCTATCTTTGGTTGGTTTGTACGCTCAACAACCAACTTTTTTGCACAATAGCGGCTGATCAGGCCGGGACCTACAGCTTAAAGAACCACAACAAACACCCATGCCTAACATAGGATTCGAACCCGACAAGTTTCACATGCGTGACCAGAGTGATAACCCCATAGACATCAGGCGGACTGTGTTATCTAGGTGCTGCCGTTTATAGGCTTAAGTATAATAATAATTTTTAAACAAATTAAAATCAACTGTTTATGTTGTATATTTTATCACATTATATGAAATCTATCGCATGAGAGAAAAATATATTGAAGATGTATGAAAAATAAGTGAACTATTTACCCTTAAAATTACATCCACTGTGTCACCTTAACGCATTCTTGAAAGGTAAGTCTGGTAATCTAAACAAACCGGTGTATATTTATAAAATCTTAAATTTTCTTATAAATATGCAGCATAATTCTAAGAATTTTAATCAAAACTGGAAAGTAAAATAAATTATATTTTCACATTAACAGACATTCAGTTGGAATGTGCGGCACTTCTTTGACTTTGAATGCAATCATGGAACCTAATAAAAATATTTTAACATGAGTTAGAAACCATATTCCCTATAAAGTCTTTTGAGAAAAGAAAATTAATCTAAAAAAACTAACGAAAGAGGAAATTACCTTTCTTACTTTGAGATGTTAATTGCTAATAATTCACGCAGCCATGCCATTAATTGAGTTTTTTTTAGCTGAGGTATCATTATTGATATTTTATGATCATAAACTTAAAATGAAGTGTGATAAGCTTTTCTAATACAGTATTTTAATACATCAAAGTTTTTTAGTATACGTTGAGTTCATAGTTGTTCTACTTCTTGTTAACCGTACTTTAATTAACTGCTAGGAGTTTATGCTCCTGCAATTATAGGAGGTCATTCAATAGTTTTTCCATTATTTTTGCTCCATCTTCTACCTTTGTTAAGTGGATAACACATTAATTTTTTTATTAAATATTTTAGGGCTTATTTGAGGGTTTAATGGATATTCTGGCTTAAAGTATTTGGATTTGAAAGGAGTTTTAATTACAGAGTATGCTTCTCGGTGCTTTTCCTTGAAGCAAATACTAACGCAATATAGGGTTTATTTTACTTAAAATTCTTATTTTTCAAAGTTTATACGATTGTAAAATGTTTTATTACTTTGGTCATTTTTTTACTTGCACTTTTTTGCTATTCGCATGTGTGCTAAATGAAAGCTAAGAGATAATACCTTTTCTGAGAACAAAAATAATCTGTTTGAAAATAAAATAATATTTTTTTTGAAGTAGTAAGTATTATTTTAAAGTAGGGCAAATGCCGAGTTTATACTTATTGGATCTATTTTATTAGTTTTTACATGTTAAAATTTCATATTTTTGTTTCTATATATTCTATATATAGTTTATATTTATTCACTGGAAAAATAATCTTTTGTTTGAGTGCTTAACAAAAGTTTAAAGTTCTTTTTTTATAGTAAGACTAATGATAATAAAGTTTTGTTGACTACATAAAGTTTGTTTAATATATTTATTTTATGAATTTTTTTTTACGATAAAGTTTCGCTGGAAGAGTTTTCTGTAAATAACAAAATTTCGATACATAATTTACGTAAAGTATTTTTTGTTTTTTCTGTAACGAAAATCTCTTTTGAAAGACTACTGAGCAGTGCATGACAGCTACTCTTGTAAAAAGATCCCAATGTACAAAACACCGGATCAAGACTCCATCCATATTTTATGTCCCGTTATCTGGTGGAAACTGAAAGAGTGAACTAATGCATCTTAAATAAAATATTACAGCCGATTCGCTTCAGATACAAATACCAAAGAATAAGAGTAGACAAAGTTACATTTTTGAGAGAGGACGAGGGCCAACAACAAAACTTCACAAACCATGAAAAAAAGCATTTCTTTGGGAAAAATAGGCACCACATGTATTGTTTCGAGCTTTTGAAACCCAAACATTGTATTCGTATAAAAAGGTCAACGTTAAACTGTGTCATCAGAAATCATTCTGCGTTTCTCCAGGAAAAGAGCTAATACTTAAACTGCAGACAGCTATCAACAATTCCTTTATTAAATTGAATTCAGATTTTGACTATTTTCTATACATTTTTGAAGTGTGTAAAGGTATTTTAATTCAATATACACATATCGCACCCTCTCTAGAAAAGTGGCACAGCTAAAAATTCTTCATTTTTCAGTTAAACTATGTACATTATCACAGATTACATGGATTCAAAGCTGGAAGTACAGCATAGGTCAATTTCAACTTGGATTCAATTTGTAAACAATCTTTTGCCGTTTAACTAGCCTCAAGTACATTCAGTCTGTGTTTTTGTACACACTTTGGCTCAAAATGAAGAATTTTGAGTTGTGTTACCTTTCTAGCAAGGGTGTGACATACTTATGCATGTTTATTTTATCCTTTGACTTTTTTTTTAGTAAAAAGTAGCATTTGAAGTATGATGTTATTTTTATGCCAATTGACACCCGAAGAGTGGTACCAAGCATCTGAATTTAAAATCTCATTTTGATGCATAAAAGGAAATGATATTGCTAGTACCAGTGAACTGAAAAACGATTATGTTTGTATTTGTCGAACTGTGATTTTATTGGAGGATTCGAACGGGATTGGCGCTACTGCACACGAAATGTTTCAGAAAATCCTGTTTTTTCCTCGCCCTATCAGGTAGTTATACGAAACAGTCTTTCCGATTCGTCCTCACTAATAAAAGAAGTCATGAATGTTCCTCCAGAGTCAATATGTAAGCTTCTCGTCGAATATCGTTTCTTCGCTTGGGATCTCCTGAAATATTTCCTTGCGAATAAAAATTGTTACAATAAACTGCTTCTCTTTCACAATGAATGAGACGTTGCAAATTTCTAGCTGCCTGTCAGATATTGAACTGGAAATACAAATTCTACTCGGATATTTTCATAACTTAGTATGCCTTAAATTGATAGAAAAATGTAAAACTTTCAAAGATGTATAAGAAAACTTTTTTTTATAATTTTTTTTAAATCAAGTTTCAGTGTTCTAAAGGAATTTAATCTTCTAGATTCTTTGTACTGAAAAATCATTCTGAATACGCTTTCATCTCAGGCGTAACCATCTATTTGCTGTTTTGTGTACATTTCATTGTTGCATTCAAGATTATGATTCAATGGAAGGGTATGCGACCAAAATCTAGTTGTTTAGGGTTCATACGTTATTTATTGATACAGACGTTGTTTTCAGAAACCGATAGGTATGATGGTTATTGACTATTTTCGTTTGTAGAAAATAGGGTTTAAGAAATGTTGATGGCGAAAATCTGCCGATACAATTAAAATCCAGAATTTTAAATCTAATGTTGTTATTTTATTTTTTAAAATGTATTTTAATTTTTTTAGCAATGTTTGATGTGAGATTGGGGCAGTTTTAGACTAGTGGAAGACCAGTTTTTAAATGCTATTGTAAATAGCTCTGATTTTCACATAATTCTATAACACGTAACGTTTTAACACATTATTATTATTTTTTTTTTTATTTCAAAACAAGCTAAGCAAAACTATTCAGTAAAATTAAGGACTAAATACCCAATTTTTGATTGACTAAAAGTACATTATAAAAAAGACATACAAACATAGTTCAGGTTTTCGTTGCCAGCTGATGAAAGTGTTTTCTAACCACTCAGAAAATACCATAAGCATATTACTTTTTTTCCCGAATAATGTCGATTAAGTTTATATATAACTATTCTTCTTTAAATATTGAACTCCTACGATGTCTTTCTCTTAGTCACGCCATTTCAAATTGCTTTACAACACTCTTCCAATTTAGAGTTGCAATAATTGTGGTATGTACGAATACCTACTCTTCGACTGCATGTCTGTTGCTTTTTTTTTTGTTTTGTTATTCAACAAATCACTAACAATCACACATTTAAACATTAACTTTTTAAGGTTACTTTAGTTTGAAATACTCAGATCCAAAAAAAAATCATGCATGCAAAGAGATACACACCTTTATGGTGCAATATAGCCCCACCTAGATTTTTTTTTAAATAAATGACGCTAAATAAAAATTATGACGCAAAATTCAAAAACCACACATGTCCTTCTTATCACTGAAATTCTATATATTACTGTATACTTTCCATAAAAACCTACTTAGCTGGCCTTAGTGTTAAAAGTATCTAATCTATAACCTCTTACAAAATCATTATTTTTTTCATCCATATTAGATGTACTAATGATATTTTATGTCGTCTTTTACCCCACTACTTCCTCTATATGACAAATGGGTTAGTATTCTACTGTGACTTTAAACAATAAACGTACATCGTGGGGAAAATTCTTACCTCCTCCTCCTTCTAGAAATCAGATATGTGAGTGAAAGTTTCTGGTTAATTCACATTGTCCAATGTATGTGATGCCACTAGACAATAAACCTATATTTATTGTAGGAAAGTCTTCTAAGTATCAGATGTGTGAGTATTCCTGATTTATCCACATTATCCAACTTCTATGACGTCATTAGATTATGAACCTTTATCTTGGAGTACAGTCTTCTCCCTGATCCTTCTAAGAGCCACAAACGAGAGTGATTATTTCTGGTCCGTTCACATTGTTCAATTTCTATGACGTCATTAGATGATCAGCCTATCGCTTGTCGAAAATTTCCAACTACAGGAGTAAATAATCTCATATCGACGTTATATAAATCATGAATTCGAGAAACCCAACTCTCCTTCAATTGAAGTCAAAACCAATAAAAATAAACAAATCTTTAGTTGAGAGCCTTTTAATTACTTCGATGATACGAGAATTTATTTCCACTCGCCAACGTTTTGAATAAAGAAATTTCAGAAGAAGAGAATAATGATATATCTCGGTGATTAACGATACGTATCGAAGTGGAGGTGGGAATATTCCCCGAAACAAAAATTGATGACGGAGTTGCCACTTGTTCAACCAATAAGCGGCATCAAGATATATCAATCTCTGCCAAACATTTCAATGCCGTAGATTGAAGATTGGATCAATAAGACACTTTTTATTTTACTTTTCTCTACATAAGCCAAAGGAAGCATGTAACTTCTGAAGGGAGGGCAAGGCAACAGCAGTTTAACTTACGACTTTCACATACCCAACTAGTAAAAAATTATTGCTGAGTAGAAGAATTTTGTAACCTAAGAATTTTCTTGAAGGTGGATTTTTTTATTTTTATTTTCCACCTTGCTAGAAGAAAGACCAGCGTCCAAAAAGATCGAATGAACTAAAGTTATACGTAATCAGGTATTGTTTTATTTTATTATTTTTTGCTCGTTTTAGTGATCGACTATTCTTCTTTCCAAGGTACGATATTGAGCAAATTTTTCTTGTTAGGTAAAAAGATAATTTATTACACGTCAATACACCTAAAGAAATTTACTCGATTAATAGTAAACATGGGCAACGTAAGAAGATAAGTCGTATAAAAGAAGTAGCTGTATAGTGACTGTCACTGTCACTAAAAGGCAGCTTCTACAAATGCTTCTATTGTGAAACAATAGATCCTGAAATTAAGCATGCATAATTTGAAGACATTTAATATCTTAAACATACCTCTAGAAAGGTTGACAATGCATATAATAACAAAAAACACGTCAATTTTAATTTGAAAACATTTCAGTTTTTACAAATATGTCGGGTTTTGGGGATAATTTCGAAAGGATAATTTGTCCCCGAATATCCAAGCTGCAATCCGATATCTCTGATCTAATATTTATTAATACATAAATTTATTTAGTTCGTGCAAGGTGTAGTACAAAAATTATTAGGTAGTTAGGTGGTTATACTAACTACATGATAATTTTTATACGACACTTTGGGAGAACTAAATAAATCTTTATTTCTAATATTTAAAACCGAATAAAATAATTTTTAAATATTAGGATGCTTAGGGTTACATAAAATTTACCCTTTTACATACATTCACAATCAAATTGTTAAATTTTAATGAACAACAAATTTGAGTAAGGCCCAAATTATTTAAAAATATCTGATAAAATATTAGCCAATGACAAAACTATGAATTAAATTTTATTTTGAAAGTGATTAAAATAAATATAATTTCCAATAAAAATGTTTAGTAATATATTGCAAATACTAGTTTCTGAAAATCTTTATTTTTAAAAAGCAGAGATCTTTTACTAATGAGTAAAATGCCTTTAATAAGGAAAATATATGACATCCAATAATAAGCATTAGAGAAATACATTTGGTAATGCACCCGTTAGTATCTTGACATCGTAATATTGAGTCAACTAATTAGATTAATAAATGAGAAGAAAGCTTTCATCGTCCAAATACTCTTATCAGGGAGTTATCTCTCTAGTATTGGACATTTCTCATGATTAATTTATAAGGGAAGTTAAGGTCGATAAAGGTACGCCACTTTTACTTTTGCATATTGAATTGACTAATATTGGCCGAATAAATTTAGCCTCATTCTTTTTTGAAGTCAAATCATGATGTTATGCAAGTAAAAGTATATGATCTTAGAGGAATAAAGTATAAATATGTAACGTATATGCAATTCAATTTAAATAATAGTTTAAAAATAGTATTTGTTTCGTAGTAGTTTTATTTTCAAATATAAAAAAAATAGCCCAAAGAACACAATATTTCATTCAATTAAACGCATCACTGACGTCAACAGAAATAAGGTATTCCTGTTTGCATTAATGCTTTTTTAAATATAAAATAAAAATAAAAATTATTTAAACAAGCAAAAAATTATTTACATTTTCCACCTAGTTTATTATGTATAGGATATGGTATTAATTATTATTTGCGAAACTAGTGAACTCGTGCGCAGTCTGCGCATTTAAGATTTCTTAGGAGAATTACTCTTTTGGAAGTTTACATCTTGCTGAGAGATATAAGATTCTCTCAGCAATGATTCCTTAAAATTCATCTAGGTGTTTAAATTGTGATTTCTGCTTTTCTATAATTCTGACATATGTATGCTCATTTATGCCTTCATTACCTGGGCAAATTTGTTAACAGCAATTTTAATGTGATATATTAAAAAAGCATGGAAATAAAAGGGCATATGTCCAAAACATTTTAAAAATAAAATTACTTATTCCTTAGCCAAAGCCAATTACAAACGATTCTCACTTACGTCGGTTTTCAAAAACATTAAATTATATCACCAAATATTGTGTGGCACAGATGAACACATACTCTACTCGTACATTTTAAGTACATTTTTCAAACTATTTAAACTGTATCTATTAGATATTTTGGGTAAGTAATTTTAATATATCGAACTTTTAAGTTTATCGATTTCGTGATACTTACCCACTGATATTATTAGTAAAAACTGTGTTAAGGCTCATTAGAATGCTTAGAAAAAGATAAGTAATTTAGGAAAAGTTCTATATAGCTCAAAATTATATAGTATTTTCACGGTATTGTTTTGAAAGATCACACAGAATACATTTTCTCATTCTTTCAGAACTTAAAAATAGATATTTTGGTGGAGTAAATCACTCTTTCAGCTTTTGCAACATAAAATATCAAATACAACCAACTAAGCACAAGTTTGCTCTATGGGCTGCAGTAGCCAAGCGGGTTAAGACATCGAAATTAGTAGGCTCTATGTCTTAACATCATTAGTAATAAATTGTGGGTTCGGTCCTGCTTCGGCGAATACTGGTGTGTACCATAATGGCGTCTGGGGCATATTAAATAGGAGTTGGCCTCAATGCCCTCACGTTGGTGTGGTGGAGTTGGAGAGAGAGGTTTGCACGGTATGGTTTCGACCTCGTATTCTTATACTACTTAAATTTATGAGACTTATTTGGCTGTGATAAAGACTTATTAGTGGTAGAATATAGGTAACCTGAACCATGCAAACTAAATTAATTTTTTTTTAGAAAATGCTTTGAATTATTGAGCATCTGATATAATAATTAATATAGTAAAATTGTTTTTTAAATAAAACATAACCCTGTAATAATTTAGGTGAAGATTTTTTAAAAAATTTAACGCAGTTAAAATTTAATAGCAATTGTCTGTTGAGTTTGATTTCTTATTTTTTGCTTTAGTAACATAGCAACAATTAAAAACTTAAAAACATGACTTTTTTTCAATGAGGCCTATACGTTACTAGAAGATTTTTTGAATGAATGTATTTATAGAATTTTGCCCCACTGTTAGTCGCGCGAGAAGATATAAAACATGACGCTCTGCTAGAAAAAAGATATTTAAATCATGATACATTTATTAAAAAGTATTTATTTAGATTTAAGAGATACCAGTATTTATGCACCTCAGTTTATAAACCTGAAGTGCAACACAATTTATATATTTTTATTATATATTAAATATAACTTTTAGTGAACTCTAAAAACTTTATTAAGATACGTATTGTCTTTAAACGACGTTGTTTAAAAACACTAATTTACACATCTTTTTATATTAATATGGCTTTTTTTGATGCATATAATAAAATCTTCGCTGAAATAAGGATATCTTTCTATTTAAAAGTACAGGGTGGGGTATAAGTCACGCAATCTGGTTCGTCAAAAATTAAAAAACAAATCGAAACAAATCTAGGTGCACCCGCCAAGTTCACTGCCTGCCATCTTTACCGGAAGCCACTTAGCAGTATTTTGACCTCTCATATATGCGTATTACAGAATTAGTCCAGGGAATAGAGACATTTTGCCTTGCAAAAGGTTATGTAGTTCTGATTTTTTTAATATGCTATAAAGGTCGGTCTCGTGGTTTATAAGCCAAGTTTTCGACCTCCTAACCCTTGTGCGTTCTCCGTGGTGCACCAAAAACTGAGCCGTTTTTCAGTTTATACTTCATAACTCTTTGTCAATGCATCTTAGAAACAAACATTATATTCAAAAGTTGTAGAATATTAAATTTTCTACAACTTTTGTATACAAAGTTTTTAAGTTTTTTTGTAGACCTATTATGGAAATAGTTATGTCGCATCAAAGTCAAAACTTTTTCGTAAAAATGCTTTTTTAAGATTTGTGTCAAGTTTTTTTTATCATATCTCCATAATGGTACGTTTTAGAGAGAAAAAATTGTTGAATAAAAGTTGTACAGCAATAAATTTCCTACAAGTTTTATGCATTAACTTATTTTCTAGGACTAATAACAAAGGAGTTACTCTGCTTTGTGTATTTTCCGTGGTGCACCAAAAAAAAATACGTTTTTCAATTTATAGATCATAACTCTTTTGAAAAGCATTTTAAAAACAACATTAATTTTAAAATTTGTATAATATTAAATTTTCTACAACTTTTGTGCACAATTTGCTTTTGTAAAGCTATTATGTAAAGAGTTACGTAGAATCAAAATAAAAACTCTTTCGTAAAAATGTTGCTGTTTTAAGTTTTTTGCCGAGTTTTTCAATTATATCTTCATAACAATAAGTCGTAGTAAAAAATGTATTGCACAAAAGTTGTAGATCTATAAATTTGCTATAAGTTTTATAGTAAAAGTTACTATCTAGGACTAATAATTAAGGACCTATTCTTCTTTGAAGGTTTACGAGATGATAACCTATAATATTTTATGTATAGGTAAGGGTTTAAATATAGCTCCTTACTGCAGAGTCTGACAATTTTAATAAAAAAAATAAAACAATATATATATAATACTAATGATAATGTAAAATAAAAAGTGGAAATATATTAAATAATAAATATCTATATCAATATACAATAACGGTAATATCAATTCACCATTTTTGCCATTGTGCACCAAAAACCTTCTGAATTCTGAAATTTTGGATTTTTTTCAGTATATATACTGATCATATCCTTTTTCCACTGCATTTTACAGAGAAAAAAATTATATTTTAGGTTGTAGAGTATTAAATTTTCTACAACTTATGTATGTGCAAAGTTTGTTTGGTAGAACTATTGTATGAAAAACAAATTGTATGAAAAGCATCACAGCAAAAATGTTTTCGTAAAAATACCGATTTAAGATTCTTGTCGAGTTTGTAGATGATATCCATAAAAGTACATCATAAAAATTGTAGAACCCTAAATTTGCTACGTTTTATACACAAAGTTATTTTATAGGACTAATAACAAAAGAGCTACTTGGTAAGATCTAATGTTAAAAACAGTTTCTTACTACAAAGCCTGATAACTTTGATAAAAATTAAAACAATATAGGTATTAAAATAATAGTATTATAAAAGAAATATATAAATATTATAAAAATGTATATATCGATATATAATAACAGTAATATCAATAAAACTTACAATTTAGAAAACTTATAAATTCCTTAATTTAGTTTCGTTTAGCCACGAAGGCTCGGCTAGTTCCTCCGCTATTTCTTCAATTAAGAGTTCTGTTGGTCGTCATCATTGTTGTCATCAATTATGATGCCCACTATATTGTGACAGGTTTGTCCATGACAGTTTTTACATATTATGGAGCACTTGAGACTGGCTTTTATACAACCGCAGGCCTTAGTGCATCCTCTATCGCACAGGCAGAAAAAGTAGGTCAGAATTGATTGAGGAGCTGAATCCCTGGTGGTTGTAATAGGAAAAAGTCCTTTACTGTGCTTCTTCCACCCCCAGACTAGAGAATTTTTCATTTGGCCCATCCATGTCTTTACTTGATGGTATTTGCGAAAGACATGGCAGCTTCTTGGGTCGGTGGTAGCTTTGACAGATTTAACTTGCTGCCAGTTGTTGATTTGGAAAATTGCTTAAAACGCAAAGCATTTAAAATTGTTGCTCTGTCACTACCATAGAGAGCAAAAAGAATGCTTGATACTGCTTCAGTGATACTTGAAACACTGGCATTAGGATCTAGGAAGATCTTTGCAAATTCCTGTAATATTGGATATGATGAAGCAGCCATCATTACAACGCATGTATTCCAATACTAAGTAACTACACTGAGTAGTTGATATTCTGTCGGGATGGTTAGTGGTGGGGAGGGGTGAGAAAGAAAGCACTAGAAACTTTTTTTAGGTTTTTCTAATCTTCTTCCCTGAATTCGGCAGTGGCAAATCTCAATCAACAGTATCAATAATGGAATTCGTGGAAACTGAGAACTTAAAAGAATTCCTTTACAAGTCACTTATGCCACTCGACTTGAGATTTTTCTATTCTATCTTAAGGGGACTGTTAAGGCAAAAATTTCAAAAATTTCTATTTTTATATTTTAGTGGAAATATATAGCTTGCAATTCTAGCTTTCAGTACATACCTTACTTTTGCTGATCCGAGAAGAATTAAGAAAATTATTTGAGTTTTTGTAAGCGCGCATATCAGAAATCATATGTATTTCAATTTCTTAAATTGCATTTTTCTCTTCATGTGTATTTTAAGATTTTTAGGTATTCGATTTGTTCCTTGCGATTCAAAAATTGATGTATTTTTTTTAAATTTGGAGATATTGTTTACTATACTATTTTGAACACAATTGTGCATGGATTTTGGAATCTGGTATTTTTTTATTGTTTTACAGTAATTTTCGTAATGCTACTATTTAAAAAGTTTAAATTTTTTGCCGTAGTACCAAAGTTTTACTTTTAAATAATTAACCAATGAGTCAAATTCAAAATCCATGCACAATTATATCAATATATATTCGATTAGCTTATGCAAAAAAATTGAGACAGATTGCAAAAAATTTGAATCGCAAGGAGCGTTTTTAAAATTACGGAAAAAACCCTAAATTTTTCAATAAAAATTTAATTTCTTGAAAAAAAATCAATATAAATTTTTGAAATTTTAGGTTGTGTTTCATCTAATTGCTATTGAACTGCACAAAAAATTTCATGAATTTTAGACAAAAATTGAAGAATTTTTATTTTTGACTTAACAGTCCCCTTAAAAGATTTGTACTCCACGTAGTTTAGTATTAGCCACTTGAATGCAATCTATTTCTCATTTTTATTTCCGAATGCAGAAATTTTTGGTGCATCACTGCAAAATGGTAAATTTTATATTACTATTATTATCTATAGATATATGCATTATTTAATATATTTCCACTTTTTATTTTACATCATCATTAGTATTATATATATATATATATATATATATATATATATATATATATATATATATATATATTGTTTTATTTTTTTTAATAAAATTGTCAGACTATGCAGTAAGAAGCTATTTTTAAACCCCTACCTATACATAAAATATTATAGGTAATCATCTCGTAAACCTTCAAAGAAGCGAAGGTCCTTAGTTATTAGTCCTAGATAGTAACTTTTAGTGTAAAACTTATAGTAAATTTATAGATCTGCATCTTTTGTATAGTATATTTTTCACTAAGACTTATTGTTATGAAGATATAATTGAAAAACTCGGCAAAAAACTTAAAAAAGCAGCATTTTTACGAAAAAGTTTTTACTCTGATTCTACGTAACTCTTTACATAATAGCTTTACAAAAGCATAATTGTGCACTAAAGTGGTAAAAAATTTAATATTCTACAACTTTTAAAATTAATGTTGTTTTTAAAATGCTTTGCAAAAGAGTTATGATCTATAAACTGAAAAACGTATTTTTTTTTTTTTGGTGTACCACGGAAAATACACAAAGCAGAGTAACTCCTTTGCTATTAGTCCTAGAAAATAAGTTAACATATAAAACTTGTAGAAAATTTATTGCTCTACAACTTTTATTCACAAACTTTTTCTCTAAGACGTACCATTATAGAGATATAATGAAAAAACTTGACACAAATCTTAAAAAAGTAGCATTTTTACAAAAAAGTTTTGACTTTGATGCGACATAACTATTTCCATAATAAGTCTACAAAAAAACTTAAAAACTTTGTATACAAAAGTTGTAGAAAATTTAATATTCTACAACTTTTGAATATAATGTTTGTTTCTAAGATGCATTGACAAAGAGTTATGAAGTATAAACTGAAAAACGGCTAAGTTTTTGGTGCACCACAGAGAACGCACAAGGGTTAGGAGGTCGAAAGCTTGGTTTATAAACCACGAGACCGACCTTTATAATATATTAAAAAAATCAGAACTACATAACCTTTTGCAAGGTAAGACCCCTTTTTCAGTCTCTATTTCCCGGACTAAATGCCTGAGAACTGAAATTTTTTTATGGGTAGCTGTTAGCCACTTTAGTAAGGCCCCTGAGTTTCAAGTCTCCAATTACACAGGTTACTCAAATTCAGAAACGGCAGAAAATGACATATTTTGAAATCCACACAAACTCACTCTCTGACCATCAAATTACTAAGAAGCTAGAAGTATGAAATTTGATATGCTTGTTAAGTTTAGCATGTAAACAAATTAAAAAATTTAAAAATCGAGATTTTCCCCTCCTAATCCCTTAAAGGGGGCAATGTTCGAAAAATTTGAAACTCGATTCTGATACATTTTATTGAGGCTAGAATTTTAAAATTTAGAATACTAATAGCTCTTAGCATATATAAATCGAGAAGAAACTCACCACACTCCGCAAAGCCTCTAAAATCTAGAAATAATAACAAAAAGTGTACTTGGCATTATAAAATTGACCATTAGCGATATTTTATTGCCTACGAAATGATCGCCAATTGTTATTTTGTTTTCTCCTTTGCCAACTTTTTTGCATGTCTGAATAATTTATTTATTTAAAATTTTTTTATGTTATTCATCATTCATAGTGAATGCATAAGTACGTCATGGATTGCGCTCCGGTAAATTCAAGTTTCTTAGAAACATTTCGCGTAATTCTTCGCTAATTATTTGTTGTTGAAAACGTTTTATAAAACTTCTTTAAAACCAAATAATAAATAAAAGACTAAAGATGTCGGCTAATTATATAGTTTTCGTAGTTCTCCGCCAACGAAAAGTTTGTCAACGACTTACTGTATAATAAGTAAGTATAATATATTGTTGCGTGGATGGGTTCGAAAGATTTGAAGCCAAAGCAGATCAACACTTGCAGAAATTTATTCCAATATAACTCTTCACAGATTTCTTTACAACTCCAGAACTTCTCGTTCTAGTAGACACAATACAGCTCTTTTCACAACAATAGAGCACAAAACAGCAGTTAAAAATTTGACAACACAACTGCTCAAATCGCTGCAAAAGACAATGCAATACAGTTCGCTTTAGAACTACTCTGAATGCTCACTGAGACTCAGTATCTCAACTCATTCCAGTCAACTCACCAGTCAACTAATTCAGTGACTCAAAATCATTAACCTCACTCTCTTGGTCAGCCTTATATAGGACAGGTGAATCTTCGTGAATCTTCTAGAGGTAGATATTTGGAGAACTTTCCAGATCGTAGTCGAAAAGTCCTATACATGTACATGGGGACCGAAATGTCGCCAAATGGTAACCAAGTTTGGTGACATCTCGCCAAATTTGGCGACAAAAATTAGTCGCCAAAACCGGCGGCAATTTGGCGAGATTGCCATTACCATAATGTTAAATGCCCTGCTCCTTAAAACTCGCTTCCTAGAGTTACCTCTGTAAAACTCGTTATCAAGCATCAATACCCATATTACAGGGAAGCCAAGCTCAGACGAACTATTGCACTGCCTTATGCGAAATGTACATAAATTTTACTATTTACAAAATTAACACTACGAAATATTTACAAATATACAAAAATTCGTAACAATATATATATATATATATATATATATATATATATATATATATATATATATATATATATATATATATATATATATATATATATATATATATATATATATATATATATATATATATATATATATATATATATATATATATATATATATATATATATATATATATATATATATATATATATATATATATATATATATAAAATTTATTATTTATTTCCCCCAGGAAGTTTTCTTTCAAGTTTAAAATTTATGAAAATTTTAAATTATAAATTTCGCCATTTTAAAACTAGTTATTGTTGTGGAAATGAATCATAAATTTTAAATTAGTACGTTAAAAAAATAAATGAAATCTCATCAAAAACATCGCCGTAAAAAGGCGCCATGTTCTTCATGCAATGATTACGACCGTAAAAAGTATTGAGATTTAAAGTAGAGTCAAGTTTCAAGTTTTTGTTAATTACGGACAATGAAAATTAGTAATTTTTTTTCTCAAAGTCAATATTCCCCTTCGTAGGCCTAAATATCCAGCAATAAAAATGTTTGTGTGACTTGGCCAATACGCGTCAGTGAACCAGAATAGGTAATGGCTAAGTGTCACAAATACTTTTGCAGATAGATATTTAGGCCTATGAAGGGGAATTTCGACTATGAGAAAAAAAATTACTAATTTTCATTACAAGTAATTTACAACAACTTTAAACTTGGCTCTACTTTAGATCTCAAAACTTTTCACGGCCATAATCACTGCATGAAGAACTTGTCGCCTTTCTACAGCGATGTTTTTGTTGCGATTTATTTGATTCGTAAGACATATAAAAACATCTAAAAGTTACAATAAATGTTGAAAATGTATAATAATGTATAGATTATGCCCTACTATAGGATGAAATCTAAATATTCAAAGTGTTATTTAAAAAACGTTCAGCAGTTTTAGAGTTGCTTGGTAACACACCAACAAATTAACTTTTGTATATTAGTATGGATTTAAGAAGTCATAATTATGTAAAATTGAATTCTATAAAATATAATGTGATTATATTTTAAAGAATTAATTAATATTCAGATATACTTGACAAAGTAATATTCACATGCTCAAAGAATTTTTTTAGAAATTAAGTTTTTAAAGTTATTGATCATTTCAATCTCTCGAACGTACTTATCAATACATAAAAACAACTGTATCAAACAATATAATTTTGCGTAGTATAAATGCAGTTAATCACTATTTATTATATAACAATCTTTATAGTAACTGTATCAGATTCTATCGTATTTAGGTTTAATTCGCTCTAGTGAGACGAAACAATTGCGATCACAAAATTACATTATCGCAATAAAATGCCATCCCGAATCTCGCAAAGGGACACAAGCATTACTAAGGAACAATGACAAGTTGGAAAAAAATCCGTTAGAAAGAAAGATTACAATAAGAAAAGAAAAGCTTTTACAAAGTTTTTTTTTTAAATCGACTTTCTTTTTCAACAGTGTACACTTAATCAAGCTATCCTGTGACGTGTTTATGAACACGGAAAAGTATTGTTAGAGTTCACATGGACGATTCCCTTTTGTTATATGTGTGTTGAGTCACCTTTGTTTGATTCTTAGTTACTATTTACTTTACGATAGTGTCATTTTGCGTAAAATAATAAATTGTTGGTTCCTTCACCCGTCTTTTTGAGTTATGTAAAACATTTATACTTACAGTCTCCCGACAAAAACGAGTAAATAAATTATCTCTGACTTACGAAGGCAGTTTTAGCAACGTAAACATAAATATTAAAATTTGGAAGTAAAAATGTTTCAATATTTTTATTACATATCAGACGGTTTTTATTACATGAAACGGTATTAGAGTTGTGTTGATTCTTAGCTTGGTCACTGGTGGGTCAATGTGCAAAATGTATGAACTAAGTTATGTAAGCTAATTACTTAAGCATTACAGAGCATGATACTAAAATCGGAATTATTGTGGCTGATATATAGAAATATTGTACAATACTTATTCGCATAAATATTTATTCACCAGGTTTCTTTTTCTCCGAAAATTCCGACATTGCAAGCAAAATAGTTCTGAATCTCAGCAAAGAGATGGTTACTCATGCAAATCTTTTATTTTCTACAACTAGTATATTTTTTATTAATCAGGCTGAACAAGCAACAAATTTAAAAACTAATATTATTTAATACTGATAGAAATATCAGTCTTATGTATGTTAGATTTATATATTCGTATACAAAATTCAATTCCCACTTAATTCTCAATTGAACTTTACTAGAAACTTTAACGAATGTTAATACCAACACAAAATCTAGATAAGTTAATAAATTGTCAAAGAAGATAATATTATCTACTGTATTGAAAAAAAAAGTGTCTTTAAACACTCGCTATCACAAGTAATATATGTGCATCATATTTTCGCATTTATGTGCACACTATTTTGATCGAGGTAATTAATAAGCTGTGATGCGAAATATTTTCTGTTCCTCTTAATAGAAATTTTCTCAATCTCCATTGGTGTTGTATGGTTTGATTTGATTATTAATTTGATTTTCTTTAACAAAACCTTTTCTTTTATAATTCTTGACAACAGTTGTTTTTTTAAGTCAGAAATCCTAACCTAAAATATTTGTTAGCATGGATGGTAAAAATATTGTTAAATAAATTAGCACCATTGTGTAGAGATGGGAAAACAGGAAAATGAGAGGAAAGTCGTCAAACAGACCGAAACAGTTGAAGACAAATATTTTCAAACTAAACGAATGACTGTTAATTTTTGGGATTAAATAATACAAAATACATCAAGTACCTGATATTTTTTTCAAATCAATTTCAATTGATGCAGGATTAATGCCATGTAGCATAGGTATGGAGTTAAATTTATTTGAAAAGTGCCTGAAAACAAACCGCTAAATTAAAACATTGTTATGTATAATTGTAACTAAGAGACGTTGTTGTTTGCTGGCTATAGGGTATATCAAATATTAGTGCAATTAAAATTTAGGATGACCCAAAACTGGTACTTTTCAAGTCCTTAAAATGTTTATTTTGAACACAAACTTTCATTACGTATTTTTTGTAACCCGAAACTAACACCATCAAGCAAAATCGAATAATTTTATCCGAGAGAGGTTCAGGCTCTGGAAGCGACAGCCACATAGCCTTATATATATATATATATATATATATTTAAATAATTGCTGATGAATATAATTTCAAAACTCTTGTTATGAGTACAGTCAGTTCATACTACTATGTTACAATAGAATATTAACTAAGAGAAATTAAGTAAATTTGTTGAAAATAACAATTATTGTTTTTTCCCTTTTCACTCTAAAATATTCTTGGAATTTTTTTTTTAAATGGTGCTAAGCTCTTTATGATACTTAAAATACATTTTAAACAACTTTTACTTTTATGAAGGCATACAGTTTTAAAAGATCACTACCGCAAACTTTAAAATTTACTTTTTATGAGAAACTAGCTTTTGTGAGTGCATATTTTTTTCATCAGAGAAACCTTCAGTTAGAATCAAACAATTCAAAAATAATATAATTTAAAGTGTTTAATACAGAACGGGAAACATAATAGGACCTAATGACATTAATGTAATAGTTAATTTTTTAATTACCTTTGAATCTTGTCGTTTTTATTAAAAATCTGTGACTTTAATGCTTCCAAAATAAAATGACATGAAAAAGACAATCTATTAAGTTACATATATATGTTATAGCTAATATTATTAATTTGAATATTATACATAATAACAGGTTATTATACATAATAGTATACATAATTGTCTTATTATTATACACAATAACCATATATTATATACAATATCCAAGTCAATCATATTAGCTATAACATATACAATTCTAGAAGGATCCCTGTAACCAATCACCTTGATTTATTTAAAATAGTTCTAAATACAATACAAATTTAGTTATTACTAGCACAATTACATCAGAATAAGGTCGTAAAGTTTTAATTTATCTATTAAATATTATTAGATAAAGAAATTTTCTTATGCAAATATGTTTCTTTTCTATTACTTATTTAATATGAAAGGATTTGCAAGTGTAGTTCAAAAACCAAAGAATTTTTTTCGGATGATACTCTTTGATACCTTAAGTTTTATTCTGCGTCTAGAAATCTAATGTCTATTGGCCAAAAATAATATCATAAGGTATTTATCAAAATATAATAATATTTTTACTCCTTTACAATTATTACTTTGAAGTAATCAAAATAGTCAAATGACTCTATAGTCCAAAATCCCTTTTTCTACCGAATTATATTAAGGCTTAAAATTTAAATCATTTAAAAAAATTGTAATGTTTGTTTTTGTTACCTCTTTCTCGTACAAACATCCTCATAAATAAACTGAAAAGTTTTAGAAAGAAAGAGAGCAAGCTGTCGACAGTTATAGCATATAAAACTGAATGCTACCAGAAATTGAAGTTTCCGATTGTAAGAATCCTGATTTTCTTACGGTCTCTTGGAGAGAAAGTGGGTGTAGAATATACACTCAATCTATTTGATTTTCCTTTAAATTCAGGTAGTGTGCAATCGATTTCTCAGCACAATATAAAGCGGTCACTTTACTTTAAAAATGTATCTGAATCTCTTGAAAGGGTGAAAAGGAATGAAAGAGAAATTGGTGTGAATGGACACTGAGGGCTGAATAGTAAAACTGGTATTGTGTTGAAAGAGAATACGGAATTTTTATTCTTTAAATTCATTTACTTTAGATATGAGCAAATGTACTTGTTATTATTTAAAATTGGTTGAGGTAATGATACTGTGAAAATGTATACTTTTTGCATTTGAAAAATAGTCAGCAAGGAGAATTAAATTTGGCAGGAAAAAGGCCAATAACTTTTCGTAAATTGGCAATTTTTTGTCAGTTAAATGAATAATTTTTTATTTACCAGATAACTCATTTTAAACTAGTAACTAGATATAAAATAATTTAAAACCATTTCATTATGTTTTAAAAAACTAATTTAAACACTTACCTCGTGTTTATTATATGAAGTATTGATAGTTAGAATTATGCTAGAATTATTTTTATTGTCTAAAGAAAGTGGGGGATTCCTTTAAATAATCATTTAATATAAACAGTTATGTAGATTTTTTCATCTTCAATAGAGGTACATGTGCATAAAAAGAATTTAGTATGTTTACAAAATATTTAGTCTTCTTTTTTTTTTTGTAAAAACGTCATTGATGATAGTAAAATAGCTCTTCTGTCAAATTTAATTTTTGAAATAAGTTTAGTGAAGTTACCCGTGGGTGAAGAGGGATTAGTTTTTTTTTTTTGGATGGGAGATAGGGGAGGTTTTTATCCTGACTTACGCCAGAAATTGGCAAAAAGTATCGAGTAAATATAAAGGGTCTTGGACTATCTTTGAAAGGAAAGATCCAACAATACATCTCATTTGTTGGAGAAGAAATCAAAAATGCAGACACCCGTCTCCATTCAATCCCATTGTTGCTGCATCAACACTCTCCCCCCCCCCTCCCGCCCCTATTCTTGGCCTGTCCTTGGCCTTCTGAATTTGACAGTTCAGATTTGTTATATCATTGAGGTGAGAAAAGACTATAAATCTATTATAGAATATAGTTCTTTTTTCTATAGTTTAATAGAAATCAATGTGAAAGAGATAGCATTTCTTGAATGTAAATATTTTTAGCACAAATTTTGCTTGAATATTAAGTCGGTTTTAGATATTTTGTGATAAGGAAAATACAAATGTAAAAATGAGCTCAGTTATTTTTTACTGAGACAAAAACAAATCTTCTGTATAGTTTAGTAGAAATTTATCTTTGAACTTAAATTCCACAAATATCCTTCTTTTAACGTTTCAATGTTTAGAAATCAAGAATTTTTAATAAAATTTAAAGGAAATTTAATTTTTTATGTGGATAAAATAAACAATAAATCAAGTAAAAAAATGAAATACAAAAATAATTATTTAAAAATAAATTTGTGTGTAATTTTTTTTTCTGAGAGAGTGTCTTTCTAATGAATAAAATCCTTGTAGTTCTATCTAGTATTCACAATATGTCAACAAGTAAAATCCACCCCCCCCCAAAAAAAAATGTAGAAAAAATATCCCCTTCCTCTTTTATTTCAACACGGCAATATAGGTAAAGAAGAGAGTCCTTGGATGAGTGTTATAGAAATCTAGTTTTATACAGATAATACAGATAATTTGTACGTTTGATCTGACAAAACATGAGGAACGTGACTGGCTACATGAAATTTCGAAAAACTCCCCATCCACCTTTTCCAATCCTTAAGAGATCATAACTTGAAATCTATTGAGCAAATTTGAACCTGGTTCAGTCAATTTCCAAGAGCTTGTGTAGGTCTTAAGAACAGACAATACTTTTCTCAGGGCCTTCATAATCACGACGACTATAATCACGACCTTGTAAGAGGTGTAAAATTAAAGTGATAATCAATAAACTCTTTTTTTTATAAATACAAATTATACAACCACCTTATATTCACATAACCCTGCTGAAATTTAATAAAATTTAGAGGAAATGTGATCTATCTTGGAATCTCTATCTGAAAATTTCTTTGAAATCCATTTCGATTGTTTTTAGAGATCCTTTGTGAGGAGCTAAATCAATCCAAAACCTTTCACTTTTATATGCCGTGTGTTCGTAAAGTCATGGTGCACTTTTACCGGTCACAGGAAATCAACGACGCAATATAGAAAAGTGAAATCTTCTCCAAATGAAAGAAAACTCCTCAAGTTTTTTTTACCTATTAAGAGCAGTTCGATGTGGCTTCTATTTGTTGTCCTACACACATCTAAACGATATTCAAGTTCTTCGCACAAACGGTTGAGGTCGTTTGGTGTAACAGAGTGAATAACGTCTGTAAATCTATGTTTTAAATGATTAACCTTGTTGATACGTTCCCTGTACACTTGAGCTTTACATAACCCTACAAATAAAAGTCTAAAGGCGTCAGATCCGGGGATCGTGGTGGCCTTGACTTGACAGAATCTCTGCCTATCCGCTGCTGGGGGAATGTTGTATCCGAAAACTCACGAACAATGGCGGTGTAAGTATGGAGGAACGCCGTCATGTTGAGAGTTTCTTGCTAACTTGGATAGTTTTCTTTTTATTTGGAGCAGATTTCACATTTTTATCTTGTTTCGTTGATTTCCTGTGATCGTTCAAAATTGAACATGCCTTTAGGGACACACTGTATTTGTAAGAATAATGATGCTAAAAATTAAAATAATTGCAAAATCTAAATACTTCTTTAAATATTTAATCGATGGAACTCTTATACTTTCCAAGTATATCAATTTATGGAAGAAATGGAGGTACCAATTTTAAAAGACTCTTCACGCTTTTATATCGCCTAATGGTAACGTGCTCATTTATGAAGAGACTTTGTCCTGCTTTTATATATATCTCATAGTTTTGATAAAAAACGACTAAGTTAATCCGAGCCCGTTTTCACTTATAGATTATAGTATTCATAAGATCTACATATTCAGTCCACATTTTTGCATCAAATCTATAAGCGGCATGCTAATTCACATATTCATCAAATATCCTCTCTTATTCCATTCTCCTGCATCGAATGGAAATGTAATATGATATCTCCTTATACTCTTTACGTTTACATATAATCGAATTCATCTGAAATTCATCGTACTTGAATACCGTACTATGTGTCATTTAATTAGTATTATTGGATGACTTTCAGGTGGCAAATTTTAATGATTCAAAATGACACGCTAACTGAAACTCTGTTAAACAACTGAACGCCGACTGTCAACTTTTTTAAATAACAAAAAAAGATAACTGTCATTTTCAGTTGTTTACTCCTGTTCTTTTATTGTTGAAAATTGCTGTCCCTTATACATACGATTTAACAAACATATAGAATTTTTAAAATGCCAAGAAGTGGATACAATCGATAATCTAATTTTCTTGTTAACTTCGCATACTTCCAATGAAGTGAATATGCCTAAAGATTTTTTTTTCTAATGGTGGGCCCAAGTACTTACAGTCACTTTTAGAGCTCGCAGTCACTTGGCCACTACAAGGCTGATAGCGATTGCCACTTGTGAAGGGACACCCAGTGGAGGGCCATCGTTGCCCCTAACTTAGGACATCCACGTCTTAAATCCATGTCTTTTCATCTTGTGCTCCGGATTCGAACTGAGATTCACCAGCGTGGTAGTCTGATGCACTAACCCCTATACTGAATGAGTGACATGTGATTAAAGAGGAAGAAGTGTGCACAGAAGATGCATTTTTTAACGATCTAAAAATGCGACACATCCAACGTCTAACGAAACCACATCCAATTGGACACATTCAAAGAAAAACAGACTGCTAAGGCTTAAAATGTTAGATACACGTAAGGAATGTTGAAATTTTGTATGATTTTTCGTGGTTTAGAAATCCGGAAAATGAACTTTTATAGGATTATTAGATTTTGTAAAGGCCCAAATTAAGATGTTATGATGAACGTTGCTAAATCATTTAACCACAAAATGGATTTTCCGCTCAATTATCAAAATAACGAATTTGCCCATTTAGTTGAACAGCTTTACGTTTGTTGCCGCTATACATTTACATTTTTTAAGTATAATAAAATTGAAAATAAGTTCATAAATGGGCATAGTTTATCAAATGGGAAATAACAGAACAGTAATGCAAATGCATGTAAAAATGCAGTAAATAAAGCGATTTAATTTCGTGAGAATCCGAATGATCCGGAGAATTCCGGCGAATCCGGAGCTAAGGGTGTGTAACATCGCACAACTTTCAATTACACTATAATATTGGACATTGCATTAAAATTTTATATAGTGTTATTTACTGTTTTCATATTTTCACTCATTGAAATAAAAATGACCAGTTTGGCGATATTTCTGGCAATAATTATTACATAGGGAAAATATTGGCGATGTTATTCGATAGATATTACATTGTCTTTTCTTGTGCGTGAAATAAAAACAAAACATTCGTTGATTGGCGATGCTCAAGGGCAGAGAGTTCTGTGTTAAAGGCACTCGTTTTCAACTTTTTACGCTTTTATCGCCTTTTTACGGGAATTTTGGAGGTGGAGATGATTAGAATACCTTAAAGGCATTAGCACAGAAATTTTAACATCATAGGTCAATTTTTTCGGGAGTTATGCTGGTCATGTATACAGAGACATACAATTTTTTTAAAAATAAGAGTGTTCCAAAACATTGAGAAATGCAAAAAAAAAAAAAAAAAAAAAAAAAAAAAATATTTTGACCGGCTACATTTTTATTACCCTATGTAAACATATTGGCCATTGAAAGTAAAAATGCTTTACATTTTATTAAAACTTTTTAAAAACTATAAATTTACTTTTAAATATTTAATAGTTGAAACTTATTGGCAAATACATTTTTGGAAGTTCCGAAAAGCTTTTCAGTTCGAGTATTTCACACTTATTTCTTGAGAAAAAAAAACCACGATTAATCATTTAGCAATAATTGTGTAAAAAAATTGAGTAGCTGGAGTTATGCCACTGGAAATTTTTTCTCACAAATAGAATTTTCGTCCCCGACTGCCGGGTCATTTTCTTGTTGCAAAAGGTCAGCATTTACTGCTAAAATGTTATGCTGTCGAGAGGTTGCAGTTAAATCTCGTGAGTGAACGTAATTCAATTTAAATTTAATCTAGTAACCTTTTACATTTATATATGAGTTTTGAGCCTCCTTCTCTGAGAAATCCTGTATACAAAGAGCTCTGGTGTCGCAAGCCAAAGGTGCCGGGTTCAAATCCCGGATTAGGCATAGATGTTCGTTGTGGTTCGGAATCCACGTTAAGCTGTAGGTCCCGGCCTAATAAGTCGTAATTTTACAGAAAATAAGTGGTTGACTGTACATACCAAACCATTAATATGACCACAGACTTGCTTCTAAAGCGTATATGTCTTTACCCTCTTAGTCCAGGATTTTTCTCCCTGGTGAGGATGGACGCCGGAGTGCTGATTCTTAACCAATTTACTCCCCCAAAAGTACTATTTAGCACATCACCACAAAATACCATATGTGACATTTGCAAATGCTACACTTCTTGAAGATGGCTTCAGTGTTTAATCATATTGTTATGAAATTTTCACCGAAGAAATGATGACTCAGCTTAAATACAAACTCTAATTTATTCTTCCTTTCAAGGGTCACAAAATTTCTTCAAACAACAGAACAATTGCTAACAAGCTTCAGTACAAGCTACGATACATACAACTAATGCAGACAGAACGAAATCGAATAAACAAAAGATCCGAAGCTTTCCAAACAGCAAACGATACTCGACTGATATCCGGATTCTATTTTTCACTTCCTTTTATAGTCTCGCCGCAGAAATTTCTAGAAAAATCCAGTTAACCAATCACGTGATGGAAATGCTTCGAAATTTCCCAATGGATTTTGATGGTGCCACTTTTTTTAACCTGAATTATTGCCGTTAACAAATAAAATAAAATAAAAATAGAACGTTAAACTACATACGTCACTGTTTACAATTTTATACTGAATAAAATAAAGTAGAACTTTAAAATAAATACGTCACTATTTACAATTGTATACAGAAGTTTATTGTAACGATATGCTTTCTAAGGTCCTATACTGCATCAATATGTTCATATTATTCGTTTCCTATACTCCTACATCACACTTCACTTGGAATTTATTGTGAGGTTTCACAGCTTTTTCAAAAGAAGAATATTCTAAATATCGATTTTTCGTATCCTTACTTATTGAAACATGAAAAATATAGAAACATGAAATATAGAAAACAATAGATAGTGTCTATTCGGAGTAATAGATAGTGTCGATATCAAGCCCGAAAAACAATAAAAGAAAGATATTCATAAACATAAACATTATGTGGGTTTATATCATGTTTAATAGGGTCAGATGGGGGAAACTGATGGTAAAATCCAGAACTTCTAAAAAAACCTCTTGAAATCAAACTATTAAATTTATTTCAATAAAACTTTTGATGTATATTATATACATTCGAACAATATAGATTGAAAACATAGCATTTTTAAATTTCTTTTTGACAAGATGTATTTTAATAATTTTGCAATTTATTATGCATGTATTTGTACCACCATTTTCTCCTAAGGTTGCGAAAAATGGGACTAATTCTAAATTAAGTGTATATTTAAATAAAAATATATTATACTTAGTATAAGATAAATTAATTTCATTGTATTTTCAAAGATATTTTTAGCATAAATTTATAGAAATATATTATTACTAGAATATTTAGATAAAGAAATTACTTCCACCTGAGTATCGAATTTAAGTTCATTCCACATGGGGTGGTAAATTCAACAGAAAACCATTTAAGAGTCTTCATCGTCAATGTCAAGGAAAATATAATAGTTCCCCAACATTGACTTTGTCATACTTTGTATGATAAAGCTCATTTGGTTGATCTTTGGAAATGGTGTTTTATAAAATTTTTTGTAATAAGTTCAAGCAAATGTTTTAATATTTCTCTTAAAACTTTCTTCTTTGGGGAAAACACTCCCAAGTGATTGCTATATGTTGACTGCAGTTTAGTTGAATACAGATTATTTTGAGACAATTAACCAAAACTTGCTTTACAGAATTGTATGTCAGGTGTCTGCACAATTCGAATAATGTATGGCGCCTTCATTCAGAATCGCTAAACATAAGAGATCTCCTAAACATAACTAACATTCAATCAGAGTCTCCATAATCATAAAATATTTAAAATGTTCTTGATGGTCTTCCAGTAGTTCAAGATTAATAAACATGATGCTCTTTCTTGATAGACACCAAATTGTAATAAGAATACTCCGGTGGCAGACTGCAACCCCATTTTACCCCATCACACAAAAAAATCATAAAAAAATAGAAATTATAAATTAATTGAATTTTTTTATTTAGTTCTGTTCGCTTAAAGATTCTCTACTAATCTTCAATGAAACATAAGGATTTTGCCTTTTTATAAAGGAAAATACTAGAATGTTTATAATAACAAATGCTAACATTCACCATGTAGTGTACTTAAACAAATAATAATTTTTAGCCCATAAATGATGTTTCTAGATCACAAACCTAATTAAAAATTACTTGACTTATTTTTAAAATACATTTCAGTAGAAAGAAATAAAAACACTAAAAATTAATGGTGAAAAAAGATATTTTTAAATGTTCCTACATTTCCCCCCTTACAACCACCTGACCCTACCTTTTTAGCTGCAGACTAACGTTCATTTCTTAAATAAATAATTTTTATATATTTATTAACATTGAATTAATCAGCCGTATCGACGCGGTAAACTTCAACTTACAAAAAAATAAATAAATACACTCTACTCAAAAGGGACTAAAGTCAACCCTTTAGCATTTTTAAGGTTTATTCTGCTCCTCAAACTTTAACTAATAGCTTTATTTATTTATATTAAAGCTACTTTGACCTTATCTAACCTAAGAAGCAGTATAGCACCAATTCTAATAAAATTTAATCTTAACAAAGTCTCGCTTAGAAAAAATTAAGTGTTTTGACGCTATAAAGTGCAAATTATTTTGTATAAAATATTGTACGATATAACGCAAGTAAAATAATCAATATTTTCGTAATTAATAAGAAAGACGAAGTAAATAATTTAATTACGGACGCTAATTTATGCGAAAGTGGAAGTCAAGATTGCTGAGTGCATTAACTGTGCCCTCCATAATAATATCTGCAAGAATCTTGTTAGGACTAGATGTTTCTCAAATCAAGAAGAACCGTTCAGCAAAAATTTAGAAAATGAATGAACTTATTTTCAATTCTAGTTTATCCATAAGCAAAATGCTAATATAAAAAAAAAATACTTTTTATTTAATATCGGAAAAAACAATGAGTTTTTTGTTTGTTTTTGCTTTACTATGGCGATGTTTTTAAAATCGTTAATTACTGGTGTTAACAACGAATGAAACTAAGGGAATAGGATTAGTATAACTAAAGTTTCATTGATTTTAACATTATAAATATAAAGTACAGGTTATTTATAATTAAAGTTCAACTTTCAAAAAGCTTTTAAAATTTAAAAAAAACAACACTTGTCTTAAATTTGACCTGTATAACCGCGATGAAGGAGAATCGGTATGGCAGAAAAAAAAATAAACGTCTTTCGACCACTTTATGACAAACAACTTTCCGCCTTTTTCGCATATATGTCAAATTTTAGGTTATTTTGATGAGTGTTTCTATTTTTACAGATTTTTGGGAGTAGAACTTTGATTATAATCACTCCGGAGTGATTTTATGAAACTCTCAACTTTCAAAATGCAATAGTTTGGCATAAGAAAAATTAAATTGTTCGAAATAGTTTTTTTCTTACACAATTTTTTGTACTTTCCTCTAGTATATAGAGTAGGGTGGAATGAAAAAATGAAGGGTTAGAAATATATAATGCCTATATGTAGAAAAGTTGTCTCTTACAAAGCCTATTTTTCATACAAAATTTCAGTTAAATCAAGTAATATCTTTAGATTAAATTTTAATTTTACGTTTAATCTTTAATTTTAAGTTTTAGCCAATTTCTCACTAAACGGGCCGAAACGGAATGGTAAAATATAATATCTCTCATTCGAAACTACGAATGGTTGAAATTAAACTTTAGAAGAAAAAATATAAATGAATATTTGAATTACCTTGGAAATCGTGGGATGACGTTCAAATGTGCATTGCTAACGCGCATGTTCTTCTGACTCGGGTTAATGGTTTCTCTGCGTCACTCCTGTCAACTACGCTCTTAGTTCGAGTTGGTTGTCTTTCTAGAGTATTCAATTTGGTTTGTGTTACGTGAGTGTCGGAAAAAAGTTCAATTCCTATTGTATCAGATCAACAAATAAAACATAAGCTAAGAAAATACCATAAAAAAATATCGTAATATTAAGAAACCTTAAAAAGAGAATGTGTATTAAAATTTTTCGAAAAATATATGTATTTTAAAAAATCCGCTGAGGAAAATCTGTTTCATACGTCATAATGTAAATGAAAGGTCTGAAAAAATAAAAAAAAGAAAGAGCTTTTTTTTACGGATCAAAGAACATTTCGTTGAATGGTAATTGGTTGGTTGGTTGTTTTCAGATTATCTGGCGCCGTCAGCAACACGAGGGCTATAATGCACCGAAACATTCGTCATTAGACAAGCCAACATACATTTACAAACATCCATGCCATATACGGGACTCGGAACCGCAACCTCGCGGTCTAGAAGCCAGCACGCTAACCACTATACCGTTTGGTAGGCGAATGGTAATTGGAAATGTTGATCAAAAAGCAAACAAAAAGATTGAAAAAATATTGAAACGGAAAAAAGCAGCAGAATTAAGTAAAAATGCTCAAATGCAAAATATTGTGGAAAATACAGATAACAGACTTTCTAGTTCTGATATGGGGTAGATTTTCGGACTCTTCAAATTAAAATGAATTTAAACAACGTGAAATGAAAAAGAGAATTATAAGTCAAGATTCCCCTTCAACTACGCAAATGAGAACTAAGCTTTGTGTCCGATAGATCAGCGTCAATTCTTATAAATGCTGCTTTAAACTGTATAGCAATATTTATCACAGAAGATTCTTCTAAAGTAGTTGATGGTAGCAAAACCAGAAAGGAAAGAATAAAAAACCGCATTGACTTGAAAAGGAAAAGCACTCTCAACATATTTTGATCCATGTTCTGAAAGTAAAACAACATGCTCTTCTGTTATTATCTTTCTAGCTGTCCTTTTCCTTCCTTAATTTGAATCTAAGTCTTGTATTTTCGACAGTCAAAGTTTTTCGCATATTCTAATGAAGAGTGTTTTTCCTTTTCAAGTCGATGCGGTTTTTTATTCTTTCTTTTCTGGTTTAGCTACGATCGACTACTTTAGAAAAATCTTCTCTGGTAATTATTCCTATATCGTTTGAAGGAGCATTTTTAAGAATTGACACTGATCTCTAGAACACAGCAGTTCTGTCTCAAGTCTGCGCTACATTTGGAAGTTACGAAGTTGAAGGGGAATCTTGATTTGTAATTGTCTTTTTCATTTCAAGTTGTTTATATTAAAAACAGTATCTTCATTTTCATTTGAAGAATTTGAAGATTCCGAAATCTGTCTCATATCAGAACTAAAAAATCTATTACATGTATTTTCCACAATATCTTGCATTTGAGCATTTTTACTTAATTCTGCTGTTTTTTCTGTTTAATTTTTTTTTCAATCATTTTGCTTGCTTTTATAATAGCATTTTCTATTACCATTCTACGAAATGTTCTTTGATTCGTAAAAATAGCTCTTCCGGCTTCAGATACTTTAATTTTGCAATTACAGATTAGAAAATACTTTCATTTACATAATGAAGTATCAAACAGATTTTCTTTAGCTGATTTTTTAAGACACAACATTTTTTGAAAAAATTTAATACGCCTTCTCATTTTAAAGGTTTATCAATTTTACGATATTTTTTATGGTATTTTCTTACCTTCTGTTTTATTTGTTGAACCTATACAATGGGAAATGAACTTTTTTCCCATAAGTATTTAACATCTTTTATTAAATGGGAACACACATAATCAAACATAAAAAAAAATATAGGACGTACGTATTCACGTAAAACAAACTAAATAGAACGCTCTAGAAAGACAACCAACTCGAACAAAGAACGCATTTGATAGAAGTGACGCAAAGAAACCATTAGCCAGAGTCAGAAGAGCATGCACGTTAGCAATGCACATCTGAACGCCATCCCACGATTTCCAATGTCATTCAAATATTCATTTATTATTATTTCTTCTAAAGTTTAATTTCAACCATTCGTAGTTCCAAATGAGAGATATTATATTTTACCATTCCGCTTCGGCCAGTTTGGTGAAAAATTGGGCTAAAAGTTTAAAATTTAGTGTTATTTTGGCAGCCAAAGATATTATATGATTTAGCTGAAATTTTGTATCATAAATAGGCTTTGTAAGAAACAACTTTTCCACATATATTTCTTACTTTTCTTTTTTTCACTTCACCCTAATATACAGGTCAAATTTTAGGTCATTCTGACCAGTGATTTTTTTACTGCTTCTTGAAAGCTGAACTTTATAAATACCTTGTATTTCAATATAGTTTTAAGCTTACATAATTTTATTTAACTACTTTTTTTATGCATAAAGTTGCTCGATTCATGATCAAAACTTCAGAAATATAAAAATAGGACCTTTTTAGTTTAGGAAATCAAAACTAAATGTAAGAAATTTATTGAAGACGATTGGTTAAAATTTGCATGAAAAATTGTGAGCGTAATTTCATATTATTTTCTTAATTACATAAAAATGGAAAACGTGTCGTGAATGAGAATAAAGAACTTTTAATAACTCATAATTTGCAATGGTTAGGTGATAAGAAATTTACCTCCATTCAAGTAAACTGCCAACTACAAGATGTTTATCTGCATTCCATGTGCTATATTTCGTTGCCAAGACATAGCACCAAGCATTTATTCATTATTGTTATACCTAAATATTATAACGTCAGTAACCCAGCAATAAATGTTGAGGCTAGTGCGCAATCGATGTATAAAATTACTCAGAGAATGTTGTCTAGCATACTTTTCGACTAGAAGCTACTAACTTACGTCTCAGTAATCATCTTCATCTAACTTCATTAGCTTATATTCTGAAACTACCGCATATTATACTCTAATTGAATCCCTCTTCTAGATTGCGGTGTTGTCGACATACAGAGACACTTCCAGGAACAGAATTCATAACTCTGGCTCTACTCTTTCGCCTTAGATCAGCATGCTAGGTAGTAATTTTCAAGTGACTAAGACTTTTGCATAAATATCTGTCAAAAGTTAACATCTACCACGTTGTCACATTATGAGATTTAATGAATAACATATTTTAGAGTTTAAACTGACATATACAGCTTGGGGAACTACTTCTTAAGATGTATATTTTTTATTACATAGGTTGAATGCATTCAATTATTGAAAAATACAAAAATAATTTCATATGTAACTTTTTTACTATTGCTATCTAACTCTATTATGTGATTGATAAATTAGATGCTACCTTAATATTTTTCTGAAGTATTAAATTACTATCAACTACTTAAAGGTGAAGCCTTAAAATATTTGCATTTTACATACTCATACAAATAAACTTAAACTACGATCTATAGTCAAAATAGGACAAAAAGTTACTCATATTATTCCACAGTTTTTCAAATGAAAATAAATAAATAAATAAATAAATAAATAAATAAATAAATAAATAAATAAATAAATAAATAAATAAATAAATAAATAAATAAATAAATAAATAAATAAATAAATAAATAAATAAATAAATAAATAAATAAATAAATAAATAAATAAATAAATAAATAAATGAATGAATGAATGAATGAATGAATGAATGAATGAATGAATAAATAAATAAATGAATAAATAAATAAATAAATAAATAAATAAATAAATAAATAAATAAATAAATAAATAAATAAATAAATAAATAAATAAATAAATAAATAAATAAATAAATAAATAAATAAATAAATAAATAAATAAATAAATAAATAAATAAATAAATAAATAAATAAATAAATAAATAAATAAATAAATAAATAAATAGTATTCGTGACAGACCGAGTTTCTTTGCTGAGCTATAAGGCAGTTTAACATAATATTTTTTATACATAGAAAACAATGAAAAATTCTATATAAATGAGTACATTTTAATAGAGTTCTATATATTTTTTTTATCATCTTGGTTTCCAAGATCCTAGCGTTGAACTCTTTTGTCATTTTAGAGCAAAACCTCAATACTCAACGGCTGTTATGCCCTATTTTCATTTTAAAGCGCCAAAAATTAAATACATCTTCTTCACTACTTTATTTTCTTGAGTATTCTTAAAATTTTACACTGTCTTTTGACTAGTGACTTATGGGTAATCCTGACATATAAATAAGATAGATGTTCAAGGGATATAGCTTCAATTTTGAAATTTGGGCTGGTAGGGAAATGTTTATTATTTTATTTAAGGAGCATATGTCTAAGATAGCCAGACCTCAATCTATATAACGTATTAAATTTCTTGATCCATGAATTTACCGGCTCCGAATTTCCTATATACAAGAATGGAATCAGCCAACTTTCTATTTCTAAAGGGGTTTTGATCCTGGAATTGTGATGATCTTTAGCGGATTTATTTCTACGACTGACTTATATGACAACAGTTATATGACAACATTAAGAAGTGATTATACAATTAAAATTTAAATCCTAGAAATGTTAATTAAAAATCTAGTTTCAAGAGAATGATAAAGACAATCCTAACAAATTGTTATAAATCATCCAAATTAAAAGACTGATCCATCTTAAAGTCATCAAATAACGTTAATTTTATGATGTACCTCTATCTTTATCCTAAAAGTACTTTTGGGATTAGAAAATATATCTAAACTCAAAGAAATGTTCTTCTTTTATGCTCAACCTGGACGTATAAAAGATGTCTCGCCTAATGGAAATCAATATAATACTTACGTCATTTTATTGCTTTTATTCCACTGATTCATTTTGGTACTTACGTACAGCTATTGCAAATCATTCTTGTGCCACAGTTTATGTCATCTTTTCTTGAATAGATATAAAGAGCACTAAATAAATGACGATGGGTGATTTCTTTGATGCTCAGAGTTTCTCTTTTGTGTATTCAAAAGATGTCTGCAACTGCAATAAAAGCAGTTTTATGCTTTTACATTGTTGCAATCTGTACGACTTTTCTGGGTATTTTTATGTATATTACAAAAGTTTCCAAAGTTAAACTTATTTTAAAATTAACTTCCTGGGGATGATATATATCATATCGTTTTAAGTGGTTTAAACTAAGGTGTTGGTAAAGTCACTTATTTTACATTTTTTGAATCTGAACAGCAATTCTAATTGATAGAGGAGTTGTTCGTAAAATGATAAAATTCTTGTTTACCCTTAAATGCATATTGTTACCAATTGTCTAAATTCCTTAAATGCATAACCATGTAGATCTGCATCATACGTTTAAAACCTCATATCTCTTTATGTAGCAACCTTTGCATAGTGTTTTTTTTTCTTTTAATTTATCAAAACTATTTTATCGTTTCCGAACGCAACTAGAATCATTGACAGTTTATGTCTTTATCTGTGAAATTTGTTATTGTTGGGGGCGCTGTTGACTGAGTACAATTTCATTTTGGCGGCTGTTACGAAATACGATAATTTTTATAAAAAGTAATAAAACACACAGGAAAAATGGTGTTCGGATCGCAACAAGTTAAGAGTAACGAATAATATTTATAAAAAAATATGCAATCATAATTTATAAAAGAAAAATGCAGCTTTTTTTGTGAAGTAAAAATACATCAATATGCAAAATTCTTTTTTTTTTCTTTCATTAGCTATTCCCATTTCACTGTTGATTTCAAATTTTATTTATTAAAAATAGAAAAATCATGGATTTAAGGGTTAAAGTAAATCACATACATATGATTCAGGGCATATATATTAGCTATCTATATTGAAGTAAGATATTGTAGTCCCTCGCTTGGTATTTGTTATTATTAATTAGAAATTATTGCATTTTACTTTCAAGTACAATCAAGATTTCTTTGTAATAAATTAGAGTTTTACTGCATTTTACTGTAATAAAAATGTTTAATTATTTTCAAATAACATTCTTTACTTTACTTATAACTTGTTCAAGAAATAACACAAACGGAGATTTTAGATGATTTTTTTATTAAATTAAATTTTTATATTTGATCATGAAGTAACATTGGCTTCGGCCGTTTCTGGTGAAGAAAATTAATTTTTGGTGTTCACATTAACGTTCTCCTTCTAATAATTTTAATATCCTGTATCAATTAAAATATGTTCTTGAGTAGATAAGTGACTTTGAGTTAAATGTCTGGTTAAGTAAATATTCACTATATTTACGTCCATCGACTTAATTCATATGTGAGTGTCATCTCTACATAGCGAGCAAATCTCGCAAAGATTAGCGAAATTACAATGTATTTCTTTGTACAGTACACAAACACACAAAAATCCGAACAATGGCGATATCTTCGGTTTTCAATGTTGCAGAAAATTGCGGTTTACACCAAAGTAATTTGTTTACAATTTTTTATATTCTTCTAAAACAATTCTTTTTCTTGGTTGAGCTGTTTACTAAGTAAATTGAACTCTAACTTTAAACATTTCAATACGAATACCGATCCTTTACCTTTATATTCGATCTAGAATACTTCGTTTACCCCAAATATAAATTTTCAGTTTATTACCTTGAATAAAAACCATCATTTATGAGCGAAGGGTAAATCTCATTATTTAGAAGCGTAATTTTAAGGCCCACCATACCATTAAAGCGGCAAAAAGCGAACAGTGGACAAATATTAGTCGATAATTACTTCGAAACTTCTTAGATTTATTAAATCATGTTTAACAAGATGCTAATGCAAAATTAGTACACTTAATCAGAAATGAATTTTAAAGTAACATAATCAACAAAAAAAAGATGGGTCAACTTCACACGCAGTCCAATATAGTTCGGAAAAAAATGCAGCAGTTTAATGTATATTTTGTTGATAATAAAATTGACAAATACAAAATTGATAAATTATGGTTTTATTTGACATTGATAAATACTTGATGCTAAATACTACATGCTTATATCTTATATTAGTCAATAATTTAAGGAACAATGGATTAAATTATTTTTATGTAATTAATAAAACTTATTTGAAAATTAGCGTATATTTGTCAACGTAATGGAACATTGCATACGAATACAAACTTAATAAATTACTTTTCTGACAATGATGAAACATTTTATGTAAATTTAATTCCATCGTTATGGACATGCTCCATTTTTTTTTTTTTTTTTTTTTTTTTTTAGGTTGTATTATATTAAATAATTATCTAATATGTGAATTTTTGCATTTTTCTGAAATGTTATATATTTCGCGGCGATCAATGCGGATTTTTTGTGTGTGATCTGATTATGGTTTCGTACACAATGTGTGGGGACACAGTGTAATTATTATTTTATTCATGGTGCAAAAAGAGCTAAATAGAGTTATACTGCACCAAAATTTCGTAATACCTAAACTATTGTAATAGTCTCATTTTCAAATGAGAATGCCTTATAAAATGGTTGTTTAAAGGGAACTTCTTTGTATTTCAATTATCAATTAGGGGAAGCCTCGAGTTGGGAACTCCTTCTTAAAACATACAATTTCAGCTGTATCTACTTATTTTTTAAACCAGATATTACCGACTCTGGGAATTGACCCGGAGTTGTCTCACATGCTAAGCTCGTGTGTTGGCTTTGATTAACCTCTTACCTGTGAAGCCTGAACTCAGTTTGGTAGTATGGCATTTGTGTTGCCCTTGCGCCATTAAACCTCAACCAACTAACCAACAAGAACTCCCATATATGTGAAATTTTTTAATTTAGTAGTTATTTCGTTAATTTTTTTTTTCAAAAATAATCTATTTCTAACATCATTTTGATGATAATAACGAACAAAATCGAAAATAATTTTTTTCCCCATTTTTGGCGCATTTTTCTCAAATATATTCCACAGGAAAGGGGTTAAGGAGTGTGGCGTGATCACTGGATAGAGCTTAAAAATGATGAATCTGATTGTCACCATCTAACATTTTTGAGTTTCAAAATGTATAGCACATTTCAATTTTGTTTGTGACTACCTGAATTCACTATTGAAAAATATAAAAAAGTTTACTATCAATATTTCCAACTTTGAAAAGGAAAGAAAACATTTCAGAGGGCGTTCATGGTAAAGCTAATGAATTAATAAAAATGTATGTTTCTATTTAAAAACTGTTTTATTAAGTAATAATTATTTATTAAAACATTTATTAATACAAAAGTTGCGTGCTATTTGTGGCGTTGAGAGCCAGAACGGACAACCCATAATTTGATTTTTGCTGTTTTTTTCCAAACCATTTATACCAGAACCAACCAAATATGGTTTATTCAATGGTCGACTAAGCTGTGTATTTGATGAACGACCTTTATTCCATTTTGGCACTCATTGCCTCATTTATGTTTCGACTTTAAAGAACTATTATTTGAAATAAAAATTACTGAAGTAAAATAATTATTTAAGAATCTGTGGATAAAAATAAATTTTCTTTTTAACATTTATTTTTAATTCCCTAATCATTATTTAAGTTACTAACCACTCATTGGGGAAAATTTTAAAATTTGGTATTTTAACCTTTTTTTATATGCTAAAACTAAGTATGGCATAACATGATGGGGTTGATATTGAGCTTTTTAAAGTTTGATTTAGTTTTAATACGTAGATGACTCTTTATGACAAACAAAATATATACAATTATTCAAAACCTTCCTCGATTTTTAATGGTACTTTACTTTTTTGTTTCGTAATTTAGAATACACGATACAACCAGCGTTTTGATTTTTTTTACTTACTGTACTTCATTAATACTTAAAAATGTATTTAGGTGTTAAATAATATTCTTGATGCATTTTGGACTTAAAATTCCTAGTAAATTTCTATAATATCAATTTATTATAGAATAAGAAACTTATCCATAACAACCCTCTTCGTGCCTTTGGTGGTGTGGGTGGTATACCCGATTCCAGCCCCTTTAAATTTGATTGGTATTTATGTTCTTTCCATGTTTTATTTTGACCTCATCAATAATAATCTCTTGATCTGATTCAGCAATCAGCGAAAATATGGTTGTTGAGCTTTATACTTCTTTTATATTTTCAGTGTTCAGCGTTTTCATAAAATAGTAATTTAGCATCTGGGCATGGATGGATGGTGTTTTCTTCAAGATATCAAATAGTCACTGTGAAACATTTTTATCCTATGAAAATTTGTACTACAAGATGTGGAAAAAGTAGGAAATAAAATAATCAAAAATATTTAAAAATTTATCTTTAAAACTTCATTTTATTTTGAATGTAACGATATCAAAATTATATTTCTAAGATAAGTAAAACTAATATTTTTTTAGAAAGAAAATGTTGACCACCACTGAAAACCATACTCCCCGTAACTTCTACCATAAATAAAGTAGGTCATTTGTTTGTTTACTTCTTTTGTCCCTTTTTTTCTTTACATTTACTTTATGAAAACTTTCAAGTATCTAAGAATGAAAAGACATGAATTAAGCATTGATAACAAGTTTTTGTATTTGGATTTTTGAATATACTGTTTCAAATTTGTAACAATATATTATAAAATAAAATTTCTTCTGGGATAAGTTTCATAATAATAATATTATTTAATAATAATAATTTAATAATGATAATAAATAATAATAATATTTTTGATAATATTTGAAATTAGTAAATCAGTCAAATTATATATTTTTTTTCGATTACTTAAAACAAATAGTCTTTTATATAAAAATCTGCAAAGTCAGTTTGTTAAGCCTATCTTTTTGTCGTTAAAAAAGCTTAACTTTTGTTATTTAATGAGGACATTAATTAACAAAGTTCGACTTATAAATAGAATCAAAACTTCAATTTTTTAAATTTCTTGCATTTAAAGAAATATTTTAACCACTTTGACCATGTAATAATATTACTATACTTTTATAGGAAAAAATCGCAATTGTATACACAAAATTAAAAAAAGTAAATTTTTTTATCTAAAAAAGCATTTTCTAAAATACATAACTAAAATAACGAATTCACAATTTAATCCATCTCAAATATGAGAAAAAAGTATTTTATAAAAATCATGTAACAAGGTTTAAAAAACATATATGCTGCAGAAGTATATTGCTTTACATATGTATTTGTATCATATTATTACTTCGCCAAAATAAATAGCATGTTTATTAATTTCGAACTTACAATATTTCCCCAACTAAGAAAACATATACCGCAATAACATTTAGCAAAATAAACTTTTAAAGTTTAGAGGATCGTAAATTGAAGTTTACATTTTTATCGTGACGGTAATTATTTTCCTGCCTCAGCATTATGTTAGGTAATATTTAATTTGATTACTTACCTAAACTCGGAAAGTCTCCTTTTGTCATGATAAATTATAGGATTGAATGCTTTTGAAATCAAAATATATCGCTAGTTGTGAATATTTTTTTCTGTCCATTTAACGTAATCCTAACGAAACGAATGCGTAAGAAGCCGTATAGAAAAGCACGATTCACAGGGTTTTGAAACACGAAAACAGTTTTAGAATTCTCTTTCGGAGAAAACCTTTGAAAAGGAGCTTGAACTTTAAATAGATGTCATTTTATTTAAGTGAGTCCATGTTCATTTGAACAAAAGAACCGCTTTAAGGAAATAACAATAAAAGAAAAATAATATTTTCCATTCTAAAGGGTTTGAAAAATCCCTATTTGGATTTTCTTTTAAATCTGAATGAAATGCCAAGTTGACCGTTTCTTCCTTTTTGCACTAAAGTGCATTCATTCTTAACTTTTTTTCTGAAAAATTAGATATCCTTTAGAACACAGTAACAGATTGAATAATTTGATTTTATGTTGCAGATTCTAAATATAGTATAACTAAATTACAAATGCAGATGATTATTTTACCGAAATTTTATCCTTTATTTTGGTCAAAGATGAACAAATATATTTAATAATATAACCCATTAAACTAAGTTTTTAATGTAAATTCTTTATATGTATTGCCAATTTTTATATTCATTAACATAGCCCTTATTCTGCCGTCAGCGGGTGCTTGATGTTTGCATCTAATTTAAAATATTTAAAACTTCTCTATCAGCACAATATGTAGCAAACTAAGTTTCAAAATTTATTAAAAAGCAATGTGAATTTATGCATTCAAGTTTAAATATTTTTTTTTCCATTCAAACAATAACAATTTTGGTAACAAGAAAGAGTTTCAACAATGATCGGTTAAAACTCTTTCCCTAACGGTATAGTGGTTAACATACTAGCTTCTAGTCCACGAGGTTGCAGGTTCGAGTCCCGTGTAAGGATGGGTGTTTGTAAATGTATGTTGTCTTGTCAAATGACGAATGTTTCGGCGCATTATAGCCTTCGTGTTGCTGACGGTGCCAGATAATCTGAAAACAACCAACCAACCTTATAGAAACGTGAGTAAAAATGACTTTTTAGTGTCAGAGACATCCACCAAAACTAGATAGAATACATTGTCATCGACTCTATTTGCCAAGTTTCAACTCGATCGGATGACGGTAAGTAGGTTGATTAGGCTTTCGCAGATTTTCCCTGCATCCAAACACAAATAAAATCGAAGTTAATGTAAAGGATATATATAAAAAAAAAATCTTGTACTTGAAAGTTTTTCTTGGTAAAGATCTCTCATCCTTATTTGTGTGGACTTGTAGTTGTCCGAAAAAAAATTCTGTTAAATGTGAAGTAGATGAATTGGAGACTGTAAAGCATTGAAAAAATTATATCTCTTTCTGAGGTTATTAATGCTCTAGATGCGTCAATTAATGAAATTTTTAAGTATGGACATGATTGTGGGAAAGCAACTAAAAATATAATAAGATGTTAGGATTTTTATCAGAAAGACTATTTCATCTAAATCTCGTGGCATATCATTTTGCCTTTTTATAGAGGACTGGTTAGGTCACTTCTTGAATATGCATTGCAATTCTGCTCACTTTATTTTAGGAAGGATATTGATTTGTTGGAAGAGGTACAGCGTGAAGCTAAAAAAATGAACACGAATTTGAATTATTGATTGTGCTAGACTGACGTAATTGTGCATGAATCGGAAGGAAGAAGATCTAGAGGGGATCTGATTCAATTGTGTAAATTTATCAAACTGGGTGATTTCAAGGGATTAGTGTACAATAAAGGAGACAGGACAGGAGGTTTTGCGTACAATTTACATAAATCGCATTTTAAATTAGAGGATAGAAAACATTTCGTTTACAATAGAATTGTTGATAAATGGAATAGTATGCCAGACCTCATGGTAAATTGTACTGGAG
Source organism: Linyphia triangularis (assembly GCA_963978545.1). Lineage (NCBI taxonomy): Eukaryota > Metazoa > Arthropoda > Arachnida > Araneae > Linyphiidae > Linyphia > Linyphia triangularis. The sequence continues at coordinate 36,250,394 of OZ021721.1, forward strand.
TGGATAGTTTTCATAGACAGCAGGAATTGCATTGGAGGATTGTTAAGAAGAGCTAAACTATACCTACAAGATGGGTTTTATGTATGTAGTTGTTAATCATTTTTGTATTTGTAAATTGGCTTGAGCATGCTTTGAGAAACGGCTTCGGAAAAATTTCAATTTTAAAGCCTTATCTCTAGAAGCAAACTGCTTAAGGGCTGCAGATGGACGATATAATTTAATTGTATTTGTTGTAAGGCCTTTATTCCATCGAAATTGCATAAGCTTCATTTCTTACACTACTTAAAACACATAATCCAATAGGTACTGTGTAGTTTCACAATTTTAAAAGAACTTTCACTTTTTTTAAAACCTTACTAGTATTTTAAATAAAAAAGTTTGTTTAGCATTTTCGTTCAACACTATTCTGAAACGACATAAATATTTTTAATAAAAATTTCAGATTTTACTAATCGCAACTTGGATAAAGGCCACATTACTCAAATATTATACGTGAAAATTTAGAGGCTTCATTAAGTCACGCTAAATTGCTCCACTAAATGCAAATAAACTTTCAGAGCATAATAATAAAAAACTAGATTAAGACACGTAATATATTTCATACTTATTTTTAGTTTAGATTTAAACAGGGTGTTAATATAAATAAAGATACAAAGGAGAGGTTTTTAATAGTACATTCTTATCGTGGCATTTTTTTTTTTTTGTTTGTTTATTTTTTTTATTTTTTAAATGGAAAGCTGTTTAAAATGAAATTTTGAAATGCTATTTGAAATTCAACCATGATTGTTCTGGTTGAATATTTTTATTCATTTCAAAAATAGAATTTTTTTAATTATTAAATAATTAACAATGCTTATGGACTCATTATTTAGCCACTATGAAGAATAAACCTGTGCAGTTTAAATTAATTTCATGACATCCAACCCAGAGAGCATGCAAGCTTAAGAAAACCTTATCCTTTACTTGTCATTAGACTTGCAGTGACAAGGTTACAGGTAATCCGCATGACAAGGGTTTATATAGGTGAAAAATCTTACGATGGCAGCCCTCCAAAAATGTTGATTCTAGATTGGCTCAATACAGTGTAAACCATGTAGCAAGGTTATTATGAAAAGGTTTACACACCCTTTACAGTATAAACCCTATTGAAAGGTTGGTCGTGAAAACGTTACGAAAAGGTTGTAGACTTTGAACCAGGACCACCTTTTCAAGCTTCTAAACAGGTTGCATTCTTGCCATCTGAACTTAAATCCTTTTTGTTTAAGAGGCTTACACAAGGTGTTGAAAAGGTTAAAATGCTCTCTGGATAGAATCCTGTAGAAATTTTAACTCCTACATATGCCTTACAGGAAAAAAGAAATTAAACACACAAAATATAACACTTGGTGCCTCTCTTTCTCAGTTCAACATGTATGCAATAAATTTATCAGACCTTTTTTCTAACACCCTCATATCTAAATAAATGGAAAAAATACTTTTATTCATACATTTTTCAAAAAGAGAAAAAAGGGAGTAAGCTCATAATGGATAACAAAGATGATATGAATACTCTTCAAAACTCACACAAAGAACCAAAGCCTCATTAACGTGTTATAAGCACCTGTTCTGTAAAAAACTTGTGAAATAGTTTTACAGAGTTAAATATATTTTTCACACTAAATTAAAATGAACATTCTATGGTGCTGATGAATTTAAAAAGGGAAAACAATCCATCCTCTCAACATTACTGCATAGAATTCGGCTCCCAAACTAACAGTACACTTTTACAAATTGATATAAATAATGAAGTTAGCTATGGACAATTCACTGGATGATGCACGGGACATTTTGTTTCTTTTTTCTACTACTAAAGAGATTATAATTGGAAATTATGGTGAATCTAGTAAATATGTATTTGTTTTATATAATATTAGTTGGTGGTAAAGTTACACCGAATAATAATTACTTTAACTAAGTCAAATATACATTTATAACGTCTAATACACGACATACGTCTGATGTTATAAATTTATATTTGATATAAATTTACCTGCAAGAATGGTATATATATTAGACGCCTTGTTAAAATAAATATATTTCCATATTACTTCATCACTATTTATTATATGACACAAAGCATAACTAGTAGATTAATCATCGTTTTTAAATTCTACTTTGCTTACGAGTTAGAAAAAAGAGCGTCAAATGTCCTGTGTGACATCTAGAATAATGACCATGAACTAATCTATGGCACCTTCTTATGCAGATGAATGAAGTATTTGACGTTAAAATACATTTTCATATACGTTTAAATGTTCCATTATGAAGCACGAGTACTTATAAAGTTAAATAATAAATTTTGTTCGATTCCATTAGATCTAGACTTTCACAAATTCTTTCTTTCCACGTTTGGTTCTCATAATGTAAGTAAATATGTAAAGAAACTGATTTATAGCCGTGTGAGTATTGAAATTTTTATCAATAGCCAAAGGTATATTTTTTATTTTAAAAATATTAAAAAATAGAAATAAAATGCGTGCATTCAAATTGCTTAGTTTGTTGAATTTTGAAACCGAAAATACAGTGACTGGCTTACTCATAAATTATCAAAGCAATTTCATTTCAAAGTAATTGGTAAGTTTTCACAATTTCAAAACATATTAAATTACAAACTACAAAACCCTTACAAAATGCAGGTAGTAATGAACACTTTATTTTTTTCTAATTCAATGAAAAATATGTTTTTAAGGATTAAATTTTGTTGGCGCAGCTTAAAGTTTATATTTAATAGAGATGAAAGAACTTTAATATTCTTGCAGTGTCCAAATCAGCTTTCTAGGAAAAGGATAGATTGTATTTCTCCCAGACCCTGAATAGAAATAAACTACAGCCATTGTGTATGTTGAAGTTTTTCGCCACTTCAGGAGAAAATGCTTTTTACAATGCATGAAACATTGTATGGTGCGTTGAATCATGAAATTCTGTCTAGACTTGTCCCTCCAATCCGGTAACATTTGGGAATATAGCCAGGAATAAATCTGACAGGTGATATCTAATATTTTGAAGTAGAAAGGTGGGAGGAGAGTTGACAGTTTTTTTTACGTGACTAAATTCTATTAAACCAACATCTATGTACTTAATGCTCTGAAATTAAAATAAAGGAGATGACAAGACGTATTCACTTTTTGTTTTAATGTTCATGAACAAAAAGGTTTGATATTATGTATTTTTTTAATAATGTACAATGGAACAAAGAATTAGGTCTGATTTAACTTAAATTTATTTCCTTGAAAGCATTTGCAGTCAATATTAAATTTCTAAATTCCTGCATAGTACACACAAAATACCGGAACAATGACTACATTTTTAGTTATTAAAATCTTATAAAAAAGCTGTTAGTACCCCTATCACACTTTTGCTATGAAAGTGGCACAACTCAAACTTCATTTTGAGTTTAAGTTGGGGCAAATCAAAGAAGCTAGTTGAACCATGCAATATTATTTACAAATTGAATTCATATTGAAACTGACTTATATTATTCTTCCAGCTTCAACTCCACTTACTCAGTGATTTTATACACACCGTAAGTTAAGAATGAAGAATTCTGAGTTGTGAAACTTTTGAAGCAAGGATGCGATGACATTTGTTTACAATTTTGAATGTTTTTGAGTGAATTTTTTTCCCCAAAGGGACATTTGCTAGTTACATTTTTTCAAAACTACAGTACAAATCAGTGTTTTTTATATTCAAAATACTTCCTATACCTTAAACCTAAGGACTCTCGAATTATTTCTTAAAAATACTTTATAGGTGAGCGAAAATTTATTTGCGAATTGTCTTAATATTGTATTGAATGTAGCGGGGATTTTAAAGGGCTGTTATATCTACAATATCTACTTGTTTCGTATTCATATACCGGCCACTATATCGACGTTTTGAGTGCTTTCTTGTGTTTCATGGAATTTTTTGTTTTAAAGTATATGAATAGTCAGGTTCACAAAAAATTACATAACATATTTATTCAAACGAAAAGCTGCAATGGTAAACTGGCTTAAATAACATACATTCTGACCTTGCCATTGTGCACTTGGGATGGAAAGATGATTATACTCAATTTGCGCGTTGGCGTAACATGTCCCGAAAAATGCATGAGATAGAAAATCTACTCTCTTAACAATTTCAAAAAGATAATGTTTTTTATATAGTCTCTTATATTGTGGTAGTTAAATTTTAAAATAGAAATAAGTTTTTATTAAGGTTTTCTCTCTCATTCTGATTCTAATAGAGGAACAAAACATGTTTCTATCTGTGAAATTTAAAATAAATAATAGTTAATAATTATACTAACAAAATACTAATTATAAATGTCTGTGATATTTATGTTTGAATATCAACAAAACCAATTTCAAAATAAAATTAATAAAATATATTAATTATTATTTGTTCATTTTAACGTTGAATTAGCAATTTTTTGTCAAATACAAATCACTAACTACTCATTGAAAATTTATAAAACTTGTTACTCCAGAAAATATTTAGTTACAAATATATTTTCTGTAGTCCTTAAGTAAAAGAAACATATAAAGTGCATAAACTGTTTTTAATATTATTCAAAAATTTAGCACGAACCTAAATTCTTCATAAAATAATGAAATAACACTTGACGTAATCATCATTTACTACGAACCGTAAAATAATAAAATCAATTTATTGTCTTTACAGTTTGGTAAGGAAAGTTAGAATTAATATTAAAAAGCATAGTTAAAATAAACGCGTGCTTTGGTAGAAAAGAACCAAAGTTTAAAGCAATTTAAGGTAAGTAAACTAATCAATCTGTCTCACTTTGACTAAATAAGTATGATATGAGCCGTTTGACAGCAATAAGTTGTATATTACAATGAAATTTCTGAGTTATTGTATTATGGAAGGTACCATACATATAAAAAAATTCTCATAAGTTCTAGAGTGCTTTTAACAAATTTAAAAGGTAACAGGCTTTTGTCTATAAATAATAGATTTAAGGATATGATAATTAAACGGCTATTTCCCTCAAAATCCTTTTAATATGACATTACACATGTTCAATGAAAATAAAACCATGCTAAAAGCAACTACTTAGCTTATTATAACAAAACCTTCATGTAGAGTTTTTTAATAAAAATGCCTAAAAATAAGACATGCTATGAATATAAAAACTAATTAATAAAAAAAGGCAAATTCACTTACTAAGTAGAATGTTTTAAATGAAAATTCAATACATATTATTCAAAAGCCCTTGATCAAATGCATCCTATGTGGAATTAGATTATTTGTGATTTAAGAAGTTCTACTATCCAAAGAGTTTGGACATGAGCATAGATCTGGTCATTAAATCTATAATTTTCTGTCTTATTATATCCCATTTTCAATTGGAAACTATCTTTATAAACCCACAATAAATCCACTTTACTGGACAATATAACCGAAACTTAGAAAAGTATGTTAGTGTAAAACTGAGTAAATATTTATTTGTTGCGACACAATAGAAAAGGCACCAGTTACAGTACCGAGCAACGTCGAAAACACATATGAAAAAAAAATATATTAAAACACTAAAACACAGAAGCTAAATAATACAATCTATTCTTTTCAACAAGTGAAAGTATCTAGTCTAAAATGCTGGAAAAAACTAATTTCGAGAAATACAATTGATACCCTTTCTTTTAACTGGGATAGTGGTATATAACTGGGATAGTGTGATAGTGGTATTTATGGGATGATTTCTACTATTTTTAGTTAAACAGGCAATGTATACTTCATAAACTGTAATTTGAGACAAGAAATTCAATTGTGATATTAAATCATGGCAATCAATTAAATTATTCTTCAATTTACATAACAAAATCATACATTTTAAATTCCTTCGACTCCTAAAAAATAAACAATGAAAAAATAACCTCAATCCAGAAGTGGGTAAATCAAAAGGGCAAAACCAATATAAACACACAAAAAAGTATTCCTGTGTTCAAAGGAAAATTGAAAACATAAATCAATTGGTTTCAATTCAAAAAAGATTTTGACGTGAAGAATTAAAGTATCAGTGGCCCCTAGTTAATCCTCTACGACTAAGAATTCTTGACAGAAGTTTTCTGTATTACTTCACATTTTAAAGAAGAGAAGTACATTTAGCAATTACAGTAAGCATAAAAAGCGAACCCCAATTTTATATTGATAAAAATTGGAGACCAGGTTTTGAAAAGTTACTGCTTATAAATATATAACGGAAAATAGATATATCTAAAAAACAACCCTCTACGTTTAATGTGGATATAGGGAGAACGGTAAACTCTGAAAAATAATACTATAAATATTTCTGAAATTATGGATGATAAATTATTCCAGCGCTGTTCAAGACGATAATTTATCATTTATGTATACAAAGATCTTAAAATCACGCAACTCAAATATAAAGAGAGTACACTACTTCGAATATGTGGCGCTTGTCAACATAGTGATAAATAGCCAAAGAGTTATCGAATACAGTTTGGCATAGGATTGCGTTTAAAGATTGGCACTATTTTGTCTAGAGAATTACTGACTCTTCGACAATGTTTATTTTTGTGACTATTTAACATATTCTACTTTAAACATTGAATATTGCTAGATTGAATATTGAGAACTAAGTTAAAAAGGGACTAAAACTGAAATACTAGCATATTAGAAATTGATTTTGTTACGTGGCGGAAAGGTGCCTGTTTAATTGTCTTATGCTATATTATGTACGATTTATAAATTTTTATTTCATCTAATAAATTATTTCAGTCTAAGTCTAATACTATTTTTTTTTACCTGTACATTGGTAACAAAACGGTAGACATTTAAAAAGAGTGAATATGTAAAAATAGTTTCTGCCCTATTTTAATTAAAATGAGGGATATAGAAAACTTTTCTTTCTCTCTTGTTTTTTTTTACCTATTTATAATTATTCTGAATCTTCAAAACTGATTAAGAACGTTTTTAATATTGTTTTGATACTTTCATATCGGTTTACCTTGTGATTTTTTTAAATGGAACTTATGTTTTTTTTCCCTTCTTCACTTATTTAATAAATACAGACCATGAATTACGGTGTGTATTCCAACAGTAAGAGTGTTGTACAACATATATGACTTATTATTTGGATTTACCGTAAGAAGAATATTGGGTGGGTATAGAATATTTCGTGTTATAAAACATTAATATTTAAGTTTCTTTTCTGTTTTTGTTTGAGTTATAAATGCGATTTTTCTTTTAAAATTATTAGAAAAGTCAATTTTTTTTTAAAGTGTACGCATGAGGTACAAGTTATTTTATATATGTTAAAATAGTTTATATAAACTTCAATTTTGTTTTTGTGTATTTGTTTGTGGTGGGAAAATCTACGGAAGACCAATAAACCCATTTGCCGTCATCCAATAGACCTGAAACTTGACAGATAGACTTTGTCGAAGACAAGGCATTCTATAAAATATTGGGAGATATCACTAAAAGTCTTCTTTTACACACGCTACTATATTGCCGCTTCGAAGGGATAATTAACCCACTTGCCTTCCTAGAATCGAGCTGAAAATTGGCAAATAGACTCGTTGTCGGACTGCTAGAATTAGAATTTATAGAAGTTTAAAGTAATTTCTTAGACAATAATTATATTAGTTTCACAATAATTAAAATGTCAACAGCACTAAATTCCCAATAATATAGCTGACAAACTCTCCCACCTCCAACCCCCCCCCCCACCTGCTATGTTTTACGAGTGTTTTTTTGCTAAGGTGTTTCAGTTTGAAATTTGGTTGCGTTCTGGGATTCTGATGTGCTAAGAATCTAATTAAAACACACATCGTGCCTGGGTTTAATTTCTTGTACTTTGCTGAGCTATTTCTTGTACTATAGTGAAGATGCTATTAATTTTTTTAATAAAAAGATGGAAGAATTTGTATTACATACTTATACAATATTATTCTTCGTAACTTTACAATATTTGCTTTCCTGAACAATTACTATTAATTGGAGTATTTGTTTGGTAAAATGATGGAAGAATTTTATGAATTATATAATATTACACTTGATAAATTTACAACATTGGCATTCTCTATTTGTGAATACAACGATAAAAGTGTAAAAGTGCATAAAAATAATATTTCTATAAGTAAACCTTACTAAATTACAAATCTTAGAAAGTTTTTTTTTTTAAATTATCAATAATTAAAACTGAAAAGAGTAGTTTATTTACAATTCGTTGGACATTGTTAAATTATATCAAGAAAACTGAGTACAACTTCACAAGCTTTTTTAGCACACACGTGATCGGAAAAGTTATAATGATTGTCCCAGAGGAATACAATCAACCAACAATTTAACACACAAGATAACTACGTCATACAATGTATCCTTTATCTAACTACGGCAGCGCCAAAGTGAGGAGAAACCTGTCAAATATGCTACCCTGCTCCCAAAAAGATTCCTCTCATATGGTTTCACCCTCGTTGTATAATTGAAGTGGGAGTGCGCAGTCTAGTGTTTGTTATAAATCTATGCTTGTTGTAAAGGGACTCACCAATTTCTATCGGGATCAGAAAATTAGAGTTTAAATTTATATAAATTTGCGTTGTTAATTCTGTAGGAAACTACAATTTTCTACTTAATTTAAATTTTATTCTAACTAACTTAAATATAAAACACACTTGCGAACACAAGTATAAAACAAATATTAAATCATGATATAAGTTCAGCAAAGGTGAAAACTGTAAAAGTTTAAAAACATTCCCAAACTTTTGAGTGTGGATCATAATGACTTTTATCCCTCCCACTCCCGATCTCCCTTTTATGGGCACTTCGGTTTTCATTTTTCTCTCTGTCAGTAAGCTAATTCTTACTAGTATGTCAATTTTCAGAATTGTCATAACGCCAATCAGGATCGCAATAACAGTATGTGATAAAATATTCCGTGAGAGCTTACGATTGCAATATATATTAAAGCTGGTCAAGACATTTAGTAAATTATATAACATTCGCAGAAATTACATTTCCAAGATTTCCGTTACCAAGTCTTTTTTTTTAATTGTATAGCATAATTAATTTTAAGCACCAGATTTAATCTTTTCAAACTACCTCCTTGCTCCTGGTGGCTGTATGGTTAGAGATCTGGCCTCGCATGACAAAATTGCCGGATTCGAATCCTGGATTAGGCATGGATGTTCGTTGTGGTTCGGAATCCATGTTAAGCTGTAGGTGATTATTCGTTGATTGTAGGTGTAGGTGATTATCCGGCCTGATTAACGGTTATTGTGCACAAATATAGGTCTTTGAGCATACAAACCAGCCACCCACCTGACGCCTGTGTGGTTAGAACCCTGCACTTGCATATCAAAAGTGTGGGATTCGAATCCTGGTGTTAGGCATGGCTATTTGTTGTGGTTCTGTTAAGCAGTAGGTCCCAGAGTGACTAGCCGTTATTTTGCACAAAAACAGGTGGTTGAGCTTACAAACCACACAACCAAATTTCCTCCAATCACAGTAAAGTAAGAATAAAATTCAAATGATAGTAGCTTGTTAAAAAAAAAATCAAAAATCAAGGAAACTGAGTTACAGTATTAAGTGAACAGGGCTTACTACATTTTGGCTACTTTTAGATATTTACACTACACAATGTGGTCAGAGTTAATAGAATTTTGGGACATGCTTTTTACGAAAAGACCATATTGTATGTCTAGTATTGCAGTTAGGGAGCCCAGAAAGAGCAGGGTAAGAGCCCAAAGTCAAGTGTCTAGTTAAGATGAAGAATTAGATAAAGATGCTTGTATTGGTCACTACTTTCACGAGTTAATTGCTGGGGTTCACAGTATGCAGTCAGCACCTATGCAAAATTGGTTGAGTAAAGGTAATTCGTGGAGGTAATTTTTAAATACCCATAAATATCAGTCCCATTGCACCACGTTGCTTTATGATTCCTGGGAAATCTCGTCATAGACACCCCTTCGACCTTTCACTGCAATTGTCGAAGCAGGATGGGGGGGGGGGGAGAGGTCAAACAATCAGCACTCTGGGTCTTTACCCTCTTAAGTGTGCAATGTTGTACACAAGACTTCACTACAAGTATAAAACAAATTTAGAATCTCACTCTCCTCCCTTTTTATTTTACGAACCTGTAGTTTTAAATTTTTGGTAGTCAGATTTTTGTCTTTTGTTTGTCCGATAATCCCGAATTTCATCATTCTAACACTATTTGAAGTTTATATGATAATGGATTACCACCCGTTCGAATTTCTCTATTTTCAGATTTTTTTTCTCTATTTATACTAGTATACTATATTTTAACATTTTATCACTTCCAGAAGTATCTTAGATGTTTGATGATGCATGAGTTACTGAGCACATATCAAATTTAACCATTTTTTAACACGAATACCTTGAGATATAAGTGAGATAGACACACAGATTTCTTTCTCTAGACCATGGTCCTAACATTTAAAAGTGGAAGAATAGACCGCAATATGTTAGTTTAGCTTTCACTCGTTCCAAAGAGTTTTGTCTAGTACTATTTATACCATATTATATTGGAAAATTACATATTGTAAGATTTCACACAACGAGAATTGTATGAAATTGAGATTTTATACAGACAAATTACGCAGTATACATTTTTCTTAAAAGTAAGTTCAACTAGTCTTTCAAGTCAACCAGTACATTATCCAGGGGAGAGGGGTGAGTGGTTGATACGACTGCAGTCACCCGTTTAAAAACGAGAAAAAACTACGCCAAATTTCTAATGTTGGAGTTATTTGTAAATAATTAATAATATCTTCATTTAGCAGACTTTCCAAGTCATATTTTTTTCAAAGTAACTATTTAACTCTAACAACGAGAAACACACACATACTCTTGACGTATTAGGGAAAACTAATGAATGGCCACCGTCCACAGTAAGGTGTTCACCCCTACCAAATGTATTTCGAAAACTCATTTTTAACGACATGAAAAAGGGGGCTGTATAATTGTTGCTTTACTGAAGCCTCCCTTTATTAAATTTATAAAATGCCTGAGTGAAAACATCTTGTGACAGTGAAGTCTTATCTTATACGTACAATATTTCATAATACATGCGAGAAAAAAAATTAGACTTGATTAATGTCATTGACAAGGTTAATAGTAAAAATCTATGTTAAGCAAAACGAGAGTGAACGCTGAAAGTAAATTTGGTCGTTTTATGAAAAAATAAAAATATATCGTCCTAGCTTTCAGTGTTGATGTTGATAAGAGTATCCCCAGTATTTGTGGAATACAACGTCACAGGAAAAATATTCCTCAACAAACAGTTGAAGAACATTACAGACGAATTGACTTCATTCCGTACTTATATGACATTCTTTCATCTTTAGAAAATGATTTTTATCCCATGAAGAAACTTTACAGGCATTCAGAAAACTGATACCAATAAACACAGGCAGTTCAGAATTTTCTGCCATATAAAATCTGGTAAAATTTTATAAATGCGATTTGCCTGGTTATCATGACATCATCGAAGCAGAATGGGAAATGTGAAAGACAGGAATCGGAAATCTGTAGACGTATTTCGAAATATACGTCAACTATTAAAAATTTTGTGCTTTCTACTACTTTCAATTGAAACTGCTGAAAGAAACTTTTTCATTGAACGACCATTAAAATCATTTTTAAGAAATTCTATGACTGAAACAAGGTTGAATGGATTGCTACTTATATCCATTCCCAGAGACATAAAAATATCTGATGGCAAGGTTCTGAATAAAGTTAAAAAAGGTTAGAAAGTTGAATTTAATATTGTAAACAAGTAATCAGTAAGTTGAGTATCTCTTAAAAATAACGTAACTCTTTGCTTAATTTGTTCTTCAGTTATTAATAAAAAATTTAGATTCATTAAAATAAATGTGCGTTCATTTAAAAAATAGTTTTGCTATTTCACTTTCATCAAATATTAAAATATAAAAAATAGCAAGGTTGTCTCAACCCCCCCCCCTTCCCCTTCAAAAGGTGTGTCTGGATACACCACTGAAATCAAGAAACGTGGTTACCATGCTTGAAAATGGAAGATTATAATTTACGAGCTCAAGCTACCTGATTCTGAGTTATAGTTCTTGCTAAATATTGAAATTTGCTTTTTCAGCTGGCCAATCTAGCATAATTCAGAATACTTGCAATAACAACATCTATTGTTATATTAACAGGATAAAATTCCTCCAAAGGCGATCAAGTGTGCTGTTCAATTAAAAAAACAAAACAAAACAGGTTACTTAAGAGCTTAAGGTAGCTTGTTTCTACAAAATTGATTTTTTTTATTAAGTAGACATTTAAGTTTCAACAGCGTATGTTTTTTAATTGGGAATAAAGGAGATTCGTGTTCTTAATATACTGGTTAAAAGAGCCAAGTTTCAATTAACTGGCTCTTTTATCCAGGCAATCCACTGAGGCAATGATGGCACAGTTTTCAAGGTTTAAAAATATTTATTCTCTCTTCAGAAAACTCACAAAATTTATTCACAGGCAACAGTTTAATTACTCTCAAGCTTCAACACAAGCTTCAACGAAAATAACTTCGAATTCAGCGATTATACAAGCTCACTCCAATAGGTAAACAAAGCGATCAGCTTTCAACGGAGTCCGAAGTCAATCTGAAAACTTTCCCGATCTCTCGGTCTTTAAATACTAGCGCGAGAGAATAATCGAGAAATTTCCGGCCAATTTGTCGGAAAAGAAACATCTCGAAACTTCTCGATTGCTTTAGGTGTTGCCACCTTTTTCTAACCTGTATAATCGCTATTAATAAATAAAATAAGATAAAAATAAATTACAATAGAATTTTAAAATAATACGTCACTATTTACAATATATACAGACAATTTGTGCAACATTTCCCCCTTCTTAAAGACTGCACGTCCCGGGCAGTGAAGTCCTTAAGAAGACAGGCCATTCAATCACTTCTACCATAATATGGGGCTAGTCTATTGTAGTGTACAACTCTAGGTTTACAGGAGGGTGTCCGTTGAATCCTTACCACGACGTCGTTGATCTTCTTAAGGACCACATACGGCCCTTCCCAGTTCGTCTGGAGCTTAGGGGAGAGTCCTTTCCGACGTTTAGGATTCCATAACCACACCTTGTCACCTTCCTGGAATGAACGTTCCGTGGCCTTGGCATCGTAGCGGACCTTCATGCGCTCTGTCATGATGTTGATTCTTTCTCTGGCGAACCGATGTACGGCTTCCAAACGTGCCTGAAGATCATCTAGATACTGGACAGGCGAGGAAGGGGTCGTCCAAAGAGGAGGTCGCAGGGTAGTCTAACGTCTCTTCCGAAAATCATTTGAGATGGTGTATATCCGGTGGTCTCGTGAGTAGCACTTCTGTAGGCCAAAAGGAACAGTGGAAGTTTCTGATCCCAATCTTGCTGGTTCTTGGAAACAAACAAGGAGAGATGATTCAGAATCGTTCTATTAAATCGTTCAACCATTCCATCGGATTGTGGGTGCAGGGGAGTTGTACGAGTCTTTTCCATGTCGAGCAAGTCACACAGCCCAGTGAAGACGGCAGAGTTGAAGTTCGTCCCCTGATCGGAATGTATCAGCAGGGGTACGCCAAATCGGGAGATCCAATTTTGTACGAGGACTTCTGCTACGGTTGTGGCTTCCTGGTCCGGAATCGCGTATGCTTCTGGCCACTTGCTAAAGCAGTCCATGACAACTAGGATGTATTTGTTGCCATTAGTTGTGTGAGGTAGGGGGCCTAAAACGTCCAATGCAATTCTTTCGAATGGTGCTCCCACGTTGTAACGTTGCAACTTTCCACGAGTTCGTGTCTTCGGTCCCTTCCGCGAATTGCATGCATCACAGGACTTGCACCACTTCTCCACGTCGGACTTTGCTTTGTCCCAGAAGAATCTTTCCCTGACTTTCTGAAGAGTTTTCGTGATACCAAAATGTCCTCCAGTAGAACTGCTGTGAAGTTCTTCTAGAAAGTTGGTAACTCTAGAACTTGGAAGTATTAATTGCCACCGGAAGCTTTTGCCATCATCGGACTCCCATCGACGGTAGAGTACTCCATTTTTCAAGTGCAAAGAGTCCCACATAGCCAAATATCTCTTCATTGTTGGACTATAGGGTGCAATTTCCTGCCAACTGGGTTTTCCGGTAGCTGCTTCCATGAATTCAATTAGAGGTTTCAAGTCCTGATCTTCAATCTGACTCTTTCGAACATTCTGGTCACTCCAAGGATCCACGTCTGAAGTAGTTGACTTGGAAGTTATTTTACGAACGGCAGATGCGGTCGTCCCAAACTTAGACTCCGCATTGGAACAAAATCGGCAATTCTCCGGACATGGTCTTCTAGAAAGAGCATCTGCATTCCCATGGAACGTTCCTTTTCTGTGATGGATATCCATGTCGTATTCCTGCAGGCGCTGAATCCACCTTGCTATTTGTCCCTCTGTATTCTTGAAATTTAGCAACCAAGTCAGAGACGCATGATCAGTTCTTAAAAGGAATTTTCGGCCGTACAAGTAATGATGAAAGTGCTCCACGGCCTTTACTATTGCCAGTAACTCCTTTCTTGTGACGCAGTAGTTCCGCTCGGATCTTGACAGGCTCTTACTAAAATAAGCGATGACTACTTTCTCCTGTCCTTCAATTTCCTGGGAAAGAACGGCGCCCAGTCCCTCATTGCTGGCATCTGTATCCAGAATAAAGTCCTTGTTAACATCGGGAAAGGCCAAAACAGGCGCGGATGTTAAAGCTGTCTTCAGTTGATTGAAGGATTCGTCGCAGTCGGCAGTCCACAGGAACTTCTGTTTGCTCTCTGTCAGTCGATGCAGGGGTCTGGCGATCTTGGAGAAACCTTTCACGAATCTACGGTAATACGTGCACAGGCCTAGGAAGCTTCGCAATTGATGAACGTCTTGCGGTCGAGACCAAATTTGCACAGCATGGATCTTGGCTGGATCTGTGCTCACTCCATCGGATGAGATGATGTGTCCGAGATAACTGACTTTCCGCCTAAAGAGCTTACATTTTGATGGGCTAAGTTTCAAGTGGGCTTCCCTAAGCTTCAAGAACACGTTCTTTACGTTTTGCAAGTGTTGATCAAAACTCCGCCCGGTGATAATGATATCGTCCAAATATACCAGACAGGTCTCGTAGGAAAGTCCTCTAAGCACAGTCTCCATTAGTCGCTCGAACGTAGCCGGTGCATTACACAAGCCAAACGGCATAACTTGAAACTGCCATAATCCTTGTCCGGTAGTGAAGGCTGTCTTCTCACGATCATCGGGATGTATCTCCACTTGCCAGTATCCACTCTTCAAATCCAACGTTGAAAACCACTGGTTCCCCGATAGAGTGTCCAAAGTGTCATCAATTCTTGGCAGAGGGTAGCTGTCCTTTTTCGTAATTTCATTCAGCTTCCGGTAATCCACACAAAATCTAGTGGAACCATCCTTCTTTCGAACGAGTACGATTGGAGAGGCCCATGGACTTGAGGAGGGTTCAATAACTCTATTATCTTCCATTTCTTGTAACAATCTCCCGACCTCCTCTTGTTTTGCAAATGGAAGTCTTCGAGGATGTTGTTTAATCGGTAAGTGGGTCCCTGTGTCAATTCGATGTTGTGTAAGCTTCGTTCTTCCTACATCTTTCAATGACATGGAGAAAACGTCCTGAAATTCTTTTATAAAATTTCCGACAATCTTCTCTTGACTTCTTTCCAACCGAGCATCCTCGAGGAGCTGGTCCACTAAATCCGCGGAGGGTGCTGTCGAAAACTCTTTCGATCCCCGTTCGATGCTTGTAACAGGTGTGCAGGTGGTAATTTCTTCTCCTTTCTTGATAACTTTGGTAGCATCACCGATGTTAGCCATTCTCACATGCACCACCTCCTGCGAGAGATGAGATCCACAAGCGTCGCTCCTACTAGGACTCCTTTCGGGACGCTATTCGATGATGGGAAGTCCGTTACTCCAAATCGGAAGGCCTTCGGGAGCTCTGCTGAACCCTTTACAACCAAATCTGTCATGGAGGGGATGGGGATGTCTTCAAGAGCTACTATTCGATATGCACACGGCTCTTCCGAGTCCAAACCGAACAATGGAATTTCTTCTTTCCCGGTTTGAAGCTCACCTTTCTCGAAATTCAAAGTGATACCATTTTTCTTTAGAAAGTCCAGCCCGAGAATACATGGGTCCACGATTTCAGCAACATAAACGGTGTGAGTATAGGTGTTAAATCCAAACGAGATGTTGACTTTCAATTTCCCATGTACAGAAATTTTGTCACCAGTCACAGTCTGTAGCGAAACTGAAGGCGCCGTGTAAAGAGGTTGACTGTCCAGGCGCCGGGCTACATCCGTCCATAAGATGGTTACATTTGCCTCTGAGTCAACTATTAGACGACAGGGAGTTCCATTGATCTTGCCCTCCACGAATAACCCATGGTTTCCTCCTTGAAGGGATGAGATGTGATAGAGGCTGAGTGGGGCACCACCTGCTCTACACGGAGACCTCCACCTCGCGAAATAGCCGCTCTTTAGTTTAAGGGGACTGTTAAGGCAAAAATTTCAAAATTTTATATTTTTATATTTTAGTGGAAATATATAGCCTGCAATTCTAGCTTTCAGTACATACCTTACTTTTGCTAATCCGAGAGGAATTAAGAATATTATTTGAGTTTTTGTAAGCGCGCATATCAGAAATCGTATGTATTTCAATTTCTTAAATTGCATTTTTCTCTTCATGCGTATTTTAAGATTTTTAGGGTATTCGATTTGTTCCTTGCGATTCAAAAGTTGATGCATTGTTTTGAAATTTGGAGATATTGTTTACTATACTATTTTGAACACAATTGTGCATGGATTTTGGAATCTGGTATTTTTTTATTGTTTTACAGCAATTTTTGTAATGATTCTATTTAAAAAGTTTAAATTTTTTGCCATAGTACCAAAGTTTTGCTTTTAAATAATTAACCAATGAGTCAAATTCAAAATCCATGCACAATTATGTCAATATATATTCAATTAGCTTGTACAAAAAAATTAAGACAGATTGCAAAAAATTTTAATCACAAGGAGCTTTTTTAAAATTACGGAAAAAAAGCTAAATTTTTCAATAAAAATTTAATTTCTTGAAAAAAAATCAACACAATTTTTTTAAATTTTAGGTTGTGTTTCATATAATTGCTATTGAACTGCACAAAAAATTTCATGAACTTTAAGCAAAAATTGAAGAATTTTTATTTTTGACTTAACAGTCCCCTTAACTGCTGAGACTCGGACGAGGGTTTGTCCCCTCTCCTGTCCAATTCAGGGCAATCACGTCTGAAATGTCCTTCACGGTTACAGAACCAACAAACCACTCTAGTTTTTCGATCCCTCGAGCCAGGATTACTTCTCATAATTCGCTCCACCTTGCTTTCCAGTTCTTGAAACTTCTTCGTGAAAAGTTCAGAGGAATCGTCTGCCAATGTTCCACGTACGAAACGCCGATCTTTTCTAGAAGCTTGCTGTGCGGCTTCTACTCTCATGGCATAGACGAGGGTGGACTTCAGATCTTTGCTGTCTGACATCCTGGTAGCTTGCTGTATGTCGGGATCTTTGATGGCATCCATGAAATACTGAAGAGACAGATTGTCTCGTACGTCCGAGGGACAGTCTGGGAAAGCGAGGAGCGACAGTCTTTCTACATCCGATGCCAATTCTTGAAGAGTTTCATTGGCCTTCTGCTATCTCACTTTCAATTGCAGTCTGTTGTAATCCTTTAGATGCTGCTCCCCAAACCTTAACCCCAACGCACTTGCCAGCGCCACGAATTCTCCCAGCTTCTCTTCAGGTAGTGTCTGTAAAATGTCAGCAGCTTCACCTCGAAGAGATGCTGCGAGATGGAATGCTTTCGAAGTATCGTTCCAACCATTCGCAGAAGCAATAATTTCAAACTGCGTTTGATAAACGCGCCAAGACGATCTCCCATCAAAAGTGGCCACTTTGATGTTGGAACGTGGCGCAATAAAGGGAGTGGAAACATTATCCCAATTCGGCGTTGCAATGGTCACAGCTTCGCGAGTTTCAATTTTTCGCAGCCTTTCTTCTACAACGTCAATGAATTTGTCTTGCTCTTCCTTTAAGGTGGAAACTTTTCCTTGCACGGTGGAAACTTTTTCTTGAATGGTGGAAACTTTTTCTTGCACGGTGGAGACTGTTTCTTGCACAATGGAAACTTTTTCTTCAACTTCATTTCTCACTGTCTTAAGATCTTCTTTGACATCCAAAATATCCGCCTTCATTAATTGAAGAACACTCTCTGTGCGCTCTATAAATCTATCAACGGACGCAGAAGATGATTCTTGCTTGGATGCTAAAGCTTTAATCTCCGATGATGTAGCGGCAATTGCGGCGGCGGTGGACTCTTGGCCGGCTTTTATTTCGGCTGCTGCAGTTTCTTGGCAGGCTTTCATTTCGGCTGCGGCAGTTTCTTGGCAGGCTTTCATTTCGGCTGCAGCAGTTTCTTGGCAGGCTTTCATTTCTTTCATTTCAGCTGCGGCAGTTTCTTGGCAGGCTTTCATTTCGGCTGCGGTGGTTTCCTGTTGGGCCTTCATTCCAGCAATCATTTCCATCAACTGCTTCATTTGGTCTTCCATCATTCCTCTAGTTGTCGGCATTCAAAATTACGAGATCCCACTTCTGACACCACTGTTATAAATTTTTCCACTGAGGCAATGATGGCACAGTTTTCACGGTTTAAAAATATTTATTCTCTCTTCAGAAAAATCACAAAATTTATTCACAGGCAACAGTTTAATTACTCTCAAGCTTCAACACAAGCTTCAACGAAAATAACTTCGAATTCAGCGATTATACAAGCTCACTCCAATAGGTAAACAAAGCGATCAGCTTTCAACGGAGTCCGAAGTCAATCTGAAAACTTTCCCGATCTCTCGGTCTTTAAATACTAGCGCGAGAGAATAATCGAGAAATTTCCAGCCAATTTGTCGGAAAAGAAACATCTCGAAACTTCTCGATTGCTTTAGGTGTTGCCACCCTTTTCTCACCTGTATAATCGCTATTAATAAATAAAATAAGATAAAAATAAATTACAATAGAATTTTAAAATAATACGTCACTATTTACAATATATACAGACAATTTGTGCAACAATATAATGGTTAAAAGAGCCAAGTTTCAATTAAAAAAGCATTTACGTTTCTAACTATTCTTAATTTTTTTTTTTTTAATATTTTCCTTGAATATAAGACTTCTAACCCAATCACATAACCTAGAAAAAATAATTTTTTTTCATAGGCGTAACCATCGAGTTGCAGAAAAAGCTGTTGCTGGGTTACTTAGTAGGGAACGTTATTACAGACTATTTACCATCTACACAGTACGAAAAGAATTACCATTTATTTGAGTTCTTTTTCATTCGTCGGAATGAGGGAGGCTAAAATGTCTGCGAATTGCTTCTGGAAAACGATGTTTGCTCGGTAGCAATCTGATTAAAATATAATAATGGGAGAAATATAATATATAAATGAGTGATACATTATATCTGTTAGTATGTACAAAGTATTTAAATTAGTTTGGAATTTTGAATGTAAAGTTACACAAATCAGCATATTTTAAGGGGTAAGATTATATAAATTAAACATTATATGTTTTATTTAGAAAAAAAAAGTAATTTTAAATTGGCCTACTGGGGTGCTGTATAACCTAAACTTAGACAGTGTAAAACCCATTTGAGAGTTGGAGCTTACCTTTTGTGGAACCGCGAAATTGAATGCCTCAATCACAAAACCTTTGAAAGATTGAAAGTAACTTTTAATCAGACCAGATAAGAAATATCACGTTATAAAGGAAGAAAAAAATAATGTCCATAGATTCGACTCGTGCGTAAAACCATGATGAGTTGAGGAAATTAAGGCTTTTATTTCTTTTTTGAATTCTTCTAGTGATTGCTCCGAATTGGAGATGCATTTCCTTTCGAACGTTGTTTTCGACGCTTTCATAAATAGTTTTCTATATTTCTTTTGAGGGGGCTGGGTACTTAATACTTCACCGAATTCAACTCACGTAAACATAGCATTTTGCGCTTTCTGCGAGTGGTTGAAGAATACTGATGACTTGGCGTTTTCTTTTCCCCCTTCATTCAGCCATTGATATTATTTACGACTTTTACGGAATCGTAGGTTTGTCCAACCGGAAATTCTTTGGTGGTCACGGTGTAAGGAATTCCGGGAGCACAAGTGAATGACTGCGGTGGATCCTGAAAATGTATGTCAGAAACACAATTCCGGACACTTCAATATTGCGTTAGGAAGGAAAGCAGGGTTGAAGTTCGATAAATGTTCATATCAACAGGATATTTGTACAAGTAGTTGTACTTTGAAGGTATTTGAGTAAGACCAGACATGAAGGTCGAGTTTTCTAAAGGTGATCAAGACTTACTTTTTTATTTCTGAGGAGATTATAGTTAAAATTTCTTTTTGAAACCTTTATAAACTGAAATACATTGTAAAAAAAATTTAATAATTTGGAAGAAGATATATGAAGAAGGTCGACGCATAATAAACAGCTCTTCGAACGGCCAACAAAAACACGATCTGGGCTCACGGAAGAAATTTGAATTTGACAGAGGTCAAAGACACCAATCACAGAACGTCACTTACCAGATATTCTTATATAGGTGGCTTAGGCCTCTGTCATATGCAAATTTTCTCCGTTCGCCCCGATCGTATTTTTGTTGGCCGTTCGCCGAGCTGCCTTTTGAGTATACTTAACGCGTCCGTTTTTTTGTGATACGAGTACCGTTCCAACGTTCTTTAGGGTTTTCGCATTTTTCTGAGCATTTTGCAAATGTATAAATGTACATATTTTTCACTTTCATTTGTATTTAATTCTCGAGTTTTTCTCAACTGTTTTAAATGTGCTAAATTGTTATTGTTGGAGAAATGAAAGGCAAGTTTTAAATTGAGTTATTTTTCCTGATTAGATTTTAAATGAATGTAACTATTTTAAAGATTTTGGCGTGAGGATTAAATCTATAAAACTAAGCTTAAAGCTGAAAAACTTCTTAACCTCAATCAATTTTGATACAAAAGTACAATAATTATTTCAAAACAATACCATGATTATTTTACCCATATACATTCTTAAAAGGATGTTTTAGGCGTGAGGCTGAAATATTGAAGACTAGCCTTAAAGTAAAAATATCTTCATAACCTAAGAAAATTTTGATACACAAGTACAATTGATTATTTTATCACAATCTCATATATTATTTCAGGAAGTTTTTATTGAGACAATTCCACATTCTCTTTTCATACAAAACCAAAATTGTTAAATAATATCCCAATTTGAATACACTTGACTACACTTCTGGCGAAAATATCTCCTACCTGACTTTATGCGAAAGACAGTGTTTGTTTATATATACACCAGATTTTTTGGAAATTTTCTTAAATTTTAGGTTTAGTGATTTTTCAATGAGCTGTTGGCGATTTGAGGTAGAAGCTCTGAAGGCTTTGTGTTAAAAGAGATAAAAATTTGCTTCACTCGCTCATCATATAGCTCAAAATGTGAAATTTTTCCTCTCTAAAATAAAATTGAGAAAGTTTATTGGTTGAAACTATACGAAATATTAAAGGGTTTCAGTGAAGTTTATATTAATTGAATCTAGAAAATCCAAATTAATGACAAAAGTCTACGTTTGATTTTTTTTTTTACAGAGCCACTTTAAATAACCAAACGGATTGTAATGTTATTTTAAGGCATTGCTGAAAATCTTTTATATTACAACTGGATTCCTATATATTATTATTATTATTATTATTATTATAATTTTTTTTTTTTTTTTTTTTTTGTGACGATACTTTTTCTCAATTTTTACAAATCCAAAATTTAGAAACGATAGATAAATTTTTAGGCTAAGACCTCAGCTTCTGAAGATTATAGAAAAAAGCAAATAATAATTTTAGCACTTAGAGGAAAACTAAGGAACCTTTCACTTCTCAGTATATACCTTTGATTTATTTCCAAAAAAAGAGTAATTCCTCTAGGCTTTCGAATTCCACAAGCGGCTCCCGGGTATAACTATATGATTATTTACCTTGTTATTAACATTGAAAAAATATATTTTCTTAGAAATAAAAAAGTGTGATGTTTAAATCTAGAAAACTATTTGCTCAATGTTAAGTTTGATACTAGTATCACCCACTCTATTAATTAGAGTCAAAGTTATTCTTTATACACTTTATCTCTAATCACCCTATATGTAAGCACTTTATTATATTAACACTAGTAGCTATCAAAGAATATTACTTTTCACAAGAGTTTTTTATAGCTTAATTTTTATTCACACAATTTTTTTTTTATCAAAGCTCAGAAAAATTGAACGATTTTCATTTAAAAATTAAATTCACTATCATGTTTTTTTTTGGTTTTTTTTCCAAAATAAGGTTGTCTTGAATTAACAGGATAAACAGTGCAACATGGAAGTCCACGTGTGGTAAAACCATTTAGATTATTTATCAAAAGATACTTAGTATCTGGTAGAACGTGACAAATAAAACTACACGTTGAAACCAGAAAGAAACGAAAGATGTAAAAAAGAAAAAAGAAAAGAAAACATCAACCTCAAACCGAAAGCTCTTCCCAACCCACTTGTGTTTTAAATCCGAGCAAAGCAAAACAATCTGAAATTCTCTCAAGGGGACAATAATTTACTTAAAGCAGACACTTCGCGTTTAGCCGTACACACTGTTTCCCTTTTATAACTTCTTTGTCTTCATTATCTTTGCTTTGGGAGGCAATTGCTGGGTAATTGGATAGAATAGGGTTGAAAAAAATATCCTGATTGTTTATTTTTGTTCTTAAGAAACACGATTTGAGATTGAATCCTGACACCACATTGGACGACTCAAATTAGTGACTGTTTCAATAAATCGTGATTCTTCTGAAATTACTTGTTCATTTAGGATCCCCGTTATTTTTTAATATGCCAAGAAAATTCCACAAAATCTGAAATTAGTAAAAGAAGATTGTATTTATTTTTAATCTGTAAGCTTTCATCATAATTGAAAACAAATGTTGTACTTAAAATTAAAAAATGAAAGCTGTATTTTCCCACGTTTTTTTTTTCTTCCTAAAAGTACTTTTATGTTTGATTCCTTGCATCACATTAGGATGGCTTACTTTATTTATTTTCATTTATTACAAATTCCTTTGAATTAAACAATTTCGGTTTTTGAATGACTTGTTTGCTTTGTATTTTACAAATTCATTTGAATTCTAAATTGATTTTTCACTCTATTAATCATAAGTAACTGTTAGTATTAATTTTTGTAATTTAATAAATCACTAATGAATGAAATTGTTGTTCTTCAAGTTGGTTACATGAAAATAGCCATAAAAATAAATGGGAAGATTTTTACTTGAATATTACTAAAATAATAAACTGTCTTCAACTACTTTACATAGTAATATGTATAATGTTTTAATAATATCTATGCAAGTGCTTCATAGCTCTCCTTTTAAGATATTATGTGCACTACCGTGAAACATCATATATTTAATAACGAAAGCACATTATGGGCTTAGGACTTACCATAGTGGAAGCATATTCATAAGGGTATGTGTCATAAGTAATTACATTTTAGTTGACGCTTGTTCTCATTAGTATAGATATTCCATTTAATGTACAGAAAAGTATATTTTTTAGAATAAGTGAGTGAGTTTATAAATAGCCTTGTTATAATAAAAATTATTAGATTTTTAATATAAATTAAATTACATAATTGTACTTTTTTCTAGGAGTTACAATTCCATTCCCATTAGAGCTTATTATAATTCCCATTAGAGTATATATTTGTACTTTTTATAAAAAGATTTTAGATAACATATATCGACCCCTTTCTTTCTGTGTTTCTAAACTATTTTGTGAATTAAAAATACTAAATTATACGTTTTTTTTTGTTTTTTTTTGTGTGTGTGTGTGTCACGTTTTAGAGTAATTAAAAAGTAAAGATATGTTGCAAAAACCCTTTTTAGGTAATTAAATAAATGACATGAAAACTAATATACAAGTTGTCCACAATTAAAGTTCAACTTTCAAAAAACCGTAAAAAAAAACATTCGTTAGAATGGCCTGAAATTTGACCTGCATATAATCAAAGAAGGAGGAATCGGTATGGCAAAAAAAAAAAAAAAAAAAAAAAAAAAAAAAAATCTAGTTAGAACGTTTTTTTTTCTCTTTTGGCATACCATTGGTTTTCAAAAGCCATGATTTGGCATGAGAAAAAGTGCCATGCAAAAGTGAAATCATGATTTTTAAAAGTTGAACTTTACAATTTATCTGAATTATTAATAATTTTCATTCTAATAATTTCAATTATAATCACCTCGGGGAGATTGTAAATAAAGTTCAACTTTCAAAAAGCTGTAAAATAGAAACACTTGTCAGAATTATTTAAAGTTTTACTTGAATATACACGAAAAAGAGAACTCCCTCTTCGAATACATGTTGGGCAAATTTCAGATCCTTTTGACCAGTGGCTTTTTTTACAGCTTTTCGAAAGTTGAACTTTAACTGTGGACACTTTAATTATTTTATTGTGTTTAGAATATTTTTACTAGTGGGGGAGAGGAGGAGGGTGCACAGCCTGCCCAAATAAGATAGGGTCGATGAATTATTATTTACAAATTAATGAGTTAGATGCCGTACTTGTGATTGAAATGATCTTTCTTAATTTTCCTCAAAGTACTTTAATAGTTATTTTCTTTTTTCTAGAGTGCTGCCATCCACTGTATACTAGCACAACTTCTCAAATTTGAACTATTTCTGATTTTTTTTAATTTCGCTTTTTAAACAAATAACGCAATGTCTATTGTAAATATACTATTCGCCAGAATTGGATGTCTTGGCCTTTAACTCTTTGCACTCCAGTGGCGCCTCTCAGGCGCCACACGATTGGATGCCAAACCACGAGAGGACCATTAGGTGTGATGCGGAAATTCGATGCAAGGCCAATGACTGTGTTTAGTTTCTATGAAGCAAATCCATAAACACCAGCCGAACCTAAAATGTCTCGAGCTGCTGATTCCTCCGCGCGAAAAAGGCCTGGAGTGCAAAGGGTTAAATTAGTATATCAATTTTGGTTATGTAAAAAGGGAGAAAAGTATCAGCACTGAAAAAATGCTGTTCTGAAACAAGATATTGAGTGAAATATATTTTACTAAAACATTAAAAATAATTGACAGTTATGGAAACAGACAAGGATTTCCATTGTAAATCTTAAAAAAAACTCAAGTTAAAAATATCCTCCACTGCAGAAACATCCAGAATGCTGTTCCTAGTTGTCGGACTGACTTTTTTTTTGCCGGCTTAGTTGCCGAACTGACTTTTCTGCCGGCTTAGTTTCTGGATTGAGTGATTCTAAATAAACACACGTTGCATTCTGATTCGAAGCTAGTGGACAGTTAAAATTTTTTTTCCTATTTATTGGGAGAAAATCTGCATCTCTCGTCTAGTAAATCCGACTTACAAGTTCAGCTTCCGTATCTTAAAAAATATACAATTAACTACAAAAAGCAACGATCAAAAGGCGGAAAGGAGCTTTTCTTTGGGGCCGTAATGTTTTTTTTTAGTTGTAACTTCTTCACGCAATGGAAAGATTTGATAGAATGCTCGGGGCATCGCAGAAGTCTTCTGCTTGGTTTTTTGGTTTTTTTCTCTAAAATTCTTCCTTTTTTAAAAATCTTTTTATTCAGATAAAATATATTATAAAAACATTAGGTTATATGTTCAGAATTTGGCTATGTTGCAATTGTGAAGTAAAAGTAAAGTTGAGTTTAAATTGCATTTATAGTTAAGCTAAAGAGAAACAAATTTATTTGGGGCTGTTTATAAATTTTAATGTTTACGTATTATAACGTTTTATAACTGGCTCGAAATGTTTAATTACTCTATAATATCTTTTGAAGAAGTGCACTGTTAATGTAGTTAATCAACTTAAAATAAATCAGTCAAGAATTATAATATTTTGTGTTTAATAATTATTTTGGAATATACTTTTTCTTCCAAAATAATTTATAGTAAAGTTCTTAAAATAACGAATCTTTTTAAAGATATACAAGTGCAAAAACTAATTACTATAAGACTATTATACAACTTTTTTTTTTATTATCTTCATAATGAAGTCATGGTAAAAGTTTAAGTAAGGAAGTAAAGGAAGTTTAAAGTTTAAGTATAGTAAAGGAAATAATTTTGTGTTTCTTTCAACGTTTATTTTAATGAAAGTTCTAGATACTTTTACTCAAAGTTAATTTAGAAGAAACCGCTACAGTTTCATATTTAGAATAGATAATTGTTTCATAATAAGAAATTATACAAGGCACAAATGAAAACAGTTTTTGTATTTATTTATATAAAAACGTATTTTAAACTAAACTGATGAACTCAGAAAATAAAAATTTTAATAAATTTAAAATTACTATTAATGTTGGAAGTAATAGCCAAATGCGAGTTAACCGCAACTTTAATCGAACCTCTTCAACAATTTAAAGCGATTTCAATAAGATTTCTATTTTTTTAAATAATTTGAATATAGTAGTTTCTCTTCAAAGAGCAATTTTCTATTTAAAAATTTGGATATAAGTTCGTCTAACAAATTTCATCACAAAAAAATCATAATTGAAAAGGTTAAAAGTAATAATGCGCAAGATTACATTAAAATAGCAAAAAGTTGAAAATATTTAGTGGTAAATAAACATATTTTTCATAATTGTATTTCCAATTTTTTGACTGCAAAATTTGGCTAATAAAGTTTTAAAGCTGTATGACTAATATGGTTTTTAATAAATTATTATATTTTTTGCGTATATACAAAGTAAAATGTTCATAGTTTAATGTCTTTGCAAAAAGTTTTGCTAAAACTACATTTTTTGCCCATTATTCACCATAGCAAGTGCTAATGTGCTAAAAAAACGAAGTATATTCTTAATTGTTTGAGCTACTGTAGACATTAAATTGAAATTTATACATAATGCTATTGATATGTATTGTATGAAACTTGAGTATGCATTTTCAAATGATCAGCTTGCAGATATGTTGACAAAAAGTTTACCTAATCAAAGATTGATTGATATTAGAACCAGGTTCCATGTGAGGTGCGATTAAGGGCGGGTGTTGGAAGTAATCGCACAATACAAGTTAACCACAACTTAAATCGAACCTCTTAATCACTTCTACTTTCATTTTGTTCACTGTATATATTCTTGTGTTAATAAATCTTATTTTATATCTCTGCGATCCAAGACCTGAAGTTAATCATTCTAACAATTAATGAATATTATCTAATTTAGAGCGTAGAATAAATAATAATCATAATGAAATTGTTTTTTAGAGAAGAAAATGGAAAAAAAATATTTAAAAGCTACATGAAAAAAGTGTATCTAATTATTACCATATATGTATAATAATTGTACTAAGAATAAAAGTTACAGTTATTGCCACAAGGAAAACTAATTCTGAGCACGAATTATAAAGAATTATTTGGGACATTCCCTTATATCAGATTAGACTCTGATCACTAGCTTAATTTTTTTTTTTTTTTTTGCAATTGACTAAATTTTCACAATGTGCCGAACATTTGAACACAAGCCAATATATGGTTCTATTGTTCGAACTACTTATGAATTTTCCTCATAATTTTTTTAACTATAAAAGATATTAATATACACTAATGAGCGCACTTAATATTTTAAATAAAGAAGCACATTCAAGCAGTTATTAAACAAAGCCTAAATGCCTAGCCGAACTCAAAAAGTTAATTTTAACAATTTAGATAAGAAAAGATGACATTGCTTCCAATTTTGAGCATGTGCACATGTTTTTCATTTTATGTCTTATTCTTTTCTAATCAAAATCAGTGAAGGTAAAAGTTACACTTTAAATTAATCCTTGAATGTAAAAAAGGGTCATATCATATTTTATTAATAGTTCAGGAGAGAGAAAAAAACATATGGAGTCTTTAGTAAAACGTCTTTTACAAAAAAAAAATTGTATTGTCTGTGGAATATCTTTATGGAAGAACTGAGGGGTGCTTCTAAATTTACTTGTTTAAGAATAGCCACAAGCGTGTTAAGTCTCATATGGATATGACCCCTTTTTACAATTAAACATCTTGGAGCCCCCATACCCCTACCAAATATCTCAGGAAAACACAAAAAATCAAATATACTCAGTGAAATAAATTGTAAGCTTTGTAAATTATACAAACTGTCTAATTACACAGTGATACAAAGCTATCAACTTCCAGGTTTATTTTTAATGAATTAACAGTTGGTGCACTAAAGTTCGGATAACAAAAATCACTACAACAAAATGTCTTTTTTTTTAAGTCGTCCAATTTTTCTTTGCTTAATGAAAGTTTGTTGATGAATATACCTTGCTTGAGGGTATTATCAGTGGTCACTAAGTTTTCTTATAGAGGAAAGATTAGCGGAACAATGTTATTGATGTATTGTGTACACTTCATTGTATGGGATGGATATTTCTCATAGAAAGTGTATGGTATTCGGCAATAGAGAAAAAACTTTGTTCTTTTGTAACACTCTTTCTACTGCTCTCCAGGCTAAAAACTTTCTTCTTGTACAGATTTGGCCATCATGTCTGGAAATCTATAATGTCCTTCCTTTTAAGTTTTCTGCAGTAAACTTCAAAGCATTCTGTTTGTTCACTATGGTTTAATTTGTGGGATTTATCAATCTCTTACTTTTTTTCTTCTTCTTTTTATTGGAAAATATCCCAATGACAAGGACAAAAAATTCTGAAAACCTTCAGACTACACTAAGAACATCATAAAATCTCATCCATGTGCGATTTTATTCTGCCCTCCGTAGTTGTCCATAAAAAGGTCAATAATTAACTAACGGCGACGTTTTATTGATAATGTCAAATGTCCACAGCTGCAACAAACCAATATAAACGACGGAGGCCTACTCAGTATTTGAACTAATAAAGATACCACATCACCTTCTGCCACCGGTTTGCGTTCTCAAGTACTCAAAGCAAAAAAAAAATGTAAGACCTAACCCATATTGATATTTAATTTTCGTTTTTCTCAGTCTTTAGAAACGAGTCCTTGCCTCTTTTTACCTTAAAGCAATACTTTGATGCCTCTAATACACAGATCGAACCAAAAAAATTAAAAAAAAGAGTGATCCTACTCCTTTTTACATTTAGCGATTCGAGTATGTCTGCAATGTCAAGTATGCCTACTTTACCTGCATTATCTCATTGAGTGTCTTTAGTCTTTGATGAATTTCGAAAACTGACTGTTGCTTTCATGAATGAAAATTTATTTTTCGTGGAGTAATAACTTTCAGTTTCCATTTTTTCATTTATTTACCGGGAGATAATAGTTAAAGTTTAACCTTCAAAAAGCTGCCAAAAAAAGAGCAACTCGTCAGAATGAAGAAGGGAGAAATGGTAAAACATAAAAAAACAAAATTAATCCGGAATTTTTCTTTCTTTCTGCCGTACCATTTTTATTTTCTTACCGTATATTCAGGTCAAATTTCAAATCATTCTGACAAGTGGTTCTTTTTTGCAGAATTTTTAAAGTTGAACTTTAATTACAATCACCCTGTGTATTACTAAACATAGTAGAGGGGATAGCAAAAAAAAATGAGTACATGTCAACTGAAAAACTATACAATTGATTGAAGTAAGAATTTCAGTGTATGATTAACTGCCGTCCTCTACGTTTCATAGTTTTGAATTATAAAGAATTTTAATTAGTTTTTTTTTTATTATAGCATGTTATTTTTTTAATTTTTCGCCAATAATAACCGCACTTTGTTCGTAACTATTTTTGTCGTCAACTTTCATTTAAATACGCTTTCTATAAGGATGCTATCGGGTGTTTAAAACGATGACTAAAGCTCTGTGCAATACAAAGTAAATTTTCTCCGGGTGTGTTTTATTAGGCGAACTCTTAAACGAAAGACTATTTTTACGTCTTAAGGTAAAAGTTTATTTACATGCGAATAATATTGCCCTTACCTGCTATTTGCATGAAACCGTTTATGAACTATACATTATAAATTATGGTTGAAAAGTTTGCAAAGGTGACTTTTAGCTTACTGACAAATAATAAATAGTTATGATGTTGTTCTCGAGAAATATTCTCATTTGCGAGAAAAGCATTTACATTTTTTTTTATGGTTGTTAGATTTGAATTTGCATTTAGGTATTCGTTCTTGTAAATTAGTGGGTATTTTATTTTATTGGAATTTAGTTTAGAGAGAGTTGCAATGGTTTTCCAATTGCTTGGTTGTATGTTTTTTAATACAAGCTTTCAACTACTATCTAGTACTTCATACTACTTAAATTTTTTAAATGAATTTTGTAGTTTAGAAACAGTAAAAGTTATTATTTATTTGCATTAACTATTGAAATTTTATATATTTGATTAATATTAATTCATCATTTCTTAACTCTTGTTATTATGCATTTTAATCAAACACAGCATTTCGGCATTTTGATTTTACATTCCATTATTATCTAAATATTGATTTTTATTTTATGATTTTTATCATAAATCATAAATATCGTTGATTATTATAATTATTACTAGCAGCGTGGACCCGCGTTGCTGGGTATCCATTGTAGCATATAGGTCTTTGAATTCGACTAATCAAGTTATTTAATATAGGGTGACCAGCATAGAAGAAGCGTCAAATTATTTTCAAAACAGAAGTTTGGAAGTGAAATTACGCTTAACAATCTGAAACGTTGTAACTCCTTTAATCAGGGGTATCTTTTACTCTAGCCAACCTGAATAATTATTACAAAATAAACAGAATAAAAACAAAAGACAATACTCCATAAGTCCAAAGTTTTTCTAAAAAATATCATTTTTCAAATACTTTTTTTTAACGAATATTTTTAAATTTGTAAATAGACAAATCAGACAGATTTTTGCATTGTTTTGGTTTTTCAACTGATGATTCATTACAATTTACTTGGAAACTGTGTAAATATTCTCCCCCCCCCCATACAATTCATATTCTAGATTGATTATTTTTTTTATCCTCTTTCAGATTTCAGCATCTGGTCTTTTTTCTCCAACCAATTTTGCTCCTATACTTCATGACACTTGACACATGATAGAAGAAAAACTATATCTTCTACTAATATCTTACAATATATTATATATAAAATACTTCACTTTAATGATATAATAACCAAGTCGAGTTTTAGTTGCATGATGTTTTGTAACTTAAACAATCACGCATGAAAAATAACGTTATTTGTAGATAAGCTTGAAAGAAGAGTATATTGGGGTATGATTCCCAATTGATCAAATTTCTTTCATTCTATTTCTTTCCATTCCTTTTCATTATTTCAATACTCAAACTATTTTTTTATTGCAAGTGATTGTATACGTGCAGCGTGTAGAAAATCACTTGTGACACGAAACGGGTGAAAACAATTTCCCTCCTGCTCGTAATATCTAACATTAAATAAAACAGCTTCCTTTAAATGGCGTAAGCAATTAGCCAAATGGTGTTTCATCTGCACTATTTTAAGTGAGCCAATGAGTAGAAGACATAAAACCTGTCGTTACAGCCGTAATTTGGAATTAATCGTTCTATATCCTCTATGATCATTTGAGGCTTGAGTTCAAACTGAGCCAGATTCATTTAAACACAAATTTGTGCAAATTTGAAATATTTTATTACACACACTTAAAGAAGTACCATATATCAGAAAATAATATTGCATGCTATCATCCCAAAAATATGGCAAATATTATCAGTATTGTATTTAAAATAAATGTAAAATAAAATTGTGTGTAATAAAATAGTTAGTATAATAAAATACACCGTACAATAAAATAGTTTGGAAACTAAATAGAGAAAAGTTTGTTTTAATGAATTTTCTTTTTAATGAGTTTGACCCATTTTTGAACATATACCTATTTACATACATGACACTTATGTTAAAATCATACTAGATATATACACTGTATCCTAAAAAGATATTTGAAAAATGAATAAAAAACCAGAAGACGATAGGAATGTACCGGTTGATGTATACTACTTGGGAAACTACTGAATTGCATCTATCAATTTTCAAAGTTCACCAACAGATGGTGCTTTTAAATAAATAATAAAAAAAAAAAAACTAAAAAAAATATGGTGTGAACATATTGCAAAGACTACAAAAAGATGTTTCAATTGCGCCATGTTGTTCGATTGAAATGGTGGTAAGCATCGTCTTGTAGTTTGGGCAACATGTTCAGATTTGTTTTATAGATTTTTCAATCAACAGCTCCATCTGTCGGTGACTTTTCACCTTCTTTTAAAAATAGTTATGATATTCCCAAGTAGTATGCTACAAACTGTACTTTATTATCACATGCCGTTTTTTTTAATTCATTTTCCAGAGGTATGAGTCTTTTTTGAGACACCCTGTAGTTATTTCATCCTTTTTTTGAGACACATTGTAGTTATTTTATCTTCTATGTCCTATATTTTGAGGGATATGGTGCACACAGAATCAGCCCGATTCAAACTCGATACACAAAACAGTGCTGATTGGAGTATCACCCCTTTTTTTCCCTTTTAAGTTCACGATTTCTCGAATGAGTGAAACACCGTGAGAGTAAATCTATCATCAAACAAATATGCCCACCCTGTAAAGTCTAAACATAGTCCTAATTTCACGTACCGTGAGCCTTGTCTGAGTGGACAACGCCAATTAATCTCTCGAAATGCAACGGCTCTCTGCGGATATGCTAATTTCAAAGTAATTGCTATTTCCACGTGGCCAGATCTTTCCAAGCGTCAATTTTAAAGATAAAATTGATCATCCTCGACAGGCCCGCTTCCAACCTTTCGTAGATAAATGGGGGTTATCGAAATCAAAGCAAATGTTAAAGGTCGATTAGGAATGGATCCTGGAAAGGCGAATTTTCATTCATTTCATTTAGAAATTTCAAAGTATTGATTCAATAGAAAGACGCAAATTTATCATTGTTGTCATCATCTGATGGGTGAATGGTTAGAACTCTGGCAATGTATGTCAAAGGTGCCGGATTTGAATCCTGGGTTAGGCATGATGTTACTTTGTGGATCAGAATCCAAGTTAAGCTGTAGGTCCCTGACTGATTAGCTGCTATTGTGAATAAAAATAGGTCTTTAAGAGTACAAACTAACCAAAGCTAAGGATGATAAGGACTAGATAATGAAAAGGCGGGTTTTCATTCATTTAATTTCGGAATTTTGAAGTATTGATTAGATACAAAATCGTTAAAATTACTATAGTTTAAAAATATATCTGGCTTTTTTGTAGTTGTAGTGGAACTTCATCATTCTACCCTCAAAATTTAAAAGGTTTCTTAATTCAAGTTTTATAATTCTCTTAATTTAGTACTGTGAAGATCAATACAATACATTGAAAAGTTGTATTTTGTTGCTGCATTTTCATTTTAAAAGTATGGATTTTTATGAAGGACCTTTTAAGTTTTGATAAATGTATGCTAGGGATATTCACAACAACATTGCATTTGTATTGTAGAGAGAATACGCCTTTCAGGAAGACTTTCAATTCAAATTGATCAATACTTGCGTTTCGAAGAAGAAACAACTCTGAAGGCTATTACCAATAATCCAGACAAGTGAGAAAAAAAAAAAAAGACTGTGACCTTCTAGTGATATTATTTATATGAAGACTATCACCAATCATACAGGCAAGTAGGAAAAAAACCCATCAGGACTGTGATTTTCTTGTGATCATCTTGAAATTTTGAATTACAAAATTAGCTTTACTTATGAATTAACCACATTTTAAAGTGCCGTTGAAATTTATATTTGAAGGCATTTCATAAATCTCTGTCTTGGTAAAAAGAGTTTCGATATATTGATGCATCGACATATACTTAAGGGAACTTATAACATAATAAAAAAATGTAATAAAGGGACGAATGTCTTGTTGAAATATTAAGGGTCAATCAGGGACTAAAATGCATTTATCAATTTTGCAACTTTATTTTAAAAACACTTGGTGAACGTGACTGCCTTACTATCAAAATATTTTAATTTTAAATACTAAGTTATAGTGAATACACGTACATATATCTGGGAAATAAATACATCACCTCACATCGGTCTCTCTCTCTCTTTCAAGGAAATATCTGCATGATTTTAAATATTCTAGAACTGAATGATTTCTCAGATAAAAGTTTTTTGCAATGTTTTTTTAAAGTATGTTAACTGGAAATACTCAACTTTGATCTTTTATATTATTTATAAATCAGACGTATATAAAATGCTTATTTTAGACAAAATAACTATTTCTTTCTAAATAACAGATAGATATCTACGTTTAACGCTAACAGTACCATCTACATATGTACAGTTTTGTAGATTATGTTCTCTAAGTACTGGAAAATTAAAGTTATATTTAATGTCAAGTAGTTGTAATTAAGTTTCTATCTTTTTAAATCCTTTATTAACTTCGATTTTGTGTGCATGTTTGTCGATGGGGGACAAATCTGCGGAGGCCTAAATAACCTACTTGACGTCATCCAATCGAGGTGAAACTTGGCAGATACATTCGATGTCGATGACAATGCATTTTAACAAATTTTGGAGCTGCAACTGTCATTAAAAGGTCACTTTTATGGAATATTAACAAACCAACTTGCCATCATCCATTTGCGCTAAAATAACATTTAACCGACCATTGAAGACACACTTTCCGATTACCAAATTTTTTAAATAAATAAATAATAAAAATATTTTAATAAGAATAAATAAAAGATATTTGGATGTGAGTGCATAATTTCACTTTCATTTTCAATAAACAAATTTTGAAATGTAGTTTGACAATTTTTTTTTTGATAGAAATGTTTTTAATATTTAAAATTATATGCAAACCACAAGCACACGCTGTTTACAGAATAGACATTGTGTTAATGAATATAAAAATTGGCAATACATATAAAGGATTTATATTAATATTTTGTTATTATGGGTTATATTATTAATTAACTAAAAACTGAGTTGCATCTATTTTATATTAAATATGATTTTAAAGCAACGTAGTGTAAATACATATTTCTTTAGAATATATGCTGAATATTACTGATAAAGAAAACGTAAGGTCCATTTTCCAAGTTTAGAGAAGCGCTTTGGTAAAAAAAGCAAGAACTATCATTTATCAAAGGATATTTTTTAAACTGATTGAGAAGCTGTTTTGAATCAGGTTTTATTTTGTCCTCTATTTCAGAGAGATAGGGATAAAAATATAAAAAATAGCTCTGAAGATGTCGGAACTCTATAGCAAATGATGTGTGAATGATAAACGAGTTTCGATTATAGTCACTTGTGTTTTGAAAAGAAAACTTACACATCGGAAAAACAGACCATTCACAGTTTAGCGGAAAAGAAACTCACCTTGCATAGCATTTCTACCAAAACTGATTGGATGTATTCTTGAATGATAAAAATACTTCTTAAAATGAGAAGAAGTATAAAGTTAAAATTTCTTTAAGCGTTGTTGTTTGTATTTGCATTTTAAATATAGGAGGGGAACTTTTGAAATATGTATAAATTAAGAAATAATATAAAGAGTACAGTATTTTTTCAAGACAAAATATTATAGTTTGTCTATAAATTTAAATAGAAGATCTAATTAATTAAATGGAGTTCATTACAAATTAAAAATTGAATATAATAAACATAACAATTGTTTTATGTTATTTCGCATAAAAGATGAATGTCCTAGGTAATATTTGACCAATGTTGGTTGGTTGAGTGAAGTTTAACGGAGCAAGGGCAACACATGGGCCATACTGCGCCAATTGACCAATGTTGGAAATGCGGTTTCTAGAAGATTGGCCAATCTTGGTTGAAACTAGAGCAATGTTCCTAAATACATGATTTATTTTTTAAATAACCATGTAAAAGACATCAGGAAACAATATTTTTAAATCTTCCATCCTTTTTTATACATACAATATTTCAATTTTAAAACTATGCGTCAACATTTCAATTTTAAAACTATGCGTCAACATTTCAAAACTTCCAGTTTATTTTATATATCATTGGGTGAGATTGGACAAGGTTACAATACACGGCTTACAATAGAGTTTTATTTTTAATTGTATAGTTTTTATAACTGAAAAATTAACTTTGGAAGTATCTAGACAAGTTGAGAAAGTTTTTAGAGTTTGTTTTTATGCTGAATTGAATGAAAAAAAAAGAAAGATGATATAACCATTCTAGAGAGAGTTACATTCCTTTTTATAAGATAAAACACTTGTAAAAAGCGAGGAAAGATAAAATACGAAAATAAAGATTTATAAAAAAAAAAAATTAGCCCGCTCATGAAACTTGGCAAAAAAGTTTTATTTGTCATGAGAATAAAGAAACAAAAAAGTCTATAAACATATTTAGCAGAGAAGGGTGTTTTTTGAGAGGGGAGGGGGGGGGCTCTTTTTTAGCTGAAAATTAATTTTAGTATAACCTAAGCAAGTGACGCATGTGTTAGGAGTATTTTTTAACGCTGAATAGAATGAAAGGAAAAGCAAGACCTATACAATTTCTTTTGTCATTAATACAAATGAAATTACATTTAAAATGTACCTTATTTCATTAATTATTAATTATCCCTTATAATTTTGTTTACTTACTATTTTAATACTTCACTACCATTTATTTATTTTATTACTAATTGGTACTTATTCTAACAAAATTTTTATATTTATTAATTTTTACAACTCAGTTTTGGTTCAATACATGTACTTTTATATTGCATGAATTTTCGTCTATAAAATGGACGGATAGACTAAAACTTCTTATAAGATAGTTATATCATCCCCCTTTTTATTCATTCGATTCAGCGTAAACGTGTCACCATGCCTAGGTTATACCAAGACTAACTTTAAGTTTAAAAAAAAAAGAAAAACTCCAACCCCTCAAAACCCTATCTATCTTATATATATATATATATATATATATATATATATATATATATATATATATATATATATATATATATATATATATATATATATATATATATATATATATATATATATATATATATATATATATATATATATATATATATATATATATATATATATATATATATATATATATATATATATATATATATATATATATATATATATATATATATATATATATATATATATATATATATATATATATATATATATATATATATATATATATATATATACGGCTAGCAAGTAAATAAATGCAAACGGTGTCTATACTCCTCTTTACAGGTTTATAAAGGAATAACTTGATTTAAATATGGTCTATTTTAATATTTTTGCATCTGCAAATATATAAATTGGGGAATAATTTTAATGATTTGGCTAAAAGTTAGCTAACGTTCCATTACTAAGTTCAAAAACTAAGTAATAAATAAGATTAAAGAATTATGTAGATAAAAAAAACGTTTTGTATCTATTATAATTTTGATTTGAGTGGTTAACTTATCAAACAAAAGCACTGAATATATTCAGCCTTCTGAAGTATGCGCTTCATTCTATAAATATTTATTGCATAAAAGGGAGGTAGTTAAGACGATGTGATGATGTTTCGGTGCAGTATAGTATATAGTTCTTGTATCAGAAAATATCCGATCGAACCAACCCCAAAATGTAGATACAAAATGTATTTTAATGTTTACTACTTTATTTTATTATTTATCATCTTATGAAAGATTAATTGAACATAAAATAATTTGTAAGATATATATATATATATATATGTTTGTGTAATTTTTAATCTAAATTCAATTATATCTTAATAATTGGTTAAAAATCAATATTCCGAGAATAATCTGTTATTTAATGAATTCATTATCCATTTAATTGATTAAAAGTATGCTGTATAAGAAGAAATTGTAAGTCTAAGAGAATATATTATATTTATCTGAATTGTGTTTTTAGTTAAGACTTGTTAGTGTAAGTAGAACAAGAGAAGTTTCTCACACGCATTTTAAGATTAAAAAAATTGGTATTAGAACGAAATGTTACTTAAAGCTTTTAGTCTCTTGAGAAATTCTTGATCTCGAATGAAAAAAATGTTCTGTGACTTTCTCAAACAAACTTGAAAGAAAAAAAAATGCTTGCTTAAAGGATAAAGATATTACTTTCACACATCACTGTCTGGAACCGAAATGTACGAATTCGACAAAAACACATAAAGTAGGTTTTTGAAGTAGTCATGTAGTTGTTAAGACACATGTTTTTTGAAAAGGAAAATATAATCTCTTATTTAGTTTAAAAGCTTTTGATTTAAAAGCCTGGATTATAAGAAATCCTCCTTAAAATGGAGATCAACAAAGCTCATCTATTTGATCAATTTCTTTGTGATCGTAAATGATCAATGGTTTATTTTCATTCTTAACTTTTATTTCAGGAAACAAGTTCCAATTTTAAGATTCTTTATCCAGCTCTTATAACACCAAAATTGCTTTCGAATTCCAAGAGGTAAAATGATGCTTATTTTTCTCTGCATTTGTTCTCGTCATCAATACGAGATTGAAAGGTTACAGTTATATAACATTACATTTCAATTAAATCTGTCGCATATTGTAGACAAGTAAATGAAAAAAATAATTTATTATTAGCCACATAATTTGTTATAAGTCATGACTACTGAATCTGCATTTCATCACCTTTTTTACTATAAAATGCAGTTGAATGGAATATCCATTCTCTGCATATGGAGGACATTAACTACAAAAATATGTTCATGCTTTTAAAATGTGTCCATGTTAAATAATTATTGGTTTGTACCAGTTCCGTTGTTGAAAAATGCTTCCGTTGAACGTTGAAATGGTATAAGTCAGAAATTTATATATTTTCCCTATTATTTCTAACTTTGGAACAAGGACATGTTCTGACATACAGGTTTAGTCGAATAAGTTCTTAGCGTGTTATTTTAAAAAAGACAAGACGCATTATTTTATTTTTTAAATTATGTTTACCCTTTCTGACTTATTGCACTCTTTATATAATACTTTCTTTTATATTTTTAAAAGCATTGTATTTTGAATAAAGTAGATAATTTATAAAGTGCTCTATGTGATTTGATAAAAACTCACTTCAAAATATTGGAATGTATGATAGTTTGCTCTGTCTAGTTTTATGAATTTTATTATTTTAAAGTGGTTTTCAGAAATGAAACCGACAATTTAGAAACCTTTGCTCATCTTTATCGATGATTTGTATTCTTGGTTGTTCGAAATTCGACGCAAAACCTAATAAGGGGTGAAAAAGAGGAGCACAAAAACCAATCATTTTCACAAAAGGAAAGAGTGGCCGGAAACGTCGCCTGAATTCTCTATAGGCATTTGTTCACCAGCGTTGCAGTTAAACCTTTTGGGTTTCCTTAAGTGTATAGTACTGATAATGGGTTGGAACTTTGAATGTCGCTTCTGATTTTGTGGGTAAAGTACTATTACACTTAAAAAAATATCTTATAAAGAATCTTCACATTTGTTATCTATTGCTTTCTCTCTAAATACTTTATCTGGTATAGTCCGAGGTAGCATAGAGGTACTGGTCAATGTCGGAAACAGGAGTACTGAGATGATTGGCCAGTCTATGCCGAATCTAGAGCATATCCAAACAGTACGATTTTTTAAAAAAAATAAACATGCCGAAACCATCATAAAACATATTTTTTACCCCTTCACTCTTTCTTATAACACTATATTTATACTTTAAGACTCTGTATCAACATTTCAAAACTTTCAATATATTTTACCTAGAACTGGGTGAGATTGCCAAGAACAGTAGCAATGGCCAGTCTATGACGGTCCACATTGGAATTGGCCAGTGTCGAGCCGATATTGGCCAGCGGATTTGTGCCACTGCGATACGAGTAAAAATATAGCATAAACATACAATTGGCTTAGAGCGTGAAAAGGTACTAATTCCAAATTGCCAAAGATTTGGGACAGAAAAACGTCCTTCTAAAGTACTAATTCAACATGAGCTTAGAGCTTTTGTGTATATCTCATGTACCAATGATTATGTTGGAGTTTTTACTAACCTATGTGTCTTATTTCCCTGTTTCCAAATATACTACAAAGCTATTTGAGACTAAAAAGGGAGTTATCCCCCTTTTACTTTAAGCCAACTATTGATATTTATTGAATTGATTAAAATGATGGATTTTAAAATTAAATTATGTTTTTTTTAATCCCCACATTACTAAAAGGAACTTAAATGTGTTATACTTCTAAAAATAAGTGCTGGAAAAGTAAAAATAAAATGCATCAATAAATAAAAAAAAATAGAGTTCTTCTAGATAAATGATGCGAAATCTATTCAAATACTAATGATCTTTGAATGTCTTATTTAACCTAATTTGTTGAGTGCCAAAAGCGGAATTCACGCGATAACGTGACTACACCCCTATTTCCACATGTCGTGACTAACCCCTATTTTCTTATAATTCAATAACGCAATCTAGTTATCAGGTTATATTTTTCTTCTCCCACATAACTCGAGATTTGAAGAAGTTCAGAAGACTATTTCTGTCACTAACTGAAGATATTTTTTTGAATTACGTATTTCTGTAAACCTCCTTCGATAAAAATCCAATAAAATCCATATGATTCTTGGCTTAAGTTGCTTATAAAACAAAAATATATTAGGAGGACTACTTTAAAAATCGATTGTTACCCAGGCATATAGTTTTCATGGTATGAATATGAACTTTTATATCAAGAAAAAGACTCGAAGGTCAGATAAACATTTGAAAATAATGAATATTCAAAATTGTTAACTGCTATTATATTAAAAAACTTAAGATATGTAGATAAAACAGGAATTCATTAACTTGTTTTTACATAGATTTATTCAGATACAGGATAATAAATGAATATTTATCACTTGTAACTTTTCAGCAATTTTTTCTTCATTATTTTACATCACTTTCTTTTAAAGCTTTAAATAGAGCTCAAAACTTTTAAAAAGTTATTTACACAATTGAGTTAACCATCAACAAAAGCCGAGGCATCTCCAGTTATTCTACCAGGTAACTACGATTTTATATAAATATATTTGAGAACCAAATGATAAAAAACTTTTGAAAATTGCCTTTTAACACTTCTTTTGTAAAAAATGCATTTCACCTGCTTGTACTCAAAATTAAAAAAAAAAAAAAAAAAAAAAAAAAAAAAAAAAATTGGAATTTTTTCCTGACTTCTTAAAATCAACCAATGAAACGTGATAGCGTTAAAAATTATGAAATCCAAATTCATTCTCTAAGAACTATCTTTAAAGTAATTTTTCAAGAAAAATTAAACGTTCTATGATCTACATTAATTAAGTTAAAAGTTTTATTATTATTAAGAGTTGGTGTGCAGCAACTGTAGAAAATAGTCCATTTTTATATTGGTCATTTTCCTACATAAAAAAAAAAAATATCTAACCTTTTTCAAAAAATATTTTCTCATAAGCTGCTGAAAGTATATCTGAAATTATATTTCCCTATGGTTATGATTACGATTGTTTCAGAATGGAGTTTTATTTTTATGTTCATTTAGAGAGAGATTGCAGTAAATAGTTTTAAAAAAATTTTGAACACAGAGAATAAGACAAGAATGATTTTTTTTCTCACGTTACAAGTCAAGGAACCCATAAAATTCAAAATTTTATTTTAAATATATTTTAAAATTTGATTGATTTAGAACTATATATTATTTTAATTTTAAATATGTGCTTTGGAAAAAATTAACACATTTCAAAAGAATAAGAGTGATAAAAATATAATTATTTAGGATATTGACACTTTTTTTTTTATCAAGGAAGCTAGCTAAGGAAAACTTGAGAAACATATTATAATATAAAAATAATGTACTTCCTTTGAAATCCCATGGATACGAAAATATATAAACCGGTTCGAATTTCTGAACTTCAGCTCAATGCAATCCTTCCTTAATTTCATTAACTTAGCATATTTATAAATAAAAAAAAAAGTATAATTAATTACTTAGAGAGGACAATATTTTAAGAAATTAAAATGCCTTTTTGTTTAAATAATTCTCTGTACAGAAGAGGGTATAATACAATAGAAATTAAGTTAGCACTTAACTTATTTTTTAGAATTTGATACGTTTATAGATCATTTACTTTTTGAAATGCACCCTTAGCAAACGAAGACAATCATATTCATACTAAATCCTCTTTGTATTATCTAAAAAATTTTAAAGATAAATAACACCTCTCACTCTAAGTATCTTTTCAAAAGCTTGGAGCTTAATATGTCAATGAAAAGATTGAGTGATAATTTGTTTTTCAATTTTTTAGTAAGTATAGATAAATAAATGGCTGTAAAAAAAAAAAAATGATGTATTAATCTTTAAAAAGATGGTTTTTCAATTTTTTCAGCCG
This sequence comes from Linyphia triangularis, assembly GCA_963978545.1. Classification (NCBI taxonomy): domain Eukaryota; kingdom Metazoa; phylum Arthropoda; class Arachnida; order Araneae; family Linyphiidae; genus Linyphia; species Linyphia triangularis. The sequence continues at coordinate 36,292,854 of OZ021721.1, forward strand.
TTTTTCAATCGTGTTTTTCATAAAGATCCTTAGTGCTGTTATTCTAGACAAACGCACAAGAGATTAAATAATGGGCTGTTAACTGTTAAGTGGTGTTAACAGTAGATTACGTAAGAGATCGCGTGACAATAACTCTTTCAAGTAGCATGCAAACTTTGTGTGTAAAATTTATTTATGCTTTGAAGATTACTTTGCTGGATAATTTTGCATGACCCTTTTAAAAACAACCAAAATGTTTGACTTAAAACCAGTATTTATTTAAATAAAAATTTATAAATTGGTTTTCATTTAAAGTAACTCAACATAAAAAGTATTTTGTTGGGGATAGTGGGAATGAATGACGCATTTTTGTTTTTAATTCTTAGTTCAAACAGTAGTAGAGTTTAACTAAAAACTTAAATTATTATAATGTTTATGACATTTTCAGAAAACCATCTCATATATCTCTCTGCAATAATTTAAGAGAGATAAAACTACTTTTCATGAACCTCTAAAAAGTCTAGCTGCAATCTAAGGTAACATGCGAAAGTAATGAGAATGAATTTCTTAAGAAAGAAAAACATTTAAAATCAAGTTTATATTTTAAGATTTGAAAAGTATACAAATAATTTTTAACTCTTAGCAGTATGAACAAATAATTGCTACGAGTTTAAGTCTGCTAAATCATCTCCTTAATTATTTTTTGAACTCCATTATTTTCAATGCAAATGCATTTAATTTAAATTAGTTTATTTTGTACAACTATCTATTAAAATGTTATCAACTAGAACCCAAATTTTAAGACAAAAATAAGATTAGTTTCTTAAGGGATGTTTCAATGGATTCATTGAAATGAAAGCATACATACTTTATGAAAATTATTGTAATATAGAAAAATTTAAAGAAATGAGGATGCATACTTATTTTGTAGAATAAATTGTTTGAAGGTAATAAACCAAGTAAGTAGTCGAAGCATACAGTTGATGGTATAAAGAAGAAACTACTTTTAGAATTATACTTTTTTTATTAGTTTTAGACGAAAGGAAATTAACTCTTTTTCTATCAAAAAGAACATGAATCACCTTACACATTTTAAAATTTAATTTGATAAAGATTTCTGTTTATACTAATATTTCTGATTTTTTTCAATTGAATATTTTAATTTAAAAAAATGCTAAATTTGTTTTAAAAACAAACTTTCAAAAACAAAACTGCATGTTTTCTTATTTTTTTACTTCATTGTAAAACTTAAAATTCATTGTGAATTACTACATGATTGTTTTTAACAATACATGTCTCATTAGAAGATGTTTTGTAAATAAAAAGATCTTTTGTGGTTAGTATTTTCACAATAATAATTTTTTTAAAAAATAAACTCCAATATTTCCTTGGTACCTTTATAAAATGTTGTGGGATTTTTAATTAAATCTTTGAAGTTGTTTAGAGATGAGATTCTATACGTAAAACAATTGGTTTTTAAGAATGTGTATTTTAAAAATGTGCACGTATAAGCTTGTAGGTTTCATAAATTTATTTATTGTATAACACTTCTATGAGAAAACACATAATACATATGTGACCTATTTCAACTGTATAAATTATATGTAAAGTTTGTACAATTTACATTTATTAACAATATGCAACAGCAGAAATCAATCAGTACCACTTTGGATTTTTTGTGCCATTTATGTGAGTTATACATATTTCAAATTTATATTCCACTGACGTATTTACTAATATGGTGATGCGAAATTAGTGTGGTCTTTAACTACTCACAATTTTTTAATTTTCTTTTAAATATGTGTATGCTTGATTATAAAAAGCAAATGCATAATATATGAGAAACAACTTTATATGTAATCGAAATTGATCTAAAAACTCTCCTTATACACATCAGCACTTCTAAAGCACTCAGATAAAAAAAAAAAAAAAAAAAAAAAAAAACTATTCTAAGATATTAAATACACATCTTTTTCTTAAATAATTGCCGCATTATATATGTAATGACGAAGTATATAAAATAACATTCACTCTACCTAAGTTTCGTTTCACAAACATACTTTTTAATGCTACAAAAGCAAAAATGTTTTGTATTTTTTGCACCAGTAACTTATTTGTGCGTACTTTCGAAATACTAATGCATCTTCAGGTAATTTTTCTTCTTTTTTTTTTGCGAGAATACTATTATTTACTCATTTTCGGTAGCATATGGTGGATGTTTTTTTCATTTCTCTCTTTTTTATTGGAAGCTTTTAAGCCCGCACAAATTCAACGTGGAGCGAGGCAGTATTTTGGTAGCTACAAACAATCTTGAAAGTATAATTTAAAGCAAAATTTCCGAGTGTCTAATTTAGATTTGAAAGCCTTAATTAATTTGCACTTTTAGAAAAATAAACAAGCGAAACATTTGCACAAATATCTTACTATACGCTGAAGGTATGCTTTGTTTTGATATACTCGTAACTTTTAGTAATTGTGAATTACATTTCAGATGAAAAACAGAAAGAGATATTTTAAAAATAACGAAGACACTTTTTATTTTGGGATAATTCTTGAATTTCTATTAAAAATAATCGAGTTATTTTAATTGTATCAATCACCAACTTGAAGAAGGGAAATTTGATGAAAAAGTTATTTGTGACTAAATTCTTAAATTTGAAGTAAAAAACATCAAATCCTTATTTCAATTTACTGACAAATGTTAAATAGATTATTTAACATTTGTCAATAAATTCAAAAAATGATGTGATAATTTTTATAAGTATTTTAGAGGTATTTTTCAATATCTTTTCTCTCACGGAGATTCTCAATTAACGGTACCATGGCGCAATACAACAAACCTTCGGATTCCTTAGTTATAATCAAATATAGTGGACGTTGACAAAGCATGTCCATGTTTAGAGATTTTTCCCTCAAATTCTAGTAGCTATCAGAAACGTTTAGTATTTCACATTCTATGTCATAAAAACTAATATTCTAAAATGGTTGGTACTGTTATTCCATATTGAAAAAGATGCATTGCAACTATGGCCCAGCCTTTTTATATATGTAATGATTGACCACGGTTGAAGAGATTTGATCTGTTCGTGTGAATTTCCCTTTAAAATGCGCAAGAATGGCTTGTGATGCGCAAAATATAAGGTGTTTAAATTTGAGTAGCATGCAAACTTGAAGTTTATTTGCAAACTCGGAAAATCTGCAAAGTAAACTCTGGAACCAAACGAACAAGCTAATAATGATGCTTTTCACCATTTACAATTTTTTTTTTTGTCATTGTCGGTCTCCTTTGTCAATTTTTATCTTCCAGCGACTCCTTCGCATTTTTAAATCTCAACCATTAGTACATGAGAATGTCTTAGTGATGATATTTGTAATATGATACTTTCCAGAATTTCCTTTGAATATTTTATATTTATCTTCAGAAACTTAATGTTTGTGGGTTGCTAAAATTTAAACATTATACTTACATGCAGAACTTATCTTACTTAGACAGCGCATTTTGTTACTCTTCCTAAACTGAAATTAAAGAAACTTGTTGAACGCGTGCGTAATAAACTATAATTTCCTGTCATGGTTACTGTTACTTAATGTATAAATAATGTAATTAAATTAAGTCAAATGTTAACAAAAATATTTAAATTGACTTTCCCTAGTATGCATAATACATACAATCAGGATCATACAGAATTAGTTACACATACCGTCAAACAGACAGATTCATGGTGTCCTAATTTGTGATATTTACATTACAGAAATTTCTCTTGCTGAGTACAATATAAAATGATTATTTTTGTTGAGAAGTCATAATCTCACACTTTGTTCAGCATGCAATTTAAATTTCGTCAGCCTTTAAATTAAAACATAACTAGCATTTTTGAATAACAAACTAAAGGATCAACACTTTTAACTATTGTTTAGTGATTTTTCCCACTACTTTTGAATGAGTTACAATATTCTTTACATTACCCTTTTCAAAATATAGCAAAGAATTTTGTTAGAAACTAAGCGAACTAAGCTAAAAACAATTTTTTTGCTACTCATTGTATATTATGCTAAAAAAAGATTGTCATGTTACCAAGACTGAACAATGTAACTAACGTAAATAATTCAATCTATATAATTTTTTATTCCATAATCACTTTTTAAAAATTTGGTATCTATATAGTTAGGATGAAGATAGTATTTGAGTATCTGACAATTATTGCTATACATGATGGGTTCAATAGCCATCTATAGTACTGACTCGATATCTGATATTTGTAAATAATTGTATTTTTTTAAACTTTTATAACGAAGATAAACCTTCTTTTAGTGTATTTTTAAACACTATTTGAATTCAAACTAAGCACAGGATAAGGTTGGGGAGGATATTTACAAAAAATCACCTAAGCATCCAGAGCTGTAAAACATTGAAGCTCTTTACAAGAAGTCAAATTTTATCTTTTCAACAATAAATGACTTTAAATTCTATCAACCTAATAAATTGATCTACACAAACATATTTAAGAATTACTATGCAATTTAACTTTTCAATTATACTATTTGTTACGGTTGACTAGAATTTCCCCACGTGCCATTCTAACAAATGTCCAGTGAGTAGTTGAAGGTGAAGCTTCAAAATAACAGCTAAGCCTCATTCAACCAATTTATCTACTATAATTGTACTTCACACAACTGGCAACACTCGGAGCGTCATCATTCGAAAACGGATGTTGTGTGTGCACCGTAATTTTAATATATACTTGAGCTATTACCAAATGAATGACAGACACGAAAGTGCGCAGGTTTAATTAATATGCTGATTATTACGCTGTCTAACGGTAAACGTTGAACATAATTTAGCAATCCTAGAATCACGTTTTACGTGGATTGTTTAGAACTTACTGCTGAATGTATGATAATATTATGTTTGCTGGCCATACATGACAATAATTGATGTAAAAAAAAGTAACATTTATAAAATAATGTCCAAAAAGTTGCAAAAAGGATCGTATACACTACCATTTATTGAAAATAAAATTTTTTAAGAAAACAGTCTAACTTAAAAATCAATGTTAAAAGCTTTACAATTGGAAACTTTCTTTTTATAGTTTTAAGCAGCTGTAACCAAACAATCAATCGGCAGATCTTTAAATTCGTCAAGGACAAATGAATGTTTAATATCTAATTCATGAAGATCATTAAAAATTTAATTTTCAAAATGTTCGATAGAAATTTAATCAACTATTTTAAATAAATATTTGAGAGATTGGCATAAAAAACTATATGAATTGTATTGTCCTGAAAGTTAATTGCCTGTAAAAAGTTGTTAATTACAAGGGTTGGACACAATTATGAAATTAACTGCATTAAATGAGTACAGTTTGTTTTTGTTGGTTACAAAGCGACGACATTTTACATTAATTTTATTTTATAAGTCATAAGTTCCGTTTGAAAGCAGAAAGTAATTATTAGTAAACAAATCGGTTAATAAGTCGAAAAAATGAGTAACCTGACTGTTTCAAAAAGGAAATATTTTGTCGTGTGGATGATGGGTCAGCAACCACATATTCAATGTTTTTAAGGGTATCAAGAGGTACAATGACTGAAAACGTAACTGTAGAGAAAGTTTACAAAAATATCATCTGAGAAACATATTTGGAAGGGAATCAATAATTTCTTATAGAAAAATAAGGTAACTTAAAGATATATATTTTTTTATCTTATACAGAAATGACAAATGAGTCTATTATGAATCTTCGTAAACCAGTTTTAACTTATGCAAATCAAAGGGAAATATGTAAACGGATTATTCAAAGTAGAGCACTGTTATTTCGATACCAATTGTTTGCTTCTAAGGAGGATAAGCTGTACCATTTTTCTACCTTCTTTTCCACATACACTGTCACTTACAATATAAGAGCTTTACAATTACTTTATTCTGCATTAATTACGAGGAGGGAAAGATATCCTAAGCAGGGAAATACTGTCCTCGACGAGATGATCTCGATGATTCGTCAACACTTTTGTTATTTTTACAAAATATTTGATAAAGCTGGTAATGTTCCATTGTGAAGAACATATATTTAGATAATTTTATATGGTATAAAGAAATGTACGTATGAAAATAATTTATTGATAGCTCTCAGCAAGTGTAACATGTTTCATAACTGTGTTAAGAAATAAACTGATCTATAATAGTCACATAAAGACTTATTTTTATTTCTAATATAACTTTAAAAGGGTTTTAATATCATGATATTTTTTGTTAAATCAGGCAAATCAATTGAATTTTATAGTTATTTTCACAACTAGCTAAACACTCTAGAATTCTAATAGGATTTTATCATATCTTCCATAATTTGTGGATCAAAATCATTATCAAATCCTCTACAATTTATGTTACTATAAAATCTAAAGCCGTTTTTTTTTCAGTTTAAGTCTCTTCCTACACGTCACAAATATCTAGATTGATTGTTGAATGCAAATATATAGATATATAATTGTAAAACAATATTGAGTTTAAAATGTTTTATTTAATTTTAAACATTCGCAAATTTTTAAACGAATTCCTTGAAACACCTTGATATTCCGATATCATTTAATTTGGTAATCCTAAGGTTTCTTACAAAATATGTATAGTAAAACTAAAGAGGTGCAAATTAAATTGCTAAATGTTTATATTAGATAGCGCTTCTACATAAGAAATTGGGCCTTAGGATGTAGCAGAGTAAAAAACTAATTCCGACATTAAGAAAGATAAATATGCGGATCTAAGAATAACTACAGATAACGGCTATTAGATTAGCAATATATAGAGAAATTGCTATCATATATCATGACGATTGGTTTTCAGACAGAAAGCTGAGATGAGAATTTATGATGATAGTAAAATATGAGAAATATTATTTACTGACTTTAAAATTTTTTATCATATAATTTTTCCTACTTCATAACTTTTCAGGTTTAATCAATGTTTAGATTATTTAAGACATAAGCACAGAGTTAATATAAATAATTGAACATATTTTTGTTACTTTATGATAAGAGAATATATTAGTTCTTGAAAAGAAGATCATTCACTAAATTTCCTAAATCATTGAATAAATATAGAGGAAAACAAATGTATCTCCACTTTTAGCATTTTACTCTCTTTAAAGGGATTCAATAAGTTTAAAATAAAAAAAAAATCAATTTTGGGCTTTTTAATTCATGTTATTTTATGTTGTTTGGCCTTTAGTTTGAAGTATTACTTTTGTTTCTACTCAAATTACAAGTATGTTATATTTACCTTTAACTTTGATTTACTCTAAACATGATATTTTTTGTAAAGAAAGGAGGTTTATCTTAAAAAAAAAAAAAAAAAAAAAAAAAAAAAAAAAAAAAAAAATTATCAAAATTTAACAAGCGAAATTCTAATGGTAAATTATATGAAACTTTAACCTCAATTTATTCTGTAGATTATGTACTGTAATTTAACAAAAAATTAATAATACATCTCTACTAGGTAGTTAGAAAAGAAACGTTGAAATTTGAGTAGAAGCAAAAGTAATACATCAATGGAAAGGCAAAAAAACATACAACAACATGAAAACGAAAACCCCAATATATAACTCAGTAACTTTGATATCATATATATATATATATATATATATATATATATATATATATATATATATATATATATATCTGCAGCTAAAACTAATGAACGAAATGAAACCATATCCTATATACAGGCTGTTGAAGGCATGGGGAGATGAATTCCAAACACCAAAAAATTAGTTCCAAAAGTTGCCGACAGGAGATATTTTAGCGCTGCTTTTACGTACGTATGACGAAATTTGCCTATCGGGATCGCATTTATGCAAAATTCTAGTGCGTACATGACAGCAGCGCAAAGCATTTCCTTTAAAAAGAAAAGAGTGAACGTCCAGTCAGGAATTCTTTTATTAAATGGTGGTGTGCTATTATTCGACCTACCTTACTTCAACGTGCTTTCTGGTAAAACTGTACTACACTAGACATTGTAAAGCTGTGGAGGCTCTTCGCAATTTCGAAGGCGTCATAATCTGCGTAAAGGCCCAATGTCTTCTGTAGCAGTAAGAGCAATGATTAAAAAATTCAAAGAAACTGGATCGCGTGGACAGAGAGCTGTCTGAAGACGAAAAGCAGTACCAGACGATGCAGTAACATATGTTGCTACGGTGGTGTTTGACGACACAGGAACTAGTAGTGGTCCAAGTGCTCGTGCAATTGCTCCCTAAACCGATATGCCCTATTTAACTGTATGGAAAATCTTGCGTAAATGATGCATTTCTATTCCTATAAGAATATGCAAGCATTACAAGTCACTGATTACGATAAGTTCCTCACTTTTGCGTTAATGTTTCTTGCTTGAATGGAGATCGACAATAATTGACCTTGGAAAATATTATGGGGAGATGAGGATCATTTTCATCTGAATGGGTTTGTTAATACTCAGAACTGCCATACTTGGGTATGTGAGCCACCCACAGTGATGCAAGAAATACCGTTGAAGTCCCCAAAGGTAACCGTGTGGTGCGGTTTCACTGCTAATTTCATACTAGGGCCATACTTTTTTGAGAACAAAACTCAGACAGGTCCTATTACATGCACCTTCAACGGCGAAAGATATGGGAAAATGCTGCAAACTTTTCTCATTCCGCAATTGTAGCAAAGACAATGCTTGATCTCAATCATTTTAAGTAAGATGTAGCTCGGCCACATATTCATCGTGCAGTGTAGCGCTTTTTGCGCCAGGATTTTTGTAATGACAAAGTTATGAGTCAATATTTTCAGACGGAATGGCCGCCCCTTTCAACAAACATCACCTTTTGGCTATGGGGGTAGCTTAAATTCGTTGTGGATGCTATCCAGTGTGCATTCCAAACTTGCATGCCTTGAAGCAGAACATAAGACAGGCCGTTGCGAACATCCAAACAGGTAAAGTTTGCACGCAGCTGTAGAGAACGTTATTCACCGAATGCAATATGTTTTACACCGGGAAGGTCAGTATATTGAACATGTTAAGTGGCTTCCAGGGAACCCAAATGTTAACGAATAAAAGTTTGTTTTCTGTGTTTCATTAATTTATTCTTAACTGTATAGTATTGAAATTCTGAAAAATCCATTTTCCATGCGTTCATTGCAGTTATTCACATGTTTGATTCCATCAGCTCCACATTTCTTCCAATCGGAAGCTTTTGGAATTGTTTTTTTTTGTGGGTGGAATTCATCTCCCCATGCCTTCAACAATCTATATATAAAATATGGTTTTGTTCGTTCATTAGTTTTAGCTGCAGATGCCGCCAAACAGGGAAAGTTATTTTATGGCGAGAAAATCACATCTTGAAATTGTTTTTATAGGTAACTATACACGAAAACAGCACAAATTCATATGAAATGAAGATACAATGCCAAATACAAATACATATTTTATTTGTAATCAAACAATAAAGCGAAAAAAAAAATAAAAAAAAAATAAAGGAAAACAAAGCACCACTTCACCTTCCACATAATTATAGGTCCATGTAATTTTATTAATTGGGCCACCGTTTTTTCGAATTACAGCAAATATTCGGTCTTTCATGCTATCGATGAGGGCTTTAAGCGTATTTTTGCCCAAGTTCTCCCATACATTGTTAATACGTTGCTTTCATTGCGCAATCAATTGGTAAATCCTATTATTCGCATAAATTTTGCGCACAAGAAGGCCCCAAAAAAGTTCAATTAGATTTCAGTCAAGTGAGCATTCTGGCCAATCGATTACATTCACTTTGTTAGCAGACAACCATTGCTTCGTGTTTTTATTTACATGTACTGCTGCATGATTAATAAAATTTGAAGGGAAAATCTTAGTGTTAATTTATTACAATTTAATAAAGTTTTGCAATTTAGTTTATAAAAACATAAAATTATTTTTTTTATATTTATTTTCTTTTAAATTTTTTTAATAAAATTTTATTCCTAAAGAACTATTTTTGGCAGGTATTGCGACCAAAAACAGAAGCATTGGGTCTATGGGGTAGGGACAGCAGAAGTTTCATTTTAATACACTCAATTCCAAAAAAAAAAAAAAAAAAAAAAAAAAAAAAAGCACAGAGCGGTAAAATGCAAAAAAATGGACGAGTACTGCATTGATTGACCCGAAATGCAGCAAATAAGTAGCTCGATGTTTATTCGTTTATTCATGAAACAAAACAATAAAGAATTACAAAAAAAAAAAAAAAAAAAAAAAAATTGAATTTTCATAAATTATAAGGTGACATCGAATTTGCGTCATTAACAAAATGATGCTTAAATTCAAAACAAACAACAAAAACCAGCATTAATATGGTATTTGAGCACCCCTCAGCTGTATACAAAGTGTACAGAGTGTGATCATGCTTGTTACAAAGTGATTAACCTGCGCAGAGTCCAGCAATCGCTATTCCTCCTGTAGGGCAGCTTCTAAATCTCTGAGAGTGGCTGGAGGTGGGAAACGTCTACAGACAGCACGGCTGAGGGAATCCCAACGATTTTCAATTGGATTAAGGTCCGGCAAGTAAGCTGGCTACTACATACGCTCAATTCCCTCACTCTCCAGAAAGTCGTCAATGATAGCATCTTTATGGGGATGCACATTATCGTCCATTAAAACGAAAGAAGGATCAACAACTGCAGCGTATAGTTTCATAATGGGGTCTAAACTTCATCTCGATACCGTACAACTGTCACAGAACCTCGCCTGAAGATATGCAGATCGATTCGATATCCCAATGAAATCCCTGCCCAGACCATGATGCTTCCCCCACGGAATGCGTGTTGTTTGGTGATGTCTGGGACCAATTGCGTGTGCCTTGTTCCCTCCAGACCCTTACACTCTTATCATCGGGTTATAGGGCAAATCTGGACTCATGTGTGAACATAACGTTGCCCCAATTTGACACAGTCCAATTCACATGCTGGCGGCACCACTTTAATCGTGCCGCTTTGGATTGGAATTATAAAGGAACTCAAACTCGTAGTACCCGAGCGTACAGACCATTCATATGTAGCCTTCGACGAACAGTAGTGGTAGATATCGTCTTACTAATGGCCGCTGCCACCATAGATGTCACACATGTGGAGGGTGATCTTCGATTCAGCTTGGCTACAACAGCAATATATCGATCTTCCACCGGGTCGTAACCCTTGAACGAACGGCTACAGGTCTTCGGACAACTGTTTTGCTGGTTAAGAATTGTTTCCATGATCGTGAAATGACGGAATGATGTATGCCGAAGAAAAGAGCAACATGTGTAATAGACTGTTCTGCTTCAATGAGTCCGACAGCCCGCCAGCGCTCAGAATCTTCCATTCGTCTTTTGGAAGCCCTAGAAACACGTCTAGTCACAATGCCGGCTTCTTATACGACTGCCTTTTTTGCATATTTCTCGAAGTGAAACCATTATTGTCTGTTACCTAACATCTTTGCATACTTTCTTCTACCTTTGCAGCAAATTTCAGCTTCTTTAATTCAGATTGGCTTACTGAAATTAGCATTTTCTTCTCTGTGCTTAACTTTTGGATGCGAGTGTAAAAATAGTTTTAGTAGGGTTACTCAGGTATCGTAGAGGTATTGGCCAATATCGGAAACAGGGGCTTGCATCAACATTTCAGAACTTCCAGTATATTTTTCTCAGCACTGTGGGAGATTAGCAAAGATCCGTTCCAACGGCCTGTCTTACAAAAGTCCACACTTGGATTGATCAGTGTCGAGCCTATACTGGCCAGCGGATTTATGCTACTGGAGTAACAAAGGTATATTTTCTGTGAGATAGTAATTCTGTCTCGAATTAATGCAAAAATTTACCTAACCGAGTTACATTCTCTGTTTACTACTCTTACATAATACACAAAACTATTTTTTGAAGTACAAAGTTTTTCTAGAAATTTTGTGAAAATTTTCTCCAAACATAATCATTGTAACTTTGTTGCTTGCTCAGTACTGAATCGTGTAGTTCTTGATACATAAAATGAATTATATATCCAGCTTTTATAATATAAATATATATTTTAATTTTGAAGATTTATAGATAACTTTAATTTTGAAGATTTATAGATAATTTTAATTTTGAAATCGTTAAAAATTGTTAAATAGCTCATTTTGGAGATGAGATATGGCCTTTGCCGACTATGTTACAGAAAGATAAGGTTGAAATATTGCATGGAAATCTTTTTACAAATAATTTACTTATGAAGTATTGGTATAAATGAGTGTGAATTGAGTAATTATAACCAAAATAATATATGAGTGTAAAGTTACTTTAAGTTATATAAACACACGTCTCATATAATAAATAGAGCGTTAACGTAAGTATTCTATAAACAGTTCTCAAGTTAAAATATACTCTGAAAGATTTAAAGGTTAGAAGACCTGAGGATAGCTGTGCTTACATTTGAAACTACTTTCAACTTTCAACTATGAGTAATTTGTTGTTGATTAAAACCTTGAATTCTTTCCGCTCATAGTGTAATTGTTGGGAGTAATTAAAATTCTTAATAAGGTGGTTTGTTTAGAATATGTGAGGTATCATTAACCATATAAACTCAAACTATGTGACTGAACGACCTAGCAATGTGGTATATCTATGAAACTTCTGTAGATAAATAGCCAATGTGCAAAAGTACCGATTTATTTTCTAAAAATTGTGAGAGTTTGCTAGATTTATGTACATCTGAGCTAAGCGACATTGAGTCTAAATTTAGTGATTTTGTTTTATTGCAGATTATGTCTTAAAAGTTCGTTTTCTATCAAACCATAGTATCGTAACGAACTTAAAAGACATAATCCTCTAATTTACTTTAAATTAATGTTTTGAGTTAATTTGCTGGGAGTAATTAAAATTATTAATAAGGTGGTTTGTTTAAAATATTAAATGCATAAAATATTTGTTTGAAATAATGAAATTAATTATACAGAGAGTTCAATGAGGAAGTTGATTTAGTTTTTCACTATTTTGTAAAGTAGCTCAATTGCGATTTAAGCACTTTAAAAAAATTCTTATTGCTCGTAAGATATGAATGTTTGAATTATTATTTCTTACATTGTTGTATTTCTATAACTAAACTTCAAATGCTCGTATCTTTTTTCGCGGTTTTCAAATTTTGGCAGCAATAAAAATGCTAAGGCTTTTTAACTATTAAACTTAAAATATTTTTTTTCCCTTCAGTAACATAAATATACATTAAACAGGTGTATACATGCTGATTTTCTGTTTCTGCCACCCTTCTTTATAATTTTTTTTCTCAAAGTTGAAAATTTATTTGTTCATGAATTTTTGAGTCAAAATTGGTATGAATTTTTTTTTTAAACGGTGCACTTGTATTCAAATTGGAATGCATACATTTGTTTAAATATTATTCAAGATCTTTTTAAAAAAAAAATTGTTTAAAAAATTGAAAAATAAAAAATATGTAGGAATTTAAAAATTGTTAAAAAAATTGAAAATGTGTTACTATTTTTAAATTTTTTTTTTGTAAGTAATTTGATAATTTTAAATACTGGCGAGTGTGTTTTATGAGTGCTTAGCAATAAAAAAAAATGGATAGTGCAATTGTTTAAATTAAAATATAAATTGTCAAATGTATCGGAACCTCAATCCTGTTTGATTTTACGATGTATTGTTTCATGTTTTCTAATATTTTAAAGTAAGTATTGAACTCTGCTTTTAGCATTTGTCTTTATATCAAAGTAAATATTTACTTTAGTTTCGCTGAACAAAAAGACGTGAAATAAATAATTTATCAATCTGATGTAACGAAACGATTTCTGAAAAATTCCTACTATTCCAACAGTAAACTTTAAATTGGGGATTTAAAAATACAACGAATACTATGCTTCTTTTTAAGAGAACTAGAACATTTAATATCTGTTCTTAATTGTGATTTGATGTTTCTATTGTCGAGTAAGCTTATGTATTTCAATTAAAGCTTTCCATTTGGAAAAATACAATGGTTAGGACACAAAAGGCAGATTATACTGTTCCACATAGATGAAAATAACTTTGCATGTTTGGCATTGTTTGGTGCTTTTAAGGTGGCTGGTTTTACTACACAATTATTCATTGTTTATTTAATATTTCTCAGTTCTGAAACCAGAAGATAATAGTTCTATTAATAGAAAATTATAAATTTATATTACGCAATAGAAAAAGTTTTGAGTTTAAAGAATAATAATATATATAACACGATATCAATGAATTGTACATCCCTCCCCATTATTTGTACATATCCAAACTGATGTAGTGAAAACAATTGCATCAACACACGTTATTTAAATCATTATTTTAGGTCAGTTACTTGTTTGAATGCTTAACAACATGTTTTGAGCACAATAATGGTCAATAAGGCTTAAACACAATGGACAACCTTTCCTAACGTAAGATTGAAACCCAACACATTTATCTAAGTCGTGTAAGAAAGAAAGTTGTGAACATAACTCAAACAAGCCAATTTTACAAGGGATACTTTTTTTTAATTCGCAGTTCTTAGACATTTTTCTGCAACTTGGTAAAAAAAGTATTTGTATTCGATATTTGTGAAGATGTTACTACAACTACTCAATTCAACGGCAAAAAAAGAAACAATAGACTTCATATGCGTTGAGATAAATTCTTCACATAAAATTAGAACATGAATACAAACTATTGCAAAACAAGCTAAGTGCATTTTAAATGATTTTGAAGAAGAGAGATGCGAAAAATCTTTTATCTCCATTCGGTCTTAAGGATTTATGATATTGTTATGGCTTCTTTTTTTTCTCGAAATATTATTCTAATTTTTTTTTATTGAAATCGGTTTACGATGGGATTGCAAGTAAATTGATTGTATAACAAATTGGTCGTATCAAATTAAGAGTGTATAAGATATTCAATTTGTAAATTTTTTATAAATTTTGATAGTTTTAAAATTAATAGTGATGGATCAGAATTGAAAGAATTCGAAAATTCGAATTTTGAATTGCTTCTCGACCATGTTCAAAACTTAGATATATTTGAACTGATAAAACTTTAAAACAGTATATTATAAATGCGTGAACATTTTCACTGGTACTTTTTAAATATATATATTTACTACGTCTTTTTGATTTATTGATATAAGAATTTATGAAAAAATTAGCATAAAAAAAAACATGATGAGCAATATATAAAGTGTTGTAGATAATTTTATTTAAAAAAAAGGACAATTTATCCTATGAATCTTTGTAAGCTATTTAGTGTAAAATTTTTTATTGAAAATAAATGTTAGACATATAATAAAAAATAAAAAGTCAAATCTTAGAAAAATCAAAATTTTCAAAGGAGCTGTTTTATTTTAAATCAATGGTTCCAATTACAATATTTAAAATACTTACTCAAAAAGTTTCAGAATTACTTTTCTAAAATTGGAGATTTTATATTTTTGTATGATTAGAGGACTCAATTTCATATGAACTTGTATAATTTGTGGTGATTTAAATGTTGGATAAAACAAATCGACCATTATCCATCTTAACCCTTTCATGTAGTAGTACCCAAAACGAGCTTATTCACACCATGAAGTTAATATTAAATTCCCACTTTGATTTATTCTCCAAAAATCAACAAAGGTTAATCACTCTATCGCTGATGCATATCAACATCTAAGGGATAAATAATGTAGATATGTTCTGATCATTGCACTTGACTAAGCGCAAAAGTTTCTCAGTTAGTGATTTATGTGTCGAAACGGCTGGGTCTTATTCGATGACTAATTCCCTCACTGCTCATGCCAATAGATAAAAGATTTTCCTCGCGGTTATATTGACATACCTATACAAAGTGAAAGAGCCATGAACATGGGGAGACTTATCGAACTGGATTTTATGCTCAAGATAGTTAAATTTGAGATTATTATTTGAGTTATTTTAGTGAAAGCGTTCTTCCAAAGTGAGTAATTTTTGTAAAATGCTTAGATTAAGTGCTATTTGTTGAACAATAAAAGAAAATTGTAAATGTAAGATAAACATGTGTTTTGAAAATTGTAGATTTTTAAAGTAATTCACCTATACAAGCGGATTAAGTCTTTTAAAGCAATGTTTTTAAAGATCTATTGGTGATTTTAAGGTATTTTTGAAAAAAAAATAAATCTTCTCCATGTTTGTGAATGATTGTACAAATGTTTATAGAAGTTTTTGAGAAAAAGTGAAAATTCAGTTATATTTTCATCAAAGTTATCTTAAGAGGTTCCCACTTTACACAAAATTGTTTCACAAATCAACATTCCTTTTCAAAAGAGAGTATACAAGACACAAGTTATTTAAAGACTTAAAATTTAAGAAATTTAATGTTTGAATGATATATACCAGCATTTATTAAACAACTTTGATCAACTACTTCTAAAATCATCTGTAATTTATAGAATTAAAATTATTACTTATTTTATGGTCAATCTTCTTACTGTGAAAATGTCTTGTAAAAAAAAAAGAAAAAAAAAGCAGTGTGATAACCACTGAGACGTGTTTTTTTAAAAATTAAAATACAATTCAAATTTTATTCCGTGGTAACATTTTTGAGTGCTATTATTGCATTAAAATGAAGATTGTTGGAACAAATTCCAATAAATATATTTTTTAAAACGTTATGTTTGATGCCAGTTTTTGATTTTGGAAAAAATTTAGACGGCTTAGTGCATCAGAGTTCTGAGATATTTCTTTACTTTTGATCAAAATACTATTTCAAATGAAAAAATATAGTGCCAATAATAATAAAATATATATAAATGAAAATATCAAGATGCCAATAGATGAGGAACGCAGAAAACAGTTTTAAAACAAATTCCAGAAAAACATAAAAATACATGAATAACGTTATAAATAAAGAACATATTACATGTTAGGGACATTTTAAGTGAGGAATCGATTAGAAAAATTCGCATAAGGATTTAAGTAAATTAATGAAAAGATTTGTTGTACGTGTTTAAATCTCACACTCTTTTCATTCAATAAAAAGTTTCAGAAATTTACTTCCTTTAAACTAAATTCCTTTTTAATAAAATAGTTTTTTCATAGTGTTAATTAATATGTTTCATTGTTCTCTATTAGTTGGGTTTCATAAAAAAGATTTCCGAAATTTTTAAATTACAAACTGGTTGAAAACTTTGTTAACTGTTTCGAATGGTTCCTGAGATGTATGAGAGATAATTTATATGCTTCACTATATTCAACAGAATAACAATCCAAATTCAAAAACAAAATTGAGTTTTAGAGCCACATGCTCTCCCATGTAACATTTTTTAAAAGATTTTCATTCATAAATTATTTCAGGAAATATATTTTCATATTAAAACTCCACAATCTTCCTATTCATAAATTATCTTCAAAATCTTTCTAAGCTGATGCTATTTAAATTTAATGTCATAAATTGACCAACAACTAAACACTACTCTAATCTAGACTCTAATGAACAAATTTTCATCGCAACATCCTGCAGAGTGGTTAATATTTTAAGTACAACTGAAAAACAAATGGATCGTATCAAAAAGTTTTACCACACGTTTATACTTATCCTCATATACAACACATACTAAGATAAATGCTTCGTAAAATGCTCTTTATCCGAAGCTGACATGACTAGAATTAGGAACAAACAATAAATCTAGAGCATTTTATTTTGTTTTCTATACAATGCTCAGCAATCAAGCACGCAAACTTTGCACGCCTTCACGGGAAACCTCATGAATATTCATAAACTTCACTCCTTTTGTGATGATGTAATTTTCAGAAAACAAAAAGATTTTACGCCTGCAGAATAATTTAGTGTCATACACTAAGCTTTCTCAGATTGGTGGCTCCGTGGATGAAAAGCGGGAAAAAATCCGAGGAAAAAACGGAGGTCCACTTGTTGTGAAAAGGAAAAATCCTAATAATTGAGGTTTACCGAGAATGGTGAAGTCATTTATTCACTTGCAGTCTCTATCACTTTTACTCTTGAATTTTTCGTTGTAGGAGCCTTTGAGGATTTTGTTGCTTGCTGCAGATTTTGCACTTGGAAAATAAGAATATTGATTCATTTTAAACAAAATTTATGTTCATCGAGTTTGGTAATGAGCTCATTCCCTTCAAAAGTTTGAACATTTTTAGACACTTATGATTGTAATTTCATTAGTTTGGGAAATAACTCACATATATGAATAGAAGAGGTAATAAGGCAAATTTACACTTTTAGATAATAAAAATGATTTTTTTTTACTAAAGCATGATGGGCTGTTTTGTAATGTTTATGTTAAACTTGAAAACGTGAGAGTTTCTCTTAAATGCTTTTAATTTAATTATGTAAACATATTTTATTATTAAATATATGGATTGTTCCAGTATTTACCAAGTTAACGAACTAATTTTTCAATGTATGTAAATAATGACCTTTGTTTGAAAAAAGAAAAAAGTTTTATTAATATACTGTTCACTATTGTAAATTTTAGTGTTAAATATAATAAACAGATGCAAGTTAAATGATAATTTATCTTTTAAATTTTGTTTACGATATTTTTAAAAAGTTGAAAAGAATGTTCTAACGAATGTGATAATTTATTTTACTTGTTTGTAAAAAGGGTCAAACGGTTAATTTGAGAAAAACTATTCTCAAATTTAATTCAAAATATAAATGACATTCTTAATAATAAATTTAAATACTATGAAGTACATAAAATACTTTTAAATCAATAATTAAATATATTTGCAATGTTTTTTTTAAACAATTATAGTGTGTTTACATTAAATCTAAAGAAAACTGTCAAGTAAATAACACTAACCACATAAATGATTTTTAACGATTTTATAGTAATTAGTGTATATTCCTAAAATAATTTGTGTGTTGAAATGGTAATTCAAAACAAATATGCGTTTTTGATTTTGAATTTGGATATTATTAAGTATTGAAATGACAGGTAATCAAAAGTGTTTGCAATATTTTAAAATATGATATAAAAACACAAATTAGTCTAAAAGAGTAAGTTTTTTTTTACCAAATAATGGGAGTTACAATCAAAGTCAGCTAAAAAAATATGCTGGAAATTTGAAACTTTTTTATTGTAGTCTGACAAAAAGATATCTCTCTGAATAATAACTTTAACACAAACATCACGACTGTTTAATTTAAAAACAGAATATTTGCTATATTAGTTTATGGCGGATGCGTACTTTTAATATTGAATTACCGGATTTAATTAAATGAATTTTTGAAATTAGTCAAGTTCTTTTTGCTTCCCTTATATTTCCTAAAATATTTATAAAAAGTGTGTTTATATCTTACCTCTAAAATGTAATTAATTGTTAAATAAAAAATTGTATATATGTATGATGATACAGAAAGCTTTAATCTCCTACATAACTACTTAGTACGCATATTTTTTTCTTTTATTAAGTAAATGATCAACTGATTTATGTCCATTTTTATAAAAATAAAATACTTTTCGTTAAATAACTTATTTGTGGATCTATATCTAATTAACCACAGAGAGAACACATTTCAAATTAAAATCAAACTCTGTTTCAACCCACTTTAAGTTAACCACTAGAATGATCCTTAGATTGATCCACTTAAAATAAAAACAAATTCAGACATTTCAAATTGCTTTTTTTGAGTACAATATAATTAGTTTATAGGGACCTTCAGCTAAAGAGGGGGCACATTTAACCGCACACTCGATTAATTAAATCTGCGTATGTATTCTTTATTTAAATTAAATCACATGGTTCTTCAATAGTATTAAAGAACCCTAGAGAAATAATTTTCAAACATTCGAGTCATCAATTTAAATTCAATCCAATATCCTTCACTTCCAAATCCTTTTCTACAGTATCATTTTGAAATACTTAAATATACACAATCGGATTAACTGCGCAAGCTAAAATCGATAGCAGGGATCAACACACACTATTACCGAACGATGAATATTTGCTATCATTGTTTTACATAATTTTCGCCTCAATTTCAATGTAGAAAAGTATGTTTCATGATGAATTGTCTTTCTTAGAGAAGGGTGTAATTTGTGTAAGGTGGCTTGTTCATTGCACCACTAATGGAGGCTATCTAGTTATTTGTTGGTCTTAAGCATTAAAATGATTGATGATTAACTCTCTGAGAGTTCACATTTTCGATCATTTAATCTGAAAGTTAGAATTTAAAGAATAGTTCTGGTTGTATATAGACTTTTTAAAGTTTCAAATGTATTCAAATCTTTAAGAACAGTTTCGTGATTAGTTTTAACTATCGAGTAAACTCTTTGGTAATATTAGTAAAATAATCGAATCTAAGCTGTTGCAAATACCTGTTTTCTGAGTTATCAAGTATTAATAGGGACTTAAAAATAGAAAGGTACAGAAAATTGTATGGTTTTATGATGATTATTTAATTGATATTTAAGACTATTTTATTATGACTATATAATAATGATTATTTAAGAGATTGCTTTTTTCTGATAAACTTTTCAAGTATTTTAATATAGTGTACTAAGTTAAAATTTCTGATAAATATATCCAGTTTTTAAAACAATTGGTAAAAATATTAAATAATAGGTTAATACTCGAAATTAGCCAATTACTAATTGAATAAAAATATTTTCTTTATAATTATTATTGATAATAATCATTTATCAATTTACTTAAAGGAAATATTAGTAAATAATATAATTAATAATAATTAATTATATTATTAATAATATATTATTTATTATAATTATAATTTAATTATTATAAATAGGAGAATAAGTAAATTACCCATTATATTTGAGAACAGTAATATTTTGAAGAATTAAAATACTAATTTGTCATTCATTCACATTAAAATTTAAA
This sequence comes from Linyphia triangularis, assembly GCA_963978545.1. Taxonomy (NCBI): domain Eukaryota; kingdom Metazoa; phylum Arthropoda; class Arachnida; order Araneae; family Linyphiidae; genus Linyphia; species Linyphia triangularis. The sequence continues at coordinate 36,313,663 of OZ021721.1, forward strand.
TCACATACGTTTTTTATAGCAATCTAGTGTAAGTTTTTGTGTAAAATAAGAACAATTTATTTTTGTTGGCAATTTATATTGTTTAGTTAAGGTTAAAAGAAGACTTTACAGAAAAAATATAATGTTTAATCTACTTTCAAGCATCGTAGGGTAGTGAACAATTCACATAAATCTAAAAATCACGGAGCACAACGCATTAAAACACACATACTAATTATTTTATTTCTGTACGAAAAAGTTGAATTATGAGGATTTGAATGAAAAACTTGAGTTATGGGGACGTTAAAGGTTACCCCCCTCTCCTTAACTACCAAAGTGTTTAATAGTTTATTATTCTTATAATTTTAGTGTTAAATAAAATTTCTAAAAACTGCTTCATGGGTTTCTTGTGGAATATTGTTGACAGTATTGTCGATATGATTGAACTTGAAAGAATTTGGTCAAAGTGACCACTATGTCCTTTGAAACTAATAAAAACAAAAACATTTTACCATATAATTTAAACAATAATCATAATTCACAAATTGGTGATGTGCAAAAATAAAAAACAATATTTTTGAAAAATATCTTTAATTTACAGAAATTATAATACACAAGTAAGTGATGTATGAAAAATGTAATTTGGAAATTACTCCATTTTATATAAGAAGGACTGACAGGCTCAATAAAACTAATTACAATATTTCTTAGTTATTCATAAAAAGAACACATCTAAATAACAATATACTTGAGTTTTTCTCATCAATTTTTCTTTCTACATAAATAGGATTAAGTGTGTCCTGCACGTAACAGTTAGGTTTAATTAAAGAACTTGGAATTTAAAAGGTAATATTTTTGCTTAAAAAATCACCCTACTCAAGTGCTATCATCAGACCATCACAAATTCTGAAACTTCTTTTTTAAAGAGATCTACAAGCAAATATAGTTTAAAAAGTAGTCTGAATGTGACGGTGGAATGGCCCAAATAGGCTGAAAAATATTTATAATAATTTAAAATGGAATGGTTAATTATGATAGTTTCAATTAATATAAACTTACCTTTTATTGAGAATAAAATGATTCAATTTTCATATTGGTCCTTGACCAGAGAAAATAGTAAATATTTTATAATCCAATACTTTTTAATGAAGAAGTCATTTTAATCTGAATAGAATATATGAAGTTTGATATTTGAAACTCCAGGTCATACATAAATGCCTTTAACTTGAAACTTTGAAAACTGACTTCTCCTGGTGAAGTTAAGTAATTAGTCTTTGATAAATTACTAGTAAAATTACGTTCACAAGCGTGTAAATTAATATTTCAAAGTAATCAGATAGTCATTTGACGAAAATTACATTTCATTAGGGTTGTGTAATAATTTCTTTAATACTTTGTTTGATAAAATACACTAAAACAGACAGAATACTAATGTTCAAAAGTAGATTTTTGACTAATTTTATTGGATACACAAAAATAGGCAAATGAACAAAATTATTAAATACTTTTTTAAAATCCCCTGCTTGTAAAATAACGTTGTGTTGGAAAAGTATAAATCTACATCAGAGCAAAATATTCTTTTTTATTTAAAAATCATTTTGTTGGACCATCTTTGCTTTTAATTACGGTATTAGTTGTTTGAGGCATGGAGCTCAATTATCTGTTAACCTTCGTCTTTGATTCTGTAATAATATTTTTGTTATAGGGCGTTTTTCAGTGTCTCCTTTGAAGTAAATGGTTGCTCCCTGATCTGTCATTTGAGATATACTCGAAACGTTTTCTACGGGTATAAGATCCAGAAACTTCAGAGGCCACTCCAGGAGATCAACGTGATTTTCGCTAACTCATTTAATTTTTTTAATAGATTTATGAAATTTTGCCTTATTCTTGGCCAAACCTTCAACTCACATTTACAAAATATTGATACTAAAAACTCTTAAAATGTTGTAAAAATACTAATTAATTTTGTAAAGCAACCTAAATGATTTTTATGCATATTAACACTCCCATACTTATTCTCAGTAAATATTACTTAATTAACACGTATCTGAAATTTAAATTCGTCAGACCGTGATATTTGGAAGAATGTTCTTTTGAAATGTGTTGGTGTTTAAGAGCAAATGCAAACTGTGACATTCTGTTTCTATTGGAGAGCTATAGTTTATTCCTGGAATTTCAAGCTTGGAGTTAGACTTCAGCAAGTCTTCTTCTAGTGGTTCTAGGCAATATTTATTATTTTGAAATAATTTATAAATTGGCATCCATCTGATCTGATGCTTTTATATGATCTTTCAAAGTCGCCCACTTTAGTAATCATTTTTCTTAGAGCTTCCCATTCTTGTGTAATTTCAATGTGATCCACTATTTTCAAGACTTTTGATAGCACATAAAACTTAACACCTTGAAAGTTTAAGAAATTTTGCAACCTCAATTGGCTTTTACCCTGTTCGATTAAAATCTGTATTTTTAAGCTGTGGTCTTGACTAAGCTCGCTACTTTTCGGTATTTTCGAAAGTAAAATCGATGGACTTCATGATTTAAGGCAAGTAAACAAAACACGAGAGTATATATGCACGTTAAAAGTAGGGAAAACAGACTATCACTCATTCCCAGAAAACGTGAATTTTGCATAAAAGTTCTGATAGTATTTTATTGGCTGCTGAATGCGATGACCTTTGTTTATGTTAATATCTAAAGTCGACAAAAATCCTATAATAAACAAATTAAGTTACAATGAATATTGGTTTTAAATAAAAATCAGACGATAAAAGAAACGAAAAAAAAAAAAAAAAAACCTTGGGGATTTATTTAGATAAAATCTTATTGGAGAATTTTTTTTAAATTAATTCTCATGTTATATTTAACTGGAGAAAACACAATTACTCGACGCAATTGATTTTTTCATATATGATTACGAAATTATGATTGTGAAAGTGTTTGAGCATTATTATGCTACATTTTGAAGGATTACAATGGCATTTTCTGTATTTATTTATAAATACTTTAAGTAAGATATTTACATATTAATATGCAAGAGTGAAATTTCGTCATTTTGTTACTACCCTCTAAAATGGCTGAATGGATTTTAGAAATATTTCAAGATAAAACGTCTAAAAGTATCAATTTGTAAATTTTTGAATTGTACAATAAAAATGTCGGGAATACACTTTAAAACAATACAAAGATTTACATAGTAAATATATAAAATTGAGTTTCTCCTACCTTCAAAACTCAATTAAAAAGGGTTATCATGGAATAACTTCATATAATATAACGTTTCTCTACCTTTTCTACAGTCTCAAATATATGTGAGCAACAAATTTGGGTGAACATTCTTATGCGCCCAATAAAAAAGTAATTTTCTGTTTCTCAAGCTAACTTTGAAGGGGATAAAGGACATCAGTTCATTTTTTTTAATTCTATCCCACTCTACTCTACTTTATAAAGTTTTCCACACAAAAAAAGTGTTTATAGAAATAAAAATTGGTGACAACTATTTTAAGAAATAAACCTATGTTTATAATTGATATTTTAATAATGTTAGTAGTTACGTATTGTTTCGTTATTTATTTGTTATAATACTAGAAGATTTTGATTCGGTTATATTTTAACTCTTGTTTTATTAAGAGAGGATATAGTAATTTTCTCATCTGTAGTAAGTCCTAATGAAAGATTTGAATTTTTAAGTTTATTACATCTTATTAGGTAGTTCCATAAAAGATGGATGTTCTTCTTAAAAGTAAAAAAACAAACATCACAAAGCACAGATATTTACCGAGATTTTCAGAATAATCTCCCTAACTTTGAAATGACATAACTGCGAAACAGCGAGAGATAAAAGGAGAAGACAAGTAGTATGTTAAATAGACAGATATGGAATTTTAAATACATCGTGTTTTTTTTTTTACCAATATTGCAATGTGGCAACAAATTATTGTAAAATCTTAATATAGTGGAATGAGTTTATCGTCTCCTTCATAAAAAATTACCCTACGGTCCCTCTTATGGATAGTGCAAACTAAGCTATTACTTTTGTAAGACACACAGAAGATTTTACAGTACCTCATATTCACCAGTTTGTTTATTGAAAAATCCGTCCCAATGAAAATTCGCCTCATCGGTAAACCGTATGCAATCGTTATCAATCACATTTTCAAACAAGTATATTTTAAATTCCATACCTGACTATCTAAATTACCACTTGTCTCTTCTTTTTGTCTCTCACTGTTTCGCAGCTATGTAATTTCAAAGTTAGGGATTAGTTGAAAAAGACCCTGTAGCTAATCGTAAATATTCTGTAAAAGGTTTTGACTTAAAAACAAAACTAATTCTTTGAAAATTCCTTTTATTTTAGATTCAAAGACATCAAAACTAAATTGCCTCTCTAAGTAAAACTAACTTTTAGTGAATAACATTTTTACGTAGCTAATCTAGCCTTGCGCCAGATCCTTTCTGCAAGTGGTTGTCTACTCCAAACAAAGTTGATCATCAGTTTCTATAATTTTACTCTATATTTCTTTTCGGAAAACTTTCTGGGAATTAATATTGAGCTGAAATGCATTAAGTTCCATGGTTTTGCAAGAGCATGGTTTGCATGGTTGAGCACATATTTCTTATTGTTGATTTTTTATTTCTTTATAAAGTTGAAAAGATTACTACTTCAGACCTATTTTAAGGAAGTGTATAAAACTTTCTACAATGTATTTTCCAAAATATTGCTTTGATTTTTTGTGTGTCATAGTTGTTTATATAAATAAAAAAATTTAATTGGTTTTTAAAAAGATAGTGAATTATTGAAATTATTATATTTTGTTCAATTATTTCAAAAACTCTTTTGCAACTGAAGAAAGATCAGAAAAGAAAGTTTATTGTGGGCATCTTTATAAGAATGGTTCATTTTTGTCAATAATTTCTAATTTTGCATTAAAAAAAAAGAAAAAAAAAAAAAAAGAAATGCCCCTTTTTGCATATTATAATAAAAATAAATTTAAATGTTTTCAAAATGTTGATCATGTGATAAAGTTATTATACTTTGTATTTATTTATGTATAAACTCATAATGATGCGTGTTAAATTAAAAAACAAAAAAAAATACTTAAATGTGGCCTACCTCCTTTTAACAATACAGCTTTTTTTTTTAAATAGCTGAAAAAAAATGTAAAAGCATGTAGAGGAGGTGGAAATAAGCAGATATCATAATGGTAAAAGGCGCATTTAGGTGTTAAAGAGCATGTTTAGATCGTAGATGATAACGGTCCGCTCTTCACCCCATCACTGTCAAAAATTTAAACGAACACCTGTCAATCAAATCATAAGTCGATTAACTACCACACTTGCCATGCGTTTTTACCACGTTTCCTTGATCGTATTCTTACTATTTATTTGACAAGCATGGATTTTTTTTCTGGAAAACATTAAGAGCATGATCTATGAAGGCCCCATTCTGTGATATGTAGTTCTTGGGGCAAGATTGTCAGTTATTGCTGGAAATGTGCATGAAATGCCTGGAGTGTTTGCTAATGCTCGCCAAAACATGTACCACCATTAGGAATCTTGCATCACTGTTGGTGGTCACTATTTCGAGCACATATTGTAAAGAGCGTAACTATTAAAATGTGTGTTTCTTTTGACTTTAACTGTATCTTTCACTTGCATATTATTCATATATTCCTTACCAGCTAGAATTGACACGAACCATTTGTGCATTCACATTCTATTACAAAAAGTTCTTATTTCAGTTCCATTTACCTGCCTTCAAATGAGCGAAAAATATTTTTGAAGCACCCTGTGTATAGATAACAACGGGAATGAGAATAAAACATAACTGCCAAAATTAAGTAAACATAGGTTTGGTATAGAAATAAGACCTCTCTTTAACATGAAAAACTTCTACTCAAATTTAAGTATCTGCGTTCAATTTGATTTAGTGAAATTTCAAAGACCGACGAGTAACATTTGAATTAAAGAAAGTTATAAAAATCATAAGAGGATCTTAATAGTGGAACCTTTCATTCTTTTTTACATATTGAGTTTATTTCAAAGAAATTAATCGGCGTTTGGGGAAGTCAGTGGACTTACATACAATTTTAGTAGCATCGTCATTATAAGCCATTAGATCCGATATGCATCTAAAAAACGCTTTCCAAACTTTTTTCTAATCGGTTATAGATAATACAAACTTTTATCATATAAACAAACCAGCAGGATTCCGATTTTTTCATTTAAAGATTCTAGTCAACTTATCAAGCAAGCAAAGTTTCTCGTAGCCCCATAAGGTTGTATGTTAGAGAGATTCTTGATAGGTTTCTTGTTTGTTAACTTTTTTTATACATCTTGGGAGGCAGAAAAATTACTACAGATTTAACAAAATAATAGAAATTTAAATCTATCAAACATAAATCATATTATGCATTGAATTCCCCTTCTTTTTTTACTAAAATAAAAACAGCCTTTACTATTTGAATTTTTTTGTTTGAGAATTGTAATTTTTCCTAAGTATTGAAACTCAAGTGTCCATTTTACTAAAAAGTAAAGAAGATAATTTTTAAATAAAATAGTTTTACACTGAAACATTTTCAAACATGTTCATAAGTTAATGCATACACTTATTTAATTTTGAAACTAATTAGATACCAAGTCATTATGTTTCCAAGCATTTTTGTTTCATAGACATTTTATTAGAGTAATATTCTGTTAATAATACTTCATAAAATCAGCATTGTTTCTTGATTACAGATGTTTTATATGGATTTTTATGGATTAGAAATTAATTCGAAAAATTATTTGCAAACATTATTAAAAGAATAACTGTTAAATAACATAAACCAAATTAAAACTGGCATGGGAGTGAAGATCATGAAACTTACTTCTTTATGATTAATATTGTTTTTTCTAAAAGTGAAATATTTATGATTACTTACCCTATACATAATATAAAAAAGCAAGCATAAAATGAGAAATTATCTATTTACAGTTAACTATCCAATGCTACTTCATAATTATTAATTACATGCTATAATAGTTTCGGTGTTTTACTTTTGAATCTACCTAAAAAGTAAGATGGAAGAGGTAGCAATTCTATTTTTTTTTTGATTAAGACAAACACAACTTTCAAGTAAATATGTAACAACATCTAAACATCACATATAATCGTGCTTGGTTCAGTAAAATTTCGATTCATTTCAGAGAAGCTCTTGGAAACGTTCAGTTAAACAATCTTCAGATCTAAGATAAACAATTATTAATGGACATTATATTTTTCTAACCTTTTAGGTATACTAATGAATTAATTATTAAATAACTTCTGATGTAATTTGATCATTGAATTTGATCAAGCAACCATTATCTTATATATAATATGACCACGAGGTTGCGGGTTCGAGTCTCGTGTTAGGCATAGGTGTTTGTAAATGTATGTTGGCTTGTCTAATGACGAATGTTTCGGTGCATTATAGCCCTCGTGTTGCTGACAATGCCAGATAATCTGAAAACCACCAACCTTATATATAATTTATATATCTGCAATAGAATCTTGCCGAACATTGAAACAAATAAGTAGTAAAAGACAACCTCATTATATTGCAATCTTTTTGTTTAACCTATTACTATGACATCATAGCACATCAATGCCATATCAATGCACTTGGAATATGCATTTAGATAACTTCTTTACTTATAACCTAAGTGAAGACTTTGAAATTTGACTTGTTGCACTTCTTTATATAAGTTTTAATTGATAAGGAGTGAATATATTTGGATGGTACAGTTAGTTATTTCTAGAATAGTCTGATTACAATGAATACATATGGTGGAATTGTTTGTTTTGTGTATCCATTTATAAAAGTGAAATTGAATAAGAGAATACTTTTGAGGGGTGGGGTTTCGGAATAAGTGTTTAAAGAGACTTGGTAATTATGAAATGCACATAATTTGAAAATTTTCTGTAATTTAATTACAGTATCCATGGGTGTTATTAAGATAAGATATATTCTTAGTGACAGTTTTTTTAAGATTCACATACAGAAATAATAGGACAGCGATTCCTAATCCAAGGGCTGCGTCCCACAAGTGGGTGCGTGAGTAAAATTGTCTTGGGTCGTAGACGCTGGTTTATAGTCTAAGCCAAGATAAGTATTATAAGAGATTCAGTGGTAGAAATGGGAACAATCGAGTCACTCGATTGTTAGCAACAATCGAATTATTCAATTGTATTTTTCGATGGTGTAACGTGTGAATAACGAGTGAATTCAACATTATGGTTAAAACCATCCGGTTTTAAACCATACATTGATCTCTTCTTGGAGGGGAGGGGTAAACAATGTCAAAAATCACATTGACTTTTTTTTAAAGCTTTGACCACTTGTTTTTTAGTTTTCTGATAGTTGTGACAGCAAAGTGGTTACAATAAAGTGCCTTTCTTTATATAAAAATATGTTTTAATCCTTCTTGTACACTATGTTTTACTAATTACTGATGCACGCACGCGCACATATTCTATTAGCTCGTGGTATTATAAGTTTTTTTTTACAAAATAGGTGGTCCGCACAATTAAAAAGGTAGGGGAACCCCAGTAATAGCACATAATTAACTTGCTGTACTAAACTTTGAGAAACTTTCAAAAAGAAATTCATATGACTATATTAAGTAAAATCTACTTGTTTAATATGGCAAACTAAATATAAATAAAATAATCTGCCTGAAAGACAGAAGATTGCATCTTATTAAATCTTGTTCTTCCGAGGTGTCGTTTACACTAGCATAAGTACGGATAACAGTGAAATAAGTGCTGTACTTGTAGAAATGGAATAATGTACTCTTATTGGAAAGAATACAAAGAATGACATAAATGAGTGTGGATCCATGATGATCTGAAGAAAGGTGAGATACAAAACGATTTTATCTGGTAAAAAGCACTGTCAAAAATTGCGATAAAGTGTTTTTCATTTAGGTACATTGTATTTCATTTTGTAAGAGGTACCAACATACGCAAACAGCAGATTTAAACGGGAAAAACAGATTTGTGAAAAGATCATGTAAACTACAAAGACAACTTAAGTAAACTCAATAGAGTTGGAAAACTTCGTACCTTTATCGCGAAAGAAAAAGTACCTATTCACAGTACAGTATTCGAGACAATTGTACTATCTAGGAAAATACTTTTACATACTACCTATAAATCTAAGATAATGTACACATTTGTCTATATTAAAATAAAAAAATTTAGTTTCAGATTTGATGTTGATTTAAAAGTACAGGGTGTCCATAATTAAAGTCTAACTTTCAAAAAGCTGTAAAAACACTATTCGGAATTATTTGAAATTTGACCAGTATATACTCAAAAAAGATAGAAACTTTATGGTATAAGAGACGTAGAGAAATTTCTTCCTATTGCTCGTCTTGATAGGAGAAAATATTATTTTGATTTTTTTCCTTATAACATACCACTTTCCCCCTTTTCGCGTATATTCATTAGATCATTGTTAATTTTTTACAACATTTTGAAAGTTAAATGTGAAACACCCCGGAGGGATTATAATTAAAATTCATTTTAAAAAAGCATGATTTCAAAAGCAGGGTATTTTTTCTTATGCCCAAATCCTGTTTTTTAAGAAGCGATAGTATGATACAAGAAAAAAAAGTAGTTACAAATATTTTTTTTTTCTTATACTATACTGTTTTTCTCTTTTTCTTGTACATACAGGTCAAATTTCAAGTCATTCTGACTATTATTTTTATAGATTTTTGAAAGTTGTACTTTAATTGTGGATACCTTACATATTTTTGAATAAAAAATAAATATTATCTTAATTTATTCGTTTGGTCTGCGATCAGGAGTTAGTATGCTGTGAGTAAAAACTAACTAATTAGATTTTTTAAGATTTCTGTAATATATTTAAAAATTATTCTTTTTTCTAAAAATTGTAGTCAATTGCAAATAATTTTTTTTATATACAAAATCTAAACACAAATGTATTTAAAATTTTGAGATTTCCTTTTTAATTTAAATTTTATGAAATTGTGAAGTATTTTCTAAGTATAAGGCTTATACAACTCGATCATATGCTTTTAGTTGAATTAAGAATGAATTTTACTCATAATTCTTCTAAGGTGATATTTGAGATCACAATTTACACATAAAATGGAAACATGTTTATAAGAAGAAAACACAATAAAATAAAAAAATAAGATATGAAGCGAAAGTTTTAAATTTTAAAATGTATTTAAAATTTCACCGTTTTTGTAAAGATTGAATGAAAATGTTGAGTTTTAGGATGCTTTTAAAAATGAGTTATAAAAATGAGGATGCTTTCACTAAAGGAAGTTCAAGAATTATCATATATTAGTTTGAAAAGTCAATGTTTAAAATAAAAAGTTTTATTTTGTTCGACAGTGTCTTCACAATTATGAAACGTTGTACAATAAATATTTATTTTAATGTAAATTTAAATAATTCCCAAAGGTGACTCAGTGCCACATATACACGTAATGTTAAATTGCTTATTTTTAATGTACTTTTCTTGGAAAGTTTTTAAAAAATGAGTTAAGATTTTTTATGTAGGTTAAATCAATTTTACACAATTTTTCTAAGGTTAAAGTTTAGTAAAAATATCATCATATTTTTTTGTTAAATTTTAACACATCTTTTTTTTTTTGAGGAAAACCATTTTTTAAATAATTCCCAAAGGTGACTCAGTGCCACATATACACGTAATGTTAAATTGCTTATTTTTAATGTACTTTTCTTGGAAAGTTTTTAAAAAATGAGTTAAGATTTTTTATGTAGGTTAAATCAATTTTACACAATTTTTCTAAGGTTAAAGTTTAGTAAAAATATCATCATATTTTTTTGTTAAATTTTAACACATCTTTTTTTTTTTGAGGAAAACCATTTTTAAATATGAAATAATTATGAAATAATATAATATAATTATGAAAAGAACAGACCCTTTTTAAACTCAGTTTAATCAGTATGTATCAGTACAAAATTAAACTGAGGTTAAAAATATCCTTTATTTTCATAATTATATTTTAAAATACCAATTCTTTGTGAAAAAGAGGTTTTTCTCAAACAAATCGTAAAATTGATTAAAATTAAAAAAAAAAATGTTTGATGATATTATTTTCTGAACTTTAACCTCAGTATCCGGCATAAGATCTATTAAATCTTTATAAAAATTTTCAAACTATTTTTTTAAGATCTTTCCAAGAAAATGCACATCAAAAATAGGCAATTTAACATTACAGGTATAGGGTATACTGAGTCCCTTAACTGAATTCATTAAAATTAACTCCTGAATGTAAAAAAACAACAACCCTAACACATCTTGCTATGAATGATCATATGCAAACGTGACAGGTAACATCTTGAAACAAGAGGGAAAAAATATCAACTGAGCTGAATAACATTTCAAAAAGCCTGTGCGCCGAATGCTTTCTGAAAAGACAGTTTCTTTTTGACACTTTAAGAATGAGTCGTCAACATGAGGAAAAATAAAAGTAAAGTGAGAACAAAACGAGAAAAAATGCACTAGTGTAACAAGTTTATTCGCGCAGTAAACCCAAAGATTTTTCCTATTTTGCAAAGAATCAGTTTGCAAGAGACTCGGATGGCAGGTTTAACCTAGCTAGATGGTATTTAAGTGAGCTCAGTTTCCTGAAAAAAAAAAGAGAAAAAAAAAAAAGAGGAATAAAAAATATTTATAAAAAGAAAACAATAAGTACTGTAGTTGCATAGGCATAACATAGTTTAGCTTAAGGCCGGTGTGCTACATAAGATTTTATTTTTATTTGTCAACAAAAATCAAGAGTGCCGAAACAAAATGGAATGGATATTTCTTCAGATTTCTTTGAGATTTTTTGCCGCTTCTGAAACTTTAGAGAGGGTTATATGTTTTAAAAATAGTTGAAACATTTTAAAGGAACGTTTGTCGAATATTTCTGTGTTTTTTAGGTTCTAAGGAAATAAAGTCCAGGGGTAGGTATTAAAACGAAGTTATGCAAGCTTAGTATACTTAGATATACAACTGTAACCGAGTGTAAGCCTTCGTTATTGCATTGATTTTCTAATCCATATAAGTCGAAATGTAAGGGATTTTATGTTTTTTGTCGGTGAAAATAATATCAAAATATAAATCACGAAAACCATGGTATTAACTACCATGATAAAATATCACTATCAAAGCTTACATTGAAAGATTGAATAAAGCAAAATATATAATAATAATATTTCTTTAACCATATATAATTACTTACCAAAAATGACTGAAACATTTGAAAAATGAATTAAAAAGTTAAAGACGATAGAAATGTATCATTTGTTGTTTTCTTCTTATGATTTATTATGATGAATTTTCAAAAATAGTTACTGAGTTCAGTAGCAGAAGGCAATGTTAAATAAAAAATATTGAAAAATGGTGGGGACATGAGGCAAAATCTACAAAATACTGTTTCAATTGCATCATGTTGTTGCTGGTAATAATGCTTATTTAAAAAAAAAAAAGATTGTTTGTAGTTTTTGCAACATGTTTAGATAGTTTTTTTTTTCTTCTTTTTTTCCTTCCATTTTTCCATTTAACATCACCATCTATTGGTGAATTTTGTAGCGATTTTTAAAATGTTATGAGATAAAATTCTCTACTTTCCTAAGTAAATCTCAGCCAAACGGTCTTACGCTTTTTTTTTAATTAGTTTTCAGATGCAAGAGTCCTTTTTGGGATACCATTTAACTAAGCTAAACAGCACTAAATAGGCAAATATGATTTTCTGTCCAAAATTTAAAAAAAAATTATACACAATAGATAACCCTCTGAATTTTTTTATGATGTTGTCATTTTGAAATAAGGGGCTAACAAAGTTTTCTAGAATTGTCAAGCTAATTGGTTTTTTGACACGAAACATAATTATACAATACATTTAGTATAAGAATTATTAAAATATACCAAAGCATATACTTATCACGTCGTAAAATTTGAAATATTCTCTTGCCATACACAGACACTGCCATATACCGAGCAAAATTAGTCATAGAAAGAAGAAATAATAGTACTTAGAGAGCAAATTTTATTTTATCTATATATACATATCTATATTTTTACTCTTCAGTTTGCCACCTGGCTGCAGCACATGATAAAGTGATTAGAATATAGTTCATGAAATATTTTTGCTAATCACTAATTTTAAACTAATGCTATTAAGAAAATAATTGCATATCTACTAAAATTTATAGGTATAATTAATGGGAAATAAATGCATAGCTAAATCGAAAAATTTAGCAAAATATTTGAAGAATAAATTAAAAGCACCCTCGTTTTAAATTAGCGAAATACCCAAATTCAATACGCTAGAATTCTAATTATAAAAATACAAACTGGTATGTTTAAAGAAGGTATTGGCTAAGAAGTTTTTACACGGACACTTCAAAAACGAAATTTTTCTGCACTCTGAAAAGAAATTTCTTTAGAAAAGGTTTTCATATTATATGAGGGAAAGTTTCATTCAATAAAGTGTGTAAATTTAATTAAATATTTATTCACAATCATACCAAAGAAATATTACTTTTATTTTAAAATATAATTTTTTACTAAGAATACATTTGATAAATGTGATTTTTATTTAAGTTCCAAGAATAAGCTTTTAAAAATATGCAAATTAATTTAAATACATTTTTTATGGTTTCAACCAAGACTTACAAATATGAAAATCCAAGTATACTTTAGTTTTGATAACAGTCTATGATTTTGTACTTTAGCATTTAAAATTACTTTTTTAAAGAGACTTATTGAGCATCTAACCTTTATATAAACCTTTACATTTGCAGAATTGACCTACATTTTTAACGAACTTTAATGTCTTTTCCTGAAACACACTTAAAAAATTAATCATATAAAAGAAAAAACACTTCTGGCAAAATATTAAAGTAAAATTATGACAAAATTCAATTTTTCAAAGGCAAACAAGTAAAGAGCCCACAGATATTCAGTTACATTAGGAATGCCGAAGAAGTGAATTTCAATTAATTGAATCCTTAATAAGTATTTGGAGGAAAATCACTATATGTCAAATTTATTAAAAAGTAGAAGTGTAAACTATTTTTTTATAATAAGCCCCTTTTTACGTAATTGTACCTTTCATTAGCTACCACATGTAATTTTCCAATGAATAGCTATATAAATAATATTATTAATCAGTTTATTAAATAAAAATTGATATTTTAAATAATTCTTTAAATTTTCTGAATAAAAAAAATTGTTTACTTATTAAAATAATAAATTAATATGTCAAAGTGTAAACATTTTCGATAATAAGCCAGCGTTTTACGTATTTATACCTTTCATTAGCTACCACATCCAACTGTCTAATGAATAACAATATAAATTTGTCTCTAAGTAAAGTTATATAATATTATTAATCAATTTATTGAATAAATATTTATATTTTGAATATTTTTTTAAAAACTTTTTAATTTTAAATAATTGCTTTTAAATTGTATTCCTATTTCATATTTGCTTCTAAATCCTTAAAATATATGCACAACATTGATGTAACTTAAGATTAGTCGAAGTACACCAATGATAGCTTTATAAATGGTATTTGTTTTCAGAATTAATTTTTTTTTCATGAAATGTTATCAGTTTCATTGTACAGGGGGATAACTTTTGAACTTTTAACTTTTCAAAAGACTTAAAAAAGAATCTCTCAATAGAATGACCTGAAATTTAACTTGAATATGCGTGAAGAAAGGGGTATGCCATAAGATAAAATTACTTTGAAATAGTTTTTTTATGTCATATCATTTCCTCTTTCTTTGCGCAGATGTAAGTCAAATTTCGGCTCATTTTGAAAACTGTTCCTTTCTTTTACAGTTTTTTGAAAGTTGAACTGTAATTAAAATCATCGTGTATATTTATGTTCAATTTATGATCAAATTCGCGCAAATGGTTCAAGTAAATTCATTTTTATGGATTCACGTTATGCCATTTAGCCCCATATGCTACACTAGGTTTCCTGTTAAAAGTTTTCTTTAAATATGCTTCTGTTTCTTGCAGAGATTCCTTCCAACAATTTTGTTTCGTAGATAACTTTTTAAAATGTTTTGTTCTGTTATAAATTCTGTTAATACACCTATAAGCATCCCAAAAAAATTATCATTCCATTACACCTTCCACTACCGACGATCACACAAGATGAGCAAAAATAATATCGTATTTTTGAAATTTTGTAAGGTTCCCCATTTTGTTCAGTTTAAACAAAATTTTAGTCATCACCACATGAAATGCATTCAGATACAACTATGGAGTTTTAAGAAGACTATATCTTAAACACACAGTAATTTTTATACACACATATTTCTTTGTAATGAAGAGAAACAAACATTAAGCACACGTATTTACATATTTTTGTCCCTGCCTTGTGTGTAACAAAAAGTATTTAGAAAGCTTTCAAAGCTTATTGTTATGATAAATATATTAAAAGCATTAAGGTGATATACATTTTAACTGGACAAAAAATATAAAACCATTTCTTATGCTAAAGTGTTCGAAATGATTAGTTTGTACTATATTAAGTATTAACATTTAAGTATATCTAGTCCTTAAATAGCCATTCTTATTCGTTTTGTACAGTTTGGTTCCCTTAAAGTGCTCATATGGCTGTGTGACTTATCCACTCCTAAATAGGTATCCGACTACGTTGAAATGTTAATATTCGAAGAAATTTCTGCCGACATAACGGTATAGTGGTGAGCGTGATAGCCTCTAGACTGCGAGGGTGCGGGTTCGAGTCCCGTGCAATAGCCCACGTGTTGCTGACGGCGCCAGATAATTTGAAAACCTCCAACGAAAAAATTTCTTTATTTTTTTATTGCATAATGTTATTGTCTACATTATCTAGTTTCCAAAGCAGTCTTCACTTTTAGTGCGGGTCAATTAGAACAAAAGTAAGGGTAAATGTTATAAGGACAAATACATGTAAAATTATGATATTTTAAACTTAAAACGCTTTTTCTCGTAGTTCTATTTTATGCATAAGTTCCCATATTTAGAAAATGATAGCCAAAGAGTTATCAATGAATTCTTCTGGTTTTTTTTTATTTATTTCGTGAACTGTTATCCAAAGGTCATACTAAAAAAAATTGAATAAAATGTTTGTTAACATATAATTATGAAGCATTATTTAAAAAATAACACGTTAAAAATGGTGAAAACAAAGAAGTCATGCTTCGATAACAGTTCAAAAATGTATTTATTGGAGTTTAATTGATTTTATTTCTATATCCTCTAGATAAAAGTATGTAGTTAAATTTGGTAGTATTATTTTTTGAATAAGTTAAAAATAATTTTTCATCTTGCACTTTGAAGAATTTGGGAATTTGTTTAAAAATTTAATATAAAATTACCATTTTCATAAAATTATCACAATATAATTGAAATTTAATGCATGTATCACTACTGTTTAGTTGTACTTCTTTTAAAAATATAAATAAATTGTTTCTTAAAAACATTAAAAAAAATGTACTCTGAACGTGTTCGGATACCTTAATTGCAATAAACAAAGTCAACCATTAAAGGAATATATCATTCTTTAGATGTGTTAATAATGTTATCATAATTAAATTGATTAATTGGTTTACTAGACTTAATAAAATCTTAATCATAAGCATACGTAAATGGTTAAGAATGCAATAAATCAATTAAACACTTTCAGTAAGTTTAACTAAAGCCCTTAAGAATATAAAACTAGGTGAAGATTTCGCAGGCTGTGAATGCATTACAATTCTAAGTTGATGATCTGTATCATCCCAACGGTAATTATAACTAATTTCAAATCTTAACGAGGAAGAAGTCTCTCGGTATAATGAGAGTAGAAATTGAAAATATTTATAATGTGCAGGAGTAATAATGCGAAAATATTCATAAGGCAAGGCAAACACTTCGACTTAGTTTAGATAAGACAACGTTGTTCAAATGTTAAGTTTTGTG
The DNA here is from genome assembly GCA_963978545.1 of Linyphia triangularis. NCBI lineage: Eukaryota > Metazoa > Arthropoda > Arachnida > Araneae > Linyphiidae > Linyphia > Linyphia triangularis. Next base: position 36,330,618 of record OZ021721.1, read on the forward strand.
TGTGGTTGAACATATTCTTTAGAGTTTGGAAAAATGCATCTAATTGGTATGAAGGTGAATAAGAAAACCAAACATTGAAAGTCCAGATGTATTGTGCAGCCTTCAGTATTCACAGGATTAAAAATGCCTTTAGTGAGGTCTTTTATAGTAAGCAACCTACATTTGCATGTCTTACAGGACATACCTAAATTATTATTAATACCAGGTAAACTGACCTATTAAGAAGATGTATTATGTTACCACGCTATCTTGTCAACCCGTTTTTTTAATCATAGTCTGGTTAGATTTGATGATTAACCAACAACTTGCTATCTATGAGGTGGGTGTACTTTGTATTTCAAACGAAGTTACCGCATTATCAAATATAAATTATAAATAATTAAAAATAAAAGTAAATGATGATTTTGCATACACTAGGTGCAAACTTAAGTCTGAAAACACTCGACTAAAGCTTTTGAAGCAATTGTATATCTGTAGTTAAACGAGGTATGCGTTATCATATGATAGTGATTACAGTGCTCTAAGTGTTTATTTATGGAAACTATTGAATATATATATACCTAAAAAATTATGAGAGATGGATAGAAAAGATTACATGTTAAAGAGAAAAGCGTCTTTTATATTCAATGAAATGTTGTTTTATATGTAAAAATAACTTAATTAAAGCCCGGAAATCTCCTTGGGAATTCATGAAAAAACCTAATATGATGCCTAATAAGTGGTTGCATCTCGACTATGGATATGCATTGTTGTCTATGATGGATATAACGAGCATGATTCATTTTATTTTCTTTAATTGTTCATGATTTTTTTTGTTGTTAGAAGATGTGCAATTTAGTGCTTAAGCCGCATTTTAAGGATATACTTTTACCATGCAATTAGTGACGTATATGAACTGGGGATCATATATTCATATATTTCAGGGCTTTCAATTAAGCATTTTCAAGGTAAATTGATTTCAAGGTAAATGCTTACCTATATTTGAAATCACCCTAATCTGACACTAAGTATTCGGATGAAAGCATGTTTAGTAAAAGCCTTGATTGGCTAAGTATGCCTATCGAAGCTTCTAGTAGAGTGATTATATCCGTATGCTTAGTCCCAGGTATGGTTGATTTTAACTGTAATATGCAAGTGCTCTAGCGATCGAGCTTCTTCAGTACTCTGCTTTCGCAATTTTCGAAGATGAGTAGATAAGTAGGCGATCTTGACGTATAGCTCCAGACGATAAGGTAGTCAGGCTGATTAATGGAAGTTTTCCCGATATTCTCGCTTGTGCTACAAATCCTGGGATGCCTTGGAAGGCTCACAGAATTTGTTCTAATGATGTTCCGGTGAGCATAACCCTTGTGTAGCTCTTGCGCGAAAAAATCTCCAATACTCCAACTATTAAACAAATTAAAAGAGCCTTCAGCGAAACGTGGGTAATTCGGCTGGTAATTTAATACAACTATTGATTTTCATTAATGAAAAAATTTAGTGGTAGGGGATTGTGGTATTGTTAGTTATTAACATTAACATTTGTAATAACCATCGATTTTTTTATATTAGTATTATTTGATTCGTTTCAGTATGTGTATGCAACATGCATGTCTGTGTAATTGTACAAAAGGTAAATATTTCTACGTTTTCGGTAGAAATGTATGCGATTCATCATATGTTTTGATTATTGACTGATAAATAATTCATAAAAAAATATAAGCATAAGGGAGGAGAGAAGAAGTCTGTTATACCTTGGGTTATGTTTTGCATTTCCCCTTTTTTTTAAATGTGACCGTCAATTTAAATGCAAATTATAATCTGTTTCTATTTGTTCCATAATTCATTCACTTTATGGAATATTTAAAAAGTTAAATTATTCAAAGAATATTTACAAAAATAAAATGTTCGTTTCATTGATATGCGATCCAAGATACTGTACCCTGGAGGACCTTGAATCACTTAATTACCTTGGATCACTAAATTCCCAGTAGGCAAAATTTACATCAGTATCCCTTTTGAGATTGTAAGTGTATTGCAATATTTTACATGTTGCCTAAACAATTATGTAATTTGGCGAAACATGTTCTCACTAGAAATATTTTTTTAAATTTTGAAATAAAAACATCACAATATACACATTTTTAACAAAAATATACTCATTTTTATACCTAAATGTTGTTTTCTAAAAATATGTTTTTTCGTTTAAATGTACCCTTCTTCTAGAATCTATTTAAAATTTTGTTTTGGAACTTTTTTCTTTCAAATATTGTATTTTCAACACTAAAAGGCACGTCCTTTTGAAAAAATATAAATTGCATTATTTTTTTAAGAATACAGTCTATTCAAAAGTTATCTAATGTTGGCTGAGAAAAATTACAAAAAATGTTTGAGTAGTTTCTAAAAAAAGGCACAGAAAAAAGCTTTTTTTAATATGGATTAGAGGGAGTATTTCTACCCCCTCTTAATAGAATCAAGAAACAGTGAACTGCAAAAATTACTTTCATTAAGATTCTTTATTTATGTATGTTAGGTTTTACAAAATATAACTTACAAGTCAAACCTTCCTTCTTATTAAATACATACATATATAAAAATTTAAAAAAAATTAGAGAACATCAAATCAAGGTAAACTTAAAACTAAAGTCATTAATTAGAAGTGAAAATGTCTAAATGTCTGTATCCTTTTTTTTACATCATCGTTTACTCAAATAAAACGCATTAAAAACAAATAATTTTAAATGTATCTGTAATCAGTGATTCATAGAGCAAGATATTGTTTCAATACATTTGTATACGAGGTTGCATATTTATAAACAAAATACCCTGTAAGTAACACGTAACTTCCAAGAATGATATGTAGCACATCGTAGTTTGCTCAAGGACCTATTTTTCCTCAATAATGGCTAATCAGGCCAGTACTTACAGCTCAATGTGGATTTACGAACCACAATGGACATCCATGCCTATTCCATGATTCGAATTCGGCATCTTTGGTATGCATTGTCAGAGTACTAATCGCAGATCCATTATGTGGGGAATGTTTTTTGAAACACTCAATTTAATTATTAAGTAAAAAAATAATAATAATTTTCATAAAATAATTATTTTTGTGGCAATAGAAAAGTTATTTTACACTAAAAACAACTACAATTTGATAATTACTCCCATCACGTTTGCTCGATTATGTTCTGGATAATTATTATTGCTTATGGTAGAAACAGCTTTTGAGAAGCTAGAGACTGCGTCAACTGTATCCTTATTAATTGAATAATATTGATTCTTTTAATTACTTTTTAGAAAATAAATTGTATTTAAATTTAAATTATGCACTTGTAAAAAAATCATGTAATATTTGTTTTTGCTGATCCAGCTGTATGAATTTGTTTTCGTATAATAAAAAAAGCAGTTTAAAACACAATTTTGTGGCAGAGGAATGTAATGAAAAAGCACAAAAAATTTGACGTGCTTGTATGACGTAATGTTTAGCTTAGAAATATTACAACAGTATAAACCTTTTAATATGTATTAGCCATAAGAAAAATGATCATTGATATATGGCTGGGAACTTAGTAAATTGCATAAATATGGCTGAAACAAATAATCAAAATAGCATTTAATTATTTAGGAAATACAATATTTTTACTCTGATTATAATATTGAATCATTTTTACAGGATTGAGGAAAAATTTATTTCAGAAGTCTACGGTACCTATTGATAATTTTCTGATGAGTTTTAAAAAACAGATAATTAGAAATTTGATGTTATTTCTACAAAATGTCTCAACCTTCATTATTAGTACTGGATATAGCATGAAATGCTTTTTTCTTACTATGATTGATTTTTTAGTTGGTTTCGTTTTATATGTTGGTACCGAATTCTTTATACTGTCTCTTTAAACTTTTAAAAATAATTGAATTTTATTTCTGAAGTATGTATAATACATGAGTGGGCACATAAATCGTAGTAAAAATAAAATGGGATAAAAATGTAACTCTTAAAAACAAATTTTTTAGTATAAATACTTGATATACATTGCCAATTTTTATGTGCAATTCCGACTTATTGAGCTCCGATCGAGTTTTCGTAGTGTTTAACCACTACGAACAAAGCATCCATTTCGAACTATTTACTAACTTTTTGGCCTCTAAAGCTTGATTGAATACATGTTATCTTTATCAAGTCTATTTGCCAAGATTCGGCTCAATTGAATGACGGCAAGTGGGTTATTTAGCCCTTTATAGGAATGATTCTTCATTGCAAAATAGATAAACTAAATATTTCTTTCAACAAAATGAAACATACGTTATTAGCTATCAGCAGATGATTAAAGAAATGACAATTTATGAAATTTTGCCTCCTTAACCTTAATAGTGGAAGGTTTCAGTAATTAAATATTGCTAAATTGAATATGTTCAAATTAAGCTCGGTATCTGGATAATAGAAAGGGAGTAAAAGCTGATATGTCTAATGAGTGTAACAGTGACTTTGCGTGACAGTCCCAAAACTTGATAGAAAGCGTTATCATCGACAACGAGTGTACCTGCCACGTTTCAAAGTGTCAGCTCGATTGGATGACAGTAAAACAGGTTTATTAGTAATCCGAAACGCTAATTGAAGCGTGAGTAAAAGTGGTCATTTAAAGACAGCGATAAACAAACCCCAAATCTTGAGATAATGCATTTAAATTCACAACGAATCTATCTGTTAAATTTCAGCGCGATTGTATAGCAGCAGGTTGGTTTATTAATATTACGAATTAAGAAGAATTTGAAAAAGTGACCTTTTAGTGACAGTGACAGCATGAAAACTTGATAGAATGCATTGCCATTTTTTATTTATTCTGAATAAAACAATTTTGGCAACAAGAGAGAGTTTCAACAATGGTCGGTTAAAATTCTTTCATTTACAGCTTTATTATGCAACGCAACGTTGAATTGACTGAACCACACTCCATAGTAAATTTATGCATTCAACTGCAATTACCTTGTTATTTATTCTGATTAAAATAATTTTGGTAATAGGAAAGCGGTTCAATAATGATCATTTGTATGGGATTTATTAGTATTCCAAAACGATTATATAAACGTGTATAAAAGCGAGTTTTTAGTGACAGTGACAGCCCTAAAACTTGATAGAATGCCTTGTCATCGACATCGAATCTATCTGCCAAGTTTCAAGCAAACGGGTTTATTAGGCTTCCACAGATTGGCACGGCAGCCACACACACACACAAACAAACAACATCAAAGTTAATGTACAGGATTTAAAAACAGGAATCAATGCTTAGAGACACAAGAGGCTTGCAAATTAATTTTCACGTGAGTTTGGATGTTGGATATGAGATGGTAAATATATATAGTACTTCAAAATGTTGACAATTGAGAGTGCTGTTGCAAAGATAACAATGAGATGTGATATACTTCTTGCCATACAGCGTCTTTGAGTGCTGATGATGTTTGGGAATTTACTCTATATTTTAAGTACCCCCAAAACCAGAAATCGTATACATGAGATGTTGTGATTGTGCAGGCTATTTATGTGTGCATTACCCGCTCAGTAGGCTATCAGCGACAAATGTTGTATTGTTTATAGCAACGCATTCTCTTGACGTGCCATGAGGTGTAAATCCTAACCGTTCATTAAAATGGGAGTGATTATTTCATTTAACTCTCAAATATCATTAAGATGGTACGCAACATCTAATCATGCCGTGCTCCTGCGATAGCGTACGTTCTTACCAGCCAGTTTTTAATAAATTACGTAAACTACACTTTTAGTATCTATAAAGCTTGCTGAAATAAATTATCTCATTTCTCACTACTTACATCTCTTTGTTTTTCTTTGAAGTACCCTCTATTGTCCCCCATTTGAACTACTTTTTGCCATGCCATATAATCTTCAGTACAAATCAGAATATTAATTTGTAAACCGTATGTCTCTTGAACCCGTATAATTCATTATTTTTTATTACGTGTTCTTTTTACTCCAAACTTTTAAACATACTATACTTCAGGATTTTTTTTTAAACTTTGTTGTAAAAAATGGAGAATAGAACGTAATTGAGGTTTCCCCCCCCCCCCATTTTTTTTCAAATTGGATGATCACAAATTTACAGAGGTTATAATGAGAAGATACTATAGTTGAAAATTCCGTTTTGCTAGGATCCAAAGAATTTTCCACTATCTGTCTTATGAAGCGTATAATTATATGGGTTTTCTACGGAGCTATCTCAGACAAGTCCAAGTTCCATGCTGTGATACTTAAACAATACCGAATCTACTTTTTGATTGATCCCCGTATTTTAAGACTTTTGTACAAGATTAAAATGGATTCTGAGTAGTTTCTTTGTCGTTATATCAAGAAGAAAGATGAAGAAATGATGTTTTATACAAAATTTGTTGAAATGAAGTCAATAGGAATATTTCAATTGTGTAACATTTTACTTACGTGTCCCAGGATATAGTATGTAAGGTAAAATATAAATTGCATCTAAAAAATTATCTGTGATATTTACGATACATGCGCATGAGATATACACTGAAAATCACATTTAAATGTATTAAGAAACTTTCAAAATACGAAAATATGAAAGATTTGTAATTGAATGAAACAGTGTTAATGAGAGGTATTTGATAAATAAAACATTTTTTAAAATATATGATAAGAAATGTCTGCAATATTTTGCATTAAGTAATATTTGAACTAACTTTTTAAGTCATAAACGTCGTTTAACTAATTTATTAATTTATCTGAAAATTGCTTTTTAATGTTTTCAGATATTTTTTCTGTGTGGGTTAATTTTGAACCCCTTGTGAATGAATATTTATAATGAGATATTTGTAAAACAATAATGAAATATTTGTAAGAATGCATAGTTTTTATTTTTTTTTTTAAATGAGAAAAGTACATAATTATTCAAAATAGAATGTAGCTCTTTTTGAAAAAAAAACGCAGTAATTTCTCTCATTTATAAATCGTTAAATAATGAATACAATTTTGTAATTTTTTTTTAAACGATATTTCATTAAACATAAATATCATGCAACTTTTGCATTAAACAGTTTTTACTATTTAATTGTTAATTAATCAAAGTATGTATTAAAATTTTGAAATAGAAACATATACTTTTATTCCTTTCATCAGATTTATTGTGGTTGAAACCCTCACCATAATTATTTTCCTTTCCATTTTGTTATTAGGTTTTCCATATTTTGGCAAAAATGTAAAAAAAAAGAGTCTTTTTTTAGGGACCATATACTAGATTACATTTGAAATTATAGTAAAAATTTGAAGGATTTGTTTTATCTTTTCAAATTGTTCGTAACATAGGTTATAAAATTTTATGTTTTTCGTTAGTATATGTGAGACAACTTCGATTCAATACTCAGTAAGTATTTTTTTTCTTTCAAAAATAAGTTACACAACGGGAACTGTGCATTCTAAGTAGGAGTTATAAATTCGAGGCTCCTCCCATTCAATACTTCAAGTGTAAAGAAGTTCCTTTTAAAATATCATTGCCTTACGCATTTACCCTTGAAGTTGGTACTAGTGTAATAGTTTAGGTGTTATAAAATGTCGTCGCCTTCATTTATATTTTGAATAAAAAATAACGATGCAGCCAAATTGTGATCGAAACCATAACAAGAATACAAAAAGTTTTGCCTGATAGGTCACCTGGAAATTTTTAGACATTTCACAAATATTCAAAATCACATACTTTATACAATTAATAGATTAAACCTTCAAGTAAAAAGCATTGCGGATATTTATAACGATATGGTTTAATTTACATAAAACGGTTGATCAACGTCTCATAATATAGGGATTTAACAACATTGTATTCGAATGAAATATTTCATTACGTTGTTACCAACGTAATGAAATATTTTATTCGAATACAATGTTGTTAAATCACTATATTATGAGATATACTACAAAGTAATGAGATATACACAAAGTTTCAAAAAGTAAGTTTTATTAAAATTAAATAAAAAAATGCAATGTTTTTTTTGCCTTAGTTGAGTGGACTATATAATAAGTAAGTATTACCTAATTAATTACAATCAATTTAGAAATATCAGATAAAACCATGACTTAACAATTTTATATAATTGTTAATTTTATTATCAACACTAATACACTTCTGTAATTTTTATATCCGATCTTAATTGGATTGCGTGTGAACTTGGCTTTTCTACAACTGTGTTAATTAATTTTGTGACATTAAAACTCATTTCTGATTGAGTTACTTTATTAATTTTGTATTAGCATCTTATTTGACATCAACAATACTTGAATCGGTTGTTTGAGAAACGAAAAATTGTAAATTTAGGTTATTGTTCCAAAAGTGTAAAAAAATATTGCCGATAATTTACTTCGTAACTCAAATAATCTAAGATTTTATTCCAAAAATGATTTTTAACATTACATTTAAATGTAGGTACGTAATCTATTTGAGATGTTTTTCTTTGGATTTACATAATAGTTAAAAGTTTCTTTAGCACCGGTGGCTGTTATGTTACTAACTTCAAATGAATATTTGCCCGAAACAAATTTTATTTGATGCAAATGTTTACTTTCTTAGTTGAGATTTGCTTTAAACTGTTTTATTATTGAAGTATTTTTAAAATGAACACTTGATATCGCTATAAGGTTGCTGAAATTTTAAAGACAGGACATACTACTTAATAAATTGCCCTTTTCAATATTTACCTCATAAATATATTCGTTAAACTTTAGAATCTTCAAAATAGAAAATTATTATCATAGAAAATTCATTTTTTAACGAAATTCCACTAAGTGATTGCTATGAAAAAGTAATGCAATCATATATACGTAAATGATTCATTCATTTTCTTACAACTATTACCCATCTGATGGTTGTGTGGATCCTGGGATTTGAATCCTAGGTTAGGCATGGATATTCGTTGCGATTCGGAATCCACGTTAAGCCGTAGGTCCCGGGTGATTAGCCATTACTGTGTGCAAACATAATTTATTGAGTTCGCAACTAAGCTACAACACTATCAATTTAAAAGCATGATGCACTAAAGCTACAAAGATGGTTAGAAAATGTGTACTCATCTAGTTTGAAGTACATACTAAAAATATCTAGTTTTCTTTATAAGTTTAACAGCTTGTTTCTTTCAATGTTTGTCTCAACAATAGTATTGCGTTCCTACAGCCAGAATAATTTCTCGAATGAAAAAGGCACACAAATGTTCTCCTATGATTCGGAGACCTTTTAAAAAAGACTATCGGAAAGTCAGTAGTCAGGTGTAGTAACAACCACAACTTCAACATGTACAAATAAATGCAATCTATTATAGTTTTCTCAAAGTAAAAAAAAATTCCTCATTGCTATGTCTATTATATGACTTCCCATGACTCCTGGTACCATGTGTTCCCAGAAATCCATGTGATTTCTTCTTGAGTGTATATGTGAAGAACGGAGTTTACTTTCCCACAATGTCAGCAATAATACAAGAACTGTAGGAATGCATCACTGCTGTTAAGACGAACTTTAACGGAAACACGTATGGGACGAACTGGAATACCGTTTGGACGTGTATTGCATGACAAAAGAACAATATATTGAACATCCATTGTTTGTACTAAATCTTGGTGAATGTATGCCAACTTTTCATCTACCACCCATCTTTATAGGTTTTTGAATCGAAATGTTATGAAAACGGATCTTGCCCTGTACATAGCAAATAATAATTGAGCAAGAGAATAATGTCATATCATTTATCAAAAATTTATTTTAAGATTGCATTACTATTTAGAAATACGTAATTAAAACCCTTTAGAAAGAAATAATTTAGTGTGTAGAAGAAAGGGAGTAGTTTTATAGATATTATATCCTAGACAAACTTCACTTTGTACCATACGTTAAGTTATTCTGAAATTAACTAATTCGTATTTCTTGAATTTATGAAGTAAAAACCCTTCATGAGTTTTTGTCTGTGTCTTTTTGAAGACTTTACTGTATTGTTACACACCTTAATATTGTGGAGCATATCATTGAACCCCTGTTATGTTATTAAAACTTGGCTAGGAATGATTAGCAGAATAATTCAGTTTTTATTGTCAAATGTTAGTTTTCTAAGATTAGGCTTTAGGGGGAATTGAAGTAAAAGTATTTATGGAGCTAGCGTGTTCACGGTCTATGAAAACCTTATAAATTCCATTTCAACATAATAGCTACAGACTGCCGTCATTAGTTAAATAGGCCTAAATCATAAAAAAATTAAAATACATGTTTTGGCACTTTCTGATAAATCCTTAGAAAATTATCTTTTTATTTCATTGAATGGCTCCAGCTTTTATGTCTTACACAGTTAAAATAGAATAACAAAAATATTCACAAAAGCGTCAAAATAGAGCTTCTTACTGTATAACTGCAGAGTATATGTCCTTTCAGACACTTTTTAAATTTTTTTTACTTTCAATGGTAGATTTATTAAAAACTTTTTCTTGAGTTATGTTTAAAAGTAATTTTACTGTTATAAACGCTGAATAAAAGTATCATAGTTAAAATGTGTGCATCTTTCTTATTATTTAACATAAACACCTAGACTAAAAATATAGTTCTTGATCATTTAGGATATGTAGATTTTTTTTTTTTTTTTTTTTTGTATATCCCAGCTTGCCCCTGTCAAAATTTACCTCCAAAGCTGCCCCAGAGGGAGAATGAGGAGTTTAGACATCAGATATTGACAGTAGTGAATTTGGGAATAATTGCTCATTAGGTAGAATTGTAGTGAATTTTTAGTAAACTATCTCAAGTTATAACCAAAAAGTTTTACCTTATCAAACATGTTTTTAATCATTTTATAGGTATCAAGTGATATTGGAGGTTAAAATGTTTGTTAGGTTTTTACTACAGTTATTTTGCAAATTTTCGTTATAGTATTGGCCAAATAAAATATATTGCAATTCTCAAGTTTTACGCCATCCATTTTGAGTCTTATAACTTTTTAATGCGAAGTTGTTTAAATGTTAAAGGATTTTAATTTTATGTCTGTAATAATAACTTGTTACATTCTTATTACAGTTATAAAATTTTAATTATACTTATACAAAACTCCCCTTAAAAACGGATTGCTTATTTTTAATATATGAAAAAAATTCTTATGACATGAAGTTTTAGTAATGTTTAAATATCATTAAATGAATAAATAATCAATCTCGAAAGCTGTATTCAACTTAAAGTATTAAAAATGCATAAAAACAAAAGTGAGCCATGCTTAAATGCATGATTGTTTTGTAAGTGATATCACTTTGTCGACAGAGTGGAAGAGGAAACAAATTAAACAACAGTCGGTAAATAATTTCGGCAAACTAATGACAGAGGGGTAAACAAACAAGCAAAGTAAATTGAGCGTTAAGTTTGATTAACTTAATCTAAATTACTGAAATATTTCTTTCTGATTCCTTAGAGTGTCATTTGAAATATAATTTGGTGAAAAATAAAGCAACTTGCGTTCATTGATTAAAGTTTCAAGTTCTTTAAATTGTGATAAAAATTTATCTCATTGTAATGATATCTTCAGGAAAATAAACAATTTGTTTTTTGGATGGATTTATTTAAATAATGTTTTAGTGACATGCTATTATTCATACATAGCTATTCTTTTTTTGCTATATGCCCTCCAATTTATCTACCCTTTCATAAATAAATACACTTATCAATGTAATTTGGAAATGCAGCTGTGATATGAATATAAAATAGACTGGCTAAATATCTTTGCTACGTAACAGAGCTTTGGTATTTATGAATATTTTTATAGAATAAAGTTCCTGTCGTTAGTTTATTATATCTAATTTAGTTTTTTACTTCAATTTCTTAAAAATGTACTATAGGTTTTAGTGCCAAATGTGATGCAGTAAAGCTGATCGGTATGGAATTTTATAACCCAGACCTCACTATCTGTACGAAAGTGTAAGGTTTTAGGGTGCAGACTATCAACTATAACATTATCCGAGATGAGATAACATAAAGAAACTGTTGTTCTTTCTTAAGGATTGGTCATTACTACTCAATCGCAGTAAGTTCCTAGTGAGAAATAAGGTGATAGTATTAAAGAAATGCACAAGGAATAACTTTCAAACATGGACACATTTGAAGCGTTGAGTGCCAGAACGGACCATCCCACAATTTGCAAGATATCTTGACTGCATTTTTGTTTTATTAATATTGCATCTAATTCGTTTTATAGACGATACAAGTTTGTGACCTGTGTAGTTTTTTCTTTAAAATTAATTGACAGCGAACAGTACGGACCATCACACAATTTGATTTTTGCTGTTTCTACTCAGTTTTTTCAAAACCCTTCGAGCTAGAATGTACCAAATGTGGTTTATCTAAGGGTACATTTAGTTGACCATGAGATAAACTACATCTGGTCCGTTCTGACATGAATAGTTTTGTAAAAATGGGGAAAGAAACAGAAAAAATCAATTTGTAGTATGGTCCTTTCTGACACTGAACGCCTCATCACAACTTATGTTACCTATAAAATGAATTAAGTACAATATAAATTAATAAATCAAAAATATAATCAAGAAATGCTACAAACATTGTTTGGTGGGTGTTTATTCAAACTAATCCTAACAATTGCCCATGATAGATTATAATGAATTGTTCTGGGTCTTGTTTGAGGAAAAAATACTATTTTTTTTTTCTATATTGCTCTATTACACGTTACAAAAATATGCATTTAAGTAAGTTAAACCTTGCAAACTTTTCTCTTTTATAAACCTTTCATAAGGTTTTGAAGTATGAATCTAAATTTGGCGCCTATTAGAGGTGGATCTATATTTGGTATGATTTTGAATAGTATTTTTGACAAGTTTTTGTATATTTAAAGCCCTTGTGAATTCATAATTTGTACCCTGAAAAATTATGTAAGGGATAATTTTTTTTGACATAAATGTGTCAGAAAATATTCCTGCTAAATTTGCGTAAATTTTGTGCTGTGAAGGAGTGTTACATTTTTCTAATATTTGATATTTAACCTATCTCTTTTACTTAATGTATGCAGGATAGAAAATTGTACCTAAGATGTTGAAATAAATTTTACATAAATCATCTCCATAGCGGCTTAAGAAGGAATCCCCGTGCTTTATGAGGTATTCGAAGTTATAAAATTGTAACATTCTACAATTTAGTAGTGTCCGTACCAGATAATATATTTATTCACCAAGAACAATTTATCACCAAATTGGAAAATGAATTTAAAGCAGCATTATAACGCTTTAAATGAAGGAAGAAAAGATTTTTTACATCCCAGAAGAAAAACCGATATTTTGTACGAACAAAGACACATGGTTTTATGTAACCTAAGCTAAAATTTAAAATTAATGATATAAACTATCTTATTCTGTGATTATATTAATAAAAAAAGAAAGTTTGTGTGAAATAAGTTGAGCCCTTTACCGTGACTCATTATGAGGCTTAAATATTAAAGTTGCCCTAATCCGATATGTGATTAATAAAAACCACTTTTTCACATTCTTTCAGTCTTTTTTGGCAGAATAGTATTAAACTAAAAAGTGGTGAAACTTTCATATTTTTATATTAATAATGATTAGGAAAAACTGATTTTAAGAATGTTCAACACTTTTGGAAAGTTATAAAACCACACAGTATATTTTATGTTAGATTTTTTTATTAGTGTATGAGACGAAGATCAACAAAGAGTGTAATAGAGGTCTTAAAAAATACTTATGTAACATATTTCATCCATAATAAATTGTTTGCTTTTTTGGGGGGGAGGAGGGGAGGCTGAAAGACGTTTCTCGAAGAATGATCAAGCCAATTTACTCTTCATATACTAAGATATAGATGTCTTCAGAAAAATACTCAATATTTTTTCTCCTTTTCATTTTCTTAGGATGTAGTTGATGCATGAGTATCCGTTCAGTCGTTTCATACATCTTTAGTAACATATTAACAAACTTACACACTTTGAATGTTACTAAGGATATATTTGCAATGACATTAATGATCTGGGAAGACCGAATATTTTAAACGTTTTTTGTAGTAACATATACCTTAAAACCTGTTTAGTATCATATTATTAGAATATAGACAAACATAATTGCCAATGTCCAAAACGATTGAGTAAAGTTTTGCTAATTCAACTTCAAAGTGAAACTTTACAAAGATATTGATATTTTTATAACTGTGAAATATGGTGTTCAAAAATTTATTTTGAACCACTTTGATAGTTAGTTCTTCTTACAATGTAAAAAATAAAATTATTGTTTAGGATGAGAATTTCATTGCAATGTGTGGTACATCTTAATTTTTTTAAAAATGATAAATGTATTGATTAACGAAATTCTTCAAATTTCTATGCGGGTTGGATGGTTTGTAAGCTCAACGACCTATATTTTTGCACAATGACGGTTAATCAAGCCTGGACCTACAGCTTAACGTGAATTCAGAACCACAACGAACATCCATGCCTAACTCAGGATTCGAACCCGGCAACTTTGGCATGAGAGCCAGAGCTCTAACCACACAGCTATCAGGTTGGCTTGTTATATGGATGTTTGTTGAAAGTTGGACTGTTATAGAAAAATAAGTTCTGATACTTAAATTTGTTTAATTTATGTAACAGTAATTTCTCTTCCGAATTTCACATGACTATTGGTATTAGGTTCTAAAAAATTAAATCTTTGAAACTTCGATAAGGAAGCCTTCCATTCAATGTTACGAGCCGGAAAAGTATTTCTATAGAATTTTCAGCTTGTTAAATATTTTAGGGTTTTAAGCTTAAGAGTTATGTTAACTCGATAAATTTTACAAAACTTGAATGAATTTCCCCTCCAATAGAGAAACACATAGATAATATAATCAGTAAGAATTGAGAATGTGAAATTTAGAGTATATATGTTATAACTTGTTGTTTCTAAACAGTTTAAATTTCCATTACAATACTGCCACTTCCAAAATGCATTTTCCAGCGTCACTGAAAACTCGACTGCTGAAATTGAATACACGAGACGTGAGCAGGAATTATTACCAATTTTGAAAAACTACCCATTAATTAAAATGAATATGAAGATATAAATTGCTTGACTAAAAGTTACTTTACTTTGATGAAACCAGCGCACATTTTATCGATCCACCTCCCGAAAAAAGAGGTAGGAGAAATATTATAGACGATAAAGCTGTTGCAAGTTTCGATGCAGCGTAGTTAAGTGAAAGAAAATCGGGTATTGTTTTTACAACAATTCTTATAAGCGTATGGTGTAATCTATACAAATACCATGTTAACTAGTATTTTCAAGTAGAGTGTCTTAAAAAACTGAAAACGTTATTTTATGTAAATAACTGCTATTCCTCAAAGAACACTGAAACTGAATTAAAAAGATTTGTTGCGATGTCATCCACAATATTTTCAGATGGTAAACTGCGATAATGCGAATTTGCAGAAATTGGTGGAATAGATGCATGGAAGATTGGTAGTTATTTATTTAAAGAGAAGATGACACAGTTGCATTCTTAGATTTTCGTGCTGCACATGAATTTGTTTGATCTATTAATACTCATTCCATTTATATTTCAATAGAAATTGGTCTATACTCAAGCTGGATGTATTTTCTCTGTATATATTTTACCGGAATAATTGGCTAATCATCGAATTTTCTAAAAGACATCAAATCTATTTAGTGAAAATAATATTGTTTTACACAAAACATACGATTTTTCATACTTCGATTTCCTCAAAAATTAATTAATATATTAGGGATATTTTACGAATTTTGATATTAGAATTTTAATCAGAGTAATATTTTTTCATGATATGACCATTACTCAGTTCTCTATTTTTTCCTTGTTCCTAAAGGAATCCTATTCATCATCCACTCCAGAAACTTTGGGATCCTTTAGTGCAAAATTTACATCGCATTTCTATATTAATTCATTTATATCAGTTAATTTTATCAAAATGCAAAAAATTCTAAGCTTCCAAAATTTACAAGATAATGATATATGATTAGAAAAACATTTAAACAGAAATCTTTATACAAAAATAAATATTAAGACACATGTTTTTTTTACAACGTGATTTTTTAAAAAGTTTCATTTAAATGTACACCAGAATACTGAGAGTTTATTTCTTTAACATTAATAACATTACCAGCAGTCTTTCATTAAGTTTATTTTATTCACTTTCTCATTAATTAAATTACTTTTTCGTTCCTTTAAAGTAGTTGTACTTGAAATGTACAGCTTACGCATAATGTTCCGATGATCACAAAAAAAAGTCATCAATCCGAATATTTTAATTAAAAATAATGAAATTTCAAGTTTTGTATCAGATCATTACAAGAAAATGAATGACACATGATTTGAACTCCTTGAAGTATTTCTTGTTTTTAAATGAAAAGTAATATGATTGAATGCAATTATTTCTCTCAAAGTTTACATTTTGAATTATTTTTTGTTATAATTAGATTGATGTGTATACATTTACTAGATTAACAGCAACTAATTGGATTAATAATAACATATAGAATTATCTTGCTCTTTTTCTACAGTTTTAAAAAATACGATTACTTCATTTTTATCACTAGTTATAATGTTTGAATATTAAAAAGCATTTTACATTTTGATCAAAACAAATAGGAATTATTTGATATTAATTTTAAAAAATTACAAATACTTTGTAATTTAAAAATATATATATTTGATGAACAGAGTGTAATAATTAAAGTTCAACTTTCAAAGAGCTTTACAAACACTAGTGTCTAGAATGACCTGATATTTGATTTGCATATACTCGAAGATGGGGTAAAAGTATGACATCATAAAAACAAATATTTCGAACTATTTTTTTCCCCATGCAATATCATTCCATTTTGAAAGCCATCAGTTGGCATTTCAATTATTTCTTTTTGAAAAACATGAACTTTAGTTATAATCACTCAAGGGTAAGTATAATTCAACTTTCAAGAAGCTGTAAAATTTTTTTTCGCCAGACTGACCTGAATATACGTGAAAAAGAGAAAAGTGGTATGTTTTAAAATTGTGCAAAATAGTCTTTTTTTCTTAGTCCCTTTTATCGAGTATAGAAAAGACTTTCGGCAGGGGACTTTACTTGAAATCTATATTTTAAAGTTATTTTGAAAAGTAAGTTTCAAGCGAAATCACTCACTGTTTCAGTTATAAAATGACCCATCTGATGGCTGTAGGGTTAGCGCTCTGGCCTCACATGCCAAAGATGCCGGATTCGAATCCTGGGTTTGGCATAGATGTTCGTTGTGGTTCGGAATCCATGTTAAGCTGTAGGTCCCAGCCTGATAAGCTGTTATTGTACATAAAGATAGGTCATTGAGGGTACAAACCAAACCAGTTATAAAATGAATACTTCATCCAAGGTATTTTAGTCTTTCGCTCATTTTCAAGTGGCGGATTAGCAGCTAGTGTGGAACTAAGTACATTTTATAATGAGTAAAGTTTATTTGTATTGATATAGAAAGAGCATGATGATAAATTATGTAAAATGTATCTTTTAAAATTTAAAAGATACATTTTACATTTAACATTCATTGTTTTTCTAATAGGTAATTAAAAATAGATATTTAGTGAATAGCTAAGTCTTAAGGTCTTAAAGAATATTCTATGGAAAATTACATTTTCTCCCAAGTATATATATACTGGGTTGGCAAGAAATAAGTTGCCCTCTTTAGAGAGCTCTAGAATGAGTTCAATTGGTTCAAATGAGATAAAATTTGAACAACAGATAATTCAAATGATGCGCTTCAGATTTATTAATCAACAAAAATTAGTACCAAAATTCTTCAATAGATGGGTCTGTAACACAAATGGTATTTATTTGCATATATTAAAATTGTGAAATATCATTTGCGATACAGCGCATGCTTTTTAGAATTGTTCTTTAGATAAAAAGAAGGCAATTTCACCACGAGCATTAGTTACTTCTCTGCACATCATGTCTAGTTTTCAAGAAAAAGCGCTACATGAAATATTTGTCTAACAAAATCAGCAAAACTCCGTTTCAGCTGTAAGGCATCTTTCATCACATAGTGCGGAAGCGGATGCGAGTATGGGCCCGCAAAAAGTTTTACCAAAGTATTTTGAATGGAGCATTTCACACGGTGAGGAGAACACTCTGGGGACCGCATGAAGGTTAAAACTTTCATGCAGACCCGCAGAAGTCGGTATACCTCTGCAATTTCCATAGATAACTTCAGTTTGAATTAATTAATTAAATTTTTATTTGTAATTTAAAGAGTATAATGGGGGAAAAAAACCGGAATCTAACTCGTCAATGTAATAATTGAATTTTAACTTAATTTTGAATTTCGACGTTTTTATAATAAGGCAGTAATTTTAAATACTTTCAAAACAAAATTATATCAAAAATATTTCAATTAAGTTTTCAATTTTTGTCGGTTCCTTGTACCAAATCATTGTGTATTGTTTGTCATTAAATTTAAAATGAATTACTAATTGAATTATGATTGGTGTAGGATTGTATACTTTAGTTAATTTTTATATAATCAATCCTCAAATGAATATTTTTTATGCAGATACGTTAGTTTTCTAATACTTGTTAAGTGTGAAAAAATGTGAATCTAACTAGAAAGTTTCTTAAAATTTTTCCAATGTATACTTGTAATGAAACTTTTTTTCTAAAACATAACATCGGCTTTGAGTTAAAAGGTCCAAACTCCTCTTTAAATTTCAAACCACTTTTCGGTATTTTGGAAACAGGAAGAGAATCCCACATCGGTAGGTAAATGCTGCCGACTATATATTAGTACTGCTAATCAGTACTGGTATTGTCTTAGCTGTTTGTTCAACTACAATGCCGGTCTAAGAGCAAAATGCTGTGTGAGCAAGAATCAATTTTGGCTCCTCTTACAATGAAAATGGGTATAGAAAAAACCCTCCGAAAATGGTATGGGTGCTCTATAACTAAAATTTTCAGGAACTTAATACCTGAATTCGGCATTTTAAAGAGATTAAAAACTAAAACTAATATGTAGTTATAAATAATAAAGAATTTAGAATCTATTATTTTTTTTTTAAATGATTTCTTTTATTACTAACTCTTTTAACAGACTTTTATACTCTTCAATTAAGTATGGTGTACTGTACTTCTGTACAGAGCAAGCTCTTAAATTATTTTATTCTTTTTATAGTTTTGTCAGAAAATAAGACACATTTTTTTAATTACAACAAAAGTTTTGATTTAATATTCATGAAAAAAAAATCTACAAAAATGAATAAAATATTACACAAAATTGATTAAAATAACCTGTGTTACATCACTTGGCCTAGCCTAGATTTAGTAGCAAAAAATGTTTTTATTGGTTTACATTTTTACCATATTATCTTTTAAAAATATTTTTCTCATTTTGGCTTCTGTCTCAAAATCACATGTGTGTGATCGCACACGCCTTAAGCCGGCCCTGGTTGATAGGTTGATCCAACAAACGCCTATCTATCCTTTTCCTTCTAGAATAAAGGATGTATAATAACCGTAACCTTCTTTCTTCCAAACTTAAATGTTACACTTAAATTATAAAGCAAAACTTAAAAAATAACTAAATATTTTAATAAACTTTTATCCAGATACTGCATTCACTGAATGAAAATAATAATCAAACTCTTTAAAGATGCGGGCAAAACGTTCGCAGATATCGGCTCGTGTGAAAAGGTTTGCCTTTGCGGGCCCGCGTCCTCACCGTGTGAAAGAGGCCCTAGAGAATTTCGTCGTATGAAGCAGATACAAAGAGGTGCAATGTTTCCATATGCCTTACGTAGATGTAGAGAAATTTGAAACAACAGGACAACTTGGTATTTTTCAAGGTAGAGGACAAAAGTAAATCTAGTCTTCCACCATCGAAAATGGGGCTAACTCTATTGTTGAAGAGAACAATCAGTCGCCGCATGGTAGTGTGAGTGAGCCAGTTGTTTCCCGTGTATTGGAAATGCCGTATTGCACTGTACGAAAAATCCTACGATGGATTTTGCATTTTTATTCATACAAAATCATGCATTTGCACATATTGCGGGATGGGAACAAAGAAGTTCGTAAAACCTTTGCACTTCAGTTTCTTGTTCGAATGGGGGTTGACTTCACATGGCCATGGAACATTCTGTGGACTGTCGAAGCACACTTTTGCTTCAATGGGCAAGTTAATCCCACAATTATCCAAATTGATCCCCGAAAACCCGTACGCTATCCAGGAACAACCCTTGCATCTTGAAAAATTAACAGTATGGTGTGGTTTTACGGCTACCTTCATCATTGGAACGTATTTTTTTGAAGAGATAATTGCAAATGGAATCCATACGTGTTCCGTCACAGGTCAACGGTACTATGATATGCAGAAGAATTTTGTAATCCCACAACTTCAAGACCGTAGATGCCATTAGGACAGCATTTTTATGCAGAATGGTGCACCTCTTCACACTGATCGTCGTGTAAAATAATTGCTAAGACAGCATTTCACAGATACACAAGTGATCAGCCGTCATGCTCCATTAGCATGGTTTCCTCACTAGCCAGATATCAGCACTTATGGCTTATGTTTGTGAGGTTTTCTTAAGAATAATATTTACAGCAAAAGAAGTGTATTTGTGCCGGATCTGTAGGACAGCATTCGGTGACTTGGTCTGGATATCCCAACAGACTCACTCTGGTCAGCGGCGGAAAATATGGTTCTGCGATTAGAACACATTTCTGACCATGAGGGGGGGGCATATTGAGCAGTTTTAAAGCAATTTTTTTTATATTATTTAACATTTATAAAGTCTATCAAATGATTTTATGTATATTACAGCATAATCTGCTGCTGAATTTTGATATTTTTTTTATTTTTTATTTAATAACAAATGTGAAGCGCATCATATGAATTTCCTGTTGCTCAAATTTTATCTCATTTGGACCAATAGAACGCATTCTAGAGCCCTTAAAGTGGGAAACTTATATCTGGATAACCCTGTATATATATATATATATATATATATATATATATATATATATATATATATATATATATATATATATATATATATATATATATATATATATATATATATATATATATATATATATATATATATATATATATATATATATATATATATATATATATATATATATATATATATATATATATATATATATATATATATATATATATATATATATATATATATATATATATATATATATATATATATATATATATATATATATATATATATATATATATATATATATATATATATATATATATATATATATATATATATATATATATATATATATATATATATATATATATATATATATATATATATATATATATATATATATATATATATATATATATATATATGTATGTATAAATGTATGATAATTATCTATCAACTATATAGGTTACTCTTGAAAATAAAAAAAATTCTCTAGAACGATAGAATTTTTGCTATTTAAACTTCAACTTTCAGCATATTGTTTAAGGGTTGATTGGTTTGTACGTTTAATGACCAATTTTTGTGAATAATGATGGCTTATAAGGCCAAAACCTACAGTTTAACTTACATTCCAAATCAAAAGGAGCATCTTTGCCGATACCAGGATTCGAAACTGTCACCTAGCTTGCAAGGCTAGACAGCCTTCAGATGCGTCATACTTTTTAAGGGAAAGCATTCAGTGAAACTTTTCAAATATTTAAATATTGCATCTTTTGTTTCAATACTTCTGGACTAAATTTGTATGTACTCTGACATTCGAAAGCCTAAGTAGATCTGAAGTGTAGGATCCTAAATATTCATAGGCAATAAGAAGATAAGCTATGAATTCATGAAGTTTTTTCCGCAAACAATTACCTAATTTACTCAATAGCGCAGCACAGGTATTTAACTGGAAAATTCATAATTAGTAATTCTAAACTAATTTTATAATTTCTCTTTAATAAGGATACGGAATATTATAATTAAAAATGTCAAAATCATATTACGCGTCAATTATATTGACGAAAATTGATTCTATCATGAGTTAGTCAGAATCTTTATTGAAATCATATGGTAATAACCTGAGAGGTTTAATACCGCGAGCAGGAGCTGAATGGATTATTCATGTCTTCGGGAAAGTCACTAGATTGAATATGACACTTAAACTCTAAATTCCTCTTTAGGCTTTTCAGTTTGAATCTGGAAAGGATGTTGTTTGCTAAATGAAGACGGAATATATTCGATTAGATGACTAGAGGTATTAAATGGAAAATCATGTTGAGAGGATAAGGGCATATTGCATTTGGAAGTTCACATGGGAAAATAAATCCAGACACTCAATCATAATTTATATTTGTGATTTCACGTTAATTACGTTTCCCTTAAATTTTAGGTAATTATTATTTGAATACTGCTACCTAACTTTGAATGACATAATTGTTTTTTTAATAGTAATTACCAATGAATTGTGTCTTTTAAGGTAATATTACAATGCACACTTAATATATTTAAAATTGATTTTATAAAAAAATTCAAAAGTGTATGTTTGAAATTAGTTAAATATTAGTACGCAAATACTTTAGTTACTGCACGAATTCATTTTTAATATAAACACTTCCTGTATGATGAAGTATTATATTTGATATTAGCTAAGTAATAGGTAGTTTTTTTTATTTTATCACAAAAACTTGATTTTACAATCAAACACTTCTTGAGGGTAAGAAAATGGTTCAAATTCCATTTTAGAACTTTAATAGTTTAATTTATATGCACATTTAAAATCAACACATCCCTTCTTGTAAAGAATAGTTGAAATTAAATTAATTTTAAAAACAATTCAACAAATATCTAAACACGAAAGGTTTGTTTAGTTTGGATTTTTATGAATTACAATTATGCTACATTATTAAATATAGGGTTAAAATATTTTCTTAACCAACTACTGATGAAAATAAATGGGTTTCTTAATGATTTAGAATGATATGGAATCGTATATATTGCATGTTTGAGGACAATTAAAGAACATTGAAAAACAGTTGCAACTAACATTTTTGAAATTTTAAAATGTTAAAGGTTCAAGTTGTGAGTCATGGTTGGTTGATTGAGTAAAGTTTAACGGCGCAAGGGCAACACATGGGCCATTCTGCGCAGTGGTGAATCATGTTTGTTAAATCCAACCACAGTATTAAGTCATATAAATTATATGTTTAGGTGAATCAGATTATCGCTTCAATATAATATTGCATGTTGCAGAAGAACTGAACAATTAGGATATTTGGAACAGTTTTATGAAAAGAACGTCAGCCCAGAAGAGACAAAAAAATAGATACTATTCATTGCATAAACAAAAATAATATGGCATCTACTAAAACAAAAAAATATATAAGTTCTCTAACTTATAATTTATTACTAATAAAAATAAGAAGTAGAAACTCAAAAAAGGGGTACATTTTGATGAAATCTAACACATAACGAATTGTAAGAATCATGTAAGAGTAATAATCCGGATCAATTTTCCAAATCCCTACTAATAAATAATTTTGGAAGTTTGTTGGCGTCTTGCTTTATCAATGAATCTTCCAGTACACAAAAACATATCTTTAGATTATGAAAAAAAATTATTTATTTTTTAGGTTAGGAAGCGCATTACATAGTTTCAATTTAATTTCACATACAACAAACTACTTTTTCAAAAATATGTAGTTCATAGCCTTTTCTTTATACACTCTTTGAAATTAATTTCTGAGTCCATGTGTGTGCTACTTCGGTATTGGAAAAAGTAGTCTAATGATAACTTCACAATAGTTGTCTATCAATTTAAAGAAACTTATCTACTAACAATTTTATAAGAAACTTCTGAACAATTTAATATTAATTATAAGTGTAAAAACCGAAAAATTAGGAGTTTCTGTAGATTACCGAATGTACAATATGAAATCAATTATCTTCGAAACAAAAATAGTATATGGTTCCTTTTTCTTACAACACCTATATCTAGTTTAAAAACAAAAGGGCTGTATAACAAGTCGCTATAAAATTTAGCATGAATTGATTGAGGTTTTTTCTATCAATATCATGTTATAAAGTGATTAAAACGTAAATACGCAATTCTCTGGCTGACGCACGGGAGATTTTGGCTCTTTTTTTCTACTTGTAAACAGATAAGAATTATAAAATTAAGATGAATCTATTAGTTAAGTTTTGATACGTGTCCCGTGCGTCAGATGATATAAATGCTTATTTGACCAAGTAAAAACAATTATTTTTCCATATAACTTTGTTACCAAGTAGAGTTATATAAAACAAAAGCATAATTGCAAACAATTTTAGAATTCTAATTTGTTTACGAGTAGAAAAAAGAGCTAAAATATATTGTGCTTACAGCAGAGAATTGCTCATATACTGTTTAAAAATACCTTTTTTTAAGGCTTTTGAATCTTTAGAAAATTGTGCTACAAAAACGGGTGAATATTATTTCATGACCTACAAAATATGACCATTGTTCTACACTTAACGACCCTCTTAGGATGAAATAAGAAAAATGATTTATATAGCAAATTTTGTGGATTCCGTAGCTCCCTAACTGTATTGAGTCACACGTGAAAATAATAGTTTAAAAATGTATGAAAAGTTTTTATGAATTGCTTTAAGTAACGAAGTTTAGAAAACCAAATCTTACACCTCTTTACATTTAGTATTCGAAATATAAATCTTCCTTACAACTTAAATCGTAACAACGTTGTATTTCGTTGCGATATCGTATGACGTCGAAAAAGTTAATATGAAAAAAGGAATTTACAGTGGATCCAGAATTAAAGGATATTATTTCAAAGCAGCCTATAGGTGAAACCATTCATATAAAAAAAATTGAGAAATTTTATGGTGGACCTTATGAGAGAATGGAAATTACTTTCAGCGGTAAAAAAGTTAGAAAAATCCTCCCCAGAGGACCATTTACAACAAAAAACTTACAGTAAAAACTTCATTTTATATATAAGTAAATTGCACATATAGCCATTCCTTTAGAGGAGTTTTGTATCTTTATTTCAACAAAACGTTCCCAGATTATGCCTATTATTTTCGATTGAATCGAAATTGGTAGGCATCGGTAAGCTACTATTGAAATCGAAAAATGGCACTTTCATATTTGACCGAAGTGTATTCTAAGAAATGTTGAGCATGTGATATGAAATGCTGTCTTTAAAATCTGGTAAAGTTATTGAATTATAACGACTAACTAGTTTATCAAATATCCCCAAAGCCAAATATCGCATGGATTGGGGCCTGGGGATGATGAAGGATACAAATTAAGAAAGTGCTGGCTGATGACATGATTATCTCTAAAATTACTCTTTAGAACATTCTTTACACAACGTGCAATGTGTGGGGGAGCTCTTTCGTGTATAAAGGTTGTGCGTGCAAAGCCCTGACGGGATTGCAGAGACGGCACAATTGTGTTCATCACCAGATCTTCAAGATCTTATGGACATTTGATTACGGCATAAGTAATAATTGTTAGGTTTTTTTATATTATATTTTTTTACATTTCTCCCATTATGTCGAATCTTCAACCTTTTTAATTATATTTATTACAATGTACTTTTATACCTTGGTCAAAGAGGAAACCTAAAAAACAAATATTTTAAATTGTGTCCATCACTTCAAAAATAGAAGAAAATGCCAAGGCTAGATAGAATAATTTACATTTTTTGTAATTTTTAAGTTAGTTACATGGTAAAAGTTCAAACGAAATGTTTCGGAGGTAATTTCTTTTAATAAAAGTGCAAAAAAAAAAAAAAACTTTTTGCAATACTTATTTTTTTTCGTATTTTATGAAGACATTCTGTGTTCGCGCTTGTTAAAACTTCTCATTTCTTGATTTAGAACCAATTATTTTATCCTTTCAAAACTGTCTTTTCAATTAACGCATCAATATTTAATTAAGCTAATTACTTCTCTTAATTTCACTTATCACATTATTTCACTGTTCTAATGTTAATCCATCGAATAAATTACTCAGCTTCTTAATTTAAATGTAACCCTTGTGACACGAATTCGAATTCATCTACAGAGAAAAAGAAATTGAACAAACTAGGAAGACCTTCAGTGCAAAAAATACGATAAATTTACTCACCCTTAATCTGGTATAAAAATAACAAATGTTCTCAAAATATTTCTATCACCAGAATCAAATAAAATGTGTATTAGTTTTATGAGGATGATTCAATTCATAAGCACAATGATTCATAATTGATAAAAATTTATTAACCTTTTAAAAAAAGATGAACACTGTATTTACAGTTCTTTCTTTCGTCTGTAGCAAAAAAATATGTTTGAATGTAATTATTGTTCAAAATTGCTTGAATGCTTGAAAAATGCTTGAATGTAATTATTAAATAAAAAAAAATACGGATTTTTAGAAATAATTGTTCATACAAAGCCATAACTAAAAATATAAAAAAAAAAACTAAATATCATACGATAAACAAATTCGGTAAGATGTTGATCTAAGAAAGTAACACATACATTTATTTCATTTATATTTTGCAAAATTATCAGCCACTATATAATTATATCGTATACAAAGCTAGATAGTAATGGAATAGTTAATACTTGATAATTTTTTAAAAAATTCGTTATTAAAATTACTACTAACTTCAGAACCAGATCATTTTAAGACTTTGTTTGACTACATCAAAAATTACGTTTTGCTTTGTTCATTAAAATGGTGAGGTAATTAAGTAGATTGTTTTACTTCTAGCTATTAAAATCTATTCGCTGTGGTAAAAGAATTATATTCTGAAACGAATTGTTTAAAGCTTTTAAAAAAAGATGAATGAATAAAAAGCTTTAAAATTGGCATTCTTAGATTTTATGGTATTGGGTTATGATAAAATTTATTTATAAGATTGATTTTATACTTAAACAAGGTATAAAATTTTACTCAAAGTAAAAATGGTTAAACAATTATTAGAAATGCAAATTTTAAAAATAATTTAAATTGATTATATTATTAGAAAAGTTATTGCCTTGAAAGTTTATAACAAGAGTGGAATAATGGATATATTTAAAATTATTTTTTTGTAACTAGCCATTTTTCTACTAAAAACTGATTTAATGCTAATTTCTGATTTATTGTTTAAATGGAATATTCTATAGTTTCTATAGTTGTAGCATATATAAAAATTATGAACATAAATTTCAGTTTCAATGGTGTTTGTCACTTGTGTTTTTAATTAATCTTTAAAATAAAGAAAATCATAAATTGGTTTGTTATTAAATATCTAACTAGTTATAATTTATTATTTTATATTTTAACTGATTTTAACTAACGCAGAAAAAAATTACTGCCTGATTATTTTCGTATTATAAAGTACTTCCTTCACTTAACAAAATCGTAGTTGAAAGAAAAAAGCACCTTACTTATTAATTTAAATGTAACTCCAGTGACAGTGACTTCTTTCTCAATCTAATCTCGTACACATAAAAAATGATACTCGCCAAATTAACTAATTCTCCTTTAATAAAACGGTATATTACTCCCAGAGATAGTTTTCTATATTTAGGACCAAAGAAAGTGGTCGCTTGATTTTGAATGGACGATTCGCTTCTGGCCGGCAGGGGCGCACATGCGCTTTCATGGGCAAAGGGGCGCTCCTACTCTTTGTATTACCTCCTCCGAAAGCGCAGCTTAGCAGTTGCTTAGAAGTTCCTTCACAGAGCAGTCGATCGAACCATATTTTCCATGCATTTCTGCCTCCACGGCACCATGTGAGACATCGCTCGCTTGGGACGTTTCTTTCGCAAAGCCCGTCTTGGACTTATTAGGACTTTTGCGGAACTTTTTCAACTCTTGAAAACTATCTTGACTTTCATAACCGGACTTTGAAGAACTTTTTAAAAAGTTTTCTTGAGACTAAGTTTTAAAGTTTGTTAATTATGAAGAGGCAAGTGTTTCTTCGATTTCTGAGGTTTTTGTACTTGACTGGAGTTGTTATTTTCTCTGTGGTTTATGGTACTGTGCGTGCGGATCCATTGCCGACTGAACCGAACATAAGTGTTGTTGCGGATCATCTAAATCCGCATGGGAAACCTCGTACCAGGATTGTCACCACAAAGTACGGTGAGTTGAGGGGTTTTGTTGCTAATTTACCTGGAAGACAGTTGCAGCCAGTTGAGGTTTTTCTTGGGGTGCCATATGCGAGTCCCCCCATTTCGGCTCTACGTTTTATGCCGCCTGTTACCCCTGCCCACTGGAAAGGTGTACGGATTGCGGACAGGTTCAGTCCCGTATGTCCTCAAAAGCCACCAGACATTACTAATGAGACTGAGGCACTAAAGACAATGCCACCGGGGAGATTGGAATACTTGAAGAAATTGTTGCCCTACCTACAGAACCAAAGCGAGGACTGCTTGTACCTCAACATTTACGCTCCACAGAAAGGTAAATTTCTTTGTATTTTATAGTTAACTTTAAGATATCCTTTTTATTGTTGTACAGTTTTTACGTATTTCTATAAGTCATTTATTTAAACGTAATTTTATATGATACTTTATTAATATTAATATAATTTGAAGTATAATTCTGTCTGAATCCATATAAAGACTGTAACCTACATTTAATTGTTAATTTAAAACCAAAATCAGAAAATTGCTCACCTAATAGCTATAGAGTAAATGCTTTTGTCTCGCATGTTAAATCACCAGTTTCAGAGCCCTTAGTGTAAATATTCATTGTGGTTTAGAATTCAAGCTAACACCTAGGTAACTGTCTAGTATGCATATGATTGCTGTTAATGTTACAAAACAAAGCAACAGCAATTAAACTATAAATTCAGATTAGTATTTTACCCAATCTTCTTAGAAACTAGAAAATGGTGTTGCTAATCATCCATATGATAGACGAGGAGCCATTTCAAATGATCTAAAATGTCCTATAATTTATAATTGTATCATTACGCAGGAAGATAAATGACAGCTCGCAATGAATAACAAAGTGTTTATTTTTTCTGTGCTCCATGCAACCCTATTTTAGTACATTTGAAAATCGTTTATATGGTTCTGAATAATCCATTAGAAATAGTCATATAACAGCGAATTAAGCCAGGATCATCTATTTAGCCTTACAATTAACAACTACGGATCTTGGACATTAGCATACAGTACGTTTGACGTGTGGTCAGTACCCTTAACAAATACTTTATTTGGGCTTTAAATATTGTATGATACTATGAAAATACTCGTATATATGAATGCATAAAAATAATTACTGTACTTTTAATTTATTTTAAACAAGAGAAAGGTAAAAATACTTCGCATCAGTAAACATCATTATTAGAGTTTGCGGCGAAACCACATTAGGACCCCAAAGTTGAATATGAAAATACATCATTATCCCGTATAAAAGAATTTATATCATAACTTGTAGTAGAATGTAAACAAAAAAATAGGCGTTTAAGGTATGTTTCATTGCATTAATAAATCAGATTGGGTTAAAAAAAATGTAATTTTACCGCGTACAATAAACAAATTGTAACCCATAATTTACCAATGAAAACTTTCATTAGTCAATTTTGAAAGCTATTGCTTTCTAAGAAATTTTATAATAAATAATCTTAACAACCTATATCAATGTGTTATGCTTATTAAAAAAAAATCTTTTTAAAAGTTTTATTCTCAAATTTAGTTATGAATGAAACTGACGTAAATTCTTCACATGAAATATTAATGAGTGTCTTAGCAAAAAAGTGTTTTCGGTTCTATTGTGCATTAACTTATTAATATATGAAAAAATGCACTAAAGAGTAAAAAATAAAAATATGAAATATCTTCAAACATTAATGTACAATAGTTTGTTTGCATGTACCACTTTGATTTATTATGTGCATACCTTTTTGTTTCGTACTCCAAGGTCAAAAACCGAACACTTATAAAATACCGTCTGTGTTTGTTTGCGCGTCTGTCTGTCCGTTCAAAACCCTTACAATTGAATAACGCTGAAACTAGCGAGGCAATTAAAATTACAATGTTACACAACTAGTATGTATATAATTAAGCATAGATGCATTAAAAAAAATTTACAACGATACATTAAAATATTATTTATATTTTTTTTAAGTGTGACAAACTTTTTCTTTGATAAAGTTGTTTTAGATTCAAATAATTTTATACTGGAATGGACTTCCAAAATACATAACGTGTGTCTTGAGATTTTTTTCCGTATCAAATATCCGAAACTATAGGCACATAAATTAGAAAAAAATCAGCTAGTTTCAAGAAAAATTAATTCGGTACATCAAACACTCTACTACAAAATAGCTATGCAATGTATTCTATAATTCTTGAAGTATACCAAATTCTATGAAACAATTTTTACTTATTAGCAAAAATATAATACCTCTCAACTTGTTATAAAAAAAAAAAAAAAATTATCACAATTTTCCTACGCTGAAAAAAAGCCGACCAAACGGTATAGTGGTTAGCGTGCTAGCTTCTAGACCGCGAGGTTGCGGGTTCGAGTCCCGTGTTAGGCATGGGTGTTTGTAAATGTATGTTGGCTTGTCTAATGACGAAAGTTTCGGCGCATTATAGCCCTCGTGTTGCTGACGGCGCCAGATAATCTGAAAACAACCAACCAACCTACGCTGAAAAATACTTTCACCAAATCTTAATTCTGTACCGCAAAATCAAACAATCATAGGTCACAATTGGGTTAAAACCTTTAAAGATATACTATAAGACCGTTAAAAAGTGTGAGTGTGATTAACTTTTTCATTTTATTGTAAAGCTCTGAGGTACAGAATAGTTGAGGCTGACTAAAATATTTCAAGAATTTGTTGAGATTCGTTCACTTTGAGATTTTTCACAGAATATAATTATTTATTACAAGCACTTGAATTTTTTAGCACTTTTCGTTTAAAAAGTTAAGTAATAATAAAACTTCCTCACTAGAGAGGATGTAAAACTTGTTAACTATATCAAAATTGAAATGAAAATAAACGGTAACAAGATCAAATACAAATGTTAACTCAAAGCTTAAAATTTCTTCTACCGAAGCCTTTTAAAACGAGCCGAAAATCAACTTTTATTGTCTATAGTCAGACGTAAAGGGAAGTCGACACTAGTCTAACTGGTAGAGCTACAATCTCATTAAAGGTTAGACCGTACGTGCAATAGGCAAGCCAAACGTTTCTTGATTGCAAGACGTTTGTCGTAGAGATAAAAACACCAAAAGATTAGAAAAACAAACTAAAATCTTTCAACCATTACTATGCAAAAAAATTCTTTTTCCAAGTTGTGCTTAAGGCGCTCCGTTAGAGAAACTATTTTCATTTGAATGTTTCATGTCTTCTCACATAAAAAAAAAACAACAAACTTTTCAGCGTACTTCTTAAAGATAACATATTTTAAATTTACATGCATTATAAAGCTGTGTTTTGTATGCGATTTCGCTATCATATCGTGATAAAACACGCATAGCTTTCTATTATTGAATGCTGTTTATTGCTGGTCACTTCGATTATTCATTATTCATATTCATTTTCAGTTCTGAGTACGTATTTGATTGTAGTTACCTTGCATGTGCAAAGTACTATTACCTCGGCAATTTTTGCTGGTCATAACAAATAAATAGTTTGTGAAGGACAAGTGATATAACGTGGATATTCAATAACAAATTCTTATACAAAAACTATTTGGCCTTAAAATCCAGAATTCTAAAGTGAAGATGTAAGAGTAAAAAAATATCACTAATTCTTATACAAAAACTATTTGGCCTTAAAATCCAGAATTCTAAAGTGAAGATGTAAGAGTAAAAAAATATCACTAATTCTTATACAAAAACTATAAACTATAAATTTTAGAAAAAGGGGCATTACAATAATTTTATAATTGTGTTAAACACTGTAAATAAATAGAAGCAGCATTTTATAAACAGCTTTTTGCCGAATAGCGTGGTGTATACTTTCAGGCATAGAATAGTTAAGGTTGGTTGGTATGTACGCTCAACGACCTATTTTTATGCGCAATGACAGCTAATCATGCCGGGACCTACAGCTTAACGTAGATTCCGAAACGCAACGAACATCCATGCCTAACCAGGGATTCGAATACTGCACCTTTGGTTTGCGAGGCCAGAGCACTAACCACACAACCATCACGAATATTTAAGGTTCTGGAATGATTAGATAAGGCTTATATTGATAAACTGTTTTTGCCGTTTGTAGAAGCATAGTAGAGTATTTTCTCACAATAATTTCCAGCTGAGTTGACTATGATCAGTTTTGATTAACACATTTCTACTTACCTTAAGTTAGATGAGGAGTGAGAGTTATGCTTCTAGCACACATATCCTCGTGTTGCTGACGGCGCCAGATAATCTGAATACAACCAACAATCTAGCACACATATTTGAAATCAAAGATGGCTTTCCTGAAGACAGTGAGTTATTCTTTCTTGCCAATCGTGACTCCACCCAACGTAGTTGTCGTTTTCCTTATTTTGTTTAGTGAAAAAAAAATGCATAACATTCTCTTATAATATAATGCATAACATACTTAAATATGTATCACCTACGTCATAATATGAATTAAAATATTGAATAAACATGATCAAAACCCACACTTGTTTAAATATTTATAAGTAAACAATTTGCCTGGTGTGTGTATATATATTAGAATTAAAATTTTGTTTAAGATATGCATGTGATAGAATACATATCTAAATAAATATGAGGACTGAATTTTTAAGAACCTTCTTCTGTTTGTCCTTCAAATGACTCAAATTATAAGAGGAAAATTACTGTGACTCTCTAAAGAAAGTTATCCAGAGCTTTCAGAATCCATCTGGACAACCGTTGCTATTACAGACTCAGGGTGCTTTTTGGTACAATCTGTAATCCAATCCTACACTGAATCAGGAAGTGGCATTTCTGACGAAATTGGCCATAGAAGGAATTTGAATTTATTTGACAGCTCAGAGATTCACTATTTGAGCTGTGTAAATGGTGGCGTTGACACAGTCAGCCGTTCTACAGCCAGATGGTTTTTGGGCTATCTGGTGCTATTTTCTGTCGATTGATTTTATCCTCGGCTTAGGTTAGATTTTTCCTAGAAAGACTTTTCTTAATTTTGATACTGATAGTGTCCTCTGAAATTCCCATTTGTTGTCATTGCGAATGTCAAAATTTTTCATAAGTACTTTTTGAAATATGAGAATCTATATGATATAAAATAAGTTTTAAGAGGAGTTGGTACCCTCTGTACCGGTAATGTTAACTTAGCTTATTTCATGTACCTTTATCTCAAAAAGTATTTGACATAGAAACCAATTTTGTTCAGTGAATTTATCAGACACTTGTTATTCTATTGAAGTTAGCTTTTGATTGTGATTCATTCATAATTTTTTTAAATGAATTTTCGTGAAAGTCACTCACATTCGTTAAAAATCGCAAGTTTTGTTTGCCATAAAATATCAAAACAAAAAATTGTTGTGAAACAACAAAAAATTCTCACTTCAATATATTCAGATAGATAAAAGGAATATGTGGTAAGAATTTCAGGAAGATAGCTTGCGCTGGTTCTGATAAAAAGGTACATGAACAATGAAAAATGTAGTTTTGAGAAAAAGGCATTTTAAAGAAAACTTTACTTACACTAATAATTACCAATTTTGTCTTCAAAAAATTATTAAAAATACTTCTAGTTGAAGTATTATTACAAATGGAGTATCATTTTAAAAGGGAGAATGTAAGTTTAGATAAACAATAGTAAGCTCAAAATCGATTGTTTAAAAATGTTTGGCTACTAACTCCCTCTGAAATTTTTTGTCAGTCTAGTCAAAGACTACAGAGGGACAATTCTTATCACCGCATAGGCTGATATTCCATAAATTTAAGTAGTGAAGCTTTTGAAACATTTTTGTACCTTCCATTTAGACTATCCGATTGATTTATGTATGTTTTAGTTCGGTATTTGAACTATTTCTCAGTAAATTAGCATATATTTATGTTTTCTTTTATTATTATACAGGTTTAGCATGAAAAAAGTGGCCCTCTTTAGAGTACTCTAGAATGCGTTCTATTGATTCAAATGAAATAAATTTTGAACTACAGATAATTCAAATGATTCGCTTAACATTTATTAAGTAAAAACAAATTACTACCAAAATTCACCAATAGATGGCACTGTAAGAAACATACAACTTTAAAAATGCTTCATAAATGATAAATAACCTAAAAAAAATTGCATTAAAACTACTCAATATGTCCCCCTTCATGCTAAACAATGTGTTCTAATCGCAGAACCATATTTTCCACAGCTGACCGAAGTGAGCCTGTCGGAATATCCAGAATATGGTGCCGAATGTTGTCCTTCAGATCTGGGGCACAGATGCATGCCTTTTCTGTAGATATTGTTCTTAAGGAAACCCCACAACCAAAAGTTGCAGGGGTGATATCTGGTGCAAATAGGAAGCCCTGCTAATGGAAAATGACGGCTGATTACTCGTGCATCTGTGAAATACGTTCTTAGCAATTGCTTTACACGACGATCAATGTGAGGAGGTGCGCCATCCTGAATAAAATAATGCCCTGATGGCATCCACGGTCTTGAAGTTGTGGGATTACAAAATTCTTCTGCATATCATAGTACCGTTGACATATGAGGGTACAGGTATGAATTTCATTTCCATTTATCTCTAATAAAATATACGGTCCAATGATGAAGATAGCCGTAAAACCACACCATACTGTCCCTTTTCCAGGATGCAAGGGTTGTTAATAGATAGTGTGAGGGTTTCCCACTGCCCGAATTCGACAATTGTGGGTGTTAACTTGTCCATTGAGGTAAAAGTGAGCTTCGTCAGTCTACAGAATGTTCCATGGCCAAGTGACATCAACCACCATTCGAGCAAGGAACTGCAGTGCAAAGGTCTTACGAACTTCCTTGTCTTCGTCCTGCAGTAGGTTCACAGGCTAAACTTTATATGGATTAAAATGCAGAATCCACCGTAGAATTTTTCGATCAGTGGAATACGGCATATACAACGCACGGGAAGCAACTGGCACACTCACACTACCATGCAGCGACTGAATGCTGGCTTCATCGACAACGGTAGCCACATTTTCGAAGCTGGAAGACTGGGTTTGCACTCGTCCTCTTCCTAAAAGAATGCCAAGTTAGCAAATTGTCTCAAATTTCTGCATCATTTTACGTAATGCATATGGAGACATTGGACCTCTTCGTATCTGCTTCATACGACGGAATTCCTGTAGAGCTACAACGGAGTTTTGCTGATTCTGGTAGACAAGTAACTTAGGCTCGTACAGAAAATGCCTTCTTTTTATCCCAACAACAATGATGTTTTACAAATGATGTTATCAGTAATGAATTATTTGTATTTCAAATTTTATCTCCTGTGTACCAATATAACGCATTCTATATCTCTTTAAAGTAGACAACTTATTTCTTGCTAACCCTGTAGATACTTTATTAAAGTAAAATATATTTTTTGTTGATGTTGTCATCCATAGTTCGTGCAGTTTATAAAGACGTAATTAAACATTAAACTCTTGAGATAACATATAAGTTATAGCCAACAGAATAATACTGGATAGATACTATATTAATATTAATAGATATGTTTAATGTAAAGTATCTCAAAGTATATGGGAAGTAGAAACAAGAATACAAATAAATAAGTTCGTATTTTTTCAATTCTGGTTTAAAAGTTAATATCATTATTTCGAATTTAGCTCCAGATCATTATAACTGAAATGTAACCCATACCGTAATTCAAAATATGTTTTTGGAATTTTATGGTATCGTATTTTACAGAACGTAGTCACCCACCATATGGTTCTGAAAATTTAAAAAATGAGGGGGAAGGAGTTGATAAAGTGGGCTGTTCTTCCAAATATTAAAGTTTCCTCCTCTTCAGAGTTTTGTAGTAAAATATTAGTACCCACATCATCGCTGCTGCATGAATACTTGGTGTTATCTTTCCTTCGTTTTCTTTCTGACGTAGGAGGCCTACTTGGGTGTTCCAATGTTATCCTACTAAGTGTTGAAAATTTTCACCGTTGAGGCCATTAAATTGAATAACAGAATGAAAGGTATGAAAAGCACTCAAAATAAATGTAACATAATGTACTTATAAGTACTTATACCTGGCGGTAGTGAAATGTTTCAAGTTTTTCGAAGGCGAATGAAAGGCTTAATACGAACGAAACATTTTACATCAATGGTAAAAAACAAGATGGACAACTACAGCTTCCAATGTTTGCAACGAGGCAGTATAACATACCAGAGTATACAGTCGCGATAATGGCATAAACTATTTTGCTGGCGAGAAATTCAGAAGTCAAAAATTACACGATATCCCAAAGTTACCCCACCTACGGTAGTATTATACATTGGATTTATTACATGAAGTTCAGCTCAGTGTCGATTTTTTTGTTTAATTGCTATTTTTCAATTTCATAGTACTCAAATATAAGTAAAATGTAACTTCCATTTTACTTTCCACCTGAAATAAATTATCATCTTTGACAGTTTGGATGAGCATTCACAGCCTTCCATATAATATATTGCTTCTTTCAAATAGTTTTAAACAATAATAAAAATTGCATTTTGGCTGAAATCGATGCTTCTGAACATAATTGACCTCTACTGATTATGAGCGTCTCAGCATTTTCTATGATCTCTCATACCGAAATAATTAATTAATAAAAAATTTAATTTCAACCAATTATTTTTCTGCACCATCTGTATAGTGCATATATTAGTATCCACTCTATTAAATATCCAGCTAAATTTAAATGTGGAAACATGAAATTATGACAAGCACATTTTACGGGATTTTAGTCATTAATATTCATTAAGATAGATGCATAAAGACAACGTTCCGAGAAGCGAGAACCTTAAGATATTTAATGAATAAAGTTTGGAAAGGTATTTAAAGGAGGAGAAATGGTTGAAAACTTAAAATAATTTCGTGCCTTACATTAGGCCTGCTAAGTAATACGTAAGGAGTGGCTTCATAAATAAGAAATCTAGATTAATTTTTCATAAAAGGATAATTTCTGAAGTCTTAATGTCGCTTAGATTTTTATGTGTAATGCAATAAGTTATAATATAAGCTTTGACATTCCAATATAAAATGTCTGATATTTGAAAAGGAACAGATCAAAGTGAACCAACTCTAATTAAAAATCAACATTAACTGAATAACTTTGTGTGTAGTATACTCACACTGTAACTGGTACTGTACACTGATAAATTCAATTCCAGAAATGTGTACATAGGATATAAATGGTGATAAGTTCGTGGATATGATCTTGGCATCCAAAAACTTTCATATTAAGAAACAAGATGAAAGACCACTACAATGGAGTTCTAAATTTGCCTGGTTAAAAAGTTGTATATCCTTTTAGATTAAGCGCATTCCTTGTCCAATCTCCTAAAATTTTACAATCGTTATGAAGAAGCTAAGCTACATACAGAAATTAAAAAATAGAGAAGACACTATCTTCGTTGTTTTTAATTGGGCTTTTTAGTGTAGGGTTACAAAAAATCCACACTTCCACGAAACACGACACACTTCGTCAATTTAAACTCGGTCCGATAACACTTGAGTGCAGACCTAACTCTTTACATTCGTGCTATGCATAGTGAGGACATTGAGTCCATGACAGAATGATCGCAGCTGTCCCTATTATTCTGTCTTTAGCACGCCTGTCTTGGGTTAGAACTCAAGTGTGAAATCGTGATCTTCGAGGTGCCCAGATTACCGAAGTGTGGTCAGCTAGGATTACGTCCTTCCACCCTTCTTCGATACTTTGGATTTAGGTAGTTACATTTTTCACTTCTCATTTCAAAGGTTTTAAACTTGAATCTAATACTTTCAGAAAGTGGGTATTGGTTGCAGTTTAGGATCTAGCACTCGAAAGAATTATAATAGGAGTCAAGCTTTGCATGAAATACAATGTTGATAAAACAAATTAAAAAAAATGTAAAACCACCAAATTGATAATTGGGAAGGTTTTGCATTGATTTTTTCTGAAGGAGCATTTCTCAGAGATAGTACAATTTTATTCATAAATTCGCATACAGATAGATCTGCTGTAATTTTAGGAAATTTAACATGTTATGCATCAGTTTATATAAATTTTTTTCCCCATAGGAGGCACTAATTTTTGTAATTATGCGTATTAAATTTTAATTTTCGTGTTTTATACCTTTACGTTACAGTGTATGCGTGATAAAAAAAATTAAATAAAACATGAATAATACAAAAGTATTTTAATACACAGTCAGCACAATCTATATGTAATTTTTTTTAAATAATACCTCTCTTTGACAAGCATTTTACTTTCTACTCACTTTCATACGCGAATTAATTGATTTTAAATTATTGTTTTTAAATATATGAAGGTTCATCCATATTTAGAAGAAACGTTTATTTTTCTGACATGTAGCAATAATTTCGTTTTTACCGAATAGGCTTCTTCCAAAATATACGGCTATTTTATAGATCACCTCGGACCTATGAATCCTCCTCTTGTTTTGAAGTTCAAGCATGCAACATTTAAAAACTGTATATTTCAAGTTATGGTCATACCCTTAAAATTAATCATACCCTTAATTGGCCCGTCATCATGGCCAATCATACCCGTCCTCTAAAAATAAATTTTATTTGCTGCATGGATTATTTCCTTTAGAATCGCAAAGTTTAAGTACTTGGATACGGTTGCTGAAGGTTGTAATAAATGTAGGGGATAACTAATGAGTTCCAATACGAGCTAATGGTTTCGAAAGACATCACATACGCGGCTGTAACAATGTTTGCGAGGTGAATCTGTAATCACGCACTCTGTAAATATATAATTCATAAGATCTAGATAAAACACCGAATTATTTAAGTGCAAATATATTCATGGTAATCTACTGTATAGTAAAAACTAATAATTACTTTTTTCTAATATTAGCATTATTTTTTTTACTATTATCAAATAATCTGATGTTAATAACTATCATTATATAATCTAAAGATATTTGAATATTCATCATGAATATTTAACAAAGCAATCGTATCCATTTATTTGGTATCAATTGTGAAAACTAGATCCATAGTATACCTTGATTTATCTGTACATTTCCAAACGGACCTCATGACTGTATTGTTGAGCGCCCCAGCCTCGCATGCCGAAACTTCCGGGTTCAAATCCTAGGTTATGAATGTGTGTTCGTTGTGGTTTGGAATTCACGTTAATGAACATGTCTAAAACGGATAGTTTTATATTTTATGCCACTAAATTTAAAATGAGCATGATAATAGTTTCCAATTGATTTATAACTCAGATTGAAGCTATAATTCAAGAACTCTACTGATAAAAGATGGATAAACAGCCTAAAAAATGATGGATAACCAGCCAGATGGATAAACATTTAACATTTGTATACTTGGTCTAGACCTCAAATGCATTATAAAAATCATAAATATAAATTCCTATTTTTTTAAAGCCCACCTGATGGCTGTGTAGTTAGCGCTCTGGCCTCGCATGTCAAAGGTTCCGGTACAGCTTAGCCGTCATTGTGCATAAAAATGGGTATTTAAGCGTACAAATCAGTCAACCTATTTTCTTAAAATCAATTGTATGATAATAAACATTGAAATTAATTCTTAATTAGAAATAATTGACTTATAAGAGTTAATGCATCAAAAAGTGGTACCAATTTTTCTCAGATCACAACTCCAAACTGTCTAATTTTAACGAAAGTCTTTAATGTTAATGACTAACAGATAAATTTCTTAGTCTAAGCAACTCTATCCTCCTTACATTGCGGAACCCTAATAAATTGTGCATCAAATTCCCCAATCTTACCCAGTGATGCCACGACCCGCATCAAATACCCACATGTATTAAACTTCCACTACCCCGACTCAACGGTGCGTCAAATTGTTCTGCGTCATACTATCCCTGCATCAAATTTTCTCGTTGCGTATTATTCACGCGTCAATGTTAACAAACCTCAACGTATAAGTTTGATGAATTATAGCCCAAAAGACGAGACAAATTACTCTACGCTGATATCTGTAATATGGCACGGGTAGCACACAACACTTCAGGCTAGTTTAACAAAAATAATTTCGTGTTATTAATAAGGGATACAGTAATTTTCTCTAACTTTAAATACAATATGTTTTATGGAGTGGTGCTATTTAAAATGTGCGTTTGGAAAATATATTGATGTAGACATATGGGATATTTTTTTTTTAGCTTGAATGAAAAAAAAATCTAGATTGAAGAGTAGTGTTGAAGTGGAATGTATCATGGTAAATATATAAACTGATGAGGGTGAATGCAACTGGAACGATGCGATGTGTTGTAGAACTGAAAATGACTTGTTCTATTGTACATGCCCATTGGAGCTAAGGAAGACCTATGTAATTTCTTTTAAATTTGAGTAAAAAGAAGGATTTCCAGAACGATGCGTTGGTGAACTGGAAATGTCCATTGAAACTGATGAAGGCCTATGCGATTTCATTTCTGAAAGTAATTTCTGAAACGATATACTATTGTTATGGAAGTGACGCGTTTCATAGTACATGTTCATTGGAATTTTTGAAAGAACATGCGATTTCTTGATTTCTAGAACGATACGTTGTTGAAATGGATATGACGTGTATCATTATGCATATCTTTTGGAATTGATTGAAGATCCATTCATTTTTTTTTAATAATTTTATTAAAAATGATTCCTAGAATGTTATGTTATTGAAATGGAAATAATGTTTCGATAATCCATCTCCAGTGGAATTTATATAAGCCTATATGATTGTTTTTTGTTAAATTCACAAAAACAGTTTTTGGAACAATGCTCGATTGAAATGGAATATTTCATGGTATCAGACGAAACGGTCGTTTCGCCGCCAACCTTAAAAGGCAGAAACGACAGTAAGTATTTAGTATCTGCACAACTTCCAGCGAAAAAGCCGAAATTGACTATTTTCTAGCGTGCTTACGGAACATCACATAATTATACAAAAAATAACATATATTCGTCTCGGTGATATCTTTTACCGAAAAAAAAATTGAGTACCTAGGATAAAAGACAATGAAGACAAAAAATATTGAAATTTTCAAAACGAAATAAAAAAACGAGTTATATCGCGATTTTGATGTAAAAATTTAGACAAACGTCCATCCCTAACTAAGCTATAGATCTCCAAACGGATTCAATTAAAGGATGCGGAATGTTTCAACTTAAAATCCTACGCTGGTTTGAACTTCATTAAATAATTCTTTCTATTTTTAATTAATTCAAAACCACTTTTTTTTCATTTCATAGTTTGCCGACAGATAAAGGCGATCAGCTTGTAATTGAGGTTCAGATATATATGTCAAAAGTTGCCAAACAGGTTTGCTATCATTTCGAAGTTAGTTTTTCCGACATGTTAGGCTTAAGTGAGAATGAACGTAACGTTAATGTATAGGCAGAACGAATTGGACTATAATTATATGGCTTATAACATCTTTAAAATTGAAATAATTTAATTGTTGAAGAGACAGAATTAAAGAGAAATATTTGTTCTTCAAATTGTATGTGTTATTTGAACTGTATGACAATTTAGAGTGAGTTAACTTTCAAAAACATTTTAATTTCGGGAAATCTCCGTTGAAAAATGAAAATAATCATATTTTGTTGCAAGATACTATGGGCTGAATACAAAGTATAAATGTGGAGGTTATGCGAGCTGACGTCACAGTCAATTCATTACAGCGGAACTAATTGAAACACGCATTGCGATTGGCTAATGGAATTTGCCAAAATGTCATTAATTTTTAAAGATGTGTTGATTTTGTTTACTTTCCGTTGTAAAATTAAATCCTAGAACCATATATCATCAAAATTATAATTTCATAGTGAATTTTAAAATTGTTGTTGAGAAAATATTTAAAATTTTGTAATATACCAGAATCAATGGGTTATTACGTGAACCAAAATAATGCTTGGTATAGTAAAAATAATTTATATTGC
Source organism: Linyphia triangularis (assembly GCA_963978545.1). NCBI lineage: Eukaryota > Metazoa > Arthropoda > Arachnida > Araneae > Linyphiidae > Linyphia > Linyphia triangularis. The sequence goes on from OZ021721.1 coordinate 36,372,652, forward strand.
AATAATTAGACTGTAAATACTTGTAATATTTATTTGTAACAATTTATTAGAATAAATTTTCAAAGGGATGAGTGCTCTGGCTTTGTATGTTACAGGGGCCGAATTTGATTCCTGGGTTAGGTGTGGATGTTCGTTGTGATTCGGAATCCACTTTAAGCTGTGGGTCCCTGACTGATTAGTCGTTATTATGCACTCAAATAGGTCGTTGTGCGTACAAACTAACCAATCGAGCCGAAACTTGGTAGACAGGTTAAGTTGATGGCAACGTATATTTCATTAAGTTTTGGGGGTTGAGTTGCTATACACAAGTTTCTATTACTCGTTCGTGGTCGATTTTGATGGTTACTGCCGTCCGCATTCAACCAATTTGTCAATTTTCAAGAAGATTTTGGCATGTAAGATATCATTGAACTCAACTTGAAGAATTGTGAATATTCGTGGTATCATGTGTACCACAGGTGGTACTACTTCTGGTTTAACAATTTTGAAGATAAATATGGCATGTTGAATGTCGTTTGGCTTGTCTTGAAAAATTATGAATGTTTAAGGTACCAGGTATAGCATAGGTAGTACCACTTTCGGTTTATCTTTTTCCATGATAAATATGGCATGTTGGGCATTTTTTTTGACGAATTATGAATGTTTAAAGTACCAGGTATGTTATTGGTACCACTTCTGGTTTATCAATTTTAAAGATAATTATTGTATGTAAGGTATCGTCGAACTCAGTTGGAAGAATTATGAATACTTCTGGTACCAGGTGTACCATAGGTGATAAAGATAAAAACTATGAAACGGACAAATTAAAAAAAATAGAAGTCGCCAGTGTTTAAAAAAAAGCTCTGATATCCTCCCCCCCCCCCTAAAAAAAAAACACTTTTGAAAAATAGAAAAACAACCAACCTCAAACACAAAAAACTTTCTTGCAATAAAAAAAAAATCATAAACATGATGAAAATTTTCAGCCACAAACACAGTGATATAAAAAATAGCCAACCTCTGATTACAACTCTCGGTTGTAACTCGCTTAAGAATGTATGCTTACTTAGTTTATTTTTAAAATTTAAGTTCCGCTCCCATAAAAATTTACGCTGCTTGAGGTTGGCGCCCGTCTTAATCACTAACCTTTAACCCCCCTCCTTTCCCCAAACAACAAAAACTTTCCAAAATGAATGTATCAACTAAACAAAAGCGTACCACAAACACTTCTGTTTCCTACTTAAAAAATTCTTAATAAAGATTCAAATGCGAGTGTTTGAGTACAGTTTCTCTATACTATTTTGAAAATTACATCTACATGAACATGAAGATTTACACTACTCAGCATTTCCTACCCATCCAAATGAAATCATATCTCCTCCAATATTCGTGCAAACAGTCATAAATTAGTTTAAACTCAAGCATTGTTAATATTCCTATGACGGGCGCCAACCACAAACGGCGTATATTTTTATGGGAGTGGAACTTAAATTTAAAAAATAAACTAAGTAAGCATATATTCTTAAGCGAGTCACAACCGAGAGTTGTAATCAGAGGTTGTCCATTTTTTATATCACTGTGTTTGTGGCTGAAAATTTTCATCATGTTTATGATTTTTTTTATTGCAAGAAAGTTTTTTGTGTTTTTGAGGTTGGTGGTTTTTCTTCTTTTCAAAAGTGTTTTTTGGGGGGGATATTACATTATCGACGAGACTTATAAATTATTTTGAAGTTCAAATTCAAATAATATTAATTCAAATACGGCGATTTTATGGGAATCAAATTCAAAATGATTTCTGTAGGGTGATGCATTTTTTAAATAGTATGCTTGAAGCTAATTGTAAGCTAATTGTATTGATATTGTACGTATTCTAGCGATATTGCATTTACAATGATATATTTTTGCAGTCATAAATCTATACCTCAAGCTACATGTGTCTAAATTGAATACAATTTCTTAAAAGTAACTGCTCAATGTTAAAAAAATTCAAATCGACCCTTATTCACTCTTAATTCAAAACATTAAAATTTATAAACGAGATAGAAGCATCTAGTATTACCGTAATTTTGGAGTAGTATTAGGCAATACCACAATTATTTTGGTAGTTTGGATTCTCTTACAAGGTAAAAATATTTTTAAACACAGATTTACTTGCTGAACTTATTAAAAATGCCAAACATACTTATACAATCATTCTTTTATATTCATAAATAATGCCAAATGGAGAAAAAACTGTATATTTAATTGTTCTAAGTTGTTTAAAATGTACGCTTTAACGTTATATCCTATTATATTGTTTTATACTTAACACACATATTTACCATACATATTCTATTGCTATTTTGAAATAATGATGTGAAATAGTTTATAGAAAAGAATTATTAGAGTTAGCAATTGTTTTCTGTGGGATTAATAAAATCTATTTTGGCATCAACATATATAGAACGTAAATTTTTCTTTAGCAACAAAAATTTTAATTTCTTATTTTGTCAAATATTATACTAAAATAAGTAGCTGTAATAAATTGTAGAATACATTATTTGGTACACATAGAATACGCGGTAAATCACATAGTACAGCATCATGCAAATCGGGAATTTTCTCTAGGTAAAGTATTTCCTACACCTGTGGCCCCAAAAGTAATCACAATTCATGCAAATTCCTTTACAAAAGACTTGCATTCACAGAAATCTACATAAGATACGAATCCCTAGGTAGAGACAGAGATTAGCTCTTCTAAGGAAACTGAGTAGAAAATAGAAAAGAATGATAAGCACTGGCTCGATTATTTTCTTTTTTGAACTTAAAAGCGAAAACAAAATTAATCTGGTTACGGCTTGGAAGTAGGACTTCACGTGTGTTGTACATCTGTAAGTGTAGTTGATGTTAAAAAATGTGAACAGGTTTATTTTACATCCAGTTTATTGCATATACAGTTTCAAGTTATTTATTTCTTGTGCAGTTGAATATGCATAAAATGAGTTCATATAGCAGAAAATGTGACTTATAAATACTTTTATTCACTTTGAATAGTAATTTTTTATTGAAGACATTTATGTAATTAACACTTTATATGCTTAAAGAGCAAGCGATGTAAGGTTATTATTTTTTTTATCTATGCATCGTTTTCGCATTCATAAATTTACAATACCTATACGTGAATATACTAGGCGTTCATGAATGCAATTTTCAATTATAAACTTACGTCTATTTAAACTCGATATGGGAACCAATTGAATTCTTTTTATAAAACATATTGCCCTTAATAATGTTACTTTTTGGCATATTTTTTATAGATATAGTATTATTTACTACTTGAATGTGTTCCTGAGTGCTAAACTAAACTGCTCTGGTAATTTTACTGCACTAATTATATAATATTGAAATAATGTTTTTTCCTACATATTTAACTGTTTTATCCGTTTTATATTTAAAATACCGTATCATTTTGGTAGTTGGCGTTGTAAGAATAACCAATTTATTAATGGTACATTTATTCTCAGATAAAAGGTTTTAGGAATATTCTTTAAAAAAAATTAAGAAGTAGCTGTAATTCCATTTCATCTAGACATCTGATAAAGCTTAAGATTTATTTCATTATTTTTTAAGAAGGTAACTATGTACTACAATGCTTCGAAAGACAAAAACTGGTAAAACGACAAATCATTTTTGCAGTATTCTAGTTTTTTAATCATTTTGTATCATTTAATTTAATTTAATTAGATAATGCGTAGTTTTTTTGTTCCCCAAAACAGTGAATTTATTTTTAATTTCTTAGATGGAGGTGTCAAAGTGTCAAAAATACTGTCGAAAAGATTATTTTAATTCACTTCATTTTACATTCGTTGATTCGATTTATATTTTTAATTATTAAAATGAATACCAGACCAGGTTTCATTTATTTTATGTTAGGGTATTATTTTTTTTTCCTAATCTTCACATAAAGTGTATACTTAATATATTCTTGGAATTATTTAAAAAATAATTGAAGATATTTGATAGGAGGGCAAAAATATAAGTGTCCATTGAATGTGTATTTGTATTTATGTGCGTTTTTTGTGACTTTGAAAGCTAAAGACGAAATAATAAAAGTACATTACGTTACATTATAAATATACTAAGCCTTTTAACTTACTTAACAAATAAGTAAGTTAAAAGCCCAATAATTACTTAAAAAATAAGTAAGCCTTTTAACTTACTAACTTCTTTAAGGTTATTTACTCTTTATTTCTACCTTTAATTTTACATATTCTTATCTGAATATTATTATTAAGTTTTCAGTTTGTTTACAAAAGTTTAAACATGAAAAAGATGAAATTCCCATTGAAGATTAAACCATAACACTTGAAATTTAGGTGTGTTTAAATTCTTACATGGAAACATGTTTAAAGTATAAGTGGTCACATATTTTACTAACTAAAACTCTGGTTTAATGATTGTGTTTTATGTATGTATGTTGCATTGTCACATGTGTATTATACAAGCGTGAACTGAGTAGAGGAAAAATGTACATACATATAGTAGAGAGGAATGTGTTGACAACATTTAATTTTGGGTTGACTTGAAAAATAATGTAAAAAAAACAAATATGGTGAATATAAGAACATGTGAATCAGACAAAATAATATGAAATTGTCATAAAGTATTGGAACACTACTTATTTTAAATATATTACAAAGCTATGGAGACGACTCAGGCCCAAATAATGTTTAAAAATAAACCTGATCTTACCACTTCAATTGATAGCTTCAATATTTGCGTGATTAGCTATTGACGTCTGTACTCATTGGAATAACACGAACATAAAAGAGATCTAAATCCGAACATTGCGAAACATGTTTACTTCTTTACCGTACGATCTCAAATGGGGTTTGTGGCGTCATAGTTTTGAACTTTATCTTCATTAGCGGCTTTCAGTGTTTGAATGAAGTTTGTTTCTCTGAAAGTTCGGCTGAAGCGAGTTTGATGAAACGTAAATGGGGATATTAATGAAAAGGATTTGTTGGGAAATGTGGAGAATGGTAGGTACGCATTTCTTTCTGCTGTAAATTGACTCGATTCTTTGACATTTTTCACCACCGTTAGGTTTCAAAGGATGTTTTTCCTCATCAAATGTCTTCTTTTTTTAACTTGTTGACAAGTCAAAGACGTGATCTGAATCACAACTCTTTCACTCTAATTAGGGTGCATTGATTTAGAAGGTAATGCTCTTCGGTTTTAGGATTGTGTGCATGCATTCGTTGAATTGACTCGTTAAGCAATCAAACGTTAACTGGTATTTTCTGGGTTGTGTAACTGATTTCTTAGAAAAAATTAGCTGATTTTGAAGGGTATTTAAGATTGCTGTGCGTTGCACTATGTTGCGGTTTTCAAATGTATTTTCTAATGAGAAAATTTATTTTTTGCTTCGCTATTCACTGACGTTAGTAATTCTTCGGTGTTTTACTTTGATTCTAATCAAAGAAATGTAATTGTTTATTTTTAGATTAAATATATACACACAAGTTAACTTAGATTTCTATGGGACAATACCAGTTAAAAATATGTTAGGGATTAATAGTGCACTATATAACCTTGAAAGTAAATAATAGATTCACAAGAAAACTTGTGAATCTCTACAGTTTACCATCGTAAATGGTGAAGACGCTTTACAAGCCTCACGTATTTATTAGCACAGGCCACTAGATTTACAGGTTCAATTTTAAAATTTAAAGTGCTAATGCAATGTCAAACTCCTTACATTGTTGAAAGGGAAAAAATATGTTCTATAACTGTTATATTCATGCACCATCAGATATTTTAAAATTATTCTTCACGGAACAATGTAAACTCACAAGTTAGTAGGATAATTATCCATAGAAATTGTGCTAATATTTTGCAATTAATTTCCACAATGAACAACATTTGTATGTATTATTCATTAGTGAAATTCTAAGCGCTCTATTTGCATATATCATTAAAAATAATCGTTTTAATCTAGGTTCTCATTGTTAACATTAAATGTAATTTAAAACTTGATTTATATATCAGAGGTTTAGTGAATGAAAGTATTCATAACAAGTAAAGTAGAAAAGTTAGCGTGATGGTAAAATGAAGTATATATTCGTAGGATTTATACTGAACAATTTCTGTAAAATTTCATTTAAAACGATGCAGATGGTACAGCGACAGAATGGTACAGATGTAGTATAAGATATTTCTTTTGCGCGATTTTATTTGGTGTTTTTGTACAGATAAATGCTGTTTCTCGCAACGGTTTTTATTTTCAGTTATATTTTAATTTTGATTTATTATTTATATTTTTACTTAATTTCGGTACTTTTGTGTTAGCCGCGTAGCAGATAAATAACTGCCAAATTGCAGATCTAACAACCTTAAAATAATTTATACTTCCTATATTTAGAATTGGCGATACACTTTGGTGTTAAACAGGTAAACATTTAGGCTTGGCGCCAACTGGTAACCAACTGATGGAAGAGTACCTTTCATAATTTATATTTTAACTTAATTTTATGATTATCAATGTTTAAATTTCCTTTTAGTTTCTGTGTTTGGGATTTTTGTGATTTTTCTGAACGTTAAATAAAAAAATATTGCCGAATTTTATACTACATCTGTTCCACTTTTTCTTAAATGTAAACTTCTATGTCTTTCAAAGGGTCCCCAGCAGCTCTGGGCCACACTGCTAGTTTAAAATAAAGCTGCATTTAATAGATCTGCGTCCTAGTATTAGATTCACTTAGAATTTAATTAGATATAAAAAATAGCACTGTAAATGTAGTTGTTAAATAAATCAACAGAATCATTTTATGTTTGTATTTTATGGGTACATTTATTAAAATCAATTATTTTTCATCCTATTCAAAATAACATGCAGATCATTTCGAAACGAATGAATGAATTTGTTCCTAAATGCATATTTTTAATGTTAAACCATACCTCAAACAATCAGAAATAGAACCATTTTAAAATTCACGTTTAAAGTTTGTACGATGTTTACTGAAAAGCAAAGTTTTCTTTACAGAGCAAACGAAATATATCGAACACAACCAAACAAACAAATTATTCGAATTTTCAATAAACCATTTACATCGGAACATCGTACCGATCTGCACGGATAACGTGCATAAAATGTTCGAAATTCTTATTTAAAACCTTTTTATCATATAAAACATGCATAAAAAATAGTGGCAAATAGCCAAAGGGCTCCCTGTAACAAATGCGTCTAAGAGAAGTCAAACATGGTGTAATTCCTCGGCGTGTTTGAATATCCAATCCTGGGCATGAGCAAAGCACTTGAACTGAGCTTCGAGCGAATGTTTTGACTTTGAACTTTTTTCTTTTGAAAGGATGTTTTTGTTTGTGTCATTGGAGACAAGTAAAGTCTTTCTAATGGAGATGGATGGATGGGCTAGTTTGAAACGATATGTTCTAAAGAGCTGACTGATTATTTACCTAATTTTTTAAGGATTCTACAATATTGAACTGTAAGTCAAAGTTGTTTTTCATGAGATACATATTTGATTAAATTACAACACAATATATTGAAGAATTAATTTTAAACTATCTCGATATTAGCTTCAAAAATATGCCTTTTTTGTGGCAAATGTAAGGTAAATCTGTTTATTTTGGCACACAGGAACTTATCTTCAAATGTAAACGCTTTAGAATTGCCCACAACTTAATTTGTTCCATTATCAATTATAATATATTGCATTCTCTTTCATCAAAAACGGAAATGTTTAAATATGGAATATCGATGGCTCCTTTTAAGCAAGACAAATAGAGTGGTATCAGCAATGTTCAAAAAAATTATCTAAAAAGGTTAATATCTATTTATTTTTTATTTTTTTATTGTTTACGATACAAAATTTAGATTTTTACGTACTCAAGTCTAACATTTGATTATACATATCCTAAATAAAGTTGATTTTCTAAAAGAAGACCCAGTTTGCTCAGCAGTATTTGCCAATGTCGAAACGGCTAGCATCAAATGGCAAGCATTTTTTCAATATTGGCCAATATTGCAGTGCGGTTATGGCCTATATCGATGAGCAGTTTTGGCCGATCTCGATGTATAATTTTATCCGATCTCGAGGAGTAGTTTTGGCCAGTATTGATGCGCAATTTTGGGCAATATCGATGAGCACAGGGTTTGCATGGTTTAAACCAAATGATTTTTCTCAAAAAAACCAACTGGTTTTTTTATTTTAAAGAATAATTTAAAATTGTATTTTTATTTATATAGAATTAGACTTTTCAAATTATTTGATGTTGTAAATGACTTCTATTTTTAACTGAATAACTCAACTTTTCTTTCTATTATTTTTAAAGAAAATAATTCACTACATGAAAAATTATATAAGTACTATAGATAGGATATGTTCTAATGTATTATAAAATAAATCTTCTAATTAAAAACAATTGAAGTTTTTATAAGTATCAAATGAATTGAAGATCAATATTCCATGTATTATGTATTAAACAATTACTATTGTATCATTTTGTATGCATTGAATATAAAAAATGGTAACTCTAAATAAAGTATTAAAATTTAATAAGATTTGAATGTCCTCTGGTTTTTTATGTTTTTTTGAAAAAAAACCCTGTTTTTTTTCCAATCCTGGATGAGTAGTTTTGGTCACTATTAATGTGTAATTTTTGGCACTATCGAACAGCTACTATTTTTTAACTATATCACAATGCAGTTTAGGGTAGATTCGCCGCTCAACACATCTAAACTTTGTTTTTGGTGGAAGGAGTTATTGTAAATGATATTTCTCATATGCTTTTAGATTCAATTTTATGCTGTCCAATGTTTAGTAACACACTGTTGCCCAAAAATGCTTAATAATTTAAGTTATTCCTAAACATTTCTAAAATAATGTTTTCACCTCCCCCCAACCCAAAAAAAATCACATTTAGATAAAATATCTCTAGCATTTCAAGATTTGGAAAGATACATGCAATTTTAAACTAGAAAAATTATAATAATTTATGTTTTATAGAAGACAGTATGTAGTATTTACCAAACAGTAAAGTTTAAAGCCCCTATCGGACAATCAATACTCTTTAAACTTTTTATGCTTAGCTTTCATAAGAATAGAAAGTTGAATTTTAAACTTGTAAAGTATCTTTTTTATGCACAGATCAACTTCATTTATGAAAAGTCACTTTTCATTTTAAAACATTACTTTCTTTCCTTACATTAAGAATCAAATATATAGTAAATAAATCTCATTTTAATGATTTAGTTCATTAACTTTAATCAAAATATTGTAAAAATGTAATAGCAATAAAGTGAATTAAAATTGCAGACCCCCATTGAAAAAGCTCTCCTCCAAAAACCATTTGACCAAGACATCTATTATTTTACAAAATCCACATGAATATTTACATGAATATCTCATATAATGAATAATTTTTCTTGATTTCATTCCTATTTCAATTGCTTTTTGGTGACTGATAATTGAAACCCAATAAAAGTTAATTAACTTAAAAACCATGCACTCTTAAATTAATGGTCTATTTCTGCAGTGCATATATATATACAATATATATATATACAAAAAAACATAAAATTTAATACAAACTGTTTAAAATAATAATACATATTTCATTTTGCATATTTTATCTTCCTTTGAAGTTTCCAAAGTAAAATTACACTGTTGCACTTGAAAAATTAAGGAAGCTAATTTAGAACATAGTGGGTTTTTTGTGTGGTTTTTTTCCCTAAACTAATTTCTCAATTATAAGCATATGACAAAGGTGATTGGATCTAAATTGTTTAAAGAAACGGCTAATTTTTTTTTTTTTTTGAAAGACCTCAGATTCTCCATTGCTCAATATATTTTAAAACATAAATTATTGTGACATCAAATCAAAATTGCTTGGAGCTTTACCTAATTGTTTGTCATATATTCTTACCTGGCGGAGGAAGTTGGTACGCTTTTTTGGTTCCCAAGTAAGTTTTCGCTTGTTTCTTTGCGGGATTCGAAAGAAGGAGAATAGTCTTTTAAACGGGCCGGAATATTAGTTGGCCTTTTCTTGGGTAATACATTTTCATTTTCTGAGGAATCGCTCCCTATGCTAAATATTGAAGGAGCAAGCTTAGCTTTTCACACGCTCCTTTAAATGAATCTAAGTAGGAAAATTATGAATAAATGCTACCTTAAACTAGTTGCAAAACTTCGTATACAATTTATTTATACAATTAGATATCTTATTTAGCACACTTATAATATCACTCTCTTAAAAACCAATCTTTAGTTATGGAAATTAAAATAGAACATTATTTAAATCTGTTGATAAATATCTGCTATTCATGTCCATTATTTCAAAAATCTACACCATCAAAACTTGAATTGCTAATGTAGATCAAAGACATACGAAACATTATTTGTTATAAATTTAATTACTTGTATATCCTATACAAAAATTGTAATTTACTTACTGTATATACAGAAGATTTTTAATTTAAACTTTTGTCATGTTGTACTTAAGGGCATACATTCTTTAATCATGCTCTTCATTTGTTTTGACCCATTTATCAAAAATGGCCAAAGACAACTTTTGTCCGTTATGAACCAAGATGAAAGAGTTACTTCTACGGGTTCTCCATTTTCATCAATGAACCCTACGACAGTATATCTCTTCATTTTAAATTGAAGAGAATAACAAATTAACTATTGCATGGCCAAACTGGTATCCATCTGCCGAGGGAAAGAAAGCTACCACTGTTACACTTTTCACCCCGAAACAGAAAATTGCACTATGAATAGCGCTAACAATACAATACTTGATTACAATATTTGTTTACTTTTCAAATGGAGCGTATTTTCTTTAAATGAACCAAAATTTTTTTTTAATAAAAACTATATCTTTGCATAATATGTTTAAATTAACACAAAGGTACTTAGGCATCCAACATATATTTTTGTATGTATTTAAAAAATTTGCATTCATTGCTCTTTTCTGAGTAATCGATAACTGCACAAAGGCAGACTTTAAAAAGGGGAATGTATATACAGTCAAACATCGTTAACGCGAAGTCTATCTGACCGCTGAAATTGTTTGCGTCAACCGAATTTTGTGTTAAATAAATTAATGTTAAGTTTTAAGTACGGGGTACTGCTTTTGCTTCGCATTAAACGTGATTTTATGTTAGCGAATTCACTGTATTTTTTTAAAAAAATAGGAGGCATAATTACAATCGTTATACATACTGTTAAAAATTGAAATTTTTTAGAAAAATCATTTACCTTTTATGTTAAGCGATTGATTGAGATACAACTATGATACATGTGACAAATATGAAGACAAACTAGCTTGTAAAATGTAATATAAGTATTTCAATGATGAGCATAAGTTGAAACAAGCAATAGAGGGGTAGGTGGAAAGAGTTAATGAGTATTAGTTTACATTTAAGTATGGACGAGATAAAAGCTCTTAATCTTGTCCAGATGGCATAAAAGCTGAAAATCTTGATTGTATTTTAAACAGCATGAAATAAATAATTGTAACTAACTTGATTCCTTATCAAGTTTAGTGTGAATACCAATCACCTTTGTCAACATCGATTTCGAAGATCAAAGCTTGCCAAGTCGGCAATCAAGTATTATTGAAATTAACTGAGTTAATAAAAACAATTACAGTACCTATTTTATTTCAAGTAATTCACCTTAAAAAAACTAATTCTACTTTTAAGTAATACATTTTTTTTAATACTGAAATTTCTTTATGTTTCTTATCGGGATTCTAACTTATAGACAACCTGCATTCACGCAATCACAAAATAAAGCAATGGCGAAAATACCACTTATATTCAAAAATACAAAACTAAACATGGAAAACAGCCGAATTTGAATAAAAACTACATAATATTAATGTATTACTACAAATTACTGTGACAACACTTACCAATACTAAGTTTTCGATCCAATTATAAGTATAAAAAACTAACCGGCGAAACTTAACTTCGCATACACATCCGGGCACTTTAGTTCCTTCAGACACTCGGAGGTGACCCTTTTTGAAAAATTCTGCTCATCGTTTTATATCGGCGAGAATCGTTCCAAAATACATGATTTTTAAAAAAAATGCTTAAAAACAGGTAAAAAAATCGCAAAACATATTTATGCAAACCTTCCTTTCTCATACATAAAATGTTTCAATTTTAAAACTCTACATCAACCTTTCAAAACTTTGAATATCGTTTATCCAATATTGGGCGAGATTGGCAATATCGGCATCGAACGGCTGAATTTGCGCCGTTCAACATTGGGATTGCCAATGTAGGACTGATATTGGCCAATACTGCTGTGCTTCTTGGGGACTGTTAATTAATAAAAGACTGATGTTATAATTATGAATGTTATAGAATCATATCCTGTTCCAAAAACAATGAGATTTTACAAATCTAATTAAATCATTACTTCAAATGGCCGACCTAACGGTATAGAGGTTAGCGTGCTAGCTTCTAGACCGCGAGGTTGCGGGTTCAAGTCCGGTGTTAGGCATGGGTGTTTGTAAATGTATGTTGGCTTGTCTAATGACGAATGTTCCGGTGCATTATAGCCTTCGTGTTGCTGACGGTGCCAGATAATCTGAAAACAACCAACCAACCATTACTTCAAATGCGTTTTTCTGGGGGTTTCACGCAGCCAAAAAAATATGCGAATTATGTCAAGATATAACCATTATATATCTCCACAGCTAAATATAGTAAGAAAAATACAAATAATAAATTCAATCTCCCATAATGCACAAAAATCATTAAAAATATAACAATTATAGAATCCCTCCAAAAATTTTAGCAGCAACTTATTTTTAGTTAACAATACTTCCAATAAAATTGTAACCCTATATTTTTATGACTATTGAAGAGACATTTCATAAGTGACTTCTCCAAATGCTGACACCAACCCTCAAAATATATTACCTCATTATTCAAGAATCCGATTTACACCTTTTGTGTTCTCAAGAATCCATTGTGCTCCTGCAAGGATCATAAAACCGGACCCTCGTCATGTGGCGACAGGGTGGCGGCATTTCCTCCTCTTCCTAAACTCGTTGCAAAGCCAATGAAAACGACATTAAAAATAAGGATATCAATTCAGTGGGCAGTAAAAAGGAGCTGGAATAGCTTTGAGTTGCATCAAGACAGGTTCAAGTAAATATGGTATGCAAATTGTTATTGATTTTTAAATTTTAGACCCATATAGAAAATTGTTTCTGATATTTCATGAACATACTAAATGCTGAATTATTTGAACTCGTATGACACAAACTAGAAGACTTTGCATAGCCATAGGAATCTTGTGTTAAATTTATTAAAATAATGCAATATTGCTCGATTTCAAAAAGTACTAATACTAACTATTACTATGAGAATTTAAAGAGAAAATATTTGTAAATTTTTTCATACGTTAAATAACACTATCTTAATTTGACTAAAATATACAAAAATGTTATATTCGGATGAAAAATCTTAAATTGTGTTTAATTGAACCAGTTTTCAACTGTACTGTTAAAAACGGTGTTTATTATAGTTTTAAATTAAAGAACCAATTTAAAATTTCCATCTTACTTTTTTTGACGTAGAATTAACAGAACGTTTGAAATAACTAAAACTGTACATTATACGTATCGAAACATATGGTATTCGTGTGTTCCATCGTACTGGATTAATATAAATGATAATGATTACAACATTTTAGACAAAATTAAAACCAACTATATGTAGGATCTTAAATTTGTAAAGTGTAATCATATCTATTTATGAGGAAATAATGACATGAAATTTTTACAAATCCACATTTTCCCTACTTATGTTTACTGTAATATGTTATGTAGATAACTTGGATGCATTTATTTTGAGGTAAACAAAACGCAAATAATTCTAAAACTAAAAAACTGAAAATGACTTCAACTGAAAATTAAATTCTTACTAATTCAAAAGAGACTTATTATCATGAATATATATTGTTCATACGTTTTAAGGCATAACAAAATTTCTTATTCATCACCTTTTTCGTCTTTAATCGCAATAAATATAAGCTTTTTGTTCAGATCTCTAAAAAGAATAAAATTTAAGTTATTTTAATTTCAAACTAAAAAAAAGTTTACCTTACGTTACGTTCATTTATAACAAATTTGATATTAATTATATATATAAAATTTAATATAATATATATAAAATTTAATATTATATAATATATATATAATTTAATATTATCGTATTATTTTAATTCGAATGTAATACTTGGTGATCGCTCATATTTTAATATGACGTTATCGTAAATTGTATAGTTTGATCACCTATTGACTCAAAATCATTTTAAATTTTCCCAGCAGTAACTATGTTCAAAAGAAATAGGTTACATACATTCACCTTTTTGGTTTGGTTGGTTAATCAGGCCGGGACCCACAGCTTAACGTGGATTCCTAACCACAAAGAAAATCCATGCCTAATCCGTGACTCGAACCCGGCACCTTTGACGTGCGTGACCAGAGCCACTTTTTTAAAGGAAACAAAAAAAAAACCTAGTGTTTGAAATTTTTTCGATATAACAAGCATATACTACAATGGTGAATGAACTCGACATCTTAGCCTTTCTACGATTGAAAGGCGATTGCCAATTATGTGAAGTTGAACCCTATCCCAATTATGTTATATCAACTGCACGGAACGATTCCTTCCTTTGAATTGTTCGAATTCTTTCTTATATATTCGATGGGGCCTATGAAATCCACCTTAAAATATACCGAATAGAACAGATTTCAATTTTATGTCTTCGTAAGAAATTCCTTTGCATACATATCACATGTATCATTGCCCGAAAACTGTTTTCTTGGAAAAGAACCTTTCCGGCAT